>JAUMJK010000002.1:5000-605000 GCA_033558105.1 Coccyzus lansbergi
GTTATGTCAGAGAGTGTTATCTCTCGAGGAGAAATGAGCAGGCGCAGTCCACACAGGGAAAGTAGTTGTTGATTTACTTCTGTCTGTTTATTTGGGGTAGCTTGAACTGCCTCTTACTTTTTTTATTTCTCTCAGTGTGAAAAGATTAACAATTAGAAATGCTGCCAGAAGGCATCTGACTCAAAAGCAATGCTCGTTTGACCTTTGGACCCCAAATATCTAATGCGAATGAAAATCTAAGCAGCCTCAAACATCACCGAGTACAAGAAATATGCAGAATGTGGGTCAGGAGAAATACAGTTCTTCCAGAAAGAAAAATAATAAAAAAAAACCTCTGAAATCATTCGGTTAGATTAGAATTTATTTCTCCATTCCACATCAGAGTATAAGGTGCTGAGGTTTTGCCCTAAGTAAAAGATCTGTGGCAAAACTGTGCTTTAGTTTTATCAACTGGGAATGAAATATTAAGAAGAGAGAAAATAAATAAAGGGGGAAAGGAGGATAAGAGATGTTTAACCAAGACATACAGGTTTCTCAAAAATTACCTTTCGTAAGAGACAGAGAGGATGTAGGAATTAAAACGTATTTAAAGTCTGTGTGATGCTGCCACTCATTTATTTAAAGGTTACATTTGTCGTGTAAAGACTTCATCCCTCCCACTGTTTTAATTCTGCTGGTTTGGCTGGGGAAGATTGGGGGATTTAGTAACATTAGGGGGAATGTTATGTGCAAATGCATGAGCGTGAATGGATAAAAATGAATCCCTAAGTAACTAGCAACTCTTTCTTGTTTGTCTTCCCACCAAGTTATGGAGGAGGAAGGCAGAAGAGACAAAATGCATCCCATGTGAGACAAAGGCCCGAAAGAGAGATGCAGGTTCTATCTGTGGAGAACTAAAGACAGTTAGACTAGACCACGAGAGCCAGGACCTTGATATCTAATTTGTCCCTAAAAAGTAGCCTGTGACTTAGAAATTGCACTGTAAGTAAGAGGGTGAAATAGAATCATAGAATCATAGAATCACTAGGTTGGAAGAGACCCACCGGATCATCGAGTCCAACTGTTCCTACAATCACTAAACCATGCCCTTCAGCATGTTGTCCACCCATCCCTTAAACACCTCCAGGGAAGGTGACTCAACCCCCTCCCTGGGCAGCCTGTTCCAGTGCAAAATAACCTGTTCCATGAAATTAGTTTTTTTCTAATGTTCAGCCTAAACTTCCACTGGCAGAGCTTGAGGCCATTCCCTCTTGTCCTGTCCCCTGTCCCTTGGGAGAAGCTTCCTCCTCTCCACAACCTCCTTTCAGGTAGCTGTAGAGAGCAATGAGGTCTCCCCTCCACCTCATCTTCTCCAAGCTATAAATAGTTGTTCAAGTCAAGCAACAGCCCCCATGCAATTTCTGTTACTTGGTCTTTGCACTACCAGCATTAGGGGAGTTCGCAGAACGGTAAGAGTGGAACGTTAATTGACAACCTACAATTTAAAAAAGAAAGAAATTGCAGAGTCTGCCTCAGCAAACCTGAGGGTGTATACTTCCCATCACCTTTACAACTGAGGCAAGAATGATTTAAATGGAGGTTATAGGGGAGGTATATTTTGTTTTTTCTTACTAAAAGTTCATTGTTCTCCCTGAGTCCAAACTTGATCCCTGCAGAAACAGCCAACTGGTTAAGTATGCAGCTCACAAGGAGGGGTCCACAGGGACCCCGTGTAAAAGTGACATTGTTCCACATTCCCTGCAGGTCACAAAGCTGCTCTGCGTCAAACTTTTCCATATTTTCATTACCTTCTGCAACTTCCTGTCCGATGAGTTATGTGTAACCGGTTGTCTCCTTTTGCGAGGGAGGGTCCACAGAGAGATGCCTGAAAGTTGAAGAGGATATATATTGAATTTCCAGAAAATTGTGCAGGAAATTCTCAATGTGATTGGTCTCCCGAAGTCCACCAGCCAGTCTCAAATATATGTTGATAAGTGGCAAGATCAGATATGTTTCACATAGGTGTGTTATTTTTTATGTGGAATAGGCAGGACAGATCATAGAATCATAGAATCACCAGGTTGGAAGAGACCCACCAGATCATCAAGTCCAACCATGGACAGATACAGAAGAGTATTGAGGTAACACAGATGAGAATATGAGGGACAGCCAAGGCCTGCTTAAAACTACAAGACATGATTTACAGTCAGAACATTTGGGTTTATTGTATTCAGAAATTACATTAATAGATTGTGAAAAACTA
Source organism: Coccyzus lansbergi (assembly GCA_033558105.1). Lineage (NCBI taxonomy): Eukaryota > Metazoa > Chordata > Aves > Cuculiformes > Coccyzidae > Coccyzus > Coccyzus lansbergi. Next base: position 7,243 of record JAUMJK010000002.1, read on the forward strand.
AATAGGATGTGGCATATCTGGGGATCTTTCCTGTCTTGTTTGACTTACATCTTTTCTCTAATGTCCCAGTCTCTTCCCCAGGCTTCCCTCTGTGTTCCCCCAAAAATCCACCAAAAGTGCATCATAAAACCTGTTTAATTTCCTGCAAAACATTATACTAAGTGTGCTTTTAATGTAATGATGTCGATGGCGGATGATGACATGTATTAGCTCGTGCAAACTGCTGATTATCTGTCAGGATAAATCTGTTTATTTCAGAAACAGCAGTCTGACAACCCCCTGTTGTTAATCATGAAAGTACATGCTAATGCCAGGTACTGTTTGGTTGGAGTCTCTCAGAGGAATGCATTTGTTAGATTTTTGCTTTGACAGTCTTTACATACAAGTTTTGCAAATTTTCCGTATATATAAGAGTTTATAAATATATTTTTAAGAGCAGAGCGAAGCTGCTGATGTACAATGTAGGTTCACGGCAATTCAGAGGAAGGAGTGACTAGTGAAAAGAGAGAGTGGATTATAGGATTACACAGCGGTTCAGACTGTGCCCATGGCTGGGTTCATCTTTAGTAATTTCAATGCAGACCCATTAGTGAAGAAAAGGAAAAAGCAAAAGGAAAGTTGGGGAGTTCTTTTCCCCAGGAGTCACTCCTCTTATATTTTTTCTGGCATTTACAGCAGTTCCCAATTATATCCTGAACTAAAAAGACCATCTTCAGATGATGCTTTTACCAATCCTCTTTAATGAGATAAATGGCAAAGTGAACCCAGGCAGTTTATAATGGTGTGAATTTGACCCAGCTTTTGTGTTGCAGAAAATGAATATTATGTATTTTGAGTGAAACATAAATGGAATATTGAGGTACAGTTTGCCAAATCTTAGGTAAAGAGGTGTTTTGTCTGACTTTATTGCATTTTGATCATTTCATGAATGCCGTAAAAAGCTGAACAGCATAATAAAAATTGATATTTATATTGACATTTCAGAATTCTAAATAGAAGCTGAGGAAATCTAAACAGACTTCTGTATCTCTGCAGCTGTTCCTTCAAACCCATCTGAGTTCTGGTTAATTCACTTTTTCTCCCCACATACCCTCAATTGGCCCTAATATAAACATCTCTCTCTAAAGCAATTTCTCCCTGGAAGATTATGCACATCTTCATCTTAATTCAGAATTTACATGTGTACTTTGCATATTTTTGCATCAGTATGTGTGTTTTAAATTAGATAAAGGTCACTGTCATTCATAATCAAGAAGAAGGTGTATAAAAGGTCAGGATTCAATAAAAAAAACTGATTAGATGTAGAGGTTTGTTCATATGATTCAGTATATCATTGGATAAGTGGAAATCATGAGTCAACAAATTAACCTTGGTATAATGGGTTACTTGCTTCATTAGGATCAGAAATGAGATTCACGATTTTTTTTTCCAATGTACTCCTTGTTTGTCTCCATAATAAGAAGAAATACTGTGGTGTTGATAGTTACACAACTGAGCATTTTTATAATTTAATTTGGCTTAAAATGCAACACAAACGAGAATTCTTGTGTTAAAAGAGGAACTGGAGCACCAGATATATCTACTATGAATATAAATCTCAATGAAATGAAAAATATCTGCTGTAAAAATAGATACGTTAATATAAAATGATGACCTGACTGTTTCATGTGGCCTTTATCTTAAGCGTGTTTAAGAACCTGTGTCAGGAAGAGATACAGATGCAAGCGATGGGGATAAACTTTTACTCTCCATATTGGTTCTGCCACAAACTTCCCACATGATTTTGGGTAAACCACCTACACTGACTATGCCTCCACTTCCATCTGCCAAAAAAATAAAAGGAAAAATAGTAACAGTGCTTCTATAGCAGGATTGTTTCTGTTTGTGCAGGCATGGAGGGCTAAGTGGACTTTAGGATTTCCAGCATTTTCCTGTTCATCACACTGTATTCCTGGTCCCTTACCAAAATAGTAGGGCTGTGGGTCTCTGCACCTGAAAAGCTTGGAGGATTCTTTAATAATATTCTCAAAATAGATGAGAAATACCAGGAGGGGAAGGAGTCCATATATACAATATTATCTAGACTAGGAAAGACAGCATCATCTATACAGAATGATAATACCATATCCTCAACTTCAGACTGTGCAAACTTGGTGGCGATTTTTATGATTCCACCACGGGCTTTTCAAAAAGATTTTCCTGCGGGTTGGGGGCTGGTTCTGGGATGGTTTTTGTTGGCTGAAAAGTACACCAATTATTTCAGCATATACCATAGCAGAAAAATCTAGAAGAAAAGCAACATTACAATTAAAATAGTTATACATGTCAATGTTTCAGACATTGTGTATTTCTTTAAGCTTTCTTCACGTCTGTGTAGAATAAATATCAAGTTACTACTTGTTGACTTTTTTCCCCTTGGGCAGCATTCTGTAGCTATTAAATACTAAGTATGAAAGAAAATTAGACTTGCTGTTACCACTATAAACTTACACCCAATGGTTTTCAAATGCCATGTAGGTGATCTCTGTTCTATAAAAACAGACTTGGGGGTGCTAATAATTAAAGTTGCAAGCACCCTAATTCAAGCTGATTGGTTTTTGATGTTCATATGCCTCACTCTCTCCCAAAATGTCATGCAAAGAAAAGACACTAAACCATGGTAAACTTTCCTCATTTACAATGTTGTTTGGATTTTACGCGTTTTTGGTACAGCTATAACATTAATCCAGTGTTTTCTTCTTTCGTTGTCTTTGAGCAGGACTTTCAGATGGGACTTCAGCAAGTGAGACTGCAGTATCTCTTCCTGCTGATTAAAAGAATCAGGCAACTTTCTGTAATTACCAGGCTTAGATCACTGCAGCTCCCTACTTCTCTTCTGTTTCACAGGTTTATAGCCCCAAGTTTTTTGATTAGTGCCACATTACTGACTTACACTGTAGGCAAACTCCTGATGCTTACTGGCATCGAAAGTCTCAAGGTACAGAGCCAATGTGGGAGAGTGGATGGACTGTGTACCTTATGAGAGTGCCCAAAAATTAGGATTAAACTCTGTAAGCAAATCTCCTTGTTCTCCCAAAGCACTGAGCTGTGGCCCACATCCAAACCCAGCCCTGTTCCTCCTGCATATCACTAAGTTGGAGGATAATTTGACTAATTGTGGGCATTCAGACCACAGGACTAATGTAGAACTAGCCTGAATTAAAATGTCATGAAATATAAATTACATGTATGTTGGGTCACACGTGTTTGATATTTCGCACTATTGAGTAGTAATACTTACTAAGTTAGACATGTCTCAAGCCGTATCTACATAAAGAGGTGCACTAGACAGAATTCACCAATGTTAACCCTTATTTCAGTTTTAGGGAGTCATAGTGTGTCCAAGTCATTGCTTAGAATCATAGAACAACCAGGTTGGAAGAGACCCACCGGATCATCGAGTCCAACCATTCCTATCAAACACTAAACCATGTCCCTCAGCACCTCATCTACCCGTGCCTTAAACACCTCCAGGGAAGGTGAATCAACCACCTCCCTGGGCAGCCTATTCCAATGCCCAGTAATCCTTTCCACAAAAAACTTCCTCCTAATCGCTAGCCTAAATCTCCCCTGGAGGAGCTTGAGGCCATTCCCTCTTGTCCTTGTAATGGTTGGACTTGATGATCCGATGAGTCCCTTCCAACCTGGTTGTTCTGTGATTCTGTGATTCTGTGATTCTGTCCTGTCTCCTGTCACTTGGGAGAAGAGGCCAGCTCCCTCCTCTCTACAACCTTCTTTCAGGTAGTTGTAGAGAGTAATGAGGTCTCCTCTCAGCCTCCTCTTCTCCAGGATAAACACCCCCAGCTCTCTCAGCCGCTCTCATAGGGCCTGTTCTCCAGCCCCTTCACCAGCTTCGTGGCTCTTCTCTGGTCATTGCTTCTTGGCTTTTGCTGCAGACGTAGCATAAAGGGAACTTTGGCCATCTCATAAAAGCTGGAAAGTCATACAGATCAAGGAACATCCTTTCTGTACTGTGACATTTCTGCTGTGACTGTCAGCTGATGAGGAGGATGTTCCGCATAGTCTCACTTCTCTTAGTATCTGCCTACTAACAATCAGAATTAGGTCCCCTGTATATAGAAAGAAAAGTTGCTCGTGATCTATTGCAGCTGAGGAAGTGACTTTAGAACACTGGACAGGACAATCTGGTGCATAAATGCTGAAAAGTGTAAAGAAGGTTAAACTATAGGAGTTTTGTAGATGATAAAACAGCTGTTCCAGTCAGTTTTGTGAGAGCTTTCTCTGTAACATGGTAGGAGGTAACATGCAAATGGGTGACTGGAAGAGTCTATATGCAACAACCGAGTCCTTTCCCTGAAGCAACGTTTTATCAGCCAGTTTTGTAGTTAGGTTTCTCTGAGGAAAGGGACATTTCATAGAATCACAGAACAACCAGGTTGGAAGGGACCCATCGGATCATCGAGTCCAACCATTCCTATCAGACACTAAACCATGTCCCTCAGGACCTCATTCACCCGTGCCTTAAACACCTCCAGGGAAGGTGAATCAACCACCTCCCTGGGCAGCCTATTCCAATGCACAATGACCATTGTGTGGAAAAACTTCCTCCTAATCGCTAGCCTAAATCTCCCCTGGCAGAGCTTGAGGCCATTCCCTCTTATCCTGTCCCCTGTCACTTGGGAGAAGAGCCCAGCTCCCTCCTCTCCACAACCTCCTTTCAGGTAGTTTTAGAGAGTAATGAGGTCTCCTCTCAGCCTCCTCTTCTCTAGGCTAAACAACCCCAGCTCTCTCAGCTGCTCCTCATAGGGCCTGTTCTCCAGCCCCTTCACCAGCTTCGTTGCTCTTCTCTGGTCTCGCTCCAGAGGAGAAGACAAGAACATTTCTCATGTTCTTGAAGTACCTCATACCAATTTTTGGACTACGATCGTGTGCAATAATCTCTTCCCAACTTGCTTTAGCTGTGTCGATCATAGTGTACGTGGTGCGTTTAGCCCGTAGTGTCTACACTGGAATCTGCAAAGACAAAGTGTTACTAGTCAAGAATCTTCTAGTTCTGACACTGTTTTGTAAGGTACTTTTGGAAAAGTCACCTAGGCAAATTTTTTTTTCCAAACCTGAAGTTGTGAATTTAAATTTCATGTTTAAGCATCTAAATTAGTGGTCTGATTTTAATGTGTGCTGAGGCTCACATTTTCAGTCGACTTCAAAGGGAGTTGCAAGTGCTCAGAAGTCGAAACCTATGAAAATCAAGCCAGTTAGACACTCAAACTTGAAAGGTTTCTCTCATACCATTATTGTTATTTGCATTACTTTAGTAGCTTGAAACCTCAGTTACAGGACTAGGCACTGTAGTTTATATCTCTTTTTTTGTTGTTGTTGTTTCTCTTTTCTTTATGTGTAAAACCTGGCACACAAGGATGTTGTGATGATTGTTTGGTCAATATTAGGATACAGCTTTAAAAAATAAATGCTCTATAAACACAGAATAAAAATATCCATGGAGGGAAATGGTATTCCTATTATTCATCCCTTTTTAAACTAAGTTGTGTACTTGGATTTTGAACCTATCCTTAAGAAACAGAGAAGTTACAGCATGGAGAATACATACAATAAAACATAAAGGCCAAATTCATGATTTGCTGTTAAAATATCATAGAATCATAGAACAACCAGGCTGGAAGAGACCCATCGGATCATTGAGTCCAACCATTCCTATCAAATCTATATACCTGCAGCAGTTTGAACAGTAAACAGCAATTAGTAGTCATATATTGTGTTCATTTTGAACAGAAATCCACAGTGTTTAGCAACCTTTACATAATCCTCAGAGAAATTAAGTAGGATGATGCACCACAAAGCTTCCTTTAGAAACTTTTGTCTTATCCATACCTCCTCATTTCAGTCATGCTGATCCCTCTGCTAGCAAACAGTAGCCTCTTTGTAACTGGGACCTATGTAAAGCTCTGCTTTTTTTTTTCCCAGTGGATTTAATAACTAAGCTGCTTGGAACAGCTTTGATGAAACCATCTTCTTTCATAGAATGCAGTTTCGGCAGCGCTGATAAACTCAACAAAATGGTATCAATTTAACCAATGTTTTCTTTGGAAACAAAACCAGGGGGAAAACTGGTAACACATCGGTGTTTGGTGAACAAACCTTTATGTAGGAAATATTTGTGTTTATATGCTTTTATTAACGCAATGTTACAACCCAAAATTAAAAATGAAGCATTTTCATTTTGCCAAAAGGTTTTGCTTAAAAAGACGGGGTTTGCTCACAAATAATTAAGGAATAATTCAAAGATCATTTTTAGTTTAGAACTTTTTAAATATTGAAGTGTTCAGCGAATCAGAATTCAGAACCTCTGGAAAGCTAATGAGGTCAGTAGCAGTGTTACTTCAGTAACAAGCACACTTGCTCTCTCTGAAGAAATACAATCATGATCTGCTTGAGGTTTTTTTATGCCTAAGTGCAATGTGCATATGGATATGTATAATCCATCATATCTCTAGCCTTAGATTAAAACAATATGTAAGCATTTCTCAAGAAAAAGAAAACTGTTTTTTTCTATCAGGGCTTTTACTGTCTGTTGGTGGTTTGCCCTGTGGCTATGGCACCTTGACACAAGCACTTCCCAGTGCTATCAAACCTGAAGTGCAATTTTAATATATGTAAAAGTGTAGGTTGGTGTGGTTTGGGTTTGTTGCTTTGTGTTTGGGTGTTGTTTTTTTGGTTTGGTTTTTTTTTTCTTTTTTTTAAAACAAGACAGGTGTTTTAAACCCAAGCACTAACTGATTAATAAGTTTGTTCATGCAGACCTTCATCCAGGCATCAGGAATAAGTGCTCTGTCTGCTTGATGAATATCCAGGCTAAACACAAATGTTGTTATTTGTCAAATAGCAACTGTTTTAATGGGCAATTCTTCATGATCTTTAACAGCTATAAATTGATCTCTAGAACTCGGATGTCACAGCATAGTCCCAGTATTTCTAAGAATCCAATGTTAAGGAAACCGCAGTACAAAAGAAGGAAATGCTTTAATTTACTCCAGGGACAGAGTATATTAGGCATAGTAATGAGGATTTTAGCAACAAGCAGCAAGTCAGGGATATTATTTTTCTGCAAAGCAGATAATATAGTAATCAATCTAGACAGCCATTGTATTTCTTCCAATACTTTTAATAAAAGTAATCATCAGGCATTCTATTTAGACTTTCAGACCTTTACATCTCGAACCATTAAAAATAATGATACATGATTTTAATCTGTTTGGTGTAAACTGATTGATTTCTCGCGTGTAAACCACACACTCTTCAGACAGATCAATTTTCACATTTACCATATCTAATTATTTTCTGTTTCCTTCTTCCTTTAAAAGGCATAGATCATTTGAGGCTCCCTTTTCTTAACTGACAGTTCCTTGACGGCTAATCCAAATAACAAAATAAAGCCTGTAGAAGAAATAAGTTGTATTTTAGAAAAGGTTTAGCACAAGTGTTTATGTACTCGGAGTACAAAGGGCTGTGCATGCTTCCTTTATCTTGTAGTCTCAGGTGGCAGCATTAACAAACCAACATTTTTCTGCGTTTCATATGTAATATTCCATGTGATCACAAACCTGAGCCTGGAGAGCTGATGAAGTTTGCCCAAAAAGGAAAAGAAAGACATATGCTCCTGAGAAAAAAGACCCAGACCCATATCTTCTATGAGATCTGGAAAGTCAGTCTTTCAGAAACTGCGTGGAGAGATCAAATGTGATAATAAAGGCTCACAATTCTAGCAGCTTTCCCTAGAATAGTACTTCAGAAATGTGAGGTGTGAAAGAAAGGCAATCTGTGCCAGATACTGATTAAATTTCAGTCATCTATCCAAAGCAGTCCCTAGCTGCTTGTAAAATGCTCCATGTAATTACAGTAACTACAGTTTTTAAAGCAATTTACACATTAACTTTTATCTTGGGTCTCTCTTTGTGGGTGCATTTCTTCATGGGAATCAATATTCTTAAAATATACGTTAATAAGCTGTATGAATTTGTAGCCGTATAGGCTCTTAAAAAATTCCATCTCTAGCATTTTCCTCATGGATTCCTCTTGGCTTTTGGAAAAGCTTAACTGTAATCAAATATCACACTCTGGATGTTTAGCTAACATTGTTCAGTGACCCCAGCGGTAAGTCACAACCATATTTAAAACTGTTAAGGAGTTAGGAGCTGATGCAAAATCAAACCAGGATATATTAAAATGCTGCCAGGATAAAATAATATTAAGGGCTAAACTTTGTCCTTTGCTAGTTACACAGGTGCAAATGTCAAACTTGGCAAATCCTTTCAAAATTTTGTGCGTCCTAATCTTTCCAGTGTTCTTCTAGTCGCTGGGCATGGAAGATTTTGCTAATGCAGGAGCCACATGTAGTTACAGGATGAACAGTGGCCAAATAAAAGAGGTCTGGCTCTCTGCTGGGATATTCCAATTTTAACCTCATGTAAGTGTGATTTTTGGAAGGAAATTAAATTAGTTATTTCATTAAAGTTGTGCTGGCTGAAAACAGAAGAAATGTAAGGAATAATTCAAGCTCCTCATAGTTCCCACCAGAGTTGTGCAGTGCAGCTGCAGGTAGATTTAAACATTTTTTGTTGTTGTTGTTTTTTATTCTGTTTGTTCAAGGTGACTTTTGTAACTGTCAAGCACAGTAAAGCTCCTTAGTTATCCTGCGTCTCATTGTTACCGAGGCTATTATCCTAACTGGGGCTAATAATATGAAGCACATTTATGTTTGTGTAGGAAAACTAGGGTCACTAGAGATAATCCAAAAAGTTGTTCCACAAGGGATTATCTAGGATGCTGCTTTCCAAAACTGTCACATATCAGAAAAAAAGGGCAAAGCACTTGTAACTCTTGTGATTGATCCTCTGTCAAGTCATGATTGCTGTCACCAGCAGGTTACATTCCTTCAACATAGCAGTGGGCGCTGCTGCGTTTTAAGCCAAACCAGTTAGGCTTCCAGTGTCATGTTCCTTTCCTTATCTCTTTCTATACTTCATTCTCTCATGTTAAAAAGAGATAAATTTGCAACTGAAAAGAGAAGATGACATGTGCAAGATCCTTACATAGTGCGTATTACTATACCTTCAAATTATTCCCCCTTACATGCTGCCATTAGGTTTATTGTTCTTAGCTGGCTAAGGACCTGATTCCGCACACGCTAACTATTATGTGAGGAAGCAGAACTACGTGTGACACCAGATACTATAGTTGGGCCTGAGGAGTTTTAATAATTGGGCTTACGGGCCCTGAAATCCCATAGCTAAAGCATTTAATTTACTTGAGCTGTGAGAGCAGGGAATGATTCATCTGATGCAAGTTATATTCAGTGGCCCTATTGGACAAAACTGCACATTTAGGATTCTCATGAAATAGCAGATGTTTTTCAACCTGGTTTTAAAATTGAATCACACGGAATCACAAAATGGTAAGGGTTGGAAAGGACCTCTGGAGATCATCTGGTCCACGCCCCCTACAAAAACAGGTTCACCTACAGTAATGCTTGTATGTTTTTCTGTCCAAAGACTCTAAAGCCTCTCTTGTATCATGAAAAAACATTTAGTTAGGCTGTGATCGAGGATGTACAGGCATCTCTGTCTTTATCTGCCTAGTAGACTCTGTATTTTTTCCTATTCCCTCTTGTCCTTCAGTCTTTGAAAGTGTCCATATCTATATATATTAAGTAAAATTTGAATTAAGCATTCACTTCTTGTTTTCAAAGTGAGCAGTTTTTCCATGATCAGCTCCTGTTTAAAACGGTTGTCACGTTGATTTTTGTGAAGGACCTTCTGCTGAGCATCAGCCTTAACAAAATTGTCTCAGGTAGCCTCACTGGGCTAGATTTTAGTTTGCTTTGCGTAAAAGTAGGGCTCTGTCTGCTTTGACTGAGAGTTCACAGAAAAGCATTCCTGAACAAGCAATGGAAAATGGCTTTTTCCCCAGTGGCCTGTTGCCTTCCTCTGCCAGAAGTTGCCATCCTCCCATCTCTGCTTCTGGAGGAGTTAGTGTACACATTCCTTTGCGTTGCCGGCAAAATGAGCTGGGAAAGCTTAATGAACTGTTGAAGGTGAGTATGAGCTAACCCAGCTCATTTTGTCTGAAATGGATTGAAAAGCACTCACATGACCTCCTTCCTCTGTCAGAGCTCTGGGGTAGTAACTTCCCCTGATGGAAAACAGCCCCAGCCAATTCAGTAGATCTTGAAGTAGACTTTTGTCCGTGTCCTGAAAAGCAGGTTCATAAGTCACATTACCTTTTCTCCAGCCTTGTACAGAAAGACTTATATCAACTGTAAATGAGTAGTTGACTTTTAAGGGAAGCCAAGCAACCAGCAATGCATTACAAGTAGGCAGCACAGGTTTTTTTTGAAGCTACGGTCGCAGCCTCTATCGGTCATTTCAGTTAGTGAATGGCTAGGGGTAAAACGCTGAGGCCAAATTTAGCAAAGTCTGTAACAGCAGTAATAAAATGCTGTCTCAGGCAAATTCTCTCCTCTTTATATGGTGGTTCATTTTGAAAAATTACTGTCTAGGTGGCCGAGTCTTCTATTATCTTTAGGAAAGAGACTTCTGGAGGTGGAAAGCTCTTTCAAATAGCAATATTCTGGTTCCCAGTCTTTAACCTATCTTTACCCCAATAAATAACATGCAGAAATCTGGAGAACCTAAACTATTCACATAAATATTCCAAAATACTCTCATGTTCTCCGTACTCATGAATGCAGCTGATGCCTCTGTTTTTTCATACATTAGTAAGGCAACTGATTCATCTCTGCTACTCCTTTGCCCTCTAATATAACGTTTGAATCAGGAATTGTTAAAGTTCTCATTAGGTTTGTTGTGGGGTTTCATAATTAATTCTTTTTTGCAAGCTGGAGAGTCTTTTGATTTTTGCTTGCATATTCATAGAAGAACTATGTCATAAACAAAGTCTAAATCTGGTACTCCTCTCTTGCTCAGCCACGCTAAGACTCCGCTGTATCCTTCTACGCTTTACCTCATAAAGAAAACAATGTCAAAGCCAAGCATGGAAGGTGAAGAAGGCTGCTATTTAAGGAACAATTTTCTGGCACATGCAGCTCCATTGGAGGTACATCATAAACTAAAAAGAAGGTACATTGGTTTCCTTCCACAATGCAAAATTCTGCCTTGGTTCTATCTCAAGGAGAGGACATTGCACTTCTCTGTGCAAGATTTTAAGTACCATCTAGCTCCTCTGTAGGAAAGCATGTGTTCCTACATTTACACGTATAAAGATAAATAAAAAATACACGTATTTTCAGAGTCCTGTTTTAACCCACACTCTAACCCTAGCACGAACGCCCACGTGAATAAATGAGATTTATCGTGTCAACATGAAAAGTACATGCTGATAGATAATGAATATGAACACGCCAGTCAAGCAACAGATTCAAGTCTAACTGATACATTTCATTCAGTGGCAAGTTTATTTGCTTAGTGCAGCAGAAAAATTCTGTATCTCCTAATGATGCAGAACTGAATTCTTTTATCTCCACTGGTTGACTAGCTTGCTTTTAAGGCAGAACTGGAGATGTCTATCACAGCTAAATAGGTATTTTGTAAATTGTACTTAACTTAGCCACCTTTAAGGAAAGTTCCAAACCACATATTGTAAAAGCATTGCCAGAGATTTTTATCTAGTTTGAATGGAAAAACAACTTCATGCTACATTCTTCTTGCCAATCAGCACAATAGAATTTTGGGTTTTATCTCCACAGCTAACAAACCAGTATTACAAGCAAAATTTTGACTTCCAGTTCCTGTTTTCTGTTATACCATGGGCCTGTTTAGGGTGCTCGCAGAAATGTCAACAATAATACATAAAATCACTGTCAAGTGAAATGATTGATTAGCTGATCAGTTTCCTATTTCTTTAATGCTTTTTTTTCCCCCCAAGAATAATTATTATATTTATAAAAATATAATAATTTTCCATGCTAAAGTAAAATGGTATTTGACATTAAGAAAAGGTCAGGTGTCACGCTGTAAGCTACACTGAGTACTGCTTTTAAAGATTATTGAATTAAGAGGTACATGTATTTGACAAAGTATACAATTCCGATAACTGCCATGGAAGCGATGCCCTTTTACATGCCATGGATTTATTGACATTCGCTACCTGTAAAAATGCAAAACAGTTTCAATGGAATAGGCATTATCAATTTCAAAAATAAAAATGTCTCATTGAAGAATATGTCTGTTTCCAACAATTCCTTCTGATTTTGCACACACATACTTGGACACTCAAATATCTGTTTGTGCTTCCCGCTGCAACTGTGGTTATGTGGACAAATATTTGTTCTTTTTTTTTTGAAGGCATTTGTTGCATTGTACATCAATCATACGTTTTTTTTCCCCTTAAAAAAAGCAGTGATAGTGCCCTATAAACCCCATCCAAGATCTTCAAGAGGAGCAAGTTAAAATGAGTGTGAGGGCAGCATAATAGCCATTCCATGGTATTTGCACACACCACAGATCTGTCACAGTTCGATGTGATTGACTGGTCTTAACTGAAGTCCCAGGCCTTTTAAGGGTCAGAATCATTGTCGGAATTATACCAGAGCTTGTCTGGATGAAACACCAGTACTTCAGGAACCGCCAGTGTGTTTCAAGCTGTGAGGGCAGATTAGGTAAAAAAGGAATTTTAGCATTGATAGGTTTGAATAATAATATTTTGCAACCATAGCACCTTTTATATGCGCTCGCAGTTAATAGTAACAGAAAAGCTACAGAGAAGGAGGCTCCTCCTGTTCCACACTACTATAAAACTTTTACAAGGATAAACCATTTATTAACCAAATGAGTTAACTCTCATTTTAAAGGGATGTTACACATTCAAATTAATTTCAAACAACTTATATTATCAATCAAACAACTTATATTATCAATCTGATAATATCAGATTAATTTCTTATAATAGAGGAGGTCTTGAGATGTTGGTAGATAGTTGCTGCCTCGATGTGTTTTGGTTTTGAATATTCAGTGACCCAGCCTAGCCAAAACCCCAGACTGGTCAGTTCCATCTTCAGTGTTTAAGAGTGAGATTTTCACCTTAAAAACTGCCATTTAAATAGTTTCCTATATGCAGAATGTGAATTCAAAGAGGGCAGCTACCTAACTGCTTTCCAGTATATTCCAGTATTTCGCCTAGAGAAGAGGAGGCTGAGAGGAGACCTCATTACTCTCTACAACTACCTGAAAGGAGGTTGTAGAGAGGAGGGAGCTGGGCTTTTCTCCCAAGTGACAGGGGACAGGACAAGAGGGAATGGCCTCAAGCTCCACCAGGGGAGATTTAGGCTGGACATTAGGAGGAAGTTTTTCACACAGAGGATCATTGTGCATTGGAATAGGCTGCCCAGGGAGGTGGTTGATTCACCTTCCCTGGAGGTGTTTAAGGGGCGGGTGGATGAGGTCCTGAGGGCATGGTTTAGTGTTTGATAGGAGTGGTTGGATTCAGTGATCCGATGGGTCTCTCCCAACCTGGTTGTTCTATGATTCTATTCATCATCCACTTGTCATCAGCAAGGCTGCCATTCAGAGTATCTTTATTTCTTCTATTCTTTCTTCGTACTTTCTGGACCTTTTAAGCTTGTGGTCTCACTACTTCTGCTAACCACAGGGCTGTTCTCTAGCCTTTTTCCTCCAAACTCCCATCAGCTATTATAGTCAAGAACTGAAATCTTAATTATAAGAAAACAGCTCAAATTAAAACAATGTGTAGCGCTTTCCTGTAACATGATTTTAAAACAAAAAAACCCAAGACAAACGCTACATGCAGTGTAGCATCCGATAGGCTGATTGTGTTCAGTACATCAGGTTTTGATGTGAGAATTGCCATGATGGATAGATAGGAGGCTTGTTTTCACTGAAGAGCGTCACAAATATAGTCACATATAATTCAAAGTCAGCACTCAGTTTTCAAATATGGGTGCCTTAACAGTGCTGCCAAAGCCTGCATTCGGTCTATTAAATCAGCACTTAAGCAAATAAAACAGCCATTTGAGTGACAATTTCAACATACTAATGAGGTATTCAGATGTCAGCAATTGAAAAATACACATTGGCCTTTTGAAATTTAGCCAAGATTGTTCCTATCTTATATTAAGAAGGTTTAAGACTTTATAGAAGGATCAAAATAATTTCTGAATTTATCTTAATCTTTCTGGGAATGAGATAGGTGGGATCAGGTTTCTTTGTGAATGCTTCACTGTCTTCCTGTCTTCCACTGGTTTCTGATGTAAAACTTTCCTTTGACATTTTCTTATGAATTTATTGTATTTTGGTTCACAAGCAGGTCACAAAGCATCCTTATGCAGACTTCGTCTTTTCCACTCTCATTTACTCCAGTTCTTACTACAATACAATCTTAACCTGTACAAGTGTTTACATCCCTTTTGCTGCCACAAAGTTGTGTTGCTATGGCCGTATTCCTTCCTATTTTGCCCTGTGTCTCCATCATCAAAGCCAAGTTCAGTTGAGTCTAAAGGGATCCATGTGGGATATGAGTTTTGGCAGACACCCAGACCAGCCTTTGTTCCATCTAAATAGTTTTGTTCATATGGATACCAGCAATTTGATTTTCACTGTTGTTCCTACTTTTTAATATAGTCGTTCAATTCCTAAAAATTTTGAAGACATGGAAAAATATTATAAGTCATATTTATCATAGAGAAGAAAAGTCTCTCTTATTCTTTACCTTTCTTAGAAAACTAAATAGAAAATGCTTTCAAGAACTAAACCATAGTATGAACTACTCAATGCTCTTCCGGTTATTAATTTATTAGTAGTATCAGTGTGCTGCCTACTAGCCCTTGTTCTTACTAGAAACCCATTGTGCTAAATTGCTTCTGAACAGATTGGGAAAATTCACAGAATCACAGAACAACCAGGTTGGAAGGGACCCATTGGATCTTCTAGTCCAACCATAATTCCTGTGCTACATGCAAATGCAGGACAGAACAAACAGTACAAGCCAGATGACAATGAGACAATATTCACCAGCATAATAAACAATATTCTTTGCAAACTGTAAGCCTCACCATTCGTAGGTGCAACAGAAGAAAGAGGTTGAAAGGCAGAATTTGTAGTGGAACAATGATGTGTTATTTAACAGACAAATTAGCTCTGATATTATTGGGCATGCTCTCCACCTATTCTGATAATGTAATCTATTTTAGCTTATTTGCCAGCTCCTTGAAATTGCTAGGTATCCATTTACTGGATTAATTAATTAAACATATTTAAATTATGCATTAGTCATGGCTTTAGAAAGTTAGAGTAAATAACATAGGCTTTATTAATTCTTTCCCTCTCTTGTAATTCTCCTACTCCCAGTCTCTAATTTTCATCAATTTTACTTTCATTTCTTTCCTTCCTTTAATATTTTTTTCTTTAATTTTTAAATACTGCTGGTTGTGTCACCACTGGCTGAGAAAGGAGTTAAGTATCTTTTCTCTGAAGTGACACCAGATCTGATCTGTGCAGCAACTGAGAACCGAGTTGTCCCTAGGGATGGAGTGCACCCAGTTTTTCCCATGACAAGCTTTTAGGTCTGGAGGCTGAGAAAATGAAAGGAATTCTTTTTTTTCCTTTTTTAAGCAAAATATTTTCCATCATTTTTATATTTTCAGAACATAGTTCTGGCCTTGTACAAGAGACAGGGAAATGTAAATGTCAAACATTCACTTCTGTTTAAATGGGCTCATTATACCACAACATGTTGAGGTTTTTTCCCTACCGGCCGTTTCTTTTCACTGTCGTATCCTGTAAGCACCTTCCTTGCACCTGCCTGAGGAGACTAATCCTCTACTAAAACATGTTCAAACTGAGCAAAGGCAGAAATAGCAGCCATTTCACTCAAACCAAATGAATCAAAACCTTGTGAAAATAAATAAATCAGGGTAGCTTTGGTGAAGACATTTGGCTGTTTGGTCTGTAGTTGAAGCCCTGTTACCTCACTATTTTCCATCTGGAGACTAGGCTTTGCCCTTGGGGCATGGACCCATTTTGAAAACAGTGTGAAGAAAAGTCCCCTAAACAAACCTCTTTTCCTCAGCTGTGATGTGAGAGTGAGTGTTGTACAGACCTCACCATTCAGGGGGAACAGTCTCCCTTGAGTAGCTCCCCAAGGATCAGCCACACCCTCGTTTTCTTCTCCAGGACCATGACTATTTATTTAGATGGAATCATAATTATGGGTAAAAATACAGATAATATATCTCTCTCCCTGCTTTGCTTTGGTGTTAGACTCTACAGGGAGCTGCAGAAACCTTGTAGAGGATTCCAATGCCACTGACTGATTCATTGAGGAGAGAAGCTGCCTCTACCAGATAACAAAGAACTACAGTGTGACAGGGCAAAGGAGGAACAAAAATCTGTTCTGACATGGTAAATCAGAGGGCTAAATTCTGCCTGAACTGCACTATCTAAGAAGAGAAGTCCCATGGGGCAGCCTTCTTCGGTGTAAAGTACAGGGCTGAGCACGTTCACAATGTTCAATAAAATGACTGTATTAAAAAAAACCACCAAAACCCATAACACCAAAACCAACGAAACAAACAAACAAAAAACCAAACAAACAAAAGACCCAAAAAAAAAAAAAAAATCATTCCAACTGCTGCACATAAAACCAGGTAGATAATTCATGATACAAGGTCACATTTTTCTGTAGCCAGACATGTCTCTGGTAGTGAAACTTGTATAAAACCCAAGGATAAACACTGAACAGGTTAATTTGAAGACAGTCATGTTATATGAATGTGTTCATGTTTCTTGCAATGAATTTCAGCTCCTAAGCCTTTTGTGTTGTTCCAAGTTGGATCTATGAGTGGATCCTGTTGACATTTGATGTCAGTAAATTATTTATAAACAAGAAAGTCACTTGAAACTGCAATTCTGACAATGTTCTTTCCTATTTGTACAACTTTTGTTCTCATTTGTTTCATGACATCATCTTTCATGAGATGGCTTCTTCTGTGTGTTTCCCTATGAAATATGAAATCCCTCTGTCTTATGAATGTATCCCTCCCCAAACTACTCACTGAAGTTGTCCTTACGAGAAAGGGAAAAGAGGTTTGTGCTGTTGCTGAGAGATGTACCATACAATCTTGCCTCAAGACAAAAGACAACTAGGTTGATGCCAGGTATTTTTCTGGAGGCCCAAACGTATCTAGATATTTCTCAGAGAAAATTGTGTTTGGAACAGTAATTTAGAATAATGTACAGCAAAACCAGGCTTAATTAAATCTACAAGTCCCTTTCCTTTTCTGAAGCATCAGGGCTCAAGCAACATGTTATTTTATTTTTGTCCCAAATACCTTGATATATATGATCCGGTACCCGCTGAAAATATTCTTTTCCTAATGCTAACAAAACACGATTAATGCTAACATGTTTCTAAAATAAGATTCTATGGAGCACTTCAGCAGCTGATTGCAATTTTGATTACAGATTTCCACAAATGAGTCAAAACAGTAAGAATTCCTTTACACTGCTTGACAAGTTTCAAATAGAAAAAGAAATTGTACAACAACAATCATTCATATTCTGGAGCTGAAGCCTGTTAGCATGGAAGAATGTCAGCTTTCTGCTCTCCATGTTATTGTGTGTTGGGTACCTCAGCTCGTTTCTGATACAGACCAGCAGAAAAGTTATTCTCCCAGAATGAGAAGTCAAGAAGTTCAATAGACTGCTAAATTGTAAGATCTGCTGAGGTTCAAGAGGGAGAGCTTACGTACCAGCTTATGCTAATGGTTGTTGCTTAAGACAGATTCTAACCTATCATAGAATCACCAGGTTGGAAGAGACCTACCAGATCATCAAGTCCAATCATTCCTATCAAACACTAAACCATGTCCCTCAGGACCTCATCCACCCACCCCTTAAACACCTCCAGGGAAGGTGAATCAACCACCTCCCTGGTCAGCCTGTTCCAATGCCCAGTGGCCCTTTCTGAGAAAAACTTCCTCCTGGTGTCCAGCCTAAATCTCCCCTGGTGGAGCTTGAGGCCATTCCCTCTTGTCCTGTCCCCTGGCACTTGGGAGAAGAGCCCAGCTTCCTCCTCTCTACAACCTTTAGAGAATACCTTGAGATTTCAAGCCTATGCGGTGGCATAATACAGTCTATGAAGCCACATACTACCAGGAGGAGGAAACATTACATACATGGAACAGTTGCAGTTTTGAAGACGCTGGAAAAAAATGCATTATTAACATTACTGAATTATTACTCAGGGTTTTTTATAACCACATGAAATCTTTCTTTGAAATGTCACAAAAGATAAAGAAACCATAAAGTTCAGCTTGCAGATTACACCAAGGATATCTGGGTAGAGCAGTTGTAACAGCTTAACAATTTACTTTTTAAAAAAACTTTACTAGTCATTTTCTGTGGCCCACTTCTAAAATGCTGCGTGTGATTTTAAAATACAACTCTAAATGCTGTGCTATTCACTTCTGAACCTACAAGATCCACAGAATTTCGACACAATAAGCCATACTAATCTGCGATGAAACTCCACTGACTTTGGTGGAGTAACCTTGAGGTGAATTAAACATGACATTTTATTGTTCTGGTCATCTTGTACCGCAGCCTTTTTTCATTTAGAAAGCAATATGGTTTAATATATTCTTCTTGTCCTCAGTCCTGCTTTTGAATTACTTTAATAACAGTTGTAAATAAGGAAAACTCATATGATGGCCCTATTACCTACTTATTAGCTTCAGATCCCACGATGGATTGTACAGCGGATTGGGAGATATGCACTTCAGGGGAACTGCATCTGATATATATGTGTAGCTCATGTTAACATTAATGAGAAACTTAGGTAGCATATCTCATTTAAACATCTTGTGTGTAATACAAATAAATGAATACCTTTCGCTCTTTGTTCAGAAAAGGCCGGGACAAAAATATGCATTCTCATGCCTGGACATGAGAGGAATATATAGATCATAAGATACGCAGTGAGCAAAATCACAGAGTCTTTCAAATAAATTCAGTTTCGACGGCCTGTAAATCACAAATGTCCTACTGTAGCCAATTTGAGGGACTACAGGGACGTGAAAGACTTGTGCTGATACTGTCTTCAGGGATAAAAGCAAAGCTCATTCTCAGCCAGATGATCTGTTCATGTAATACAGTCTATGCTGTATTACTGTACGTGCACAGCCTTTCTCAGTCTCTCTCTTCCAGCCTGGGGTTCCCCTTTACACTCCCCTGAAATCCCAGTCTTCAACTCAGATCTCCTGAAGTCTGTTTGGCTGAGGAATATCCACACTTCCTGCTGTTCAATACCCTGAGCAGGGCCCTAATTTGCTGCTTGAGTTAACTTCATCCAGGCCATTGGGCTCTTGTAAATCCCATCACAGGGACTTCATGATATTCTTAGTTTTATTTTATTCCAAAAAACCCTAGTGCCGAAGGTTATCAGATTGTGGGAGTTTCATTTCTCAGCAAAAGCACAAACCCCAAAAGCTAAAAACCCAAGAAATAAATAAGATTCTAAATTACAGTTGTTGAAGGGGCTTTAATCTCATGATTTCTAAGACAAGTCTTTGATTTTGCAAGAAACATAAATCAGGATTGTTAAACACTTAGCTATTCTGTACCACTATGCTAGGAAAAATATTATTTCAAGAAAATTAATTTTATAATATTTCATCTTAACCCATTATTCCTTGTGTTTCAAAGAAAAATGTCCGGGTTCCTCATGCTATTAATGTCCATCATTTTCTGTTTGGTCATGTCTAATATCTTAAGCATGGGACTGTTGAAGCCAACAGTGCAACTCATAAATTCTGTCTACTTAATGACATGTAATGCTTTGTAATGCCTAAAAACTGTTACAGGGGCTTAGCTGACAAATATAAGGATAGCATTCATGGCTAAGAAAACACACAGAATGACAGGAATGTTTCAAATCATCTCATAACGAATGCCAAAAGGGGAGGATGGTGTATTTTTCCTCTAACTGAATTTCTTCCGTCTCCTCCATTGTTTGCTAATTCCATAAAAATGCTTAAGAAATTAGAATAGATTTTGAAACGAAGATCCAGCCAAGCTCCTCTAGTGTAATACTCAGACACAGTAAACAATTACATTACATAAACCAACCATCTGAACAGAAATGATAATTAAAGTAATGCATCGGTGTGCTTCATTGATTTATGAATTTGTTTAATGATTCCTGCTAGAATAGCAGAAGCCATTATGCATTCACTGATTTTAAGAGATGGTATATAGTTGTGTGACCTTTTACTAAAGAAGAAAAGTAATATTCCTGAGCCATCAAAGAGATTATAAAAGAAATGTTGTTATGCCAAACTTTACAACAATTTGAAAATAACATCCCGAAACCACTAATTTTCTTCGTGCACAAAGCTATTCCCATTTTCCACACTACTATTCTGAAAAAAGAAAAGGAATCTGCCTAGTCAATGTTTGCATGTGCATTCCTGTCTGAAACAAATAAAAGAATCCAGGGCTGAATTTATTTGAATTTGATCCTGCTTCAACCAAACCAGCTATCCCCTGTTCTTGGCTGAAGAGTAGTAGCCCGCAGTCCCCACTCAATTACTGTTACTCAGTGGCATTTCATAGAATCACAGAACAACCAGGCTGGAAGAGACCCATCGGATCATCGAGTCCAACCATAACTATTTGGAATGCCCATCCAAAATCAGAGCTCTGCTGTGTGAATTGTGGTTAACACCCACACCGAAACAGTTTCTGACCCAAAACTGCTTATGATCTAGGCAGACAGTTATGGAAAACCCAGGCACACAAACGCAAGCATACAAACAACAGCCTCCTGCTGAAATCCAGGGAGATTCTAGCCTCCATTTCAAGTTAATTCTCAGTGATATTGAAAAATCTCACCCACAAAGAACAAGCAAATATATTATCTTGCTGTTATGAACATGGGGAGCTTAAACGAAAAAATATGAAGCATATTATCCAGCTCTGTGCAGGAATTTTGTGGTAAAATGGAGTCTTAAAAATGAGAACACAAATTCTTCCAGCACGTCAATATAACCTGCCGTAAGAGTTTTGTGCAAAGGGGTTTATCCCACCCGTAATGTGCATCCATTAGCGCTGCTGAAATCCACACCAGGTACTAAGAGTAAATAGTATCAAATGCCTTCAAACCTTGACACAGCAGGAGGCATCCTGAAAGTAAGGAAGGAGGAGTCTTTTAAATTAGCTGTTGTAAAACAAATGGAAGGGTCCGGAGGGTGCATTTGACATTTATCTGTGCGTTTCCTTGCTTTTGTTGTTTTCTGTCATTGTCCTATCATTCCATTCCCCTTGATTTTTGTGTAAACTTCCTTGTTTGTTTGCTTTTCTGATAACTTGTAGAGTAAACTACTCCTTCACAAGAGAAAATGCAGCTGGGAAAAAAGGCGGGGGAAGGGTTTCTGGCTGGCATACTTTCAACATAGCATCATAGTTGCTTGTGACTTTGAGGACTGTGAAACATTTGTTTGTCTTGCTTTCTTTCCTTGCTTTTCACAGTCCTCTTCAATCTCCCAAGCAGCTGATAGAAAGAGAGAAAGAGAGAGAGAGAAAGAGAATCCCCAACAACACTAAACACATTTTCTTATTTACTGTTAAATCTACATTTTCACAGATAGCAGGGACTGCACATGTCAATATATCTTTTTAATTGAATGTGGAACTTGTTGCATCAGGTTGTAAGTCCCTTGAAGTCCCACAGCCTATTTTGGACTGGGTTGACACTTCAAAGGAGAAAGGGAACAAGAATGAAAAGCTCTTTGAATCACAAAGAGCCAAATGAAAGCACTCCATCAGACTTCAGACCTCAATTATGCTTTTTCCCTGTGCATTTTGTCTGCCAAAATCCATAAATGACTTTCAGAATGGCAACATGAAGATCTAGAGACCATCTCTTTATCTCTTCTTATCATTTTTAGCAGCTCGGCTCATTCAGACAGTTGGACTTCTTTTGTATGAATACAGAGGTGGACAAGAAACTGTGAATTCAGAAGAATGACAGACCTCAGTATTAAAACTGGATTTTGTCTTAGTGATAGCTTTTTTGTCATTAACTGAGTCTTTCAGTAGGCGGGAAACAGTAAGATTTACAGATAGAAGTATGGGATATTCTCATCTGCATTCTTCCAGGTCTGGATACATGATGACCACCACCATTTCAACTCTTTACAATATTGATGATAATAATAAAGTACTGTGATACCGTAAACTGTTTAAGGATTTAGAAGATGTGCAATGGAGCAAGAAAAATGTGCAAAAGTGGGAGGGGGAAATGGGAGAATAAAGAGCTGAGAGGACTCCTTTGCTATGTGAGGAGGCCGAGGGGAGACCTCATTGCTCTCTCCAACTCCCTAAAAGGAGATTGTGGAGAGGAGGTAGCTGGGCTCTTCTCCCAAGGGACAGGGGACAGGACAAGAGGGAATGGCCTCAAGCTCCACCAGGGGAGGTTTAGGCTGAACATTAGGAAAAATCTTTTCACAGAAAGGGTCATAGGTCACTGGCAGAGGCTGCCCAGGGAGGTGGTTGAGTCACCTTCTTTCCCTGGAGGTGTTTAAGGGAAAGATGGACAAGGTGCCGAGGGACATGGTTTAGTGTTTGATAGGAATAGTTGGACTCAATGATCCAATGGGTCTCTTCCAACCTGGTGATTCTGTGATTCTATAATCCAGCCTGCGATATTCTGCATATTGTACAGCAACATGCTGATGTTCGGTTGTGAACTCTTACTGTAGTGACTATAAGTTTTTACATAGCTCATTGCCTGTCTTTGGACCATTCTGAGGTAATACGTGGCTTTTATGTGACTCCAACACATGCTTATCTTTATGCATTGTAGGGAGGCCCACTGAAGTTAGGAGGGCTCTCTAATTTACTGTGCATCAGGTTAAGCACTTTCATAATGCCCTGATGGATCACTGAGCACCAGTGTAAAAGTTTATCACCATTACAGGCAGTAATTGGCAAACTCTTAGCAGTGCCGGTAGAGACCACAGTCAGAGAGACCATCTTAAATCTCGCAATAAAAGAATCTGACTGAGATTCCACTTTAAAGAGCAGTTTGGAAGCAAAGTTTTGAGTGAAAGCAGAGTAACAGTGTGAGTCTGAAACTTATTCAAGCTGTCAATCTCCATGCCTTGTGTTGGTTAGCGTGCCTAGCTTTATTGTTAATGCTTGCTTACACGTTTACCAAAACGTAGACCTACATTTAGTAAGTAACTAACTTCTAAATTTTTCAGGTGGTTTTCATCATTAAGAATCTGGTAAGTTATATGTTGCAAGAGAAAGGAATGGGGTGAGA
This sequence comes from Coccyzus lansbergi, assembly GCA_033558105.1. Lineage (NCBI taxonomy): Eukaryota > Metazoa > Chordata > Aves > Cuculiformes > Coccyzidae > Coccyzus > Coccyzus lansbergi. The sequence goes on from JAUMJK010000002.1 coordinate 30,616, forward strand.
GCATTGCCCCAACTATAGGAGTAGCTTAAAAGCAATGAAGAAGAAATCCAAGCGTTCAGCTCATGGGCTTTGTTTCAAGATCAGACATTAGAGCAGAGAAGTTCTATCTCAGCGCTGTGCTTACATATACAACTGACGGTAAAACAATCTAGGCCGCATAAGTAATACAATAAGGAAAAGTATATTGTCAATGAAGTTATAAATTTTGTATTTACTTTTGCTTAGTCATTATTAGCTGGAATTGGTCTAAGTGTTTGTATATGGGAAGTATGTGACAATATTTTTTAAATATTTATACATAAACACAGATATTTGCTACTAACATGTATAGTAAAATATATTGACTGATTTAACGGTTGGACTCGATGATCTGGTAGGTCTCTTCCAACCTGGTTGTTCTATGATTCTAAAGAAGGACCTGGACACCTAAGTGCTCCCTGCTCTCGCTAAAACCTAAGTGATAGTTCTCAGAACCTTTGTTCAGTTCTGCATCCACCTAAGTGTTCAGCATAAATGTTCAGTACCAATTATGGGCACAGTAATTTGAATTGGAAGAAAACCTGTAGCACCCTAACTGAGGTGAGTTCCTTATGCAGGAATGTGCAGTCGTACTCCCTCTGCTCACTCCCTGTGGAGCAGTCACAGAGCCCAAGGGGGAGCTGAGCCCAGAACACCCTGCTCAATCCTTCCCTTTTTCTGCTGCCAGGTCAGGTTCATCAACATAGAATCATAGAATCAGCAGGTTGGAAGAGACCCACTGGATCATCGAGTCCAACCATCCCTGTCAATCACTAACCCATGTCCCTCAGCAGGCAGACAACAGGGACCCCCCATTTCACCAAGCAAGGAGCCCCACTCCAAAGGGCTTCTGTCCCACCACTGACCCATCACCCACCCCAGAATGATAACTCCTCCCAGCCCGAGGGCACACAGAGGGGTCAGCCCTGCTGAGAAGTGAGGTTGGAGCAGCCACCAACCCTCCCAATCATCCCTACCTGCCTACCTGGCTGGGGGGCCACCAGGCCCCCCAGCCTTTCTTCCCCCCCTGCCACCACGCTCCCGTGGGATGCAGGGTGTGCCATGGGGACTCACCGGTGATGCCAGGGCAGCAGTAATGCCAGGAGATGCATCCTTTGCCCACAGCCCAGCCGGGCACAGCTAGAGGCTGTTGGTCCCCCCCGGGAAGAAAAAGGGATCCCTTGGAGAGGGCAAAGCAGCAACACCTGGGGAGGGAGGAGTCTCCAAGAGAGCCCAGGTGCCCTGCAGCTTAGAACCAGAGCTTGTAAAGGTTTTTTCCCAGTGCCGCTGCCTGTTCAGGCTTCGCCTCTCCTGACAGGGATGTGGCTAGGCTGGCTTAGTTCACACAACCAAAGAGCTTGTGCAAAGCCCTCTATTTATGGGTTACCACCTCGCCGAGCATCTGCCTGTCTGAGAGTCCTCTGCTGTGAATCTACTTGTGCGTCACTTTCAGCAGGGATCACATGCCAAGCCAAGGTGCCTGGGACTGTAGGTTTAGGTACTGGAAGGATGAATGCTGTGGCATTTGCTTCCCGTGGATCTCTCCTGGGATCTCTCAGGATAGTGTCTGCGGTGGTGCCTCCCCAGGATGTGATTTTAGATGAGCTGGTATCATTCTATTGCTTTGAGGCCCTTATAAACATGCTGTCACAGAAGCATGGATAATATTCTAGACATTAGGAGGAAGTTTTTCACAGAAAGGGTCATTGGGCATTGGAATAGGCTGCCCAGGGAGGTGGTTGATTCACCTTCCCTGGAGATGTTTAAGGGACGGGTGGACGAGGTGCTGAGGGACATGGTTTAGTGTTTGATAGGAATGGTTGGACTCGATGATTCGGTGGGTCTCTTCCAGCCTGGTGATTCTACGATTCTATGATTTTTCTAGCATACACATAATCCTAGTGAAGGACTTATGAAATTAGATATCATTGAATGGTTTGTGGCAGCTGATTTATACCAAGAGCAGCTTTAAGCGTAGGCTGGTGGAGCTGCCTTTGCACGTGCCTCCCCTTACCTTTTCAGGTAGCAGATGTTTCTGCATCACTCACTTGCTGCTACAGAGACCATGTTGTTGGTAAGCTGCTTAAATACAGGAAAAAAAAATGCATCTAGGTTGGTTTGCCAAAGCAGTAAAAAACAACATCATTTTAATGTTTGACATTTTACTAGCTGTCAACCTTATGTAGCGATGAACTGCACAACCCGCTTCAGAGATAGCAGCATCTCTTAAATGTCTGGGCCAGTAAATGAAAACAAAATTTAGTGTACATGATGTAAAATATGAAGTCTAGGAGCAGTGAACCAAAACAGAAAAAAAAAAACCCAAACAAAAACTGATCAACAACAACAAAAACCTCCTTCTTAAATAACAAAACCATGCAGCATACTGACAAAGGAAAGAGATTTGGGAGATTACTGTAGAAGAAATGTTGATGTCTTCCACTCTGTGGCTGCATTAGAAAAGGCAAATACGTGGGATAAACCAACCCTAGAGACAAGGAGGCAAAGCAACACAGAGAACCTGAGGTGTATTAACCACAATCCGGTTTAGTATAAAATTGTCAGGGAGAGCAAAAGGCTTTAAGGTAAGATTATGACTTTAGGCAAGGCATATTTTATAAACAGAAGCTACCAGGAGCGGCCACAGGAAGCATTTTGCACCAGAGATCCCACTGAAAAATCACCCTTCCTTCCACAGCTGCACCCTTTGAAGAAGCTGGGAGGGAGCAGTCGTTAGGAGCAATTAGAAGGAGCTGTGGCCCATCTGCTTGGGCAGGAGCAGACCCTATTTCTGCCTCTACCCAGAGAGGTGCAGCATGGGAGTTACAGGGGTGTGGCTGCTGAGAGACTTCCTGGTGTGTGGGCTTCACCTCCAGTAATGAGTAAGTCCAAGCTATTTTCTCCTTTTTTTTAATCACCTTTTGAGTGTTAGTTCCTTAAATATGTGCATGGAGGACAGGACTTGTTTTACCCTAATTATTTTCCTGAGGGAATTTTAAATTTAGGCGCTTGCTTTCATTGGGTTTGGGTGGCCAGGAAGGCTAATGACTTATTGGCCTGTATCAGAAATGGTGTGATCAGCAGGGCCAGGGAGGTTCTTCTCCCTCTGTACTCAGCACTGGTGAGGCTGCTCCTTGAATCCTGTGTGCAGTTCTGGGCCCCTCACCACAAGAAGGGTGTTGAGGCTCTGGAGCAAGTCCAGAGAAGAGCAACAAAGCTGGTGAAGGGGCTGGAGAACAGGCCTTATGAGGAACAGCTGAGAGAGCTGTAGGTGTTTAGGCTGGAGAAGAGGAGGCTGAGGGGAGACCTCATTGCTCTCTCCCAACTCCCTGAAGGAAGGTTGTGGAGAGGAGGGAGCTGGGTTCTTCTCCCAAGTGACAGGGGATAGGACAAGAGGGAATGGCCTCAAGCTCTGCCAGGGGAGGTTCAGGCTTGACATAAGGAAAAAATTCTTCCCTGAAAGGGTCATTAGGCACTGGAACAGGCTGCCTAGGGAGGTGGTTGATTCACCTTCCCTGGAGTTGTTTAAGGGATGGGTGGACGAGGTGCTGAGGGACATGGTTTAGTGTTTGATAGGAATGGTTGGACTCGATGATTTGGTGGGTCTCTTCCAGCCTGGTGGTTCTATGATTTTATGATTCCTTTTTCCATCATACTCTTCACTAATGTTGGTTATGTTCCTCAGTTTCTCCCTGTCTCTTAGTTTTCCCTCTTTTGAGGGGGTCTACCTGAGGCTTGCGTTGCTACCTGGCCAGCTGGGTCTTACTGCTGAAGCTGTTGAGTACTTTAGGGTTGGGACTCACCTTGCAAAAGAAAAAAACAAACAAGCAAAAAAGAAAATACTAGAAAACAAAAGAAACAGCAGGCAGAAAGGCCTAAAAAAGGATTTGGAAGTTTGGTCTTCGGTGGAAATAACTTAAAAAACAAAGTGAAGACAGGTAAATAAATCACTCAATGAGAAATGTCTGTTAAACTTATCCTAAAAAAACATCAGTAGCTTGTTTATTTCCCAGCAGCAGTAGAGTAGGCCGTATGCTTTCTTACTCAGAAAATCCAGTTTTCATACCTTTCAGCTCTCACACATAGCAAATTAAACAAAGCTGAAGTCTGCTGTGTTTTTACAGCAGCACAATTTGAAATATTTTTCCTCAAAAGATGGGTTTAAAGAGTAGACGTTGTTTTGATTTCTGAAGTGGCAAAGAAAGGAAATTACCTGGAATTTTGAATGAACAAGGTCAAAATGGTGACGAGTTACACTTGCTCTTAGAGGCACTCAAGCCTTTTGATACTAAAGAGAGGAAGAAAGTCCAACAGCATCTTTAAAGATATTGCTATTATTCAGTATCTTTCCATGTTGTGTTGCAATATGTCATTTGTTTGTGGAAACCTTTCTGAAATAAGTGGAATTCTCGTATTGCTAATTCCAGCTGAACATAGTGTTCTCTTTATGGTAAGTATTAACACTCTACAAGAAATCATAAGAATAAAGGGGGTTGTGTGACTGAGCATGCTTTTGAGTAGCCTGGAAAGACTGAAGCTTTTTAGGGAGTTATTTTACTTTCTTAGTGACCTATTAAGAATAAAAGAGCAGCACATCATCAGCTTCATAAAGCTTACAAGGAGAAGGTGCCTATGGATGTAACCAATATGAAATAAAAAAAAGAAGGAGTTTTCAGCTGTTGAAATAGGTTGCAAGTTGCAATCCTATACTAGTGCCTAAAACCCCCATCCTGACTGAATCTCCTGTGGTTTTAGATAATCTGAAGATGAGTGAGTGCAGTTTGTGTTCCTCGGGAGGAACAGAATAAAGATAGAAAAAATTCACAATAACAGTTTAACTGCTTGGGCCTGTTGAAAGGGCGTGTTACACACTGGAAAAAGAAGGAAACATCTATGCAGATACATCTCCAAGTGTTTGACGTGTGTTAAGGCCCAGTATGTGACACAGTTATCTTCTATGTCTCCACGCTTAGTATTTCTGGCTGGCAGGCTGAATGCCTTTCAGAGCATCCAAACAAATTCAATCACTAGACACGTCGAGAATTGAGGCCAATCAAGTCTGAACCATAATATTTAAAAAGGAAAAAAAAATGCAGAACAGCAACAAGTGCTGTTCCCAGGGAAAGAAGCCAAGGTGGGATGTTAATCTTTGGGAAACTGATAGTGTCCTTGAAATCCATTTCAGCAACTGTGGTTTGGTTTTTTTCTGCTTTGACCAAAATGGGGGAGCTGCTCTAAGTTCTCTCCCTGACTCATGCATAGCCTTGAGTTGTGACTTTGCCAGAAATACTTGGCCAGAAGTTTTCAGTGCACCTGGATTGTGCCTGAGCACCTGTTTTGTGCTGATTTTATTGGGGATAAACATTCTTTCAGGGAGTTTATATGGCTGAGTATATTGATATTTATAGAGCATGTAGGCTAGTTCACATTCAACACTTCTAGGGTATTTTTCTTCAGGGCAGGCCTTTGTTTTACAAAACAATGCACAGACGCTTCAAGAGTGACTCAAGGAGAGATGTTCAAATCTGTAGTGCCTTGGGAGTGCTAGAAAAACTGCTGGCTTTCTCCTCTGGAGATTCTGACAGCTGGAATGCCAAAGTACTATTTCATCTGTTCGAGGATGTGAAGTTTGAGAGCTAAGGGGTGTGAAATGTAAGTAATGCTTTATATATAAGGACCAGGGATAAAACATTCTTCAGTCTCCATCCCACCCTGCTTATCCACAGGTATGGGGTGTGGCTAGAACATGACTTTGACATGGAATCTCCTTAGGAAGCACCAGTTGTAAAACTCAGTGAAGCAGAAGGATAGGCTACGCTTTGTTTTCCTGTAGCTCAACTTTTGTTGGATGAACATACATTTAAAGGCCCCAAAGAGTCTCTTCTTGGATGCAGTAAATGGTAGTAATTTTGCCCTTTCATCACATAATTGTACTGGATACTAATGTAATTATCTCTTCTGTGCAAATATCACGTAATTTGCTGGTTACTTTAGTATATATTTGGTGGTAGATGACTTTAACTCCCGAAAGCTTTGTATCTCTGCCAGTGCTAATAAAATTACTAGTTGCAGTCATGAGTTGTGGTTAAAGACTCCCCCTCCAATGTCACAACACCAAAGGGAAATTCTGTCCTTGGTATCTGATCTCTCCAAGTCTGTATAGCTGTGTTTGTCTGTTTTTTAGTGTAAGTGTGCTGCATTTTCCTTTCCAAGTCTGTGGCAGTGTATTTTGCTGTTGTTTCAAATTGTATTTTTAGACTGATTCATGGTTTATATTTTTTTTCTCTTCAGATATTGTAATATCATTGTACTTACATGTATACTTTGATTCTGTTTAACATTCAGTGATGCTTGAGTTGATATGGTGTCTGGACATTATTATCATAAAGAGTCTTTGGCCTCAAAACTGTCCTTTTTTGGCATTTCAGCTTGAAATGCGCATTTCTTTGGCAACGATTCAGACTTCGAGAGTGCTATATTCAATAGTGTTTAGCACTAAAATTTTCCTGCACTAGTATATTTGGGTTAATAGTTCTGCATAAAGCAAAAATGCACTGTGTATATCGTCCATAAAATACCAAATGATAGAATTATGCCTTGCATCATCAAGGAAAAATGAATAAATAACAGAAAAAATGTCAATAAAAAAGCCACTCAGTCTGTAAGCCTGGTAATATATCTTGTAAAAACACACAGTCCATGTTTATAAAAGTACCCAGAAATTCCCAATATATTGCAAGCACGATGATTACAGCAGAAGGTAACAACGATCAGCTAATAATTACCATGGAGAAAATGGGACCAGGTTTGGCCCAGCCTGCAGAAGTACTGCAGTTAGTTTGGTTTCTAACTGTATAAAAGCAGAAGTAGTGTGTGCTTCTATTTGCTTCCACAAGAAACACCCTCATGTTGCAGCTGTCTCAGCTGCTCAGCCTCACTTGTCTTTTCCAGTCAGAAGTACTTCAGGCTGGGATGAGATGAAGATCTTCAGTACTGGAGAAAGCCTGAGGGAGAGTCTGTAACAAACCTCACTGCTGGTTTTCAACAGGCAAAGGGTGAAGTTTGCAGAATACATGTTCCTACCTCTCTTGCTAGTAATTGATTGGGGAACCCCTGGCTGTCCGCTGTGTATGTGAGTGCTGGGGAGAGGCTTGGTGATGCTGTGCTATGTGACCATCTACCTTCTGCTCTTTAAGCCTTATACACGGTGAAAAAAATTGATCCAAGAATCAAATGAATGTATTTGGAGTGTTAAACGCGAACCCTGAAGCTGTGAAATTACTTAAATGTGTGTGTGTGTGTTCAAAAGTGTTGCCAAATTCAACATCTGAAAATAGATAGAAAACACAAACCTTACGTTATGCACGTTTTGCAGCATCCTACTGAATCAGAGTAACTTTTCTACTGTGGCTAGAGTAGGTTACCTTATTCACAATTCTCTGCCAAACTGTTCTGTCCCTTCAATGTGTTTGTGGTTGTCTCTACTGTGATTTGCTCCGAGATGAATGAGGAGGGAAAGGGGCGACAGGAATTATTGTCATACTTGCAATATGATTCTCTGATAAGCATCACTTAGTATTATTTTGAATGGGAATTAAACTCAATAAAAACAATATATAATAAGATTATTTCTTTAGTATTTTGCAAGAGTTCTTGGCGTAAGTGATGATCTGCTGGAGTTGGACAATGTGCTATAAACCTAGTGCTTTGAAGCAGCCTTTTTGGCACTCAGCAGTATCATTGCCAGGTCAGATCTGTAGTTACTGCGGAGGTTTACTGATGCTAGTGTACAAAATGAAAGGATCATTCCACAGCGTAAGCATCCTCTAATTTGAAGAAATGGCTTTATTGCCACACAAGTTATTACAATAACAACTGGTACTGGCAATGTTGTTGCACAGGGAGAGCTCTAGTGGCAGAGATTTGGTTCTCACCAACAATAGGAAGGAGCATATGAGCCTCTCAAATGTGGTTTTTTTTTTTTTTTATCTTCTAGGAGAATTAACTTAGAGTTGCTTTAAAATGTAAATATTTTACATACAGGAAGATCACAAAGAGAACTTGGGAGTAAATGTAATTTAGACTTTTGCCATAGCTCTGTATTTTGTGACCAAGAATAATTATACTATCTAGTTCTGGGAACGTAAGAAGGTACAGTGTGGAATAATTGAGAGCTTCACAGAATGAGATGCTAAACTGAGGATAAACTGAGCAAAAAACACCTTAGTTAAGATGCCAGATGTCTCAAAGTAACAACAGTATGTATTTCACTCTTTACTTCCAAGTCATAATTTACTTACAGGTAGATTGATTGCCATTGGGGTTTTTTTATTTATTTACTTTAAAAAGCATATAAAAAGATTACGGCACGCTTCAAAAGGAGGCATTAATGCATTCAACTCCATCCTTTTATAACACTTATGTCACACCTTTGTATAAAGGTCACAAATGGAGGAAAAGCAAAATGTGCTACCTCCTGTGTCAAATGCAGCAGTTCTTAAGACTAATAAGATGGTATGTTGCCTGAATTTTGTATCTGTTTGGAGTTAAACATTTTTTTTTTTCTACGCAGCATTCAAACCTATCTTTTGTCTGGCAGAATATATCCATCAGCATGCTGGAACTATTGTTCTAGCCCTGAAAACAGTTTACCCGCGTGTCTGAGCTTATTTTGAAGTGCAAGTTCATCTGAAAAGCCATGTGCTTAGGTGGGTTGTTTTTTTTTTTTTTTTTTGTTTGGGTATGAAGGAGGAGGGGCAGAAGGTCAGGGAAGGAAGGGATGGGAGTGTGAATGTTTGCTTTTCTCTAAGGGAAGGGCACAGGCAGACTAAACTGATTTTTATTTCCAATAAAGGGTGGAGACGAGAGGGAGGAGGGAACTGTCAGAAAGAGAAGGAAAGAAAAGTACGTTAATGAAAGCATCACAGAATAAAATTCTTCCCTGAAAGGGTCATTAGGCACTGGAACAGGCTGCCCAGGTTGGTGGTTGACTCACCTTCCATGGAGGTGTTTAAGGTGTGGGTGGATGAGGTACTGAGGGGCATGGTTTAGAGATTGGTGGGAATGGGTTGGACTTGGGTCCTAGAGATTGGTTTGAACTTGATGATCCGGTGGGTCTCTTCCAACCTGGTGATTCTATGATAATTAATGTATAGAATCATGCAGGAAGGACTGGACCAGGCTTAATATTGGAAGTGTGTGTGTGTGTGTGTGTTAAACTTTTGCCATTCCTGTTATTACTGTGATCTTTGCTGTTATGGTACTGGTGACTGGAAGAAGCTTGTTCAGGCTTGCAGAGCCTAGTGGCTTACTGGGTGGTTATCCTAGAAATGGAGGCATCATTGGTTACACAATGACTTCTACACTCTCTTATTACCGAGAAGTTACTCTCAATATCACCAATTCTTTCACTTGCCAATGAAAGAAATAGGTACCTTCTATCCTGTGGGGAAACAAAGTGGTTTAGGCACCACTTGTACAAAACCTACCAGGAAACAAAAAAACCCCTTTAATAATGTTTCCATGTAATTAGTTGACCTCTAGAATATGACTTCATGTCTATCACTTTTTGGACTGCAATTGGTCTGGTAGAAGTTGTCCTTTGGCATGCTACCAGGAGTTACAGGATGAAATGCTGTTTTGATAAAGCTTAAGCTGTTAGATTGGTCTTTTCAATTGTCATTCTGTTAAAAAAAAATCATCTTTAAGGAAAAATACCTCAGTCTTTTCTGAGTAATGTTTTTTGTCCATATTATCTATGACAGAGACCTTCATACTATAACTGTTCATTAAAATGCTGTTGCACACTAAGTAGACTGAAGTTACTGCTATCAATTTCCTACAAAAATTGACTGTTTCTGTAACTTTTGATAATGGTCTCTTTTTTCAAGTCTTGCTAGATAGCTTCAGAATTTGTTTTCTTTTGGAAAAAAAACCCACTTCCTTGGAGAAAGTTGATCTATAGTTTACAAGTAAGGCTGTTTAAAATTGATTGTTTCAGCAATGTTGTGCCACAAAAGTCTTTCCAAAGATTCTTTTAAATGACACCAGTTATTTTACGGAAGCCTTTGAAGGTCTCTGAAATAGTATTGTTTTTATTAACTATGATTTTGTTCCCTGTGCTCTATCTTAAAACTATGTTTTCTTTGTGCTTTTTTAAAAGTGAAGTCACTCTCTTTTCAAACTAAATCAGCAGTTCCCATGTTCTGGTTTTCAGTCAACAAGACTAATTCTGGCAGTAAGGAGGGAAAAGTAAAATAGAAATAGGGGGAAACACCCACACAATCCACACTTAGGGCTGAAAAGGAGATGCTAACAGGGACTGGAAAAAACACTATTACATGGAAACATCTTCTAGAGTTTATTTTATAATGAAGTATTTATCTGGTACTGTCTGTCATTTATGGAATGAATCAATACAGCTCCTTATTGAGACACAAAAGCTTTCTAGTGCCTAACTAGTATTAAATTATTATAGATGAGATTAAGGCCTTCAGAGATTGTTCAGTTTAAATAGCTAAAATCAACTTTTTATTACACTAAAACAGAAATTTTCCTTGAAAACATTATTGAGGAGGGGAAACAGTCCTGGCTTTCACTAAAGTGCTTCTATTTTTTTTTGCTTTGATTGCTGTTTTAAATCATATATCCCACTGACTGAAGCAATGTGAGAGTTCTTGGCTCTTCAGGCTTTCTGTGTGTCTCCCAGCCATGTCCTGCTGCACTTGCACTTCAGCACAGCTGTGAGAAGCACCTCCAAGGTGGGACCACTTCAGTCCTTTTTGTGGGTTGACATTAACCTGGGATCAGCACAAGGCTCCAGGTGTATCACCTGCAGGAAGCGAAATGCATTGATAACAAGTGTCGACTTATGCATACAGTACCCTAAGCTTTAAGTGAATTTGTCTTATTTTACAAACCCAAGCAGTGCTACAGACTGGGAGAAGCCTGGCTGGAAAGCTGCCAGGAGGAGAGGGACCTGGGAGTGTTGGTCCATAGCGGACTGAACATGAGCCAGCAGTGTGCCCAGGTGGCCAAGAAGGCCAATGGCATCCTGGTTTGGATCAGAAACGATGTGACCAGCAGGTTCAGGGAGGTTATTCTCCCTCTGTACTCAGCACTGGTGAGACTGCTCCTTGAATCCTGTGTTCAGTTGTGGGCCCTTCAGCACAAGAAGGATGTTGAGGCTCTGGAGTGAGTCCAGAGAAGAACAGGAACAGAAGAAGAAACGGCTGAGAGAGCTGGTGGTGTTTAGCCTGGAGAGGAGGCTGAGGGGAGACCTCATTGCTCTCTACAACTACCTGAAAGGAGGTTGTGGAGAGGAGGGAGCTGGGCTCTTCTCCCAAGTGACAGGACAAGGGGGAATTGCCTCAAACTCCGCCAGGGGAGGTTCAGGCTTAACATTAAGAAAAAATATTTCATGGAAAAGGGTCATTGGACACTGGAACAGGCTGCCCAGGGAGGTGGTTGATTCACCTTCCCTGGAGGGGTTTAAGGGATGGGTGGATGAGGTGCTGAGGGACATGGTTTAGTGTTTGATAGGAATGGTTGGACTCAATCTGGTGGGTCTCTTCCAACCTGGTGATTCTGTGACAAGAGCTGTGCCACCACTTGGTTCACCAAGAATCAGAAATGGCAATGACAACATCAAAATACAAATGAGGCTTTCTTGTTGGTAGTTATATGATTATAGTAAAACAATACTTCTAATGATGACTCGTAGGTTCTTCAGTGCTTGCATAGAAGTGCAAGTTTTGCCATTTATTGACTTCATAAAGAGAGTCCATAAGAGATCAAGTTCAGCTTTCTCGGAGCCTTTGTCAATTTTCAGAGCTGCCATAGATGCACACTCTCTGACTTCTTTGGAGTTCCATACGTGCAACCTGCCTGAAAATTTGTGCTAAGCGAGACTGAGACACTGGAGTTTGAGGTCCTGATATTTTCTTGGCAAGAGTTAGGTGTTCACTGTGAGTTCAATGAACTCAAATTCTAATAGCTATTATCTTGTTGGTTCAGGTGCCTAAAAGTAGGAATTAAAGAATACTTAGTTTCTCTTTTAGAAAAGTAGCTAAGCAAGATTTGAATTGAGATATGATTTAGAAACTTTTATCTGTCCTTGTAATACAGACAGCTATAACTCTTGGAGATAACTTTCCATAGTGCCTTTAATTATTGGAAAATAATACTTGCATAGTTGAACTCAATGCAGTAATCAAGGAATACTTAAAAAAACCCAGTTGAGATTATTTTTCAGACTTTATAAAATGCTGAGTAACAGAATATTTTACTGTCTTCCTGTTTTCCAGAAATAAAAGCATTTAATCTCATCATATTTCTGCAGAAACATATTTCTATTACAGATTCCCTAATACAACAAGTAATGCTATACTGTACAGTTATTGGTATGAAAATGGATAGCTTCAGGAGCTAATTAACATGCTGTTATTTTGCTTTTGTAAATAACTGCTAGCTTTAAGGATCTGTGCGTGGCTACAGGAAGAAAAAAAAACCACAATATTTTAATACTATTTTATTTCTAAATAGCCAGAGTTTGAGCTTCAGTATCACAAAGTGAAGTTGTTATAGCAAAATTATTTTTTTAATGGGAAAAAAAAATCTCAGGTCTTACCATGAAATAGAACCAAAGATAAACCAGCATATTATGAATATTTCAATACACAAATAAGAGCAATAGGTCTCATTATCTCCATAATGTAAACAGAACTTATTTGGCAGATACGAATGTTAATATTATTTTTTAGATGTATGTGCTTTTTACCTGGTTTCTTAATTGATGGTGATAAAATCTAAGCCATGACAGTAGCCCTAAAGCAATTTATCAGCACATTATTTGCATGCTGACTTCAGTCATTATCTCTGGATTTGTACTATCTGTTTTCTCTTGGGGGTGGGGGAATTGAGGGGTTGCAGTACATGGAAAGGAGACATAGGCAAGACAGAAGTTTGATAGTTCTAGAGAATCAGCGTTCTTACTTTTGGCCCTGGATTTTCTTTCCATATGCTAAAAATGATTTGGCATAAACAATTGAGTTTTCACATGCTATCCAATAATACTTTGCTCCCCTAGGGTTCTTCTGCAACCCAGTCTCATCTATTTGCACCAAGTTCCACACACAAATGCCAGAAGACCAACTTAATGCTACCAAAGTGTCTTGCCTGGCAGATAAACCCTCGAGGAGGCAAGAAAGAATTATCTATATTAGAGTGGCATTTCAGAACTAATCCCCCGCTCCAAAAAGTGGCATTTTGGAGTTTAACAATCTGTATTAAATAAACAGGTGGGAAATTTGCAACCGAGGACTTGTTCTGCCCTCCCTGAAGGGGTTTGTTATTTGAGAAGCCTTGCCCAGTAACGTGATGTGGGTCTGTGGTTGAGCTCAAGTGCTTCGAAGTCCAGTGGGGAGCAGATAGCATCAACTTGTTTGGTTTCATTTTATTAGTTCTGCCTTTGATTTGGTAATACAAAGGAGGATGGAATGATGAAGGTCATCTAAATCTGCAGGATTTTGGAAATTAGATATAGCAGAATTCTTCTGTGTTTTGTTTCTGTGGGATTTGGGGTTTGTTTTTTCTCTTACTGGCAGGGAGGGGGAAGGTGGCAATAAGAAAGGTGTGAGTTGCCTACCTGGTGAGGAAGTTAACTGAGATTCAGTACACTAATTATAGCTGGGAAGAATTATTTAACGTTATCCTAGCTAATATGGCTTTTGAACTGTGACTTCCATGTTTTCCATTAAAATGTATGATGAGCTATCTCATCTCTTGTGATCAATATTGACTGACTGTAACACCTCCAAGATTACATGCTGCTCCCTGACATGTGTTCTGACTTCGTGACAAGTTCTCAAATGGGTGCAAATTTCAATTTGTATAAATCCAAACTGGATTCCAGCCAGTCTTTCCTTGGTAGAGAAAGGCTGTGCTATACCACAGCTAGTACTGACTCAGTTTATTCTGGAATTTTAGTGGAACCAATAGCCTTTGAACCACAAACATTCAGTCCTACTAAACCTCATTTTGTATTTGGGATCCTGCTAGGTTCTAATTCCCTATTCATCTATGCTACTCCACACTTCTTGGCTACTTCACCATAAGCCTGTATTATGTATAGTGGAACACAATATCAATCTTCAAACAACAAGCTGTTTTCATTCTAGTACTAATATTTTGTATTAATACTTCATATTATACCTTCCTTTGAAATTATTTTCCTCCCCACAAATTCAGGAAAGCCACTTGATTAATTACTGAGATTTTTGGCTGAGTTTGAAGAATTGGGTATTCACCAGGTAAGGTGGTTCATGTAAAAGGAGAAATCCTACCTCTTACTGCAGGGCAGAGCAGAATTATTCCAAGTCATAACCCAGCATTTACTCATTAATTTCAGGTGTATGGAAAGAATTTGCTTTCCTTTTAACAAACTTTCTTTTTTCTCCTGTGCTACTGCCATGATTTACTGGAGAAAGTAATGTAACAGCCTTGTCAAGAGCTACTCTTATAGGTGTTCTGTCCCAGAGAACTAGGGAGTTTCAGAATCCTCTGGGAGTAAATTTAGTGCTAAACATTTCCTGACTAGTTTTGCAGACACAAGAAGGGTGGCTGGTTCAGTTTAAACCCAGGAGAAGTAGTTAAATTTAGGCTGTACTTTAATATTAATCTTTGGAGTCAATACAGTGTAAACAGGTTTTTAGCTACTCTTTGTTGTCTATGTCCTTGCAGGTTCCCTCTCAGCTGTACCAGCATCAGCATGAGAGAATTAATCCTGGGGAACTGATCTGGATTTTCTGACACAATTTTCTTACAATCGGTCGCTGGAGAAGGGAAAGGTTAATTAAAGGATAACAGGAAATCTAAACCATTTTTGCTGCTGAGCATTTCATATTGTCAAATCATGGCCTTAGAAACAGCTTTGTTTACCTATAAATAACTGATTGTCCTTTATATTTGTGAAGTAGCTCTCCAGAAAGGAAAGCTATCTCCTGTACAATCAGTATTTAAGAAGCTGAGAATTTTATTCTTCTGCAAGAAAGTGGGAGGTTGTTCTTCCACTGCATCATTTCGCTTGATCTCATAAATCATGTGGTCTGGGAAATAAACAGGTTGGACTCTTCCAGTTGCAATATGCTGTGGAAAAGGCCAATTCTGGGAACTAAATCCAATTTCAGCTCATTAGTGTAGGCAAATGTAGCTGGATCCTCAGAAAAAGTCTGTGTGCAGAGTGTTGAATGGAAATAAACTAAATAAACCTTCCCGTATGGCTCATTGAGAACACCAGGATCTTGTGTTTGAATGTCTGAGTCCTCATCTGGATTCGCTCAGTAGACTGTGGATTTATACAAGATACTGCTTATTTCCTACCATTTTTTAGAAACTCTTGTAGTGCAAGTTCATAGGGAGCAACAGTAATAGTTTCAAATGTGCTCTGATTAATAGGGACCACCCTATGTCTTGCTTGCTTGACACTTGGAAATGTCTGTTATTCAGTCCTGATGAGACAGATCTCAGCAAGAACCTGCAACTGCTAATGCTTACCTCTAAAAACTTGCTTATTGGCACGTCCAGCTGAGACTCGAGCAAAGTTGGGGTGAGGGGGGCTGTGGTGATATATATATTATATATATTTGTGCCTGGTAGTGTTTTAATCATGTAAGAAAATGCTAAGTCAATATAATTGCATTAGTGATATGACTCAAATCCAAGGAAACTCGGATTTCTGGAAAAGTATTGTGGCTGGAGGCTGCCTGCTGTTTCAGATGATTATCGCTTCCCCTGTGAAAGGGCAGGGGGAAATGGTTCAAGCAGGTAACAGCTTCTTAATTTGCTTTCTTAGAGTCTCACATCATGCACATATGGAAGAAACAAAATCGGGTTAACACCCAAATTTAAACATAGTAGAGTTGTATTCTCATGATGTCAGTAAAGAAGGTATGTGTGTAGCAGCATGTATATTCTGGAAAGGAAGCAAACTGTTAAAGCCAAGAAACATAGTCTGGCACAAATCTTATTACAAGTCCAAAAAGACCTGATGACATACAGATAGGTGCAGCAGAACAGCAGGAAGAAAAAGGAAAAGGGGGTTGGGTAGTTGTCTCCTGCGTTAGTGCCAGAGAGTGTGAGCTTGTGTTTTGTATTGGGAGTAGCTAAAATGGGTAGCAGAGCAATTCCACAGAGCTGTGGCTTTCTTTTCTGAGTTTGGAATAAACACTGTCCAATACTAGTAAGTTGCTGTACGCAGTGAGAATCTGGCACAAGCTGTGAACACAAAAACAGAGAGGGAGATTCCTCAAATTATCAGCTGTTCAGATCATATTTGGAGAAATGTAAACCTGTTGTCTTTATAATTGCGATGATTTTTATCAGAAATGTTGGGTCTTCCTTATGGGGAAGCATTTAAGACATTTTATGAGAATCATACAGTTACGGTATCTAAAGACCTGCTAGGGTGAGATGTAAGAGTAGATTGTCAAGTCAGTCTAAAACTCACTTAGGTAGTTACCTGCACAGGCAAATAAAATCAGTTTTAATATCTACATATTCAGAAAAGATGTGTTCTGAAGGTAGTTGCCTGTTTTCCATGATGCAGCACAGTGTATAAGCAATCAGTAAAATCTTTCTGGTTTAATTTAAGGGACTGTAATTTTTCCCTCTATTTTATTTATTGATTATATTTCATGTTACTGGGGTAAACACATCATACACAGGAAAGAAAAACAAGCCTATTTATTGGCAAACAAGAGCACAGAGGTCCAGTTCAACAGGACCTTTTATAGGAGACCTTTGCCATGCATCAGGTTTGAGAGGATGGGGAACTTAGAATCATAGAATCACCAGGTTGGAAGGGACCCATCGGATCATCGAGTCCAACCATTCCCATCAATCACTAAACCATGTCCCTCAGCACCTCGTCCACCTGTCCCTTAAACACCTCCAGGGAAGGTGAATCAACCACCTCCCTGGGCAGCCTATTCCAATGCCCAAGACTTGGTCTTGAAAGCATCATTTCTTTATTTTCAAACCCATTACTAAACTGTCTCTTTGCCTAGTGAGGGGAATACAGCTATTTACAAGGACATACAGGCCTCCAAGGGTAGAGAGAGTGAGGGGAGAGGAGAAGAGGGGAAAGACAGCTTAATACAATTAGCACAGGAGCTACTATGCTATGATGCTACTTCATAACTCTGCAGTAGGAGATACCACAGGTTTTATCTGGTTTAGTGTCCTAGTTCAAGTCGCCCTGCATTTCTCTGAAGCTTTCCTGTCACATATTTGAGCACCTGCCTTGAAAATCTTAACCGGATACATTCCCAGCTCTTCCCAATGTAATTGCTCCTAGAGGTGGTTGCTTAGGGCAAAGGATTCCTGGAGGCAACAAAGTTAGCTAAGGCCTTGCTGCCTTTTTTTTATGTCCCAGAACGCTTGCAAACCACACGTGCCACTTAAAATGATCTGGGAGTGGGTAAGTGGAGTGGGAAAACAGCTGTTTTGTCCATTACCCTTACCACAGCTGAACTGGCTACTACTGAGTCTATCCTATCATTTTGGGCATGGCAATTCTCTCATTACTCCTCCCCCATACTAGGAAGTTTTGAGCTAGATTCTTGCTTGCTATTTAAAGACAACACTGGCATGTTCTCCTTTTCTGCATATTTTAGCTACCGTGAAAAGCA
The DNA here is from genome assembly GCA_033558105.1 of Coccyzus lansbergi. NCBI lineage: Eukaryota > Metazoa > Chordata > Aves > Cuculiformes > Coccyzidae > Coccyzus > Coccyzus lansbergi. The sequence goes on from JAUMJK010000002.1 coordinate 48,321, forward strand.
ACAACCTAATTCTATTGTTACCTTTATATGTCAATGCACTGACACTTTTAAGAATTAAGGAAGTTTCCAAAACAAAATTAGGGTAAGAATGAGCAGAGAAATTACTGATCTATCCAAAGCTGTAGTCTTACTGTTTAATATCTCAGCTTGGTAGTGGGGGTGGGGGAAGGGGGAGCATGATAAATGACTGAGGAAGGACGTGCTTCAATAGAGCTCTGCTTTGGTCTGCAAATTAAGCCAAAATGAATTGGGCAGAAACATACTTTGAAACAACGTCCTCTTGCCCCCTCCTTTTCCCCTGAGTACATTAATGATTACAAGATGTGGGATACATATCTGAGCAGCAGCAGCCGCCTGCCTCCCAAAGAGGAGAAGAATATGGGAACGCACCCAGAGGAAACATAACTTAGCCAACAGGCTCTTAACATTAAAAAAGTAGTATCAGCAACAAGGGATTGTAATGCCACACATCTCACAACCAGGCTTTGCTTCTGTATTTTTATTGGGATGTTAAAGGTTCAAAGTAGCCATTTTCAAATAAACAGACAATTGTCCTTTTTTTTCTGTCTTCTGAATACTTGCGTTAAAAGGTCAAAACTTGCTGACTTTTCTCCACTTAACATTAATATAATAGCACTTTACATTCCCTGAATATGAAATGGTTTTCTAAGACTTAATCCTGCTTTACAGTCAAGGAAACTGAGGCATAGAGAGGTGAAATAATAAGCACAAATGGCCAGAGTAAAACTAGGTTCCTTGAAAACCAGCCTTCTGCCCAGTTCAGTGATTAATGCTGTGTATCTGGCGAGCAGCCTTTTGTCAACTCTTCAGTGACTTTTTTTTCCCCCTTGTTCTTAGAAGTAAAGCAAATTTAAGAGAGGCAGAAAAAGAACACTGTTTTCATGAAACAACATAAATCTGTCTCCCTGTACCTCATTATTTTCCTCTCTGAGACATCTGGAAGAAAAAGGCCATGTATTTTCTGTCCCTTGCATTGTGTGCTGTGAATGTGCTTGTTTTGGATGGACTAGGAGGGTATGGTCTCACCACATGACTTTTCAGATTTATCTTGTTTGCCCTATAAATGATAGGCTTCAAAGTTTCGGGGGTTTGTGATGTTGGTTGACAAAATTTAATTTTGCATATCATTCATATTCTGATATCTGCACTCAAATAGTTCAAATTGTGCTTTGCGTGTGAACTCTTCCCTACAAGGAGATGATTCCTTCATCGGTCCGGCTATTTTATTTCTTCATGCCTTCATAACAGAGCCCTTACATGGACAAAACCCTGTCTGATGGTCCCAGAGTAAAACAATATCAGTGTGGGTCAGAATCTATACTGCCACTTATCTTAGTTGGGATCTAGAGACACGATGGGTGTTGGTAAAGATGCACTGGCCACAAAGATGTGAGAAGATTTCTTTCAAGATCAAGAGTTCTTGTAAATTTAGATGAGCAAACTTAGCTCTGTGCTAGGAAAACATGTCAGATTTTTGCAAGGTGTCTCTCAAAGCCTCCTTCCCTTCTTTCTCACTGTGCAGCCTCTCCTAAATGATGCAGCTCAGAAATAGTTGAAAACATTTGCACTGGTCTTAGCAACTGTAGGGAATAACACATTGGGATCTCTATCTTCAGTTTCTATCATAGAATCGCCAGGTTGGAAAAGACCCACTGGATCATTGAGTCCAACCATTCCCACCAACCTCTAAACCGTGTCCCTCAGCACCTCATCCACATGTGCCTTAAATACCTCCAGGGAAGGCAAGTCAACCACCTCCCTGGGCAGCCTCTGACCCTATTGACCCTTTCAGTGAAGACTTTCTAGTTAGACTAAATTCAAAGACATTTTATTAATAATAATGCATTGTTAATTTATCATTTTTCCTCTTTATTGAGAGTTTAACTAATAGAACTAGAATGTATTTGGATCCAGATTTTTCTCTCTGGTCAGTAAATGCGTGCTGCTACAGAGACAACCAGACTGCAGCTTGGTGTGATTTATTCCATGACTGTTTGAGCAGCAAGAAAATGAACACTGGATACTAGTTTTCTTTAATAAAAAAAAAAAAGCCATCACTAGTCCAGGATCTGGACAGTCTTCTTTTGTCATTACTGCCTTCAAAATGGTTATAGGCTGAATTCATGTACAATCTATCACATTATCTGAGGGTGTTCTGTGAATAGCTTCAAGCCAGTACGAGCTTTGGTGAAGATATAAAGGCAGAATATCAAAGTCAGCAGTAACTTTCAGTAATGTGTTCCAGGGTTAGCTAATATGGATCAAAGTATTCATCTATGTGATATGTCCAGCCACAACAAATTATATTATAGGGCATGTCTTCCTCAGCCAAAGAAAGATCCAAAAACTGAATAAATGCTTGTGGATGTGTAAACAGGGAAAATAATTTAGTGTCTGTGTGATAAGAGGAGTATTTCTTAGCAAATCAAGAATTTCCAATTATTTCATTTTCCCACCTCAGAAATAAAGTGGTAGTAGATTTGGTATTTCCAGTTCGAATTAGATATTCATTTTGCTCAGCAATTAACAGACACTTTAATATCTTTAGAGAGTGGTGGGTTTTATTCCTCTGAAAAGAAAACCGAATTTTTCTCATGTTTTGAAGAACGTGGAGATCATCTAATCATTTATATGGGCCACACTTACTTGACTGTTGAATATGTCAGCTCCTTTCCCACTTTTGAATAGTAGAAATGAGAAAGCGAGACTCCTAAGGTTTTATGCTAATTAAATTTATAAAGCATAGGAATAGGCTGTGATAATGGTCATTTACCTAAGCAATCTGGAAAAAACCCTTGTCACTAGAAAGGTGCTAAATGCAGAGCTTTATTGCATTGAGTTTGTATGAGTGTGTACGCACACGTGTGTATCCAGTGTTAATATTACTGGGTTTCTCCTTATCTCTTATCTTGGGCTCTCAATTAATTGTTAGCATTTGTCCTGCAGAAGCTGAGGGACCACTGATAAACACTTGGTGTTCTCTCTTGATCCTTGAGTTTGAATAAATTTCCTCATTTCTTTTCTGTCATTAGCTTGTGTTCCCTTTCATCAGAAATACTGATCACCTGTGCTAAGTTTGAACAGGAAATCTTGGATATATTTTATGGCTCTCATGGAAGGATCTTCATTAATGGTTAGACTCGATGATCCGGTGGGTCTCTTCCAACCTGATGATTCTATGATTACCCCAACTGTGAGTCCCCCACTGTCATTGTCTCATAGGTTTATTTGAATTACTTCAGAAGCTCTGACATTCATTTTCTCAGCTGGACTAAGAATTGACATCAAACCATAGAGGTAGGGAAAAAGCATCCTCTGGGGATCTAGAAGTTTTCTAGTTAAGGGTAAAAAGTTCCAAGGAATTCTGTCAGCCATTGCCTTTCTCCCTCTCTCCAATCTCTCTTCTCAGTCCCTTTCCTTTTGAGAGTTGTTGGCTTGGGCTTGGGGTGGGGGTGGAGTTTGAAATCCCATTAATTTTGACAAATTGGGGTAGCAGCAACAAGAACTGGGAGACCAACCCAATGAATGGAGAGGCTCAGGTGGAGGTTAACAATGGGTCCAGAGGCAGCCAGAAATTAGTACCCAAGGAAAATATGAAAAGTATCAGGAACAATGGTGCTTTCAGAGGATAATGCTGACAGAATACACAACCAGCATGTTAGGGAGGATGCAGCGTGAAGTATGCTTAGAGCTCCAGGGGAAAGGAGAGCAAAATGTTGAACTACACAAGTCCTGGGTTGTTTGTGTGGAGCTCACTGCACAAGGAGTGGAGATAGACAGCCCTTTGTGACAACAGTTGGAGACTAGGGTATAAGAATGAGAGGGAATAAAGAACATAAGCCACTAGAGAGGGTTAACAAACCTAAGTACTTTGAATACAATGACTTGATCCAAAACTTTAGTGGAAGTCCTAAAAAAAAAGCACAAGCCTGAAAGCAAAGCAGGCTGCACGGAATGGGAGTAGGTAGTCATATAAAGTCTTTAACTTTATTTGGTATCTGGCTTCAGTGCAGTAGGCATGGGGAAGGGGCAATCCCTTTCCAAAATGTCATCTCAGCTTTCAGAAAACTAAAAGGAGAGGAATACTTCTACAGATTGCCTCTGACTGAAAAGGAAAACTCAACCTAGCTCCCTTTTCTTCACATAAAATAAGTCTTGAGAAACTGCACAAAAGCCAGGTCCTGTCTGAATGCGCAATATTTTTAAAATCCCTAATTTATTGTCCAGAACTGGATTAATGAGAACAAGATACGGCTAAGACAGCTATGTTGTCATGACTTTGCAAAACTTCTACTATAGTGACCATGGTAGAAATAGGAGGAATTGGCTTGCTCTAGACTCATTTTTTGGAGCTGAAATGTTCTGCTGTATTAGCAGGAATGTTTTCCAACTACCTTATAGGAAATGGGATCACCAATCTAGTCATAGTTTTCTATTAAACTGAGTTTCCTAAAAAGTTTAAAGCAGCTTTAAGGCGTGGTCAAACAGTACACATATCTCCACCCCCTGAAAAATGGTCGTATTTCAACTGAGCTTGTTTGGATCTGTATGTAAATAGAGTTTAAGTTCTGCTTTTAAATAAGCATCGGACTGAGCTGTACATAGATGCAACCTGATGGTGTTGCAAACAGCCTGCAAGGCTTCTGGCTTCCCAGCAAGAGTTTCCTGCAGCTGTGGTAATGCCACACTATTTGCCTTGTTAGCGTTGGTTTGTTGTAGTTAAGGGAACATTAGTTTCCATATCAGATCGTTTGGAAATTGTAATGTAAAAAAACCCCAAATGAGCGACCAGCACTCAAAAAACAAACCCAACCCAAAACAGTGTTTTGCAAGAGCCAAATCTTTACTAAACAAAGCTCCCTGTGGACAGCTCTGCTCTTGTGGGTAAAGCCTCTCTGAAGAATTTAGGAGATGCTAAAGACTACAGTGTAGCACAGCCCACCCCGATACGCAGTGATGGAGGCAAAATTATTAAATACTTCCCAGGTTTGTTTGGATTTGTCGAAAAAGAGCTGACAATTATTGCTCAAAATTTAGAGATGCTTTAGAGACCAAGTGCAGTATTAGATAATCTCAATAACCTCTCTGCTCAAGGTTAGTGGTTCACTGAGTTTTGTCTAGCGAGAGACATCAGTTTTTGCTTTATTACACCTTGTGATGCCTTCTTCCTTTAGCTGAGGTAATTTCATAGATGAAGTGCTGACCGCAGTTGGTGCACTGCAGTTTGTCTCCTATTCAGGTCTGTAATATGTGGTGTCTCCACTGCCTGTTGTTGTGGCCTTTTGCCTGCTCATGCTCTCGTGAATCTGCCAAGGAGCAGCTTCCACAACACCCGCTGCCCCTCTGTGACCGTAGCAGGAGGCTTTGCTGCCTTGCTACAAGTCTGAGCGGCCGCCGAGGCTCTCTTGTGCCCAGCATAGTTTTGAAATTCCCCTTGGCAAAGGAGTGCTCCAAACTGAATTATTCTGGCTGCTGCGGGAAGTGAACGGTGGCTGGAGTCTTGCCACCCTTTTGGTTATGCAAATTGGGAATTATGCAGAAGAGCTATTTGAGTCTTGTTTTATTTTTGCTTAATCAGTTGTCAACATGTTTATACAGTTCAGTCACTGTCGCTTGCGATTGTTTTGCCCTGACTCCATGTTGGTGGAGGAGTTTATCACAGGGGAGGGTGGGCAAAGGGGCTGCTCCTTTGAGAAGCAACCGGGTAAGACTTGCAGGCGAGCAGCATTCCCCAGAGGCACATGGAAACCACCTTCCTAACCAGGCGCTGCAAACCTCACGAGGCAGAGAAGAAAACAGCCTTTGCCAACTCATAAATCTGCCTATTAAGCCGATGCCAAATGGTCCCATTTCATCCTGGCTTGTCCTAAGAGAGATTCCTGTCTTAATGAAAGTTGGGCTGATCAAGAGTAGCTTTATCATCTGTAATTGAGTTGTTCTGAATTTACTCCACCCTGAGGTTGGTATGTGGTGCAGGACCCCTGAGGCAGCTTATAGTAGGAGGAGGGAAGGACGATGGCAGCAATAGAAAAGCTTTAATGTCTGCACTGCCACCTACCTGGGTGCTGTGGCCAGGAAAGACCAAGACAAGCATCAGTGCAATCCACTCCCATATGGTAGACACTGAGTATAAACCTGTTATCCTTCTTGGGAAATGACTGAATGAAGTGAGTGGTGTTGACCCACTTCTTCTCATTAGGATGGATCCCATTGGGGCTCAGGACTTATACTGGTGTTGGAAGCTATAATTCATATTTCACAATGCTAGCTCTTGTAAGTATAATGTGGAAATCAATAAGTTGATTTTTTTTTAAAAAAAAAAAAACAACATGTTTCAGTTTTCAGGTTATTAAGAAATTCCTCAAATCCTACTTTGTACAGATCTTACTGTGTGTTCTGTCATGTCACATCTAATTGTGTGCTGCATCTTAAAGAGACAACACTCGCTTCCTTTCTTGAATTACAGAAACTCTGAAAGAAAAGGTTATTCTCAAATTACCGTGGATCATGGAGGCAAATTGATAGTGTGCTTTTCTGAGGTTTTGGGTTTGTTGGTTTTTTTTTTTCTTTTTTAACTTGGGTAATTTTACCGTAATATGCAAGTTCCAGCAGTGTGCAAATGGTGCACACTGGAGGTGTCATCACCTTCCCTGGAGGTGTTTAAGGCACAGGTGGATGAGGTCCTGAGGGACTTGGTTTAGTGTTTGATAGGAATGGTTGGACTCGATGATCCGATGGGTCTCTTCCAACCTGGTTGTTCTATGATTCTATGTATCTTGCATCTACTAAACACTGGTTCCCCACCAAAGAATAACTATAGATTTATACCTACTAATGCTAGGGCCTGCAGAGTGTACAGAACAATGTTTCTATTCCTCAGCTAAAAAGCAGTGCTCCTCTTTTTTTCTTTATGGAAAATCATAGAATTAATGGCAGGCAGGAACAGAGGTTTTTTTTTTTTTCCTCATAAATGAGAAGAACTGTAAACATTGATTAATCTTCATGTAAATTCTTTTTGCCACAGCCCTGCTGACAGATCATTATCCTCTTCAATGTCTGTCTCTTTAGCTATCCTGCCTTGTGACTTTGTCATATTCTATTAAGTAAGCTGGGTTATGCGTGGCTTGGAAAGGAGAACAATAGAAACTTGGGTGTTGCAGTTGGGGCTGTTGGCAAATTAATAGATGACACTTCTTGCCACTTAGAGGTGCAAGAGGAGCACTAAATCAGTTTATCAACACTGGGCTCAGCAGTGGTGTTTTGGCTGAGTTTACCGTGGCTGATGAGACATGAAACTAAACTGTAACAGTTGCTCAGCTCCTTGCATGATTGTTAAGCCTGGTATCTTGGCCAAGGTCTGTTTTTTGGGTCATTATGTTGTCCTTTCTGCTGTTCCCCTGTAGTTTCAGCTGGTTTGATTCTTTCTTACATCCCCTTCTGGAACCTGCTATGTGGTGCCACTGGCACTCTTCACTGCCATCCCAGGAGCTGACTGCGTGTCAGAGGTAGGTGGATGAGAGAGAGTAATCTTCATCTAAAGCCCATAAAGCACTTGATCTGGAAAGATGAAAGGACCCTCAATAAAGGAAGGACTATCACTGTTATTCAATCACAAGCAGGCACTGGTTCTGATTATCACCATATTAAAGTTGGCACCTGATGTTTAAGGAAAGGAAAGTCCTTTGAATTGGTTTGGTTTCCTTATTTTCCCATTCGTATTACATCTGAAAGCCTGCCTGACAATATTGCTTTAATCCAGTCACTACTGACCAATAATGCATTTATCGCATCGCAGTATCTCCAAGGTAACACTTTGCCAGCTAGAGATGAAAATTGTTGGATTCAATTTCCTCTGCACAAATGCCATTCCTCAGTCCGAATACACATGTTAAGCAAGTTATTGTCTATCCAGTGTTGAGGAAGAACACCACCCTCAGTTACTGGGATGTACAGGAATTCAGAATATGCAGGAATATTGGAATACAGGAGTTTGTATATAAACAACAAAAGCAGACTCGCAAACTAAAGTTTTCCCACAGTACTATGGTCTTGAAACAATACTAGTTATTATCTACTGTAGGTAGCATATGAGAAATGGCAGGTTAAATAGAAATTATTCCAAACACAGCTATGTCAAGTGCTTATATTTACAGGATATTTCTTTTGTGTAATCATTTGTGCAACACTATCTAAAAACCTTTCAGCTTTCACCATTCTCAGATGCCTTTGTCCATTGTGTTATGTTGTTAAGCAACCTCTGTTCTGTATTCTTATAAGCTTCTTGCTAATACTGTGCAATAATAGTCTTTGTCCTTTAGTTGAAGGTGTGGGACTGAGTATTACTTGGAAAAAACAAATGAAATGAACATGCTGACCTCATTACAAAATAAGTGGTTGCCAAACAAATATTTCTAGCTTCTTCCTTAGAAACAATCTGATAAGAAACAGACAAGTATGACTTCTGTTCAGCCTGTAAACACTTTGCATAAGTATAATTAAGGACAAACTTTTCTTTTCCCACAGTCAATTTTAATTATGATAGCCTTCTCTTCCAGGTCACAGGTTGATTGTAATATTACAGGGGATAATAACTGAACTCAGATCCCTTATGGAAACTGAGATGTCCAATTATCATAGCCCACAATTTATTTTAGAGTGAAGATTCAAAGAGCCAAACTTAAGAGATGGCGTTGCCAAATAACCTTAATACAACTCCTTCTCATTTTATTTCTAAGATATTTAATCTCTTTCTTGAGAGGTACGAGAAACATACATACAGTAGTTAAGACAGGAGAGTAAATTTTTTAGGAAGGTAAGTCCAAATGTTAAGATGTTAAACACTGTTTTATCTCTCTCTGCTTTTCTTCAGTCAAACTAGAATATCAATTTTTTTATTAAAAACTTTGCAGAAACATAGCACATGGGATAACATAGTTTGGAGGGAACCTTAGTGCACAAATTTAAATAAAATATACTCTGGGCAGTGTTTCTATGAAGACTTAGACCTGACTTCTTTAGGACTCATTTTTAACTCCTGGACAATAGAAAAGGATGTTACTTGTCAAGTTATTCTAGTAAGTATGACAAGTTGCATTTTAACATCTGGTGGTAGAAAAACAAGGAAACAAGTAGAGAAGCAGCAGACAAGATCATGTTTGCAATGTGATTTGAAGTTTAAGAAAATAACCCTAACTATCCATGATTCTTTATAAAACCATGCTATGTGCATTTACCAATGAGTTTCCATTAGTGTGTTGGGGAGTTTTCTGACTGTTTTAGAAAAGTCAGAACTTAACAGTCTTGCTAAATCACGTGTGCATTAATGAAGGCTGGTATTTATTGAAATTTGTCTGAAAGGTTAAGAGTTTGGCTTGGTGAAGTCTCTAGAAAGGCTTCACAAGGATATATGGTGGGCTAATCATTTCGTTTTGCTTTCCTAAGCGAAGAATAGCATAATATGAGAATTTATTGATATATATTTGGTGGGGAAATATTGTGAGCATTGCTATAGACAGAAGAATAGTTCTTAGGAATAAGACCCAAGAACATCAAAGGAAGAAAAATTAGATTTGTTAAAGCTGATATATCTGGCAAAAATAGAACACGGTGCAAGATTATTGAAAGGTTCAAGGAATTCTCTAATGTTAGTGAATAATGAACTAGACCTAAGTATTCAGTAAGGAATGACTCATTTTTGCCTGCCCACATGTGTGGGTTGGTGTAGGAGGGTTGTGGAGTGTGACAGTGTCTCTGTTGTAACTACAAAACTATTTAATCAACATAGCGAATACATTAGCAAATAAGAAGGCATCTGAAAGAGAATTTTAGCATGCTAAGAGATAAGTTGCTCTGTCACAGAAAGGTCACGCCTGTGCCCTGCAGACTGACTTACCTACCTTGTCCTCTTGGCCTGTTGCTTTGCCTGAAAGTTCACAGGAAAGAAAGGGGTAAAACTGTGAGCTGGTTTAGGTATTCTACCAGGCTGGCAGCCTCTGTGCCTGTGGCGCGATCTCTCCCCTCTCCCCTAACTTCTGTAGGATCTGATGCTATCACGAAAATGAATGCACACTTATGTGAATAAAATTCGCATAGGAGGAGGACCTGATAAATGGCAGCTGTAATTCTGGTCGCAGCATAGCAGGAGGGGGGTGTGTGTCAAATCAGATGACTTAACAGTGAGAGAGCATCTAAGCTGTGGCATGTATTTGTCATGTGATAGGGGCGTATTTGTGTCTCGGTTTGCAACAGGTAATCCAGGTCCTAAGTACTGTTTTCCAGATGGCATTCGCAACCTTGATTCATCTTCTGGAATTAGATGGCTAGGTCCCTAAAAGCAAAACTAATTCTAGCCCCGTAGCATTCTTTTTCCTGCTCTTACCCAATAGTTTCAGCTTTTTCACTCCTTATGTTTGAGATAATAAGTTCTCTCCTTTGAGTTGCTGTCAGAGAGTTGCTGTCTTTGAGTTGCTGTTATCTTTCTGCTGAGGACATCGTAACTGGACCTCAGCCCTGACGTGGTTTTGGTAACTTATAATCAGGGCAAATGTTATCATTCTCCTTTCAACTGCATTGTTACAGGGAAATCTGCTAGGCCTATCTAGCTATGAAACTGGAAATTAACCTACTGTATAACTTAAATGTACTTAATGGTTAGCAAAACCTGGAAGGTACCAAAATTCCTGTGAGCTAAGAAGCCACCAAAACAACCAAAGTTCACAGAACCGTGAATAAGTGTTGGGCAAGTACTGAGAAGTCATTTTGTTGTGTCAGAAGGACTTGGGGATTCAGAACTTGGAGTCCTTCTCCTTATGGAAGACTTAAAAATCCTTAGGGTATCAGAGTGCCTCTGTTCCTTGGGAAGGAAGTTCATGGATTGCGTTAGCTAGAAATCCAAAATCTCAATTCACTGTGTGGATTCTTGGTGTTGGCTGCCATGTGTAAGGAAAAAGACTTCATGCATCTGTGGGTTTCTGCCTAGCCTGTAAATACCTCTAGACTTGAGATGCTCCAAGAGCTAAGGATCACCTGAGAAGGTTTTAGAAGATGTAGTTTTAGACAGGGATAACTAAAATGGAGCTTAAACTGTTCTTCAGCCCATCTCGCACAGAAGAATTGGCTGTGTAAGACCCTTAGAATGCCAAGAAACAACACGAAGGCAAACAGGGTCTGCTTTCTTCTGCAGTCTGTTTATAAACACTAGCAAGTGTAAGTGCCTCTTGCACCACAGCTATCCAGTTGAAGCAACTATTCACACCGAAAAAGCAGCCAAAGAAGCATCATTTCTTAGAGAAATGGGCTTTTCCTCTGGTAGCTTCCAAAGCTATGGAGGATGCTACATAGAACCCCTGTATAAACCTAAGTCCTGGCCTTTTCCTGCTTAATGTCACTTCCTAAGTGACAGGGATTCCTACAAAGATACCATAAACTTCTCCCTCAATTTTCGTTTGTATATATGTTTGAAGGATGAACTTTAAAGGAAAAATGGGATAGGAAGAGGCTTGCAAAACACAAAGAAAGTGGCCAAGTTTAACATTCTCAATTCTGGAAATATAGAGTTGATGAAACTTGGCAAGGAGCTGCATGTTGTTATCCTATTTGGAAATCAGTGTTTGGAAATAATGCAGTATCTTTGAGAATTCCTCTAGACTACAAAAAAAATTCTGCTAACTCGTCTTAAAATCTAGGTATAGCCAAACTCTTTCCAAGCCTCTTATATATTTTTATATCTCTGAGTCAAATGCTGTATCTCAGCTTTTGTATTCTTGGGGGAAAAAGGATGGACTGAAAACTGACAAATAATGGAAAAAAAGGTGGTGAATTGCCTCCACTTCTCCCAGTCTGCTAGAACAATAATAATATTGGATAGAACAAGCAATGGAGAACCCACCTATACTTCATTTTGGCATTTAGACATAAATTCTAGCAATGCTTGCTGTTGTATGCTCTGAAGGGCTTTCAATAGTAAAAATAGCATCACTAAAATTATAGTCCATCTTGAGACTGAATTCTGTAATATTTATAATGTTATTTCACGTTCTTAGGTGTGGAAACAAACCAGAAAGAAATGAAGTATCGTGTAAGTCCCTGTAGGTCTTTGTTTTTTAAATTGCACTGTGCTTGGATACCTCTGCTTTAAAAGCTACTCATAACAAAAGATTGCTACTTTTACTGTTAAGATATGAAAATGTATTTGGTCCACTGTGGGCGACGAAAGGATTAGCTATGATCATAATAAGGCAATAGTTGTTGTTCTGCAGCACTGTAATTGGAATGGAAGTCCATAATCTGATTCTTTTCTTGCAAATTCTAATTTACAGATGTTTGTAGGAGTTGGAGGTAAATGTAGTTCTGCTGTAATCTACTTGCTGTCAGGTCTCCATGAGAACAAAATGAAAAGAGAAGATTATTGTATTAGAAAATGATTTTTTTTTTTTTTTACTTCAGGTCTTTTTAGAGCAACCTGTTTGATAACTTTCCTAGCACTTGCAGACTTTCTGATGCAAAGTGATGGAAAGAAAAATTGAAATCACCTTTAAAGGCTTGCATTTCAGTTCACATGCTGGAGGAGGGGAGTACTACTTCAGTTAAACCACTTGCAGCTGGGGTATCTCCTACCTCAGACTACACAAGAGTTTCTGCAGTGTCTTACAAGCCTAGATACTCTCCCTTTTCTGTTTCCTTTTTCTTGTTTCAAAATGGAGGTGAGTCAGATATTCATCTCGAATTTGCAGAAGAAAGTGGTTTAGAAATACTGACCTGTTTTCTCAAGATCAGACTTGGGGATATTGATATTAAAATGTACTGTTCCTCTTTTTATATACCTCTGATTTCACCAGGACGGGTTTTTTTTTAGCTAATAAGATGGATTAATTTATTTTCATCCACCAAAGTTTGGGAATGTGTTGTTAATGCAGCTACTTTTGACTGGAAAGCCTTTATTCTCGATAATTATGCATTCTGTCCAGGACCTCCCTGATGGGAAGCAAAGTGTTTCTCTCCTTCATCTGCAGTACTTAAGTGAAGAGCCAGATGGGTCCAGTAGCTAGAGGTATAAAAGAAACTCTCCTCTGCCTTTGGTTGGAAGTTCAATACCATCACATCCCTAATAGCAGCTGCTTCTGTTTGAACTTGAGGTTATGAAAGATAAACTACCATTAAACCATTAAATATCAGCCAAGAAAGAGTACTGCAGTGTGTTGGCCTAAATCACCAGCATCTCTCTCTTGTCGTGTGTGAAGAGTTGCTCTTTAAAATAATGCAGTGAAACACTGACAGAAGGACTGCTCCTCCAGCCACAAAAAAACCCCCTCAAATAGCATTTTCCTATGTTTTTAGCCAGTGCCTGAAGATCAGCATATACCCACAGAAGAAGAACTGATAACAACATATTTTGTTAACATTCCCAATGTGTGTGCCTGTGTGTATAGGCATAAATATATATCAACTCTACAGAAATTGGTAATTCTGTTCTTGTTTGACTTTCTACCTGTCATGCGAGTGTCTTGCTTGAAAATCTGTTTAAATTGTACCTGCCTGATATCCTAGCTTTCTTGTGAATGTCGGATTTGCTAGTTTTATCATGCTCGTATGCAGGATGTGAAGACCACAAGCAGAAAAAAAATATGCTATTTGAAAATCAGATCAAATCAGGAAGGATGTTGATGGCCTGAATAAAATTGTTCCAAACTAGACCTTTATTTGTCTGCAAGAATTAGCTTCTATAAAATGTCAGAACAGATTAGTACTGGAAAGCTCCCTATTGTGTGTAGTCTCACAGTGCTCAAACAGATCAGCTGTGGCTTGTGAATCTTTGCAGTGTGATTTTTTTTTTTTTTTCTTTTTGCTCAGCTTTGCTGTTTTGTGTGTTTGCAGGGTATTTGTTACTTTTATTCCCAGTGTTTATGCTGTCAGTCCTTTATCACTTTGCATTGTCATATGCTCAAGAATGATATAGCAGAAAGAGTCACCTTTACCATACAGCTCTTGGCTCAAACTTCGATAACATCATCTATACCGAAAGCCAAGAAAAGCATGAAATGCCCACTCCCAAAGTTAATTATACTGAAATAAGGCAAAATCATGTACATGTGAAAGAAAGGGATTACTCTTGCCCTTTTTTTACAACAAAAATTGCCTCATGAGGTAATTGATAGCTAAAATTCATATGAAAACTTTCAGTGTTATGCTGTTATTTGTATGAAGTGTGTGACGGTGATTCTTGAGTTTTGCAACTCAGAATGCAACTAGTAATGTTCCATTAATTAATTTAGCTCCATGGAACTGTGAGAGATAAACACATGGGATGGGAAATGCTGCATAAAAGAGTAATGCTATCCAGACTTACGGGTGCACTGTGGACATCTCCAGAGCTTAAGTTTACAGATTACAGGAGAGGAGTTCAAATATTTATATAATTTCTTATGTATCCTTCTACTTCTTGATGCAAGATGCAAGCTTTGAAGCCAGTAGAAAAGGGCCTCTAAATGTAAAAGCCAGTGCTGCAAAGAACTATACTTCTTTTACTTCACTCTCTTCATATATCAGATAATGAATGCAATGGTGCAAACCAGCAAAGGTAACAAATGATATGGCTGCAGATAAAGAACATGGTTTTGTGGAACATGAGATAAATACTTTTTAAATAAGTGAGCGTATTTAAGGGGATACAAGCCCATAATAAATGCATATATCACGGGTAGATGAGGTCCTGAGGGACATGGTTTAGTGTTTGATAGGAATGGTTGGACTCGATGGTGGGTGAATGGTGGGTCTCTTCCAACCTGGTTGTTCTATGATTATATGATAGTATTTGATACTTGCTGAGGCATCGGAGAAGAGTGCAGTCTTAAAAGCAGAAACTAAAGGGAATCGCTGTCTGTGCTCTTGGCATGGGCTTGTATAGAAAATAGGATCCAGAAGGCTTCTATGCAGAGAGGAAGACTAACCCTCTTGTATACAGCACCAGCATTTCTTTAATGCTCAGACAGATATATACTTGCCTGTGCTCAGGTATGTTGCTGTGGTCCAAAGGCAAAGGCTTATGAACTGATTAGTGCGGATTAGATGGCCACATCTGACAGTTCTGATCTAGCAAGGATGTTGTCTGACTGCAGAATAAATGAAACAATAGGCACTGCTAAGCTGAGATGTCAGCATTAGTTTCTCTTGGTAGCTTGCTCTCTCTAGAAGTGCAGTTTGGGAATTAGATCTTCAACAAATGTAGCTTTTCTATAGTAAACCATGTAGGTTTTTTAATGATAAGAAGTGGCTGTGATCATATTGATGCTATTGATTAATTATAGGCTCAGGTAGAGACTTGAGTGCTCCTTTTCTGTTATCCTGCAATTGTTAATACTGTAAGGAATACAGTATAAAAGTAAATGAAATTGCCCTATCTTCAGTCGTTGCTGTTAAACCTTACAGTGAAAAGAAAGCCATCTGAATGTTCTTTGACTAACTCAAAATCTGTAAGCGATTGCATCTGTCAGCTGTATTCTGTAGTAGTCAAACATGGCTAGTGTTAGTAAATAATATGTTGTGTTTGTGGAAGTTAATTTTGATTTAAATTATATCAGAGATCTTAATTCCTGTACCTTCACAAAGGATGTACTTTCTAGAGCTCAGCAGTAGATTAAATCCTGCTCCTGACTCTGCCCTCACGCTGTCATGGCATCATTCTGCTATTACTTCCAGCGCTAAATCTAAGTTTAGGCTTGAAGAATTAGATCATACTTACTAACTTTGGGTTCCTTTTCATCACACTAGAAGGTGTGTCTTGCTTACTTAAGTACTTGGTTAAATACCTCCTGACTGCTCAGCAAGGACTGTTGACAAAGTGATGTAGCCCTTTACGTTTTCTTTCATCATTAGGGTGTAAATTAACTTGTAAATCACAACGTTCTTAGGAACATTAAAAAACACAGACCTCATAGTGAAGGGCATAATCAAGTGTTTGTGCAATTAAACACATCAACTACATTTGCAGCGATAGTCTCTGGATATCCTGTGTTTAGAATGGATTGTGCTGGAAACAGTATGAGAAAAATGTAGCCACCACTCCTAGGTCAGGACAAAATACCAGCACTCACCATTCCCAAGAAGTCTTTCTTAATCCCTATGATTAAGTACAGGAATTTATCCACCTCTTCTCTCTCTCTCTTATCTCTTGTTTGTTTTTATATCAGGAACCACAGTGACTGGGATTGAACCTTGGGAAGCACAAAGCGTAGTGCCTTAAGTGGGGCGTGGGTTTGGCGTGGATATGGCGTGGATTTTGTGCGAATACAGGGATTGTCACAGTGTCTCTATACCAAGCAATTATATTAGATGGTACCATTATAATGCTGGTTTACAAGAAACAAAACCCCAAACAAACACAAAGTCTTCCATTTCATGAGGTGCCATTTCTTCCAATTTGCCGCTACCTATTTGAAAAATGCAATAGGATTAAACCTTTAAAACTTAATTTAAGATAAGACACTAAATGGCCTTTACCTGAAAAGCTCAGAGATACTGTGTATCTTTTAGCTGGTTTTCTTTCTTTTTAAAGAAGTTGTGCTAATCAATTTCTTTTCAAAGCGCTGGAGTTCCTAGCAGTTTCCTAAAACTGGAGAGAAATTGCTGTTCTTTGTAAGCTAAATCAATCTCTGAAGAGCCTTATAAGAATAAAATAGCTTAAGGATGAAACAGCAGTAAGAAAGGAGATCCATCTACCAATTTATCAGTCTATCTATTTTCTAGCCATATCTATCTATAATGGTTAAAAGTTTTAAAGGACACTAAATTTAAGTATTTTATATTGCTTTTCATAAGGGCAGTTCAATTTATCTCCATTCCTTTGGAAAGATGAATATTGTCACTGCACGTTGTAGGCTTGTGTTGGCTAAAAGGAGTCAGGGGCATGACAGCATTTATAGAAGGCATGAGCTCAAATGTCAGCGGAGCATCCAAAAATGGATGAAGTATCACCCCAGCCACTGTCATCTGTTGAGTGTTTCATGACAGCTGTATCTGCTGACCAGGGCTGGGGCAGATAATCGTGAAAAGCGCAGAGGGAGCGTGCAACAGTTATACAGAAAGAGGGGAGGGGGGAATTCCACCTTTAGCATTGTTTTTAATTGCACTGTAATGATTTTTCTAAGAGACCACGGTATGTAGCTGAGAGTCTGGCCTGATTTAAAGCAAACAATAAACCACAGTGCAGCTGAAAAGCAATTGAAAATTCCTCTGCAAGAAGGTTTTGTCCAGGCTAAGTATTTAATAGTGTTTCTCCCAGACACTTTGCCCTAAAGATACTCCTGCCATAATAAAAAAATAATAAAACTGCCTCAACTGTTGTATGTCAACAAGACCATCAAAGAAAATATTCTTGTTATTGACTTACTAATGTTAGTGTGGAAGATTTAAATGTGCTTCCTCTGAAAGAGGAGGGAACTTTCAGCCATCAGAATTGAGATATTAACGCTATAAGGTGCACTTAAACTTAATGCCAGTTAAAACATTAAATGACTGTGGAGCCAAATAATATCACTAGTTTTTCTATCATTTTCCCTGGTGTATGGATCTGCTTTCTCCCCCAAGGCATACAAAGCTGCCATCTGACTTTATTGTTTTTGATACAACCTCTCATAAGCTGGGGAGCCTTCTAGATGAACTGGCAACCCGGACAAGTCATGAAATCAATGGCACAGGCAGTAGCGAGGGGTAGGTGTCATTGCAAAGCAAAGTCTTTGATGTGAAAGCCTTCTCTTATCCTCTTATCTAACCCTTGCCTTCCCATAGCCGTCTCTCATATTGTTCTGTCGCTTCAGCATGTCAGGGTCTCTGTTATTACAGCTCTAGGTTATCCAGCAGATGTTGCTGTAAACTGGTTCAGCATGAACAATGGGAGCTCAGTTCACCCTTTTGATAATGTTAATAAAGCTTACTTCTTGGGAAATAGAATTGCTTAAAGATATGTCGCTTAGAATGTTTCCAAAGTTAGGAACTGGAATTTTTGTACAAGTTCAGATAACTCCACAAGTCTATAACTTTACAGGCAAATTTACATAACTTTATCTAAACTTCAACTCCTAACTTATCTGAGATGATAGTAATTCAGCTGTGTTAAGCATAGGGTTTTAAATATCTTTATGATACAAAAGCAAATTATGAAATGACAGTCATAGCATAATGAATGCAAAGAGCTGTGCCTGTGTCTGCAGGTAGTCTGAGATTATGCAATAATTCAATAGTTTGATACGGTTGAGTCTCAACTGATTTTTCTTTTTCCCTTGTAAGAGCGAGGGAGGTTATGACTGGTACCATGTAGCTCAGCAGGCTTCTCAATATCTGTGAAGAAATGATCCCTCACAAAGCCAGATCACAGGTGTCCGTGCAATCTATCAAAAAATGAAATTGTCTTGAGGATGCACAAGCCAAAGGTCACTTGTAGGACTGGTTCCTATGTTATCAATCCCAGAAAAATATCAGCCTGTATTATGGCTGTAATATCCTTTAGGGCTGCGCTGCTTGGTTTTTTGCATCCATTCAAACACTAATAAGATGAGGAAATGCATAATTAATACCATGAGCAGGGGTGCCAAAGGCCATGACTTACCTTTGTGATGCATCGTGATATATATCTGAACTGTTCTGGTGGTTCAGATACCTTACACAATGTTAGCCTTATCTGCCAGCCTCTGTTCCTATCTGAGCTAGGAGTAGGTAGGAGTAATTCCGGTGATGCGTGATTCCATAGTGTTGGGTTACACTTATATTTGAAATTTCATTTTTTCCTGTATGTGTTTAAAATGTACATTGAAGCAGTATGGGTTTAAAATACCAGTTGTGCTTCTAGGTCAGTGGGAGGCTTTGGTTTACTGCTACATTAGCTCTTACAAAATTGTTTGGCATTTATACCTTCGTTTTACAAGTTTACTCTGAAAGAAACTAGTGAAACAAAACATAAGTCTACCCTCCCCCTGAAAGTCACTTTTATGTTTCTCCTTTTTTAACATGGCAAAGTGGTTGTAAAATGTACTCTTGATTCTTAAATAAAACAGCATGTAAGTAGGGATAGGTATGGGAAGTGGGCCCCTTTCTCAAGGTTTTATAGACCGCACAGGACCTCAAACAGGAACGCTGATGCTAAATGTAGATTTATTATATTTATTTTTTTTAAGGATCTGCAGAGGATGCTTCATATTACTAAGGGACAAAAGACAAAGAAAGAGAGCAGATGTTCCTTAGAAAGTTAAGTCAAAGAGAACTATCTCGTAACAGTCGAGATGACAAAGTTAAGTTCAGTTGTAATACAATTCAAAAAGAAGTGGGTGATTTTAGAATATTTATTCAGATTCCTGTGAAAGTTAGCGAGGAACTGGATCACTACTCTAAGAAGAATAGGACAGACCATATAATTCGACATCTGGGATCCAGGAAGACCCCCAGTCGAGGGTACTATTGAAATTCAAAACTGAAAATGTGTTTGAGAGGGAACTTTGAAACAGCTGCAATTGTGATGTCTGCCTTGTTTATGATTAAGGCCAATTAAAAATGCAAAAACTACATGTCATTGTGAAAAACAGTGAACTGGAAGAGGGGGAAAGAAAAGGCTTTAGGATTCAATTTTGCTATTTTTTTCAATCCTAGGATTAAATGTGGAATAGAGCTGCAGCATCTTGGGGGTTGGGCTTTTTTTTTTTTTGTTTGACTGCAATTGTGTGCCCTTTTTTCCAAGGTAAGCGAATGTTAAGTACTCTGAGATACTATTGCTCGGTGCTTCCATGCTAATAAGGCGTGCTTCCCACAGTGTGTGACAGAAAGGATGAATACCGTGCAGTGCTAATGGTTAATTTGTAGTGGCATGTGTGTTCTTTGAATGTTTCTGAAGTTTCGTGATTCACCATCACACAATTGAGTCGCTTCTTTTTTTAAGATATAGTGATATGTAAGGAGATGAAGCAATGTTGACAGGGTTTTTGAAAGATACATTGTCTTCCCCAGCCTATTCACTTCACGATGATAATAATAATAATAATACCCCTTAGATTTTTTAATTTCTCACAATTTGGGGGATAGAGCGAGCCCTCATCAAATAATTTCACTATTGACTATGGTTTAAAATGTTAATTACTGTGGAATCTGTCACAGATAGCGTCAAACCACAGTGATGCTAATCTATGTCATGGATTTGCAACTCCTTTGGGAAGCACATATTTAGGCTTACTGCTGAGTGAACATGACTGCTAGGATTACAGAGGCCGTGGACAGTGAAGAAAAGCAGTAATGCTCCTTCTGACTAGAAAGTAAACAATAGGGTGATTGTCTGCTTACACTTAGGGGCTAAACAGCCCAACTGCTGAGAAGCTCTAGGTAGAAAACTGCTATTAGCAAGGAGTCTTGATGTTTTCCTCATGGAGCTAGATGTTGTCAAGGGTTCAGCTGAGCCACCCTAGTGAGTGTACAGGAAGCCAAACAGGATATTCTTGTATAGGCCCTGTTTGGTGTAATTATGCAACACTTGAACTCTTGTGTATATTCCAGAGTAGGTAACACACCTCTAAAGGGAATGGGGAGCCATCAGCAGTAACTAGGGAGAGAAATATCCTTAAGAAAAGTGCTCTTGATTGAAATCAGTGTGTTTACATTTTCATTTATCTTCGGTGAGGATTGCTCCACCTTAGTGCACCCTCAAAATTAAGAAATTATTTTCAAACGGTTTCATTTCCTGTGTTTGTTTCTTTTAACGAGCAATCTAACTAATTTCAGCTGTCTCTTGAAAAGGAACAATGAGGGAAATGATCAGGGAAATGTCACTTCATCAAATATCCTCAGATATTTCTCAGGAATACGCTGGATTTGATGAAACACAGACAAATTCCCGGAGAGGCAGCTGAGGATCTTACTCCATTTTAGCAGAGGCTCCTCTTGTGCTCGATTTAACTCTCAGGTTTGTACTGGGCAGCCTAGATACCCAGAAAATGCTGACACGTGCCAGCTTTTGGGGCTCATTGGGTTCCAAGAACCAGAAAACTCTGGACGCTCTGGCTCTGTGCGCATGTGAGCATCTACATAAGTATAGTATCTGCATAAGTAGAATGCTGGTTTTATTTAAATGATCTGTTTCAATTAGAACCCCTTTTGTTCTGATTCTGTAAATAAAAACCACATGTTAACTTTTGAATAATCTCTGGTTTTAATAGCCCGAATCTTAGTGTCCTGATTGTACAACAGATAGAAACAAAGCTACTCTTATAAGTAAGAATCAAGGTTGAATATTAGAAACCAAGTTTTGTTTTCAGCAATACATTTTTTTTTTTTCTCTTTTGGTCTTCTGGCAATAACTTTTCCCAAAGAAAAAGCTTTGGCTAATGCAAAGTAATAGACATCCTTTTTTGTTCTGTGGATTATGAGACAAAAACAGCTTTTCCATCCCATTAGAAGCACATTCAAAAAGAAATCTGTCTCTTCCAGAAAGAAGGGAACAAAACCAGATCCTTTATTTAAATAATTGTAGTAGTGTCATGAAAACAAAGAAGGTCTAACTAATTTGTATACAGAACCCCAAATTCTGCTGTGAGGGGAAACTGAAGAGGTGAATGTCAGCCAGGTTGCAAGAATGTAAATGAAGCCTAATTTGGAAAATTACTTGTAATTTTTTCTGTTCTTGGTCTTCAGCCTTGCTGCTGCCGGATAGCCTGCCTTGATCTGTGCTCCAGAGAGCATCAGTCTGCAGTGTGGAACTCAGAGGGGAAACTCAGCTCTAGGACTCATATGCTGCTTTCATTAGCTCTTTGCACAGGAGGCTATAACCTACCCCTTTGCATTGTTTCTATTAATGTGTGAGGAAGAAGACTCTGTGTTCAATATTCTCATTTAATGAAATGGGAAAATAGCAGAACAGGTGCAAAATCACTAATGTCTGTCTTCACTGTAGTTCCAGGAATGTTTTAAGGGTGAGTTTCTTAGGATTCTGAAGCAGTGCCACCTACTTCTCACTATTTAAAAAAAAAAAAAGCTGCAGAATAAAGAGTTTTTTTTTTTTTTTTTTAATTTAGAGAGTGGGATATTTTTATTCGGGTGCCAGACAAGTGCCTGTTTCAGCACAAGGGAAGAAGCAGGACCACATGGCTGGGAACAAAGCAGAGGCTTCCCCAATCAACAGCCGCAAGCTGTCAAACTGGTTCAACTGTTGTGTGAAATCTCAACCTAAAGGACAGTTTAGGCAAGGAATTTATCTTTTCTTTTTTTTTTTTCCTTAGCAGTTTTGTTAAATTCAGAAAACAGAAAAATTATTAGCGTTTTGTGAATGTCACAGTGAAGGTATCCACAAGCAATCTCTTTGTGGTATTAGATAAAGTGATACAGGTTTTTTAATTGAAATTTGAATTTCCCATCTTTATTATCTTATTTTTTTCCTCAATATTTGTCCTTTCTATTCTCTTTGTCTGTTTTCTTTGTTTTTCCTCCTTCATTTCTACCCATGATTAAGATTCAGGCAGTTCCTTTATATTTGCTTATCCTCTGCAGCTTGACTATAGTCGTCAACTCTCAGTATGTTAGTGCAAACTTCATAGTATTTCGGAATTTTCTATTTCTTTATGTTCTTTCCCCTAGATTTGTGTTATTTCAAGACTATTAAGCTGAGTCTTAACTTGTTTATCTGATATTTATGAATTTTTAAGCTTAGTTTTCTTTAATAGGAGATATAACCAAAACCCAAAACAAAATGAAAAGAAATAAAAATACAGCAGTTTTTTCTGCTGGAGTTTTTAAGTAGTCTCATGATTCTTAGATGAGTGACACATTATTTTGAGTTCTTTAGATGTCACCTTCCAGGTTTGACTAGCATTTTACTTTGAAGAATATGGGGCTTCAGGTGGTGGTGGGGGAAGGAGTCTCCACCTAATTTACTGCAGGGTCATAATAGGAACCATCCTGGCTTGTATCCAGCTCATAAAGTCATTGTCACTTCTTGGGTTGCTTATTCACCATGTCCAATGTTGCTCCTATGTCAGCAACCTCCCCTGAGCATTACCACTGCAGGTTCCCACCGGTAGGTGTGGTGGACAAAGTGCTTTCAAAAGGTTAATCAGCAGCATTCATTATTAACTAGGTAACAGTATCCAGCCTGCAGGCTACTGGTTATTGGCAAATCACTCGCATGGTGCAAAGCTTGTAGTTTTTGTTCAACTGGTTGAGTGCCTTGTTGCCAGGCTGCCTGCTGGAGGAGGAGTTTGGCAGGACCATTGGGCATCTTGTGCAATAACATTCATTGAACAGCTTTGCTGCCGGCACCTTGGGGACTTCCTCAGGCTCTGTGTCTCCATGCTTAACTCGAGGAATTCAGTATTTTAATAGCCTTCTGAAGGGTCCTGATTAGCTCCTGAAGTACTTCCACTTATGCTCGTGTCCAGCCTTGATAGAAGGAAATACAGGATATTTTCTTGATTTTTTTTTTTTTTTATGGTCCTTTGATACTTTCCAATGGCTCTTTCATGTGATTAGAAACACAGATAGTTCCTCTGACAACTCCCTGAGAAAGGCACATAGAAGAGATCAACTTACAAAGGTAG
The DNA here is from genome assembly GCA_033558105.1 of Coccyzus lansbergi. NCBI lineage: Eukaryota > Metazoa > Chordata > Aves > Cuculiformes > Coccyzidae > Coccyzus > Coccyzus lansbergi. The sequence continues at coordinate 71,900 of JAUMJK010000002.1, forward strand.
AGGGGAAAAAAAACCCCCTACAATATGCATTTCTGCAGCAGCACAGCTCGTTTCCCTCTCCACAGTTTTACTGTCATGTAAGTGTGGGTGAATGAAGCAACACGAAGACGCAGTAAATAAGTGAGGGCTTTGCGTCAGGCTAATCACTGGGTAGGCCAAATAAGGTGCTCAGCCTGGGTTAATGGCTGAGCTCGTGTCCTATTACGTTGCTGACTAATGCGCTTTTCAGACAGAAATTTGTACTGTCGACTTGGCCTCAGGTTTTACTGTGTAAATATCTCTGTCAAAAAGGTGCCAGTTCTTCATATATCTTTGTATATTCGTTGCATGTTCTAGGGTAGACAAAACATTAATTTTCTAGCTGGCTTCTATATTAAGACGAAAAACAAACAAACAAAATCACAAACTTCCTGTCTTTTTGGAAGATATCAAGGTGTCTCAAAAACAACAACAAAAAAAAGAAACTTCTTTGAGGCCATATAATTACAAAAATAATAACCGAATTAGCTTTCAGGGTTCTTAGCCTTAGTGCATTAGAGTGATATTTGTCAAACAGGCTTATGGCTTACTCAGAGTGATTTTGGCAACTCCAATGGGGCTAGTTATGGTGTGAATTATTACACAGCATGAGTAAGGAGATCAGAATTAAGCCCAGATACGGTCAGAAGGAAAGAAGGTTTTGTCTGATTTGTCTATGATAGATCTGTCCTGCTGCTAACTCCCTGGTCTTTCATTTAGTTCCTTTTTAGAGACTTTTGTTAAGACTTCCAAGGAGTCCTGAGAGGACAATTGAGCTTTTATGGGTTTTTTTGCAGAAGCAGAGAAAAACAATCAAGTTGCTGATTTGCTGGTGGTGTTGATTTATTTTCTGTTCATCCTGCAAAAGTTGGGTTTTTTAATGAAATTTATTAAAAAACAAAAACACCTCCAACGAAATAACACACACTCGTGTCCCCCCAAAAAAGACACCCACCAAAACCCCCTCAAGGAATATAGTTTGGGCTTTGAAGGGTGCAAGAGGGTGAGCTTTGAGGTTAGTCTGCAGATAAGGATTTCCCAAGTATACAATAACGTTATGATCAGCCCTTAGAGCCATGAGGTTTATAGCTTCTCTTTCCTAAGAGAACAGATTTCCATCTGAGCATGTCCTGTTTCAGAAAGGCTTAGTGACTGAAGAAATCAGGCTGCTTCTCGTAAGATTCTTCAGAAGCGAAACAAGCTGGTTTAGACTCTGAAGTCAGTGGACCACTTGCTGGGCTCAGTGGTGCAAAATGATTCACCAGACAACCTGAAGGCTTCCCCTCAGGCAGCCTCAGGGTCCTGCTTCCCTTTTGCAGAGGGAAAGGAGCTTGGCCAAACCTCAGCTGCCCCTGGCTGTGCCGATGAGCGAGCCCCTGGGACCACTCAACTGCAGGCTGAGCCTTCCTAACTCACCCTGCTCTCAGAGGGACCCCCTGGTTTGACTCTGGGAATAGCTTCATTTTGCAAGGAACTGCCTATTTCTCTCTTGCCTTTTCCCGTGTTAAGCAACTACTGCAAACTCAGGTATCTGTGTGTGCTGCAAGATGGCCAAAAGAATTTACAGCCTTTGGAGCTGGTGGGACTAAGTTTGCTCAGGATCATGCCCTTAGTTAGCGTCCTGCAGCAAAAAGGCCTAGAGTTTAGTAAGGAAACTCTCTCAGGGATTTATAGTATTGATGACTGTAACCAAGCCTGGCAGCCCTTGGATCTTACAGCTCTCTCTGGGCCTAATCAAAGGCCATTGACGTAAACTAAAACATTTGACTTCAGAGAGCTGTGGATCAAACTCTGTGTCTGCACTGACTGAGTTTGCCCTCCCCTCAGACACAACCTCACTTTAAATTCTTTTCTTCTGACAGGCCTGTAGCCTCATTCCTCTCTCTTAAGCTGGGAGAGCATTTCACAGCTCTGTAAGATGCCCAGAAGTGAATTTTCTCTTCTCACGGTGCAGTTTCTCAGTATATCTAACTCAATGTAACTGTTGGTTGACACCAAAAGCTCCATCTCCTTTCTCCTGATGTCAGGTTTGGAGATCGTATGATCTGGACAGGATGACCTGACAGAAAGTTAACTCAATCAAACGTGCCACCCCCTCCAGAAAAAAAAAAAAAAAAAAAAGCCAAAAGTCCTTTCAGCAGTTTTCCACATTGGATTAGTGTAATGCGACTCTGTGCCATGAGTCTCAAAAACTCTGCCAATTGCGTAAAAGCAGAGTTAATTTGGATTAAGGCAGAGAACCCAGACAAAGAAAACATTAAGAAGGATTCAAATGAAAATGATATGAAAAGTAGTATTACCAGCCTATGAGTCCTGATCCAGCAGTATTAATTAGATGCTGATACAAAGATAATGGTTAAGATGGATGCAATGAGTGTGAAAATGATACTTGATGTATGTTATTATACTTACTATGAGTCTCTTCTTCCTTTTAGATTTCTTTTCTCGTCCCAGTAGCTGTCAGACAACCTTGAGCATCTTGTTAAAAGGAGTCTTAATTTTCAGCCAAGTGTTCCTGGGCCACTGCAGATACATCACAATGAACAGGGGAATGTCTCTCCATTCTCTCTTTTTCTCTCTTTTTTTTTCTATACATCTTGGCATTTCCTTTCAAGCACAGCAGTTCAGTCTTTGTTAGCAAACTGTCTTTTATTGCATTCTTTTACCCAGACATTGATGCAATATATAACTGAAGATTTACATGATTAGCTTGATATTTTTTTCACTTAGGTATAAACTCATTTTAATTTCTTCTAATTTAGATGGTTTAAATGTCATCTACTCACATACTTCCATTTCAAAGTATAGCCTTGAACCTCACTTAAAGGCCTAGACTCTTCTACTTTGACTGTGCATGTTTTAAAAATAAACACTCATATAAGGACTACAATATTTATTTCCAACTTACACAACTTCTAACACGTCTTACTACACCTATTGGGAGTCTGAGCAAATGTTCTCAGTTTCCCTTGACACAGTACTGAGGAATTCTCCCTGTGTCCTCTATTCTCAATGGTTTGAAAATTAAAGTTCTGTCTTTAGCTATAAGATGTGCAGCATATCTTTCTAAAAGATGAGGTTCATATTAGACTCAAGCTGCCCAACTGGTTCAGAGCTGTGCTTTTATGTCAAGTTTTTTTGATTTCATGAAGTTGGAAGCAGAAACACTTATGAGAATTCATAGTAATTGTATCTTTTGGTGATAATCATTAGCAGAATTTTTTTCAGTCTGATTTACTACTTTATTTTTTTAATTTGGAAATGTGTTGAAATTATCACAAAATCAGATGGAAAAAATAGATCACTTAGAACAGTATTAAGGGAAGAACAGTTTATTTTTATAATTAGAGGTGAAACGATTATCTTGTACAGCTCATGAGCATCCTTACTGAAATGCTTGGTGTTCTACTTTCTCTCAATGAAATATATTACATTTTCTAGGTAGTTTTCTAGTGGTTGCTGCTTCTGCTCTGATGCAAATCAAATGTGAGATGTTGTAAGCTACATAATGTATGTATTGTCACTCTGAGAAGAGGAGCTGCTAGCACCTCCATGAAAAGATTCTCAGGTGATGAGAACTGCAGTTTTTGAATGCACCAGGAACCAAGCAAGTTTTTTTATTTAGCATATTCATTCACTTCGTACCTTCTGGGTCGACTCTGGCCAGACCAAGTCCTCCCACTTTTGTCAGGGAAGCTAGAGGCTTGGGTTGTGTCCTGTGCAAAGTAACTGCTTATCCAAATAAATGGAAGAATGCATTGGAATGTTTTCTGATGGAAGAAACTGAGGTCCTTGCCAGTCAGATCCTTTGGAAAACTGCAGCCGCATCATCCCTGTGCGGTCATGGCTTACAGGGGGAGGTATAGAAATGTCTCTATACAGCAGTGGAAGTTCTCCAAAGAGAACTGGATTTTGTATCTACCATAAGAGAAGAAAATTGTACAGGGCTGGCCTCAAGTGTAAACAGAGCAAACACAACAGAACTTCCACCATTTAGCTCCAGATTGGGATTAGAACCTCTAAGTGTTAACTTTGTTGTCTCAAGATCTCTGTCAAGTCCCTAGCCTTCTCTCTCTTCTCTTTCCACCTTATAAAATCCAAAACATCTCTGTCAAACTGTAGCGACTTCTATATTCTGTGGGCTGTGGCTCTGGCCCTTGGGAAAATTACAGCTGAGGTGCGGCTTTATATTCTGCCAAACGTCAGCGTGAAAACTCTGGTCAGACAGGAGCACGCTCAGCAAACTAGAGCGAGTCTCAAAACAACCACTTTAATACTATTTTGGCTTTGCAAATCTTTGAAATGCTTTTTATGAGATCAAAGCAGGGCGACAATCAGTTTCAAAACCGCAGTGCTGCTGCAAAAAGGATTTTCTATCAGTTCTAATTACGTGGCTTCTCTCAAAACAGGTGTTTTCCTTCTCAGAAGCCAAGTTAGTGGCTGAAGGCATGGACGCCAAGTTTCCCAAACAGCCACTTCTGGTGCTGAAAAGCTCAGATTCATTTGCAGTAATTTTCACTTGTTTCTAAATATCCCCTGTTGAATAAATAAAGGAAGTATCTCTACATGCTAAAAGCTTTTCTATATCTTTTCCTTTACAGGGATATGGAATTAGTGTAATGTTTGCCTGTCTCAGTAATAAAAACTTAAGGTAGAAGATTTGCGAGTTGCCTTTGATTTTTCTCATTTTTATAGGAAAGAAGTCTTAGGAATCTTCCTGAGAGTGTATATTTTGCTGTTAAGTGCAGCCGAGAGCACATTATGAAGTTTCCCAGGGTATTTTGTTCTCCTTACCTGATTCCACTGGGTCTTTTGAATCCATGTATAGCATTCATAGCTTCTAAAAATCATTCCTTTGAACGTTTGCTTTGGGTTTCCTTTTTCTTTTAATATACCAAAATTGTTTTTTTAATTACCCTTATGTCAGTGTGTACGGTCAGTGAACAAAAAACCCTATCAATTTCTTCTTTCTGTTGGCAATTTTATTCCAAGATGGTTGTTCCCAGAGCTACTCTGAACCTTCTCCCTTAAGACAAACAAAATTTTCTCTTCAGCTCGGGAAGAGTGCTGCTCACTTACCCAAAGTGAAACATTCCCAGAAGAAATGCTGTCTTGTGTTCAGAACACTGCATTTTATCATCTTGAGAGGCAAAGCATCCAATCTCTTCCAACCTCTGCTCTAAAAAGATGAGCTTCAGGATTTAGTCACAGGGCTGGATTTCCTATTGTCCTAAACCCTACATAGTCCTTCACGTGAGTGCAAGATGGGTATAAAATGCTACCATATCAGAATAGTTGTACCATAATGGTCTGAATATAAAGTGAGATTATAAAAGACAGGAAACCAATTGAAAATCCTGCTTTATGTATATCTGGATTTAAAATGTGGCCTATATCCACCTATTCAATACTTCCTCCACCACCACCCCCAACAGCACTTAATTTTAGGCAGGAGGAGGCAGAAAAATAAAAATTGCACTCAGCAGGACAGAAGTTCTAATGCTTCTTTGTTGGTGTATTGATGATCAGCAAGGCAGGTTGGCTCTGGGCTTCAAGACTTGCCATGGGGAGGGTAGTAATGGAAAGTGCCGAATATTTACTTTTTTTAATAGAAATTGTTTCTGCCTCACTTTTAGAAGGGGTGATGATTTCCCCTTATTTTCAACTAATACAAAGAGTACAGGCAGTATAAGCAAAGACGCAATATTTAAGGGGAAGGATGGTCCCTACTTTATGAACACAATCAAATCCTTGTCTTCCATTACTTAAAGATTTGTTCATATGATTTTTTTTTAAAAGCAATGGTGTATCTACAGCAGAATATCGTAAGTATAATCTTTAGCAAATTTTAACACTGTTATGTTTAAGCTACAGACATTTCACTCATATTGTCTTTCAGTGAAATGGGCTAAACTTTCCTCCACTATATGAACAGAGTAATGTGCCTTTCCTTTGTTGTTAAATCAAGCCTAAAACTGTAAAAGAAAACAGTTAACTAAGTTATATGTTTTCTAAAATCATTAAAGAAAAAAGAAATCTGTGTAAAAGAAACTGTCCTCTCTGGGCTTGTAAGTTTAATACCGCCTTGACTTTTTTATACAACTCGTTCAAGATGGATACACAACAGAACAAACCACCTCTTCGTCTTGCAGATATTTGGAAAATGTAATATTGAAATAAATACAAACTTTAATCCTTCAGGAAATATCTTTATAACATGGTATCGTTTAAAGCATTTAGACTTTTAATGAAGCTGTTACAGACCTAACGTGTTAAGGAAAGCTGTTTAACCTCAACCTTTGCTCTCTCCCCCGACACTTTGAAAATAGACCATTTCTAAATAAGTGACCATTGCCAAGCTGAGCCAGAGGGCAGCATTCACCACCTTATGGCACACTGCAACTTCTGAAGAATCTCAGCTGCTTTTTAACTCCTCTTTCTCTGTACAATGCCAGTAAATGTATTTAAAGAAATGGATTGCCTCATATGGTCTAGTGCAGAATTGTTAAGTGAATAAATAACATTCCCATTAACGTTCAGATATAAATACATTTGAATTTGAAACTGAGCATATGCTACTTCTCTGCTTGAAACCAGCAGCTTTTGCTTTCAGAAGCCATGCCACAGACCCAGGCAATGCCATCATAATAACACTTAGCACCGAGGATGTCAAAGGTCCTTAGAGAAGATGGTATCAATATCACAATTTGATCCATTAGATACAGATATTAAAGAAGTTTCTTTCTTGGGGCTGCACAGTGATCAAAACTGACAGAAGAACAGAGCCTCCTGTGTTTTAGCTGTGAGCTTGCTTTAGTTTCTCATTTACTACTCTGGGTATCAATTCCAAAATAAGCTTTTATTCATATGTTTGGTTTTTGCTGCAAAGCTGTCATTCTCTTTTTCGCTCCTTTGGTAATACTAAAGATCTTCTCTCTCAGTTTATAATCAAATTCTTGTAGCCAATTTAGGCTGGAGAATTCCTGTAGTACTCAGTTGCTAATAACTCCAGTTTCATGTTCCCTTACATAATAATTTCTACTAATAAAACATTTTTTATTAGAAATACAAGAAAGAAGAGAAAATGTTTATTGGCTCCGAGACACATGCACATAGCTTTATTTAGTTTTATTATTTAAGACAGAACTCCAGAATACTGAAACATTATTTATGGATGAGGATACTGTGCTCTCAGTTAGGCCTGTGGAACACTGAGCTTAGCCACAAAGCTAAATCCTGAAGTAATCTCATTGAATCCAGTGGAAATTTCATTGCTTTCATTATCTGGAATCAAACATTGTGTTAATTTCAAAAGAATTTCTCCAGGTTTGGATGAGGGTAGCTGGAAGCAAGGCTTGACCACGATTTCACAGATGATGGTGAGGAGATGAATTTCATGGTGTTTTTTATTTCACACCAGTTGGTGAGTTTTAAACCTGTGCTGACTAACATCATTTTAAGCCTATTTGCAGCTGAGTGTTGGCCACTACTTTTAAGAGAAACCAAACGTATTTTGGGAGGTTTGTTTCAACCACCGATAGAAAAGACTGGTGTTCCAGGGCAAGCAGAGAGCCTGGTCCTTTTAAATGAGTATATGCCAGTTCAAGTAAAAAAAAGAATTAAAGGAAGCAATGGTGTGCAAATCAAAAGAACCCCTTTGTCTCTCTCACTGGATCCATGCTTGGGGAAGACTAGATTGTAGGTGAAGAATTCAGACCTGGTTGTATTTGGTCTCCAAAGGCAACTACTGTCCCTCTGGACGAGAAAGAAATTCTGCTTTAATGGTGGTGGCAGCCTTCTGCTGAATAACTTCAATTTTCATGATCAATACAGGCAGGTGGCAACAATGCTTTCTTCAGCTAAGTAATTGTTGAAGATTAAGAATTGATTGGTTTGAGTTTTGCGTTTTTGGGGTGGTTCTTTAGTTGTTTTTATTTTTTTTTTTTTTTTAAATTAATTTCCTTCCACTGCTACATGGGATTCAGCAGGTTTTTTACCTACTTTCAGCTACCAAACCAAGCTCCTGGATACATTCACTCATTTTTTCCTTCCCTCCTTCCCTCCTTCCCTCCTTCCCTCCTTCCCTCCTTCCCTCCTTCCCTCCTTCCCTCCTTCCCTCCTTCCCTCCTTCCCTCCTTCCCTCCTTCCCTCCTTCCCTCCTTCCCTCCTTCCCTCCTTCCCTCCTTCCCTCCTTCCCTCCTTCCCTCCTTCCCTCCTTCCCTCCTTCCCTCCTTCCCTCCTTCCCTCCTTCCCTCCTTCCCTCCTTCCCTCCTTCCCTCCTTCCCTCCTTCCCTCCTTCCCTCCTTCCCTCCTTCCCTCCTTCCCTCCTTCCCTCCTTCCCTCCTTCCCTCCTTCCCTCCTTCCCTCCTTCCCTCCTTCCCTCCTTCCCTCCTTCCCTCCTTCCCTCCTTCCCTCCTTCCCTCCTTCCCTCCTTCCCTCCTTCCCTCCTTCCCTCCTTCCCTCCTTCCCTCCTTCCCTCCTTCCCTCCTTCCCTCCTTCCCTCCTTCCCTCCTTCCCTCCTTCCCTCCTTCCCTCCTTCCCTCCTTCCCTCCTTCCCTCCTTCCCTCCTTCCCTCCTTCCCTCCTTCCCTCCTTCCCTCCTTCCCTCCTTCCCTCCTTCCCTCCTTCCCTCCTTCCCTCCTTCCCTCCTTCCCTCCTTCCCTCCTTCCCTCCTTCCCTCCTTCCCTCCTTCCCTCCTTCCCTCCTTCCCTCCTTCCCTCCTTCCCTCCTTCCCTCCTTCCCTCCTTCCCTCCCATTCTGGCACTGTTCAGCGTTCACTAACTAAGGAACAAAAGTGTCCTACATCCTCTGTTTGTTAGTCACATCTGGCCAGAGATGTGATTGAATTGATCATGTTATGCTATTCATTGCTTCTAGTGTTTGTATCATTAATCCACTAATACTATATGGTTTTTTTTGGTTTTGTTCTTCCTACAGATGACAGCATTCCAGGGACATCACCTCACCTGCAGCTGGGCACGATGAGACCTAATCTTAGGTGAAAGCAGCATAAGGGATTGGAGGTCCTACCGTGGCAGACTTAATTGGGCTGCTTCGTCATCGCTGTTTCTGTTTATCCTTTCCTCAAAGCATTTCTGATCATGCCGAGATTAAGGTAGGGGCCTCTACATTTTGCATGTGCGTTTATCCTCTAGCTGAATTAACTGTGTCTTTGGCAACTGTCACCACCGTTATTCAATGCAATGCTGCCTGTCAACCCTCTGAGCCTGCAAGCTACCTCAAGACCCAGGCTCACATCCCAACGCTGCGGCATGACACGCTGCCACTTAAGCACTTAATTATATGTAAGGAGACAACAGTTTACATTGTACCCTTTACAAAAGAGCCACAAGGAAAAAATAAAGTTCCCCTGCCTTGCCAGTCAAAGGGATCTTTGCCAGCACCAGGTGGTGGGAAGCATGAGGCAAGTGAGGGGGTGACTCCTGGCAATACTTGTGCAGCCACGGTGACAATTAAAAAAATATGCTGCTTTTGAGAGAGAGACCAGTAGCATTTGGCATTTGGTGTCAAGAGGCTGAAAAGGCTGCCACGTGAGGCTGAAAAGCCTTGCAGGGGTTCCTAATGAACCATTTTCTGTGCTCCCCCTCCTGCTTGGATGATTGTACTTAGCTGGCTACTGTGCTCTTTGGCCCAGGTTTTGCCAAGTGGTTATCTTCCTGCTTGCATCTGTTTATTCCGCATTCGCCCCTCTGTCTGGAAGGGTGCAACGGAATATCAATGAGGCTATTGGGGTTTTTTTCTGTCTGATTGAGCTAAGCTCTCCTGGAGTTTTACCAATGCTCTAATTTAATTACCTTGTTTCAAACACAGTTTTAGTGGGAAATGTAGAGGAATATGAACATGAAATTTATTTATATATGAACATATACTGTGTTTGTTTTATATCTTCTGCGATACCTGTACCCAACTCCTCTTTTTGAGGAATAAAGGACAATCTCTAAATCATTGGGCAGGGACAACTGGGCAGCAAATGAGTTTAGTGGCAAGTGTAGTCCTTGCAGACTTTCTGAAGTTTAAGAGCTTTATGCACTTGCTTTTCTTTGAATGTTAGTAATGTAATTCTGTGTGTTCGTCTCAAGGACTTGTGTTTCCCTGATAGGAGAAAACCTGCCTTTATATGAGTTTATTTGTAGAATTAAAGTATGTTATGTAAATTAACTTTGTGCTAAGCAGGTAAACGTTGTAGCTGAAAATGAGTCTCTGGAGTATTTAGCGTGGTTCAAAATCTATATTCTGTGTAGCCATGGCCTGGTTTAGGAGGCTGAGGCATTTTGTTCACACTTCTATGTCTCTGGCTCAAATTTATATGAAAATAACAGGATCACATTTGATGGCATATCTATAACGGGACACTGAATTCACGTTCCAAAGTGTTTAACGCAGTAATAAACAAGTGTCACCTTAAAATAGAAAGGTAAGTAATCAGTGAGGGTAGTCCTTTCAAAGAGTTTATTTCAGATTGTGTTAAAATCTCGTCTTTTTTAACTATGGAACAAAACAAGTGTCTGTTTTCAGTGAAATGTGTCTATTCTAGTTTTAAAGAGAGGTTTACTGTGTACTGCGTGAAAGCTGGGTATGCAAATGGAGTATTTATAAAACCTTATGGTCACTGGAGAGATTTTTCCAAGTTATTTTCTTTTACAAGAAACAAATACAACAAAAAGATTTTAAACAGATGACTGGGATCCAGAGGACAGATAATGCAGGCCTCAATTGTATTTATAACACTTCATTTCTGTAAATTAAATATGTTCTCTTTTTAGACAAAAGGAGAATATGAAATATGTTGTGTCGGTGATTCTTCAGGTTTTTGTTCAGTTGATCAGAGTGGAAGAAAACATCTTCCATAGACCTAGCTCCTTTTTTTTGTTTTTTGAATTCCTGGTCTCAGTACTTTGCATGCTTCATGGAGAGGCTGTATACAATTATGTCTTGCTAGTAAAACAAGATAAAACAATATAATCCTATTGCATTGTCACAGAGATAAAGCATATGATAACATATTGTTTTAGTTGATCAGCAGGGTGGCCTAGTACAATGAATTCCTGTATTCTGGCTTTGGCTTATCTTCTGATTCCTGAGAGACACAACAAAGGAAAATAACAATAACAATAGCAGTAGTTTCTTTGCTTTCACTTTATGTGAGTATTGCAGCGGTGGAGTCTTATGATGGAAAGGACGACGAGTGTGTGTACTACCTGAACATCAATAGCACTGCACACTGTGGTGTGACTCTCTATTGAAAAGTTGGACTTGTGTGATAATAATTGTGCAGGATAATACAAGCAGGTTAAATGCTCAATCACCTTTAGCCAGATTGTAATTGGCACCTTATCTAAAAAGGTCTCCTTTCCCACATCAGGCTTGCTCTAAATTCTAAACATAAATACTGTTTGATAGGAATGGTTGGTCTCGATGATCTGATGGGTCTCTTCCAACCTGGTTGTTCTATGATTCTATGAAGTTTCTTCCCGAAACAACTCACAGTTGAAATATTTTAGGTTTTGAAATGTAGTATTCCAGACTACACCTGTCAATTACTGCAAATATTTCCATCAAAGGGACAGAAGTTCTGGGTGTCATCTACAAAACTTTGTCTATCCGAGAAGAGCAGGCAAATCATCAAAATATTATTTTCTTGGAAATGAATAACAGGTGGCTTCTGCACTTCATATATTTGATTTGTTAAGAGAGGTTGCTTCTTCTCTTGGTTTAAGCAATCAGAAAGTAAACACAGAGCATCTCCTGCATCTTATCTTGCTCTGCATGAAAACATTTCCGTGCTACCAGCCAGGGTTTTAGCTTAGGTCACGGTGGTTAAATTTTGAAGAACCTCCTTGTTCAAATATTCTCAGCACATAACTGATAATAGGGAATTAAGAGAGATGAGACTGTCTGCTCTCCATACGCTCCTTTTCCCTGAGGTGCTGTGAAAGAAATGGGAATTTCACAGGTACAAAATGTATTCCCCTACCTCTTCCTTGCACCCCAGAGGCAAGAGTATCACACAAATCACTGTGTAGAACCCCTCAGAGCCATGCTCAGGAGGCTGTCGGTGCGTGTGCTGTAATCTCAGACTAGGCCTCCACATCTTTATTAGCAATTCAGATTAACCAGCCCTAAATTTCGTGGTGGATATCACAAGGTGGGATCATACGGAGAACTTGCATTGCACATCACAATGATGCCTCTCAAACTGTCCGCGATACCAGCTCCTTCCCCTCCTCCCATCCTTCAGTAAGCAGCATAGCGGGACTGCCTCTAGGAAGGGCTTTACACATCAACCTCACTGCAGTTCTTTAAGGGGGGATCTTATACCCTTGTGAGGCCACTGAGAAGCAGCAAAAGCTATATTCCTGAGCCTGTAATAGATGCAAATTGTGCAGATGAAGGAGAGGAAGCTCTAACAGCCGTTGAATGCAATCTGTGAACACTACTGTTTCATTTATAGTGATGCTACCTAGGCATTTGCACTTAAAAGGAACAATAAAGAGGTGTCAGAACAATCGCAAGGCTGCAGAATTTAAACTGCAGCAAAGACGTTTTGAGCCATGTGAAATGTTCCCTGAAAAAGATCTGCTTTTTCCGTTAGCTTTTGCTATTACTGAAGGCTGTTCTAGTTCTCCTTGTTTTATGACGCCAAATGGTTCATTTGCCTTCAAAGACAAAAGATGCAAAGAGGAAGGGAAACAAATTAAGTCAAAACTGCAATGACTGGTGAAAACTGCACAAAGTATGTCACGGCTCTTCTTTATTGCTCTGTTTAATTTTGAAGTAGCTTTGCAATGCAGCTTAGATGGTTGATTCACTAACCTGCCAGCCAACCTCTAGCAGGCAGTAGTAGAACTGCTGTAACGTTTAGGTGTTATTCTTTCTTACAGGGCAAAGGGCCAATCCTCAAACGATGCAACCTTTGTAGGTTTGCATGTGCTGCACTGAGGGTCTGAACTGCTCTTGCCTTTTAGTTTCTTGATTTGGAGAGAGGGCTTTGTCATAAGGAAGGAATGGTTGGACTCGATGATCTGATGGGTCTCTTCCAACCTGGTGATTCTATGATTCTATGAAATGGCACAGAAAAATTACACAATGTAGTGACTGTCAACCAACATACTAATTAACAAAGAATAACAGGTTTGCATATGGTGTCCTGCTAAAAGCACAATACGCTATGATTGTGAGCATGATTATCTGTGATTGTTGCTACCTAGGAGCTGTAAATGCGAAAGCTGTGTGTGCCTGGGAAAAACAAGGAAATGGAAGCGTTTGTTATTGCACCACAATAGGTGTGTTGAAAGTGCCCTAATCCTACTGAGTAAGAGCAAACAGCACTTGAAAGCACATTGAGTCTAAAAAGGAATATATTCAGTTGGTACAAACAAAAAAATTAAAAATAGTGTTGAAGTAAAGCTATATGAATTTTAGGTTAAATTGGCCTTGTAGCTGCAGCAGAATAAACCACATTATGGGATCTATTGTCATTCTGGATCTTCTAGACTTCCTCTGGGATACTATTCTCTGGTTTTTATTATTATTATTATTTGAGACTCAGTGACAGTAATCTAGCTGCATTTCCCAGATCTCACAACTTAAATAAACAAGGTAGGCAATCAGTCATAGAATCATAGAATGGTTTGGGGTGGAAGATCATCTAGTTCCAACCTTCCTGCTGTGGGCAGGCACATTTTCCACTAGAACTGGAAGCAGGTAAATATCCCACAACTGAAAAAAGTTAGATCGCCTGAGGTCCAAGTTCTTAATGTTTGGGTTATAAGTGATCTGCAAAATGAGAACGTGCAGAAAAGTTATAGCATAACTAATGATAGTAAAATGCTCTAAGAGCCTTCTAATTGATATATTAGAAGTTCAAAGTGATGATGTTTTTCATATAATATGGGTTTGAACTGTGTGAGTCTTTTCAATCAGTAGCTTTTAGCGAGGAATGTATTTCCCAGGGAAAAGGTGGGGGGCAGCAAGAGTGTTTGTTTTAATAGTCTGTCTGTATGTGTCTGTACATGTGAGTGAACAAGAGATCAGCAGGGCAAAATGTACCATAAATGCTCTAAAGTCTCGTACAATTGTGCAAGCAGTAAAACCAAATGAACTTGCGAAGTCATGCACTAGTTCAATTTTGGAAAGTAAAACCTGTCTTTGAAGCCAACTAAATCAATCCCTAGTTCAAATTAAATTTGGAGTATCCTGTGAAGCTCCAATACACAACTCCAATAACAATCAGCACTTAAGGTGCAGGCAAATAATGTTTCATTTAAAAGATATTGAATAAGGATTACTGACAGAAAGTTTCTGATGCTGTTTTGTCATTAAAGTCAAATTATAGCATTATTGTCTTAATCCCATATGTCTAAATCATCTCTCACTCCTTCTGTCTCTCTCTAATGCGCAAAAAGCCCTGTGCATGGTTGGTCTTGTGTCTTCATCTCATTAAAACCTTGCCATGCAAATGTATCGTAAGTGTTGCCTGAAGACTTCTGTCTCATGCAAAATTTAGCTTAAACTCTACTGGCATCAAATAATTTGTTATGCACAAACCTTCTGTTTGGTTTGCTGACATTCCTTCTTAGCTGGCTCTCATGGTGATTCATTATCTTGCGATATAGATTTCCAAGTATCATCTTTGTATTGATTTTTATATCTTTAATAACCACTCCACAGAAGATGGCTCCACTTGGTGTCATTGATCGCATCAAAAATTCAAGGCTTACAGAAATACTAGAGGGCTAATTGGTAGCAGAACATTTCAGACTTAATCTTAATGCAGTCTTAATCTTCTGCACTAACCTTACTCAAAGATTTCCTTATTGAGGCTAAAGAGAAACTACTGAATAACTGGAAGCTACCTGGTGAGAGCAGGTGAGACCATGAGGACTGTAAATGTGGAAAATGGCGATAACAGAGATTAGATCTGAAAACAACTTTGTGTTGTCTCTCCCCCTCCACCTAAGTATCCGCCTTAGAGAAGAGGCAGTACATAATTCTCCTCTTAGTTGCGTGGAAGAAATGTGTGTTCACTGCGTCACAAACTGTGTAGCTGGTCAAGTGGGACTGAGTTTCTGACTTGATTTAAAGAAAACTATTAGGTTTGACAAGTTAAAAAAAAAACCCCACACAGTAAATCGCTGTCTTCAAAAAGAAATTATCAAATATAGGTAATTTTTAACTTTAATTTCTTATGTAAAAATCAAGGGCTCTCTCTGTTTGTAAGCTTATGATATCAAACAGTGAAGCTGTGGGTAGGTTTGAATTTAGAATAACTTAAAATGCAGGCCAGAACAGCAATCTGGGAGTCCTTCAGTCTGTTTTAATTTGCTCTAATGTGTTGCTTAAAGCTTCTATCTCTTGTTAGGTTTTTCAGCAACATGATCTATCAATGACAAGGAGGCGATATGTGCGTCCATATTTTTTCATGACTACATTTGTGACACTTTTTCACTATTTTCCAGGATTTTGTACTGCTGAGTTATATTCTATAACTTCAAAACAAATGAAAATAAACCAAACTGCAATACAAGGGATGGGTTTGGGCTTTTTTAGCAAAACCAGTGACAGACAATGAACGTGTAGAGACGGCGACGTGGTAAAACCAGGAAAGATAATTTCTCAAAAGAGCTGCCCCTGTGAATTGTTAAAAAGCTGTTAAAAAAAAATATCTCCCAACAGCCACATGGTCTGTGGTTTAAACATAACAAGGCAGATTGTCCAGCTAGTACTAAGAGTAACAATCAGGGCCACTCAATCAGTTCTTGCCAGTAAAAGGCATTGAGACAGCACCAAGTCTGCTAGTTCAGTCAGACTCTGTGTGCCATCTGTGCAATGGGAACTGCCTGCCGTGCTTCCTAAAAGATTAGAACGGTTAGAAACATTGGATCTTCCCTCGGAATGAGAGAGACATTATATGTCTGGGAGCTTGGTGAGAGCAAGAATGAAATGTATTCATAGACCAGGTTGGGATAACCTTGGTCACTTTTGACCTCTGTGGTAAGCAGACTTCGTTTTCCACTAGACCCTATCAGGTCTGTCAGCTTAGCACTAGTCTCTTTATGAACAACCTAAATTTGGAACTGGCTGTAAGAAACTCACATTATTCTCACAAAGTCCAATCGAAAACACATTACACGGTTAATGCATCCATACACCACTCATGCCTTTATTATGTTTCCGTTGTCACTCTCAGACTGATAGGAAATTGTCCACATCAACCAAATCTTCTCAAACAGGAATCCAGCGTCTCTTTTCATTTCAGATTTTTACTGTGTTCATCACTATAACCTGACTGAGGAAAGTATTCATGGCATAAACCGATCAGTCAGGGAAATACTGTTGCTGTATTTCCAGGGAGAGGGCCAGAAAATACAAGGTCAGTGGATGCGCTGCTTATTCACAGCAGCAAACAGCGACTCCCAAAATTTTTGTCCAGCCCTGCAGAACAATTCCTATGAATAATTATATATGAATATATTCCTAAGCCATCAACATAGCTGAGGGATTTATGGTTTTGCCCAGGGTCAGCAAGTAGGCTCTTTGATGAGGGAGAGTGATAGAATTGGAATGCAGTCTAAATCCTACTGACTTCCAGCCTTGTTTGTATTTTTATTTTCTCCTAGTTTAGAATTGGCTTCCATTTAAAACCAATAACAACTGTGTGCATACATGATATACAGGATGCACATACTATCTACCAACAAACAGAACTAGACAATGAAGCATATTGACAAAAACTCTATGGCTGAATACTTGTAACTGAATTCCAATATAAACATAGGGAAAACTTTGTCCCCCATAGCAACATAATACAAAAAGGTCCTAAAAAATGTACAAGAGCAAAAATTAGCCAGATATCTATTGAATCTCTGCCTTTCTGTGTTATTAAGACTTTCTACATTGTTTTTTTTTTTCTAGCTATATTATTAATTTTTCACAGGCAGAGAGAAAGTGAGCAAAAGAAGTTATTGGTCTTTCCAGCAAAAAGCAAACACTGAACCGTAAAAGCTTAGGAGATCATTTGTTTGCTTTCATTTCTACACAACCCGTTTTTATTCCATTCTTTGGTTTGTTTTCAGAAAACTTCAAATTTTGACTGAAAAGACCTGTGGTCTCGCGCCTGAGATACATGCTAGGAGGAAAGGAAGAATTTCAAAGTATTACTTACAGCTTTTAGTAAGAATCATTCTTCAAATATATCTCGCACTTTGTTCACCTGCCAGCGTTCATAGTTCACGACACGTAGCTGTGAGTCCTGGTTGTGCTGCAGGACATGAGAGTAATTCCCATTGATTTCAATGGGTATTACATGCGTCCTGCAGTGGGAGAGTAGGGCCCTCAGGATTCCCTGAATACCAAATACTCATGTAAAATCCACACATCCTATTCTTTCACTGCAGGATATAGTGAAGTCAATGGGAGTCACTTGTTAGATGCTTTGATGGGAAAAAACTTATAAGATAAAGCTGTCTGTTCATTGCTGCATTTTAATGCGGTGGTTTTTTTCTCCTAGTAGGAGAATATATTTGCTTCTGGGCTCCTTTATTCCACTTTGTAAACATAAGCAAAGCTAAGCCAAAGAAAATATGTACAAAGCAAAAAAACATGGAAGAAATGGGAGAAAATAGAATTTATGAAATTGCCATTATTTTAGCATAGATGGTAAACAAAACTCTGAGATACTGAAATGTGGTTAGTTATTCTCTTGAAACACACTCTCATAACACCAGGTATCCTGCCACAAAATCCTGCTACTGGTCTAAGCAAGGAACTAGATGCTGATAAACAGATGCAAAATTTGGAATATATTTGTGAAACTTTTTCTTGTAGTTTTCTTGTAGTCCGAGTTCTCCAATTGAAGTTTGCACCCAAAGCAGAATTTTAATATCTTCTTGATTAGTATAATATAACGTCAGCTGAAGGAAAGGGGATTTTTCCCCTTTCCCCTTGCCCTCCCTTACTCTTCCACCCACAAGTGCTCTCCTTGGTAGTTTGAAAGCAGCAAAGAACTTAAGAAATCTGGGCAGTCTATCAGTTTGCCATGGTTCATTTTAGCTAATCCAGACATCCAGCACAGCAGGGGGAAAACTGCTGTATCTAGTGAAACAAGAGCATGAATAATTAAAACTCTGTTATTAATGAACTTCCAGTCGTTATGTAAATGAAACTGATTTCAAGTCTAATTTGTCAGCCTGAATTCTTTTTCTGTCCTCCTTTTGTCTAGGACAAGAACTCATCGTAATGGACTTGATAATAAAACACTGGCAGACATGCTGTGTGCAGCGCCTATCTGAGTTAGGGCTTTTAGCATGGTTAATTGATACAGTTACTGCAGGATAAGTCTATAAGGCATTTTGTATGGCTTTACCTTTTACAAGCTTGCTTTTTTTTTTTTCCCCTTTTGACAGTGCTTGCTATTCTTTGCACATTCCTCATTACCGTTTACCTTTACGTTGAGGGGTGGCTTGTAATTACTGGCTGGTAAATACGTTCCTTTGCGTTTCTTGCATTTCATGTGTTGTTCAAAGACAGCAGAGTTCAGAAAGGTCTGTGGGAAGGGAAGTCTGTAGTTATCAGACAATGGCTAACAGTCACCAGGAGAAAGAGCCTGTCAAAGCACAAGGCTACCAGGCGCTGGGGCCTTACCCCATTGTCTTGGATCAGGTGTCACTCATCATCCTGCCTACACGATTTACTTTGGTATGAAATAAGCAGTATTGAAGTTATGTAGAAAGGACAGGCACTCCACAGGGAAGGGGGAGAGTAAAACGCAGAGGAAATCCTGAATTTTAACTTTTTTTCCTTACACCAGAACCAGGTGGCATCCTTTGGAATACTCCGCGTTTTATACTGATGAGGCCAGTGGCAGACAGCAGAATTTGTTGTAAAGTTGATGAGGCTGAAATGTTGCCTCCAAAAGTTAATTTTGAAATCATAACTTTTTAAAGTCATCCTACTGTGCATCCTTTAGTTTTCCCCACTTCGGTCCCTGTTTTTTTCTTTCCTTCTTCTTTCCTCCTTCTTTCCTCATGAATGTACTCAGTGAATTTTGGTCGATTAGTTCAGATTTATATTGTTGTCAGGATCAAGTGTTTAACAGGAAAAAGATGCCGGTGAATGTTCAGGAAGTAAAGGAGGGAGAGGAGCATGATCATATAAATTCCATGTGTACCTTGTGCTAAGAAAGGAAGAGGTTAACAAAAGAATCATCAAAATAGCATATTAAGAGAATAAAAAACATACCACAGAAGAAACAGTGTCTGCAGTCCCCTGGCACCAGCCTAGGTCTGGTACCAAGTTGGAGAACTGGAAACTGGCCATTTTACTCAGAAGAAAACTGTGAAATAAGAACTATTTATTTTATCCTGTGTCAGAAACAACCTATCTCTTTGTCTTTTTTTTTGTTTTTTCTTTTTTTGCTATATTAAGCATGTTCTTTTTGTGCCGTATTTTTTTAATCAGCTTGCTTTCTTTAAAAGGGATAAAAAGCAAGGAAGGATCGCTGGTTCTGCTCATAGAAAACTGAAGAAGAGTGAAAAATTCTCTGTATAGAAGTGGGAAAACTTAAATCCTAACGGCCTCTTTTCTGTTTTTTTTTTTCTTGTTTGCTCTACCCTAGGCTTTCTCTTTGTGTCATGTTCATGCAGAAGGTTATGTTTAGAATTACCTTCTGAGGCATTTTTAGGTTAGACTGGCTTTTTGGTCCTCCTTTACCCTGGTGGGCCAAGTCAGAGGCCACAGCATTGTTGTGGGTGTGGGAGACCTGGGGCAAAATTTGAAGGCCTGGGAGCTGTAAGGAATTAAGGAAAGAGGAGGACAAAAAGTAGGTGATGAGTATGGAGGTTCAAATGGTATTGCTGGGACAACAGCAGTAGCAGAAATTTGGGAATTGATGAATCTGTGGGTAGGGGTAACTAAGAAGCAGAGCTGAGGCATATAGGAAAATGGCATTAAGCATGAGTGGAAAACATGAGAAGCAGGTCAGGCAAGAGAACCTCCAGCAGGGCTTTCTTTTTTTTTTTTTTATTTTTTTTTTTTTATTTTGCATTGGCTAGAGACTGACTGTAGATATTACAGGAATGAGGACCTGAATGATTTTCTTTATCTAGCTTCTGTAAAGTGCCGATTTTTTTGCAAATGTTACACTCCAGGTATTAGTGGGATTCAAAAGAAGTAATTGTTAACAGGTTTTATTTTCAGATAAAGGTTTTGTGATGAAATCATACATCTTATCAACACTAACATGCAAGGAGGCTGCATGCAGGTTGCTGCATGAAGAGGCAGAAAGGTCTCTCCAAGCTTTGAGGGCAACTCTCTGAGCAGTTGGGTTGCCTTGTCTGGTTCAGACTCCAAACTCCACGGAGCAATCCTGGAGCCTGCAAAGGGGAATCCCTGATGCCAGAACCCTGTGTGGCTGGGAGGGCTCCAAGTGTAACCTCAAGTCAGTGTCACACAATAAATTATGACGTGCAAGTTAATGTTCAACAAAACTCTGGAAAAACAGACAATATGCCAGGAAGGAAAGAGTTTGGTACTTTCTTCCTCGCTGGGTGGGACAGACACCAGCTTCAGGCTTTGTTTTGGATAGTCGTGGGGACATTTCAATTCTCATATTTCCTTTTCTTTCCTGTGCGAATTGTAGATGATAGTCAGGGAATACTGTGCAGTTCTTGTCAAAGGAGGGAGAACTTTTAAAAGTAACTCCTTTCTATCACACCTTGAGCTGGAAACTACGTAGTACTTTGAGCATTCTGTCAAAGAGGGCTGGTGTAAAATTGCTGTGGGAGTATTACTGGTTGAGGATGTCTATTAGATGTATGTTTGGAGGATGTGTTTTAATATCTACTGGTCTGATATTATTATTTTTACAATAACAAGGCCTGAGTTAGGCACTTACTGAAGCTTTAAAATGTTCTTGCAACGTAAACATCATGTAAAATCTAATTTGAGAGAGCTGAGAAGGAAAAAGAGAAGAGAGGGAAAGAGACTCCATGTTGCAGGGAAACAAGTTTTATCCAACTAAGCAGGTGTTTATGGAATGCGTCATTTTAATTCAGTGCAGCTAATATCCCAGTTTATGTTGTTTGGAGTAATAACAGTGTAACACAGAGCTGTAGCGAAGATTTGCAGGTTTCCTTTAGGTCAGTAACAGTTGCTATAAACACATTGGACTCTTTTTTTATTATTATTCTACTCCATCTCCATCCAGCAACTGGAGGGGTGGGGAAGGGTAGAGGTTTAACAGTTTTTACAGTTTAGAAGGCTTTTCTTTTTTTTTTTGTCACATTTAAACTAAATATACACAGGTGGCTAGGTGGCACTGTGGATTAATGTACTTCTGAATTAATGTGCCTAGAGTGGCTTGTATCACAAAGTGAGCATATCGAAGTGCAAGCTTGCTTCCCGTCCAGATTTGTCATCTGTGCAGTCATTTGAGTCGCTTTATTATTTGTATCCAGGAGAATGGGCACTGTAGTCACGTGAGAGGCACGTTGATGAACCTGTGTTTCGGAGCTGTGTGCTGCTCTGCAGTCACTGAAGCTCGTTGTTTATTTTAACTGCAAGTAAGAAAAAGTCACCTAAATCAGCAGAACTGCTTAAAAAGGGGAGCTTTTCGGGTGTTGGACATTAAGTAAAAACAACAAAGGGGTAAAACAAAGTCCTCTCCAGCACTATGGGCACCGAGTGCATTATGGAAACACTGTAAGAGTGGGAGCTAAGGGTCCTTGTTGAAGCAAGAAGCATTGAGAATTAGAGGCTGGAACCCTACTGAAATCATAGAATCATAGAACAACCAGGTTGGAAGGGACCCATCAGATCTTCTAGTCCAACCATTCCTATCAAACACTAAACCAAGTCCTTCAAGACCTCATCCACCCATGCCTTAAACACCTCTAGGGAAGGTGAATCAACCACCTCCCTGGGCAACCAAGCAGGAAGGCACATGGTGCACAAAGCCATATACAAATGATGCTTCTTTGCAAGCAGTTTTTAATGTAAATATTATATTTTTTCCAGAGTTCTTTCCACTGCAATAATTAGTAAACAGCTTCGACTTTGGTAGGAGTTCCTGATTGCAATAGTGGTTATCTAAAGGCAGATGAACCAGAGTTATCTAAAGAGAAGTTTCACTTATTTAGAATATCTTGCTTCTCAGAGAAATAGGAAATACAGTGCATATAACCAATGGAAATAAATTATTGCACATTCTTAGCCTCCTCTAGTCAACTCCAGAGGTAATAATCACTATAGGGATTTCTAAAAGGTAATTACTGTATGTTGCTTAATTATAGTTTATTAAGATCAAACATACTAAAGTATTTAGTTGATGTAACAGGAAAACACAGTCTGTGTTTATAGTTTTAAATGCAAACAGTGCAATCTGCACTGAGACCTAAAAAAAAAAGTGCATTTTAGGATACAGCAGTTTAGATGTCAAGACTACTGGATTAGGCACCTTCCCTTTTGTAATATACAATAGTTTCCATGACCTGAGGCAGCAGAGCTTCACATTCATGGTAGGTACTCATGGTTACTACTTTTCTACTGAACTTCGTAACAGAGGGGAACTGGTCAGGTACAGAGTATTAACTACAAGATATTCTTTCATGTGTACTATTAGCCAAAGTTGTATACAATTAGTTAAAGAAACAGCTTTGTAAGGAACTAAGTGCCTGTAAAAAAAGCAAACTGATTAAGAAAGAAGTACCAAACGTGTGACTAGATCTATTTTCCTCAAATTGAAAATGAAAGCTGCCACTTCTACTAAAGGCCTTTGCAGCCAAGAGATTTCACAGCGGTTCAGTCAAAGCCCAGCTAATGAATATAAGTTACTTTGGTGGATTTTAGCTGACTTTGAAATTAAAGTCTGAAACTGTTGGATGCTGCTAGCAGAGCTAGACTATAGCAAAATGGACTTAATAAACTCCATTGTGTAGTTAGATCCCTAGTGAGATTTGCCTTCCATCCATGACCAATTGGTATTATTTCTGTGGTGACTGGTACTTTTGTCTGTGAGACTGGGATTTCTGGGAGTGATTAGCACTTTTCAGCAGTGATTGACAGGTTGTAGCAGCAATGAGACAATAGGAGGAATCATTAGGAATTCAAATGTAGATTTTTGTTTGCATGCTTTAGGACTGATTTGAGTGGAAGTGAAATCTAGACACGAGGGCAGAAATCAGCTATTATTTCATCCATTTTTATAGAACACAAAAGGGAAAAAAAATGAAAATGTGCTGAAAAAAATGGAAAAGATAAGAGGAGAGACAATACGATCACATTACTGTTGAACAGGATTCTCCCACTATATCAGTTTTGATTTTTTTTTTCTTCTTTTTTTTTTTCCACTTTCTAGGGAATCCTGAGTGATTCGTATAGCAGTTTTGAATACATGTCAGCAGTAATAAAACGCTGCTTTAAAACTTACGAGGTTTTAGTTTAAATATTTTTTCCTTATACTGAAGAAAAATCACATGTAAGATGGTGAAAAATAATATCACTTGGCAGAAGAAATGCATATGTTGATACTGTGCTGAGGCTTGATAAAACTGTCTCTGTTGCATCTAAACAAGAGGCCGCGGGGAAATAATTATAGTGACTGATTCCAAGAATTGACCAGAAATTGATAATAGGCCATAAATAATTAGGAAATAATGGCACATCAGTGGTGTAAATTGTGTAAATGTAGTAGCTGTGTCCCTAGATACTGATTCTGAGTGCCTTTATCAGTGATTTTTTTTATTATTATTCAGATTATAAATTTAATATACTGTACATGACAATTTAATCTTGTTTGGCATCAAAGCTACCAAGATAATACAGAATTATACAAGCCTAATCAAAGAGGGAAAAATCATATGAACATCATTATTTTGGAGAGCTGCTTTAATGGGAGTTGACATTTTCAAAAGAGCATGGATTCTTTCCCTTTTTTTTTTTTTTCAGAGACAACAATTAATCTGAACTAGGTTTTTTGAAGCAGTGGGCTAACAGAACAAAACACTGACTGAAATTACAGATGTAAAAGTGTACTTCATGTCTTACAGGGTATTAAATATTTAAAGTGTGATTTTGTATAAAGCCGTACTGTTTACATTAAAAAAAAAAATATATCGTGGCTCTGGATTTTTTTTCCTGAATTGTGTGGTCTTCAGGGAAAAGGATTCGGGTTTTTTTGCGTTGTGACAAACTCCTGAAGTTTTCATCCTCTTTTTCTTTTCTGCTGATATCAATAAGGGTCTGTATCTGTGATATTTCGGGTCTTAATTCACTCAGATTGTATTTAAAAATATAGTATGTTAACCATCAAGTTAATAAATGTAAAAATGTAGTAAAATATAGTATATTAACCATCAAGTTAATAAATGTAAAAAGGTAATAAAATATACTATATTAACCACCAAGAATAAAATTTGGAGAGCAAGAGGAAGGGCTGCTGTGAATGCTTCTGCTCTGTAGTTTGTTTGTGCTGGACTTGTTAGCATATGGGTCGAAAGATGTTCCAGAACTACTTGGTTGTTGATGAAATTTAGTCCTGGTGCTGTTTGCTCCAACAAATGACAAGATGCTCACAGATGATCATTTTATGTACCATTTACAAAATGCCCGATATTAATAAGAAATGGCTATTTTTCATAAATTCAGCTGGTTCCTGGGTGTCGATGCAGTGGAAGTTTAAAAAAGCTTCTAAAAAGTGCCAGATAAGATATTCTGATGCCAAACTGATGACCCAAATACATGTGGCTGTAGCACAGCGCGTGCATACGCAGAGGAGTCGCTTGCAGAGTCATGCGTCTGCATTAGCGTGGAAAGCATTTCAGCTCCCCTCTCTGCCTTCAGATTTTCATTCTTATTAATTGGATTTTGTCACCCAGAATAAACAGCGCCTTTGAATTTGCTCTTAATATTCAGCACATATTTGTCTCCCACTGAAGCTGGTAATACGTGCGCAAGGGCTTTGCTGATTCAGGACCTGGAGGGATGCGGTGACACTAACATTTGCTCTGTGAGGATATAGTTAGGAGGAATAGATGAGACGGAAGAAAAAGGGGGAAATGTGGGGTGGAGGGAAGAGCAAGAAAGACAGATTTGTGAAAATGCTGTGGTTACCTTCCCATGTGCTGCCAGCCCAGCTTGGAGCACCTGCTGTTGCTGTGTGAGCAGCAGCTCCTGCTGTTTCTAGAAGTTAACCCGCCCTGCCTGTACTTGCCTGTCAGCACTGCTAAACATTTCTGCTTTCAGTCCAATTAGAACAAGATACTCGCCAAAAAAAGCCGGCACTTCAACATCAATATTACTTAAGAAGAACAAAAAAACACCAGGCTGGCCTGCCAGCTCAAGCCTCCCTCCTCTGCCTTTCTTATTTAGCAAAGGACAATTCCCAACTCGGACTATTCTAACCATTTTTTTCATTTTAATTTTCAATACATTTCCTCATTTTACTTCCGTGTGGTCTTATTCATATCTCTCATTAAGAAATAGCTATTTGCTTCTCACTTAGCATTGGAAGATTTATTTTTTTTTCCTTATGGGAATTGGTTTCAAAAGGCATCTTTTGAAAAAAAACCCAAAAGTCTGATTGCTCCTTCTGCAATAGAGTCCAGACATTTGAAGAGAACTAACTAGGGAAAGGATAGATCTGCATTTAAAAAAAAAAAAAAAAAAAGGTAATTTTTAAATAACTTCCAGATAAAGTGGACATATGGTTGGAGATAAAACATGTAACCTAACCATATAGATATTTGGATTCACACTGCCTTTTTCTGGCTCTGACAGTGCTCTGCGTGGGGAGATAAGGGCAGACTTATAAGGCTGTGATTCAGTAGAGGCTATTCCGACAAGTTTCCACTCGGAGATTCTGTTCATCAACCTCTAATTAGCACTTCATCGCTTTCAGCTTTGTGTCACCCAGCTGGCTAGAGGAAGATGACACCTCCAACTTGAACTGGGCTTTTTTCCATTTTCTTGGAACTCATCAAGACATGTGGTGCTTTCTTAAAGTGCAGCTGGTGCTGGCACTTTCATTGTAAATTTAAATCGTTGTGTTTGGAAAAAGGTGATAAGAACAGTTTGTTTCATGTCCCTGGTGTTTAGCCTGAGGCAATTCCCAGCAAATATATTCAAGGCTCCTTCTGGTTTGATCTGCTACACTTTTTTTGTATTATTATTATTAATAACAATGCTAGAAAATATGCATCTAAAAGAATACCCTGCACAGTGTATAATTTTTTTCCCACAATCACTAAAGTTTAAAGTTTAAAAGAAAACAAAAACACTTTAAGCTTCAATTTAGATGAATAGCAAAAGTATGACCTTTGTGAATGTGTTTGGAGAAGGAGGAGCGAGGCTTTTGCCAAGCTTTTCATTTCATTCTTTTATTAACACAACTGTTGGAGAAAAGGTATTTAATTTTTCTTGATTTTTACCTTTGACTGTATCACTCATGCTATAGGGAATGTATTTTACTACACAATTCCTTCTGCCTATCTGGTTGATACATTACTTGTGAAATAATGCTGACTTATAATGGTACCTATTTATATTTTGTGTAAGAACCTTAAAGAACTTATAAAAACATGTCTAGAAGGCCAGTTTCCAACACTTCTAGCTGGGTTCATTGGATTCTGTTCTTATATGCTTACTTGTGTACATTCACACTGTTAAGATCCGAAGGTATCCTACTTAATTGATAATTTTCTGGTTTTTAATATGTCAAAATAAGTACAGTGTTGAGAAAGTGGATTAAGAATTTGCACATCAGTTTTTTCCGTTTTCAAAATTCCCACATTATTCTATAAAGCTTTCTTCTCATGAGGTACCCGGTGTTTGCAACTTAGTTATAGAATCAAACAAAGTAGAGAGATTCACTCTCAAGAGAGCAGTTATTTTTTATTTACTGAGGGAAAATTGGATACTTTTCAAACTCACAATTGAAAGAAAATATTTCCTTTTTTCCTATAGAGTAGGAGTCAAAAAACATGGTTGTTAGTCTTTTTTTCATTTCTTTCACTATTTTTACTAATCCTTATTTGACACCAAAATAACCTTTAAAAACAAAAGTCGTAGTAATGTTAATATCCAGTTTTTACTGGGATTTCCTGATTTGCTGCTGTGCATTTTAATGCTGTTTAAGACCTAGGTCATGAGTACATCTGTACCACAATAAGTGACATTAAAAGTGTAAGAGCCTTCTAGAATGACCTTAGAGAGTATGCTGGGAATTGTGTGTCTGTTCCTCCAATGAGGCAAAAATTAAAGCATACATGAAAAAATTTAGCTAGATCCAACTTTTAAAACCTGAGCCAACACATTGGCTTAGATCTAATTTTATGTTCTGACTAATAGTTCTGGTGGAAATTGCCATATTTCCATTGCTATAGAAATTAAACTGATTTCTGTATGTATGGAGAAATGCAACATATGTAGATAATGGCAGAATCCTGTATTTATGATATTCAGTCTTTCTATAAATATAGATGTTCAGTGATTATCAATAGAGCTGCTCATTAAAATTCAGACTTAGATACAAAATGATGTCATTTTGTTTTAATATTTGAAAACCTAAAAATATCTCTCAAGCCCTCTGAAAAATCTGTATTTTAGCATGTATATTCAGCATTTTATTGTGGTAGAAAATATTTCAAACAGGAGAAATATATTGTCCCATCAAAGTACGCTAGTAATTCAGAAGTCCATTTTTTTTCCAGCAGACCAAATATTAGGAATGAAGTTTAATCAAAGCTCTAGTTCTTCATTCTCACTGAAGGTGGCAAACAACCGATGATTTGGCTGAGATTTTGAGAATCAGCCTTGTTAGAAATAAGATCAAGCTCAATTGCAGTCTTGTGAAATTGATGTCCCCTTTACTGCATCCCTTATACAAATGGGTTTACATTGTGAAAGGCTTCCTTTAATGACTGTTTGTTCCTTTGACAAGCTAGCTAATTGTCCACTGCTCTATTCATCTTAATTCAGACTCATTACCCTTCATTTTTCCTCTTCAGCAGCTACTGCCATGGCCTCACACTGCTATCACATGCAGCAACCTAAAACCATTTTGCTGTAGTGCCACAGGGAGCTTCCCTGTGCTACCTGCCAAGCAGATATGGAGTAAATGGACTATCTCTACTCCACATACTTTAAAAGCTCTTTCTGGAACTTTCACTGTTGCCTCCACACCTTAATACCCCAAATCCCACTTTGGCAATTTCCTCAGTCATGTTGCTGACTGCCCCCAGGGCTCTCAGATTAACTCTTCTCCCCTAAAGGTTGAAGATGGGCTGAGGTGTGTCCTAGGGAGACACCTGCGACATGGAATGAGGTGAGGGGGGTTGACTTTGAGCCCCTGTTTTCTGCCTTCTGCTGCATGACCCCAGCTTGCCAGACTTAGCTGGCTTGGTTGTTGCAGACAGAGAGTACAAGAGAAGCCTTCATCTTAATTAGCAAATGTATTTGATGAAGTTTTATATATCGTTTCAGACAGGCAAGTGCGTTAATATCATGTACAGTATGTGGGACCAGAGTGATCTGCCCCTCCTTGCCTCCATAGTACCCTGGTTTTCTGCCATTGGTAAAAAGCTGTAGATGGTAATTCTGAGTTTATCCCAAATATCCAAGCAGAAGATTAGTTGGATTCATCTTGTTCCCTGAATTGGTGCTGCTTTCACATCTCCCAGCAGCTGTCAGAACAAAGATGTTTTATAACCTTTGGCTGCATAAGCAGCTACGTGAATAAGAATTTCTTGCAGTTTTCACATATTTTGACTCTCCTGATGTACAGCACAGCAGTCAGTCTTTCTGAGAATGGCTAATACATCGGATTGGGTGGAAAGATCTGCATGGTTTGACAATTGGTGATAAATGAGGATCTTCTTATTAAGTGGGGATAAGAGAGAGTTCCTAGTGAGGGTCCAATTCTCCACATAAAGACAGGAAAGTAATGGAAGTGTGGAATATCTGTTAGTTGCTAGGCACTTAATTCATCCTAAGACCTCAAGGACTCAGCGTGGAGAGCAACTGAGATAAATAATTTGTTTTGGCTGTGTCATCTCTGGCTTTTGCCAGAAAGTGTCAGTTTTGCCTTGCCTAGTAATAAAAACCGATGGCAATTATTAAATTTCATTTTATTTGGTACAAAAGTAATTGTGTGCCTGTGTGTAAACATATATTAAATAAACGGTGAAAGAAAGACTATGATCATGGAAATATTTGTGTAAACCAAACCCTACCAAATAAACAGATACGGGTTTTAAAGTGTAATTCAGCACCACAATGATAACCCAACAATAAAACCAATATAAGTACGGATATAAAGATATGAAACAACATATTGTCAGAAGCGATAAAAAAGATTTAGCAATGTGTAAACAGGATAGATCCACAAGAGGCCAGGCATGGCAGCGCTTTAGTGTAAACGCCTACCGACTGAAAGCCATCCTGAATAGAATGTGAAAATAAAGAGGCGGTAAATTGTTGATGGCTGGTTTTATTAATCTGCTTTTTAAGAGGGATCTCATTTGGAATTTGCATTCCACGAGAGTTCTGAGGTTCCTGCAAGCCTGATTTTAAGTGCGTTTAGCATTTATGTAACTCTTAATTCATCAGTGTGCAAATATGAACTGTAAGCAGCTGCAGCAGTGGCTTAGATGAAATACGTGAAGAAATGCTGTTGTGCTCTAGGTTAGGACAACACTAACCGTAGAAGGGGCGTGGAGGTACGTCCTTTGTCCCCCTGCACGAGAATCAGCTTTGGTTTGGCTGTGTGCAGCCACTACTCGCTGCTCTGTAATGACAGCACAAACCTCTCTACAGCCATCGCGGAGATGTGGGACGACAGTAAGACAATTGCTGCTTGTGCTGCCTTTCGTGTAGCAAAACTAGCTTAATAGTTTAAAAAAAAAAAAATCACTGGCTGCTTGCTTTCCTGAAGCTCTTTCTCAGCGTGCATTTGCTCAGAGCTTCAGGAAGAGATCTCACCGGTCCTGGTATTAGCAAATTAAGGTGGCACGTTTGTGCTTTATGAAATTGGCTTAAAAGTCATGAAAATGAAGAACCAGAGGGGGAAAAATAATGTATTACTTCTATTATTATTATTATTTGCTTGCATTTTTATGGACTTTTAGGATATACTAAGGATCACATTTTCCAGCTTTTCCTGAGCCGATATTCTAAGAAACTGGGGCTCTGAAAAATAGTAGGTACTGTGAAATCTCAATAAAGCCATGAGTCATCAATGCACATTGCAGCTGAGCTGGGCAAGATTCCCCTGTGCCTTCTGGGGCAGCACAGGCTTCTAAACAGTTGCTGTCATTCCACCTCCTCTAAGCAAGGACGAGTATTCCTGAACCTATGGAGACCTCATAAAAAACCTGAAACTTATAGGCTGCGGTGGGCAGAGTTATAATAAACACTCTAAATACATACAATTGCCATCATTTTTCTCTTATAGCTTGTTGAGCATACACTCAGTAGTAAAGAATCTAAAGAAAATGGCTATTACTGAGCTATGTCATCATGATAATTATATAGCCTTAATTGTAAACTTCAATTCATGATGATTTTGAATGAACAAAATTGAAAGCAAACACCTTTGACTTTCAGAGATACATTGTACTTGCGGTCTTCTTTATTTAAACCTAGTGGACAGTGTAATCTTGGTTCTGTTCACATCAGACATACGGATTTCTGTGGGACCAGGAGCCAACCAGTGAGCTTTCCAACTAATTACATTTTTTGGGAGTTTAGAACGTGCTCTGTCCTGTTCTTCTGGTCGTGGTTTATATCCTGCTGTTTTCACTGTAGTCTAGGGTGCAGAAGAGTTTATTTTCTGAGAGGGATGAGAACTTGTATTTCTCTAATAATGTTTACTATTTTAGTGCAAACTATCTCTGCTTAAACTTCATGGTTTCATATGTGTTTTACGTGTCTACGTCCTTTTGGGGAATTAGTTATACACATACAGATAAGGATAACTTCTCTCTTTCCCTGCATTGTTTTGCTTTTAGTGAGGCTAAGCTTCTGCAAATAAAAACTGATACGTTGAGTGTTTAGCATTTACACGCATTTACAGCCTGTGTGTAAAGATAAGTATTCCTAATTCTGAACCCGTTCTGTTTCGTAATGTGATTGCCTTCCAAACCAGAAACAAGTAGTTATGGCTTAACTGTGCCAACAAAGAACTTCACATGGGGCACAGGTTTGGAAATGAACTTCAGCACAGACCTTGTAGACATCTGAACTCTATAAATCCACAGGTGTTTAAGTAGCCCTAAGGGCTAGGTCAGATAGCAGGCTTGTTTCAGTATGACTTTACAAGGATTTAGTACTGTGTAAACAACACTTGCAAGGTTTTCTCTTTACTGCTGAGTAAAACCAGTAGCAGGAAGAGCCACCTTTGATTTTTGTTCCATAAAAGGTATAGTGTTCTTTTATTCCGTACACGGTGTTTCCTAAGATATTTTTGGGCAACACTACCTACAAAATTAAATTTTCTTAGCCAGTGTACTTTGAGACAAGATGATATAAAGTGCACCATTCCTGAAAAGAAATTTCAGGGTGACCGGACAGTTTGGGTTTTGCTTTCTTTTTGTTGCATTTGTCTGTTGTTGATTTTAGTCTTTGTTTTGGGGGAACCGTTTGTGTCATTGTGGAGAAAGATAAATTAGACTGTCATTTGATATGATCACGCAGCCTCTGATCTGTGCATTTCCACCTAAAGTAATGTTGTTAAAATTTTAGTAAGCAGATGGGTTTATTTCTCAGGAAAGTAACCCTAAAGCATGAGCTAGCTTGCACAGAATTTCTGTTGAATTAGTGGGGGGTGGAGGGGGACAAAGACAGGAAAAAATGCAGAGTGCTGAGAGCGATGTTCTATTTTTACCCCAAAATCTGGTCTGCTAGTAATTGTGAAGGGTTTCCATCAGTACCTAAAAGGAAAAAAAAAAAAAAAAAGGAGAAATGCTAAATGACTCCCCAGAATAAACATGGTAAAGCAGCCTGAATGGAGAAACTAGATCCTAAGGAGGAGTGAAGGGCTGAAAGGAGTAAAACAGCACTCAGGGAGGGAAAAAAAAGATAACCGGAACCTGAGTGGAGTACAGTAATTAGGAACTGGAGAAGGAAATTAAAATCCTTAGGGAATTCAGTATCTGAGAAAGGAACTGAGAGAAATCTATTGAGGTTTATGAGAGGACAATTACTCCAAAAGCTTAATTAACTCGCAAGCAAAGCTTGGTTAAGGCTCCTTCTTGTCCTTGTTTTTACACTAGTGTATGACTTGAGAAAATACAAACTATTTCTTTAGTAGGTAACAAAACTATAGATCAGTTTATTTATCTGTAGGAGTGATAGCTAATGATTAAATCAGTCATGTTTTCCTGCAGCATTTTGATTTCCACTCTTTTGCCCTTCATTGTTTAGATTTGAAGGTATTTTGAGCATAAGATTTAAAATGCATCAGTTACCGAAGTTATTTAAATAGGTTTTGTTGTAGCTGACCACAGTATTTATGGCATGAGAGATATTTTTGTATAATCAGCTGAAGTGGATTGACCCTGGCTGGATGCCAGGTGTCCACCAAAGCCAGTCGTTCACTCCCACTGCTTGGCTGGACAGGGGAAAGAAAATCTAACAAAAGGCTCATGGGTTGAGATAAGGACAGGGAGACAACACACACCAATTTCTGTCACATCCAAACAGTGTGAACTTGGGGAAAATTAATTTAGTTTACTACCAGTCAAATCAGAACAGGATAATGAGAAATAAAAACTAAATCATAAAACCACTTTCCCTTCACCCTTCCTTTCTTCCTGGCCTCAGCCTCCCTCCTGAATTCTCTACCACCCCTGCAGCAGCACAGAGTGATGCGGAAGAGCAGTTGCAGACAGTTCACCCGATCTTGTTTCTGTTGCTCCTTCTTCCCCATGGGAAGGACTTATCGTGCTCTTCCCCTGCTCCAGTGTGGGGTCTCTTCCATGCAGTCATAAGTCCTGCCAGCAAACTTGCTGCAGCGTGAGCTCCTCTTTCACAAGTCCACAGGTCCTGCCAGGAATCTGCTCCACTGTGGACTTCCCACAAGGTCACAGCCTCCTTCAGGAGCATCCACCTGCTCCAGCATGGGGTCCCTCATGAGCTGCAGCTGTTCTCTGCACCACCACTAACTCCCAAGGGCTGCAGGGGGACAGCCAGCTTCACCATGATCTTCACCATGTGCTGCAGGGAAACCTTTGCTCCAGTCCCTGGAGCACCTCCTCCTTCTTCTTCACTGACTTTGGCGTCTCTCTTTTGTTTCACATACTCACACTTCTCTCTCTGGAGGGGTTGTGCAGCGTTTCTTTGCCCTTCTTAAATGTGTTGCCACAATTTCTGATGATCTGTCTTGGAATTGGTTGGCATTGGCTCCATCCGATATTGGGGAAGCTTCTAACAGCTTCTCACAGAAGCTGCCTCTATAGCCCCCCTGTCACTGCCAAGACTTTGCAACACAAACCCAATACATACATACAAATATTTGCAATATATTGTAGAGACTGCTAGGTGTTTGCTAAATTTTGATGGCAGAGGCACAGAGAGAGTTTTCATTGCCTTCACTCTGTCCAGGATTGTGATTTCTCACAAAAGTCTAGTTGAGTTTGTGCTATGTGGCCTCTTTGTGCTGAGCTGAAGTGCTTACCACACATGTACACTTTGAATCTGGTTTTCTCTGTGTCTTTGAGCTGTCAGCTCTCCTGACATCTGACCACTACTCCCAAAGTCAGACTTTCCTCTCCCAGTCAATGACTGCCCGTAACGTACACAAAGGTATAACTTCCATCGATCCAACCTAACTGAATTACTGCAACAGTTTCTTGGAATCTGATGAGGAGAAAATCTTTGCACTTAGCTGCATATCACATAAATTAATTCCATGGAAACTTTCCTACGGCTGCATAAACCAGAAAATCTTAGTGCTGAGAGATGTTGGGAATTTAAGAGCAAAGTGTGTATATACATCATGCAGAAATTTTGTCCTTTGTCAGAGAAAGGATCAGATTGTGGGTCCTACAATTCCTAAAAATCTGAGAAAATTTCCATCTTCTCTGGAACTGGACCCAAATTATGAGACCATTCAAAAAATTCTAAATTAAGTCTGGATATTCGTCACCAGCCCATCTTTATATTTAAAATATTTAAATAATATAATATTTAAATAATTAATAATATTTAAATAATGTTTATAATATAATATTTAAATCTTTTATATTGCCTGGGAAACATTTCAAAGCATTGTAAAGCCAATATTTATATTCCTGGGTTTTCCCCCTTCCATTCTTCATGTTATTTAAGAAACGTGCCTCTTTATAAATGATACTATGTTTGTTGTATGCATTAACTGAAAGGCTTTCAACTTCCAGAGCAGGCTACGTGAACAATTGTCTTGTGTGTACATCAACTAGAATCCTACCTAAGTGCAATGAATTTGGTTCGTTTTAATTAGAAGGTGCATTTGCCTGTGTCTACATGATAGATTAGCAGTTCCAAGTAACATCATATGCAAATGAAAGGAAATCCTTTTTTTTTCCATTTTATAGTGCAGATGAGAAATTCAGTGTATTCTGAAAAGAAATATAAGCACAGCTATGCTAGAAACTTATGAGCCTGTATATACCCACTCTCACCTGTATAAGAAAACTTACATGAAATGGAATTATTTTGATGGAAATGGTTGAACGTGGTGATCCGGTGGGTCTCTTCCAACCTGGTGATTCTATGATTCTATTACAATGTATACACATGGTGGTGTTAACTTTTTTTGCACGCTTCAAGGTATAATTCTGAATATAAAATCTGAATATAAATACACAAGAAAACATAAGCTCATACAATACCATTTTAAACTGGACAGAGGGACAATATTGTACATTATCCAAATCTGTTTATGGAGAGACTCAAAGGATGAATATACCTAGATCTCATCTGGAGTTTCCGAGACAGCTTTCTGATGCTTCTTTTGGTGGGTTTTTTTCCCTTGTCATTTTGCATTTTTCATTAATGAAAAATCCTCTTCATGTATCCACCTCAGATTCAAGAGAGAGAACTTGTAATGAAAAGAATTTGCAAGTACTTGTCTACTGCTTAAAAGAAATTCTTGAGTTCAGCAGGTTTCACTAGCAGTTTAGATCAACAGCCTCACGATTTTTCTTCTTTTCTTTTTTTATTGTTGGTGTTTAGGTAAATTATAAAATAGATGTGCAGCAAAACTGAATATAAAATTTGAATTAGCAACTTCATCGCTGACATTTCATATGCTCGAGTTAATAATTTTAAAGATCTTTATGCTCTCAAACATTAATGTAATTAGGACTGTGTAAAGTGCCTACAACAAATGCTGTATTCATGATGTGAGTGTTTTAACAAGGGCCAAAAAGTGTGCCCTGTGCTGACTTTGTTGGAAAGCAGCCTCTGGAGAGCTAACAGAGGGGTGTTCTGCACTTCCCCCCACGTACCCCAAAGTTGAATTCTGTACAGTTGCCATTGTGAAAATGGAGATGTGGTGTTTTTAACCAGGTTAAAAATAATCGGTGGTCCTTCCTGAATTTTCTGGCTCTTAATATAGGGGTGGGTCGGACCTTTTAACTGGTGTGAATTATAGAATCATACTACTATGATTCTATGATTCCTGAATTTTCTGACTCTTAATATAGGAGTGGGTCAGACCTATTAACTGGTGTGAGCTATACCTTTCACTGGGAGAGAATCTGCAAATCTCTGTCAAGAACAAATGTTACCTTGCTACCTTCCCCTCAGCTTTTCAAGAGGGACATTTAGTGCTCTATTTTTCAGAAACTTCTTGCTTGGATAGGTAATCAGGTTGTTGGAATTTTTTTTTAGAAGAAATAAGGAGCATAAAATGGTTAAGACTCGATGATCCGATGGGTCTCTTCCAGCCTGGTTGTTCTATGATTCTAAGGCTACAGAGACACATTGAGGAGATTAAATATTCCTGCTGCCCTGTGAGGCTGTGTACTTAAAGAGGCAGCGCTTCATGTGGTGAGTGGCTTTAACCATGAAATAAGCAAGCAGTATTGCACAAACTCTTAGCAATATGGCACACTTTCATTAGGAAGAAATACAAATGCAAAGCAAGAGAAAATGTTTCTTTATTAAAAGGACTCAATATTACACTTTATATGTTTTGTGTATAGTAGGTTTGACCAGCGAATAGTGAGGTGGCTGTGTTGTTATGAAAAACAACAGTGCTGGTTTGATTCTTCTCCTCTTTATTTCATTGGCTACCTGCCTGTCTTTGATTTGGTATTGCGAATTTTGTCTTATGAATTATTAAGATAGAATTCTGCTTTTATGTTTTTATTCAGGTTTTTCAGAACTGCTTGCCTTGTACAATACATCAAGGTCAAAATAAGATTGAGACTGTTCCTTGGAATTCAGGGAACTGTGTTGATGTCGAATATAAAAAACACCATAAAAATGAAATCTGGATTTCCAGTCTTCTGGTGAGATATGGAATAGGGAATTTCAAAGATTGGTAGGTCCATAAACCAAAAGAAACTGTAATCACTATTTCTAATCTCCAGGATAACCAAGTGGCAAATGCAGACAGCCTTGTAATTTATGGTTTAGTTCAGTTGCACCTCTAATTAATATCAGACATAAAATGTGTTTGTAAGTTCTCTTCATTTGAACGAGGCAAACCTTTTCTCAAATAACTGCTCTTCTTTCCCACAAGTTGCAGCTCTGTTTCCAAGAGCTCTGAAAGGAGCTGAAGTTAGTTGGTAGAAAGTGGCTTCCAATGACTAATTCCAGCAGGGAAGTCACTGTCATTTCAGTCTTTTGTATTGCTGTTCTATTTTTAAAAAGATAAGGAGGAACCAGAACAACAATCAACAGGGGCTGCCAGAAAAGAGTGTTTCAAATAATTGTTAGTAGGCAGAGGTGTTAACGCCTTTGGCCACCTGAAAGGAACTGACAAACTGTTCCATTTTAATAATAATTTTGCATTACTTTAAGTTTCTGATTCCAAAAGTAACCAAACAGGTCATCTTGTGCTTTGGAGATCATTATATACTGCTCGCTAATCTAAAGATTGTCTCCGCTCTTTTAGAAAGGTCTCTGGTTTTGTAGCCATTATGAACTAATGCCTAAAGAGAGACTCTCTTTGTGTTCATTAAGAGGACTTCTGAAATAAGTAAAGAAGTTTTTGATTCCCAAACGCTAATTTTCCTTAACATTTCAAAGGTTACTCGCTTGTGAAAAGATTACGCTTAAGAATTCAATACAGTTCATTGAATGCTGCCTCTGCTTTCGTCTGTGCTTAGTTCTGTCTTGCTGCGATGTCGCCGTCTTGCTTACTTTCTCTTACTGTTGCACAAAATGGTCTTTTGGCAATTAGCAGTGCTGCTTTAAACCTGGATTGTACATAGAAACCAGCAGAAAACTGGCATCCTATTAAACAAAAATAAAGCACGCACATCATTATCATGGCGTATAGGAAACTTGTAGTAGGAGACCAACGCTTAATTTGAGAGAACAATTTATTTGAATTTTGATGCAACTAAATAGCACCTTTGTTAAAATCAGAATGACCTTGTGTAAATGTACTTCAGGAATTCACCCAGGTAAAAGGCCAGGTACAAGAATTCGGTAACCACATTGCGTTTTACAAGGTTGTATTTTCATTACATTGATCACAATTTTACCCTCTATTTTTTTGTGTGTGTTGGGGGAGAGTAGATGAACAATTTCCATTTTTAACACGTTCTTGCTTTATAAATTAGTTCCCTTTCTTTCAGCTTTTATACTCCACGCTCCAGATAATAAATGTGCTCACAAAAGGCTTGTCTGAAATAATGAAGCTGTTAAAGAACATTGTAATTTTTTACTTTAATAAAATTAATCTGGCCCTGTAAACCATTGGAAGGCAAACTTGCTCTTAGAATGCATCACAGTGCTACGTTTGTGACACTGATAGATAACTATTAACTCCTTTTAAGCTTTAAAATGCTTCAGAATGCCAGAGTAAAGAATCTAAAACTGCAGATCTTATTCAAATGAATCAGGATAGAGCAGATGGTTGAAGAAGGCACACAAGCAAGAAGTAAATCTCCTGTTCTCCCTTTCTGATTGCTTTGCCCACAGAGGAATAACGATTCAAAGAAAATCAGTAATCATGGCGGGTGTCATTAGCATATTCCCAATAAGGGAGCTTACATAAAAATTCCCAGAGAAAATGAATGGCTGCTAGGATAGATCAGTGTGCAAACAGTGCATTTCCAGCTGCCTTCCGAAACATAGATTTTTCCACAACTTTCCGAAATGAAGTTGGAAGAAACTGAATTAAAAGAATCACTCTTCTGCTTAGAGAAGGGACAGATATTTTATCACCTAACACACAGCTATATGTAACACTCTTGGAGGTTGTGATGCTGAGCTAAATAGTGACAAAAAAAGTTCTGCGCTTGAAATCCAAGATATAAGCAAACCTTCAATAAAACACAGGCAGAACTTTTTGCTAGTCAGTGGTTTCTGTCTGGAGAGGAGTGTGCAGACTGCTGTAAATCCCTTCCCCAACATGTTTTCTGACTGCATTGTTGTGAACGCACGCCGTAAATGTCTGCTTCCTTGTTGGTTCGCAGAAGTTATTAAGTTGTTCGCAAATCAGTGGCAAAGGAAAACGTTTTCTCAAAGTGTTGCGGAAGGAGTACTAACCTAGACAAATGGCTGTTTTCTCATCTGTCCATAAGCAAGGGGAAGCCCATTAGCCAGTGTAAATGAGCATAGCGCTATCTGAACGTTCAAGCTGTCGCCTTTCATTTGTATGGAATTAAGATTTGTCCTCTTATTTTCAGCTTTTTACTGAGAATATTTCAATATGTTTTTTGTTTTATTCATTTTCCAAGGAAGACGAACGCAAAATCAAGAACTGTGTGCGGGATTGTCATGTTCTCCTCCATCGTTCAGAATGTAACGTGAAATTGTGTTATTCACTTTAATGCCATAGTATAGGCCAGGTCTGAGAGCAAATCATCACTGCTCTGGCCTCTGGGTTAGGCAGTCAGCTGCCATTGTTGGAAGTGGAAAATGCATGTCTAATTTCTTGTGTGCCGGCCTGAATATTTATCACCTATTGGTTCCCAATACAACAACAGACCAACAGTCACTAAAATGAGCACCGTCACCTAGACAGCTGATAAATCTCCTTAGAAAAGCAGCCATGAGACATGGTATTGACAGGTTTTGTTGCTTTAAATAAGAGAGAAACTAGGTAAGGGTGGCCATGTCCCTGCAGATGCCATCATTGATTGTGCCAGCAGGAGGCAGATGGTTAAAGGATACAATAGGAACTGTCACAATAGTTTCAATTTTATTATTGAAACACAAACTTTCAGTGGCAGTGGACAGATTGCCTTCATTTTTCATCCATGAAACATCTTCAACGTTTCCTCAAAAAGAAAAAAAATCTTTTAAACTCGCAATGCAACCAATAATGCCTTTTATGTATACTGAGGTGGCAGAAACCATTAATAAAATGCCTGTCAGGAGCACATCTCCCTTTTTTCTTTAGCAAAAAGGGGAGAAATCATTAATTACAGTTTCTGTCACGCACAAAAGACATGGGTTTTGTTCTGGTCTCTTAGCACTCTAACAGCATGAATTCACCTAGTGGTCACCTATTCTGCAAAATTTGAAAAGGGATGTGTCCTTATCCATCTATGCAGAACCTTCTGAAGACATTGCCTGTGCCTGCCTGGGCAACAAACGCAGTATTTTGGGTTGACACTGAAAAGGAGGATTATGAATATGGATAGGATGCAAATACTCCATCTATCTTAATCAGAATACAGGAATTCAAGCTGTTGTAGAAGGGGGAAAGAAGGGGGAGAAAACCTTAGAAACCTAAGCTGGAGGGACCCGATTCCACTCGTACTGTTAGCAGCTGTAGCTTTCCCATTACAGTTATTAAGGTCAGGTTTGTGCAGTAAATTTACAGGATCTCCTGTAAGATTAGCATTTTACACACAAGCTCTACCAAACACGTTGGCTTTCACAGAGATTGCTCTCCGCACTGAACGTGCATGTATTTCAAGTATTTGCTGGAAGGTGGACGTAAAAACCACTATTGCTCATTCATTTATCATATGCGAAAAGACAATTTTAAAAAGTCGATTTTTTAATATATAAAAATTAAACCAAAAAACTCTATATTGCAAATTACAGAGATGTATATAATAACAGCTCGTTGGGGCAGACAGTTGTTGTTATTTCAATTTATCTAACCATGACAATGTAAACAAAAGGATCTTAGTTTCTAGGGTTTTCCCAGCTCACCATTTCCTATCCATTTTAATGGATACCTGTGGTGCCTGTAAAAGCAGAATATGAAGGAAACAGCTTTTTAAGGGGTTTTTTTTCTATTTAATTTATTTCTTTATACCGTTAAAATTGCATTTTTGTATTCCCTATTTTGGTTCCGTGCTATCCAGATATTTTTACGAGACCCATACAGAGAATTCCTCTCTCTTTTAAAAGAAGTCATTACTGAAACAGGGCAAATCAGAAATCAAAATATGTTTTCATTGTGAGCATATGAGACTTTCCTTCAGCCTTCAGATCTAATGAAACAGAAAGCAAATACAATACTCTCATTTGCTCAGAAGGTAAACATATGTCTATTAGAGACTTCTGAAATGTGTCATTTGTGTTTCAGTTTCACTACATGTTTCATCAGTTGTAAAAGAAAGGCCCAAACTGTCTATCTATTTGGGTCTTTCACAAAAGTATCAGCTTTAAAAAAAAAAAAAAAAAAAAAAAAAAAGATTGATTAGAACAGAAATTTAAGTCCAAATCCTCAGCTGCTGTAAAAACAGTGTAGATGAAATGTGGAATATTATTCTAGAAATGCGAGGTTTAGTACCTCATTGTCCCTGTATTTTGTGTCACCTGTTATAGTTCCTTGATTAAGAAACATTAAATTTTACATGGCATTTTTCTGATATTGTGACTACAAGGAGAGCAACGTTTTTTATCATCCGATGTATGAATACAATATGTGCCAGAACAAAATCCAGGTTGGTATCTAGCAACTTATATGCCAAAATTTAACAGATTACCAATAAAAGCCATTATAATCAGTTTGGGCCTTCAATTTCTATGTGTGTTTCTGCGAACCGGGCAGTCAGGATGTTTGATCATTCACAAACATATTGACCATTCACATTCCATATTACCTGGTTCTATGACTCTGTAGTAAGGACTCAGTCCTACACAGCTAAAGCCAGTAGAAGTCTTATTGTGCATTTTGAAGTCACAGCTATTTTTATTAAGAGTTGTCTGGCTGGCTCTGAAATGGAGTTATGTGTGGAGGCTATTCAGAATTTGCCCATGATACATTTCTCTTACCTGGCTAATTGAATTTGAAAGTAGTTTAATACCTTTTTTCACTGGTAACGGAGAGTCAAATCTGTGATGTGCTTGCTCCGATGCCAGTGAGAAAGTTTTGTCAGAGGATTCATTTATTTGAGGTTTGTCATGTGAGCACAAATGAGCTATACTGGTTTTCATCCAGTAAAACGTTTAATTCACATCAGAGACATAAACTATGAATGCAGCTACTAGTCTGCTGGTTCTGAAACATAAGAACCAACCAGTCTGTAAGCTGTGAACATCAAATTTACCCTAAACGTTTTTAAACCTGTGGCGAGCACAATGTTTTAGTAGCATTGGTTGAAAATGTCGTGTCTGAAAAATCTGGCAGGTATTCAGAGTCGTTTAATCTTTCACCAAGATTTAATCAGAAGAGTCTTATATCTCTTTCGTGTGTTGTCAAACGCTCGCCACAATTTGTCTCCCTCCATGCTGGACTGACATATTGAGCAAATAGGCAAAAGGACAGAACATTTGATTATAATTGCTATGTCAGCACTGTTAATCTATATTTATGAGAAAAAAGTTAACACTGTGACATTAATTTCATCAGTTTTACATGTGTTAGTTTCATAAACAATCACGCTATTTTTCAGAAATTGTCTGTGACCAGTACTTTGATCTTGTGGAGGAAGGCTACCAATTTTGAAATAAAATCAAGCACACAAAAAACAATAGTTCTGGCCTATATTAATGTGTTTTGGGGAGGAAAAAAAAAGATCTTTGGGATATCTGCCCTTAGCCAGACTCTATAAATCATGGGTTTCCTGTCAATAAGCAAAAAAAAGAATGACTAGAAACATACAATAAAATAGGCAGGGCTAGGAGGTGTAATATTTTGTCTAGCTGTGCTGTAGCTCTAAAATCGCTTTAGGCAGACACGTGAAGTCTTTTAGTTTTCCTTGACTTCTTAAACCACTAGATGCTTACCTGCACTTTCAGTGATTTATGGCATTGTACCAAATGGACTGGCTAATAAAGACAGTTTGTTACTCTCTAATTTTGGAGGGACAGAACACATGAAACTGTGCAGCAATCTCTTACCTACATATTTCACTCTATAAGGGGAAACAATAAGAGAGAACATGACATGTATTAAAGAAGTAAATTACAGTGTTATACTCCTTGGTCCAATAAAGCACTGTTGGCTGTCATACCTCTGAGTACTGAGGTGTTGTTTTGCACTACGACTTAATCAGCTGGGTCTAGGCTGCTCCTTGGTGTTCATGTGCCTTAGGCGGTATAAATGCTGTGATTCACATGCGTGACCACGTGAGCCTGTGCTGTGCGTTTCATACAGAGTCGAATAAAATTATTTGTTAGAATGATTGATCACCTACTTCTGAGCTACTTGAAATATGAGAAAGCAGAGTTTTAAAATGTATAAAGTGATTCACAAAATTGTGGAGCCACTTACATGTGTATTTAAACTCTGCTTCTTGCGGTTCTAGTGCAGGTGAGAATGACTCAATAGGCTTTCTGGCCACACTGGAAAAAAAACAGAGCCACCCAAGCTATAGCACTTTTGAGGTGGCAGCATACAGTACGTGATGATGTTAATTTAGTATTGTCACTGGCATTTTCATTTGTTAATAGATGTATATGAATGTATAGACACATAAAACCATCAGCTACTTACACTTATTGTGCTTCCACAAGCTTGCAAATGTTCTGGACTCCCTGGCAGGGAAGGAGACCAGTCTCACATCTGTTCTTTTGCTGTGTTCTCCCTTAATCAGTTATCAAAAGTGATTAATAGAAGTGAAACAATGAAATCAGAAGAGGAATAAAATTCGGCAGTCACATGTTGTTAGCACCTTTACTTCACTAGGATCTGGTAATCGTACCTCCCCATGAAGCTTCTCGCCCATACTTACCCATACATCTCGGAGGGACAAATACATGACACACAAAGACTACAAGGACATTATGTGTTTCCAGAGGATACAAAATATTTCCTTTTGGCTTTAAATCTACCCAGATGGTATGCAGCTCCTTTAGGAGACTTACTAGTATACTATGATAAACTGAGCCATCTGGACCCAACAACCTCCTGAGGTTCCCACAGTGACCAGAGCAGATAGTGTGGGACTGTGTGATTGTTGGCAGATCATACTCATGGAGAAATTGAGAGTTCTACTCTTTAATCGCTATAAATCACTAAAAAAAACGGAGATGCCTGATTTTTAATGGGGCATCTAGTAATATTGGCAATGGGGTCTTCCAGTAAATAGGCCATAGGAAGTTCATTTCCCACAGCCTGTCAGAGGCTGAAGATACTGTGCCATGACAACATGGACCTTCTTGGCAGGAAGCACATCCAGAGATCACTTTGAATTTTTCCATG
This sequence comes from Coccyzus lansbergi, assembly GCA_033558105.1. Lineage (NCBI taxonomy): Eukaryota > Metazoa > Chordata > Aves > Cuculiformes > Coccyzidae > Coccyzus > Coccyzus lansbergi. The sequence continues at coordinate 115,700 of JAUMJK010000002.1, forward strand.
GCTTTTTCAAGCCCTGAGCTGCCCTATATTTCTTCCCCTAATGTAAGTCTCATGCATGTCCAGACATGGAAGTCAGACTATAGAAAGGAAGAGAAATAAAAAAACTACAGAAATTTCTTTAACAAACTTTTTCTAGTGAATTCCCGTTCTTGGGGTTTTGGAACAGCCAGGTACAGTATACCTCATTGATGCTGAGAGGGTAAGAATAAGTAATATTATGCACATGTGTATTTTCTTATCTATATGAAACCTGGAATAGAAATTTCAGCACTAGACGACCTGAAGAAAAATCTTCTTTATAAACTGAAGAAAGAACCCTCAAAAAAACAGTCACAAAATAATATCTTGATCACCCTGCACAGTTGATGAATTATAAAAACAGGCAAGAGGATGTAGCATAATTTGTTGAATGGGCAAATACACTTACTCCAAAAGCAGGATGCTTCACTGGATAAAGTATCTGTCACTTGCCTTCCGGGTCTCTGGGACAACATCACCTCTTCTTTTAAGCGAAAGCAGTTGAGCTGTCTGAAATTTGACCACATCACAAACTAGGAAGGCCTTGCAGTATTTGGTGCAATTGATGTGTTCAGATGAGGTCAGAATTGAGTAAGCATTGTCACAGAGAAGAGATTCCAGTGGGAAAGTAGAAATTTACTCAGTTGGACAGTAATGGAGAATTCACATTACAGCTGCCTGCTTTGTACCTGGCCTGGAAGTAATTTGAAAGCTGCTTTCTGTGTATAAGCTTTGCAGTCCTCAGGCTTACTCGGTCTTTTCAAAGGAAGATGGGTTAGAGGCCGGTTGGTTGGAAGGCTTGTTAAACTTTTACTTTTGCAGATGATTCTCTCCAGCCAAACAATGAGTTCACTTTTATCTCCTACTACTATGTCTGTTACAGACCTAACCTTTAGGAGGTGAAGTATTCATGTGAACTATAAAACCAAATTAGTTTGCAATTAGGTTCAGGTCTTGACGTGAATAACTACAGTCTTGAATGAACTAATACATAATGATTGAGTTCAGTGGAACAAATCTGGATTTATTATGTGTTCAATCCAGTTGGACCAGTACATACGTACAGAGTGCTTATTGTGTCTGTAGTGTGAAAGTCTTCTCCATCTACAGTTTATGCAGTAGAAACGGTAAAATCACTCTCATGCTCCTCTCCGCCTTAGTGCAATAATTACTGTTCAAGCTGTATTTTGGTTATAGAATCATAGAATCATAGAACAACCAGGTTGGAAGGGACCCATTGGATCTTCTAGTCCAACCATTCCTATCAAAATGATACTTGGCAGACCAGCTCTGACGTTTCCACATCTTAATCTTTCAAAATAGTAAGTGCACGAGAAGTGAACGACTGGATATGAATACCCTGCACCAACTAGTCTTCCCGCACAACAGAATAGCATCTTTCCTTCTGCCTGGTGCCGTTGTTCCATCCTCGAGCGTTATGCAGCCCTTTGCTCTGCTCCGTGCGTGTTGTCTCTCTTTGATGGAAAATCATTGAAATGAAAAATGCACGTGACATGGGGAGCAAGGATCTTCCCCAGTGCATTTTTTTCCACTGTCCTGTTGCCATTGTGCAATTGCCTTGACCTCTTGCCCCATTAAGGTAGCTGCTTTTTAACAGATACAAAACGAATAGCTTTTTGACAGGCAGTTTTATGTGAATTTACTGTAAAGCTGTCTGCTTGCATTGTAGTTAAAACCAGGTAACCAGCAAGACCTACATCTAATGTTCGGTGCTGGTTTGCCTCCTTCTCTGCCTCCCTCCCTCAACTGACCCTGTTTCCACATCCTATGGAGGACCACTCAAGCAAGAAAGCGCCTTTTTATCCGTCATTCATGTAAAGAGTACATAGCTGGACTGGCACACTCTGTGGCTGAGCCTTACCGATCAGATGAATTGGTTTAGCCAGCTTTTTCTTATGTGCAAACAGGGAGAACTTGTTCAGACGGTACAGTCACCCTCGAATGGCATGCAGGGATTTAGCAAAGTGCATACATAGGACGGCCTTTTTAATCCTTGTTAGGCTCTTTCTACAACAGAGCACATTCAGCAACGATGAGGAATGACTTTCAGTCTTTCACAGCCTGAAGAAAGAAAGAAAAAGAATTTTAGAGTTTGTTGGGGCTGCTGTAAGTGTGTTTATATTTTCTTTATGTTAATGCCCCTATTGAAATAAAAGGTTTCTTTTAACCTTTTCCTTAAGATGTACAAAGATCCCATGTAATACACTCAGATTAATGTTTCCTGCCTGTTGTAGACTGAGCACAATGTAGTGACTGATGACCTAATAGTAACATTAATTTTAGGTAGTCTGGCAGTATTATCTTTGTTTGGGAAATTAATATTAATGTGAAGACAAAATACACGGTGATAATTGTGTTTAGGAGTACTGTCTGTCAGGTGAAAGTAGAGGAAAGTGTACTTCATATGTACTCCAAGTAGGCAAAAAGGTTTTTTGGAAAACTTTCTGGAAACAAAGGGGCTTGTTTTAATGTTAAACACACATTTATTCACACTCTTCATCGCTGAGATTTCTCATCAATGCACTTAGCATTCATTTTCTCTTAAGGAACCGCAGAAGAGACAATATATTTTGAAGAATGTAAGTCTGAGGTGGACATGCTTTTTTGACCTTATTGATTTAAAACAAAATACAGTGAGAGGAGAAAAACTTGCAGCTGAAGTATTATGATTGTTTATATGTTTCAGGGACACTGAAAAGTGAGAATTACCAGCTATCACAACAGCTTCGAGTGGAGTCTAGTTGTTCAAGTCTGGTTTTGTTGAGGTGCAAAACCAAAGAAAACGTATCTCTCTGCATTTCCCTTTTAGTACATTGTACTGCTTTAGCTTCACAGTTGTTTGGTGGCTTTTGTTTATAGCTACTGAGTTTATTTAGGATACTTTTAAAACAATTAATTGTGAGAATCAAACACGTTGTTTATTCTTCACCGAAACAAAGCAGGAAATGATAATATTTTCAAATTAAGTAATAGTGAAGTTGATTTTGTTTTTAAATCAAATGCAAAATATAGAATGGCCAACTTAGCCAGCTGCGTCCAGGTACTTAGAACAAAAATGAGCCTTTTCCAGCAAAGTGTGTAGAGTGACATTTTGAGCTTTAATCCAAGCACCATGCCTTTTATGGAAAGTTAGACACCGAAAAACATTATTAATTAATATCATGTCCAACTCAAAGTTAAGTTCAATATTTTATTTTACTGACAAACGTTGTTGTTCCAATGTTTCGAACATGAAATCAATCCTTCAAACAAATTACAGTAGCCAATCTCAACAGTGCTGGTTCTGTGGGAATGTTAATCTTCTGTTGACTAAAGGGAAATGTATTTATTTGGAGACTGTGTGAAAAAAAAAAAAAGTAGTTGGAGAGTGAAAAGTGAGAGAAAACAAGAGAAAGTGAAATACAAAGAACAGAGTGTCAGTTCATTTATTAAAATAATAAGCAAGCTTTGCCGGTGGCTCCTTCATTTTTGTGGAAACTTTAAAAAGTGTGTCTTTATATCTGCCACAGTCTTATGAGTTAAGACATTCCTTGTCCAGCATTGCCAGAAATTAAGAAGAATCATGAGGGTAGTTTTTCTCTTCTTTAAAATTCATTTAATTTTTAGTTTTGTCATACTCTCCACGTGCCATTTTTGTTCTGTCACGGTACCTAAGAATATCAGAATAAGTAATAGATAAAACCTGACTCATAGAATCATAGAACAACCAGGTTGGGAGAGACCCATCGGATCATCGAGTCCAACCATAACTCATATCAGTGCTATCTGAAACACCTTTAAAGAACTATTTATCTGGCATTAATTTTTGCCATTAAGTGTTTAGGATAAGGGCCATGTCATCGATGAGTATCAATTACCATGTATTTATCTACTGATAGTGCAGTTCACGTAAGTTCTTGTGGAAGAGAACCTGAGTGGAAACATCAGCCTCTGCTGGCACATCCTTTGGCTGAGGACCCCAGCTGTCTGTGTGGGCACTCAGGTGTACTCCTTGTTGACTGGCAATTTGCTTTAAGAGTTCAATCAAAAAGAAGATTGTTTTAATTGGCTTCAGTACAGTGTCAGTGTTTACAGCTGTATGAAATACCTTCTTTCATACACTTTCTCGTTTGATTCTTGCCATTACTTTAGATGTACCTGCTCATTTGAATACTTTGATAGGAACCTTTGGACTTGATGATCCAACTTGATGGGGTTGTTTAGCCTGGAGAAGAGGAGGCTGAGGGAACCTCATTGCTCCCTAAAATTACCTGAAAGGAGGCTGAGGGAGCCTGATTGCTCCCTAAAACTACCTGAAAGGAGGTTGTGGAGAGGAGGGAGCTGGGCTCTTCTCCCAAGTGACAGGGGACAGGACAAGAGGGAATGGCCTCAAGCTCTGCCAGGGGAGGTTTAGGCTAAACATTAGGAAAAAAATTTTCACAGAAAGGGTCATTGGGCATTGGAACAGACCGCCCACGGAGGGGGTTGATTCACCTTCCCTGGAGGGGTTTAAGGGAAGGATGGATGGGGTGCTGAGGGACATGATTTAGTGTTTGATAGGAATGGTGGGTCTCTTCCAACCTGGTTATTCTGTGATTCTGGCAGTACCGTGTCACTTTAACAGTAATCTAATGGATCTTTGGACTGCCACAGGAAGGATCATAGCATTACTACTACCCAGATGCCCCCAAATCCTAGCTAGGTGGCCAGAGAACATGTACAGATTGATTCTACACTGTCTCAACAACAGAGCCCAACAAGTAGATGAGGTCCTGAGGGACATGGTTTAGTGTTTGATAGGAATGGTTGGACTCAATGATCCGGTGGGTCTCTTCCAACCTGATGATTCTATGATATGATTCTATGATTCTAAGTCAGGGCAACGCTTATGGAGCTGTAAGATTCAATAGGGACACTGTAGTTCCTCGAGTTTTAATAAGTAAGGTAAGCAGCAAATCTTGTGTGTATACCTAGGAAAGCATCCACTGTGTGTACTGCACCTCCTTCTGTGCAGGAGCATTTGCCTTGCATATGTATTCCTTAAATGAAAGTGAATTGTCACCTGCCATGGTGTGCTACTTGTTTAGTTCTCTCATATGTTTTGTAGTGTAGTGTTCTACATCAATTAAAAACAGATGAGAGAGCGGTTTAGCTGAAGAGTTTGTTTCCTTGTAATCAACTGCAAAAAAAGACCAAGGTCATGTAACAGATTTCTTCTTTGCTCTCACTTAGCGAAGGAGGCTGTGTGAATGCAAATTGCTTTATTGGTGGAGGGAATTAAAATTATAAAAAGCTAGGCTTAAAGAAGTGCAAAATCAGGACTGTGTCGGAACAGGGACAATATAATTGTGGTGTGGATTCCCATATGGGACTAAATTATCTAGATTTTACTAATGTCAGCAGTTCTATGTGACTGCTGGAATGCAGCCAATGTGCCACATTTGCTTCATTTTTTAAGACGGTTCTGATTCTACACAACTTTAAATATGCAGAACGCTAAATTTGCTCTAGGTGTCATAGTGGCACTTCTGTGCTGCATAATTTTGCATGTTAATTTTATTTAATAGAAACGTAAAAGTAGCCTAGAATGTATCCTCATCCAAAGTAAAATTCCTGTGATTTTGGTCCAGCTTATGGTGTCTTCAGGAAAAAGACTGTTTAGTTCTACAGGCACATACGAAGGTTGTCTCCCTTTACAGCGCGTTCCATTCAGTAATACTATTTTGTAGCAACTCAATAAAGCTGATAGTTTTTCTGGGTAATTACCCACAGCCCCCTGCAGGACAAATTAGCATTCATGACCTGAATAATGCTTACTAGAAAGAGTTCAATGGAATTTACTTAATCAGAATCATTGCTTTCTCGTGGCTACACTATTTTTAACCTAGTCCCTATTGTCTGCTAATAGCAAAAATCCTGTCAGTGCCAGGTCCAACTTGGCACTGGGTATATAGGGAGAGAAAGATGATCCTCCTCAAAGGTAAACTGTATTTTTAAAGCTCACGGACTGTATTCTGCAGTCCTTACTCAGAGCTTGCTTAGGTAGAAGTGCATTGAAGGCAGTGGGAAATTTGCCAGATGACAGAATGTTGAATCAGACATTATGAAAAGAAGCGTATATATGTTTGCTAGGCAGCCCATGATTTATAATTTCTGGTTACCATGAAAGGTTGCTAAAGATGACTTACAAAGGTAATTTTTCTTTTCTGGGCTTGTGAGAGGAGGAAAAGTTCCTGCCTGTTTTAAGGCATTTTATAGGCTCGGGTTTTTTAATTACCTCTGATGTTTTCCAAATTATATAAAATAGAAATAGCTTTTCCTTTGATGGGTTTGACAGTTCTTGTTTTGCCTTCCACTTCCTAAGACTGTGTAGCACGTCAAGGTTAGCACAACACAGTCAAGCCCGAGAATGGTTTAACCAGGTGCTGATGAAAGCAAACCAGGAGGACTGGAGAGAATTTCTGAAATATTACAGAGATCAGGTGCATGAACCCACACAAACACAACCAAAGCTACCAAGAGAACCAGAAAAATACAAAGTGGGAAAGTTATGTGAAGTCGAGCTACTGTTTCTCGTGAAAGAATTCAGGTTCTGACTGTGTTTTCCTTACACAGGGTGTATCAATCACAGTAACAGGAAATGAGAGTCGGACCCAATTTGTACAGAACTCTAAGGTTTTGTCTGATCAGTGGATTTAAACTATGGCCAAATGACTCTCAGTTCCTGACCAAAGCTATAATGTTGAAGAAATCACGTGCAGAGCTGTAGTCCACTGATGTCCTGTGCCCTTCTAAGCAAAGACCTTTTCCTGTTCTCAGTGTGCATTTGTGCAGTGAAATGTAGCTGAAAACAAATTTGAGTGACTGATTTAATGGCCTTGGAAATGGATGTTTACAGTAGCGATGCTGGAAATACAGAAAACCTTGGAGGACTCTTCAGGTCAACAGTGAAAGGGGGTATGTGAATAAGTACCAATACACAACACACAAATAGCATTCAGTACACAAAAAAACCCTAATGTTCACTTTGGTGTTGCTCTCCAGCTCAGTCTACAGGAGTCAGAATAATCCCAGATGAGATTAAGCAATAAATGGGACAAGCTGAATAAAAACAATGTGAACTGTTGAGTAAAGAGAGACTCATCGAGGCCAAATTTATCCTCAGCTGTATGTTAGCACAATCCAGTGCAGGATGATCCTGACTTACTTGTTTTTGTAATTGTCAGGAGGTATTAAGTAGTGCTGCTCTGCAAGGAATGGAGTAATAACAGCGCAGCCAGCACTATGTTTTATTGTTCCTAGGTGCAAAAAAAAAAGGAAGTTGTCCTTTAGGTTTGCATTTCTTTTACTGTAGCAGTAGAGTCTGTGGCAGGATGTTGCAGGCAGAACATTTCCTCTCTGCCATCAATGAAGTCTCCTCAAGTAAAGCAACAGCAATTGCTTCCTCAAGGAGAGTGGAGTACTCTAGTTTCAAATGCATTAGATGAAATAACCGGTTAATTTATTTTAGACGAGCATCGTATTGTTTATGTGAAGAGGAGATGTAATTACAATGGAAAACTTAACACTAGCAAAATTTACAAAGAAGTCTTAGTCACTAAGGTGGGGTTTGTGTAGTCTGTATGGCTTTGGTTGGACTGACTCATTCCTAAAGCAGACTGCGAAGCCTCTCGCTTGGATAATATCACCCTATCCCACACCCATCAATTATTTACAACATCTTTTCTGGATCTTCACGTCCATCCTTGAGTTAAAATCTTTCCAGAAGGCAGCCAAAATCAGGTTGTAAAATTCTAAATTGCCAAGTTCAGATTTTAAATTTAAAATTCTTTTAAAAGATTCATTTAAATTTGAGACTGGCTTTGGTTTTCCCTAGCTTTACGTCCATATGCAGAGAGGTTTTGAGAGACCATCGCAACTGGAGAGAGAGGTTTGTTGTGAAAATACTGCTTAGGAAGTCTGCATTTTGCATTTCCTTCAAAGTAACTTCTCTCATCAGGAAGCTGGCCAGGGCAACTAGAGAAAAAAAAAGATGGGTTAGACAGCTTCACAGGAATCCATCTCGCTGTTTCACAGCGGTGTTTCCTAACTCTTTGCTTTCACTTCTGCTTTTTACAAAAATGTTGCTATATCAGTATTTCACATTCCACCATGTTATTGACAAAAATTGTAAACTCTACGTATGATGCATTTGACATTCTTTTCATTTCTGGTTCATATTATTCTGGTTCATATGCTTAAAATAAAACTTAAACAATTTCAAATAAATGTTAAGAAGAAAAACAGAGCCAGTGGACGGACGGTCTCCCAGAACCTCATTTATTTTTTAATGTCAAAGTAAAAAACAAGTCACACATACAAAACTGAAGCTCAAATTCATTTATTAAAATAATGAACTTGATCAACCACTCCCATCAGGGTTATTTGCTGAAGAGAGTACATCAGTCTTGTAGACGTATTGGTGAATAAGCAAAGAAACTTCATCTCAGATAGTCTTTGTTGCCTGTGGATTCAAAAAAAAAGACATTATTGATAGTGTTTAATACGAAACAATTATAATTCTTCCATAGATACAGGTGCGCAATGCAGAATGCTTCAGGCAGTACTCAGCAATATCTCTCGGTATGGAATCGTAGTTCTTTGCCTGAGAACTGTTTAATCATTCTGAGGCAACAGCAATTAGAAGTCACCCACATAGAAACTCTGAATGCCTTGACAATTAAACTTGCAGTAGCACTGATAACTAACAGTAACTGTGAAGATTTCCTTGATGAGATTCCTAAGCCAGTTTTGCCTGGATGCACTGACCTCTGGAGTTATATTCTGAGAGTTCCCTGCTACTTGCAGTTTGTGGATTGTCAGACTGTGACTGTGTCTGAAACTTTTTTAGAAAAAATATGAACTGTAACTACTGAAATTCTTAATTTAGAATTAATTAATCATAGAATTAATTAATCATAGAATAACCACTTTGGAAGAGACCCACCAGATCATCGAGTCCAACCATTCCTATCAAACACTAAACCATGTCCCTCAGTACCTCATCCACCTGTGCCTTAAAGACCTCCAGGGAAGGTGAAGAAACCCCCTCCCTAGGCGGCCTCTGCTAGTGCCCAGTGACCCTTCCTGTGGAAAATTTTCTCCTAATGTCCAGCCTAAATCTCCCTTGGCAGAGCTTGAGGCCATTCCCTCTTGTCCTGTCCCCTGTCACTTGGGAGAAGAGCCCAGCTCCCTCCTCTCCACAACCTCCTTTCAGGTAGTTGTAAAGAGCAATGAGGTCTCCTCTCAGCCTCCTCTTCTCCAGGCTAAACACCCCCATGTGTTCCTCATGAGGCCTGTTCTCCAGACCCTTCCCCAGCTTCGTTGCTCTTCTCTGGACTCATTCTAGAGCCTCAACATCCTTCTTGTGGTGAGGGGCCCAGAACTGCACACAGGATTCAAGGAGCGGTCTCACCAGTGCCGAGTCCAGAGGGAGAATAACCTTCTTGGACCTGCTGGTCACGCCATTTCTGATCCAAGCCAGGATGCCATTGGCCTTCTTGGCCACCTGGGCCACTGCTGCCTCATGTTCAGTCGCTGTCAAACAACACCCCCAGGTCCCTCTCCTCCAGGCAGCTTTCTAGACAGACTTAAACTAATATTTGCTGTAATGTGAGAGTAGTAAAGGAGACTAGGGAAATATGCTTGTGGATGTTGATCAGTATTTCCCCAGCCTCCTTTACCACTCTTTTAACATCTTTTGCTACAGTATTACAAAACTACACCATAAGGGTGAGTTCCCTGGGATTTCCTTGCCCATTGTGCTAACCAGGATGATGACATACATTCACTTTTGTTTCTTTTCTCCAGAACATTGGATTATGGGCATGATCTTGTCTGGGGCCAAAGGATCTGACAGAGGGGATGATGGTGGGTGGAGCCCTACACATAAAATCTTATATTTGCAGTGGTCATGATTTATGTAACTCATCATTTCCAGAGAGTGGATGTACTTGGTGTTATATTTGCAAAGTTTGATCTAGTCATTAATAACATTTATCAGTGTATGCACTGCTTGGATTTATTTATATTTATATTTTGGTGAAGGTTGAAAGATATTTGAGTGCTTTTAACAGAAAGCAGACAGACTGATCTAACATTCACTTTGAGAAAAAAATTTACACGTCAAGCAGTGTACTGCATCTTGTACAATATTTGAGTGGGAGCTTTTTTATCAATAGTGTAGATTTGCCAAATGCAAAAGTATGCTGGAATCCGTGACCTTTGGAAAATGATGTTTAGTGACATTAACCTACATCTAATAGAGGGGTTTATATCATCACTTTGGTTTGTATTTGTTGTAGCACATTGGCTGTCACTTGCATTTATATAACATGAGACTGATTATTCCTTATCGTGCACAAAATGCAGACCTCGGAGAGGAGTTCATTCTGGACCTTTTCCAGCAGTATGTGTAACATGTTATGAGTAGAGTACTGCTTTTAAGGCTATCGAGTACAATTTGCACTCTTCTTCTCTTCAGTATGTCTTAGGCTTGACAAGATAATTGCCCCCCATAACACACACATATCTTAGAATGCATTAATTACAAAGCCATTGTATTGACATATAGATACAGATATCGGTGAAGGAATGTAGTTGATATTCTTCATACATTACAGTCTATGTGGAATATATCTTCATGAGTAAAATAGGAGTTAGTGATTGTAACATAGTGAGGGTTAAGAAAAAGGATTGAGAACCTTGCATGTTACACTTGTCAGAGAAAAGAAAATGCTCTGTTTCACTTAAATATCTTTAAAGAGGTTGTGATCGGAGTTTATTTTTATTGTGAAGTTTCTTAGAATTTGTGAGTATTCTAGTTTTCAGACTCTTTTGTAAGTATAATATCTATAGATATCTACATACATATGCATGCTTTGAGTGAGTACCTTTCTGGAATATATTCATAGTGGAATATCTTATCTGAGTACTTTATTATTATTACAATGGTATACATTATATACATAGTGAATTATCACAAAATATAAAAAGTAATTTGTCTTTGAATAGCTGTAAGTTCTAGATGCGGTACCAGCCTCGCTACTGAGCCTCAGTTCAACACACTTTAGAAAATATGCAAAAAAATAACTTAAAATTAATTTTGTTAATTTGCTTCAAATAAATTTGTAAGGAGATTACGTTTACACTAGGATTATGGTATTAGAAGATATTATTTGTTGTATTTACTCTTTTGCTTTCACAGTTCCTTGAAGACTTCTTCCTTTCCTTTATTTTTGGCAGAGATTATAGTAAATTTCTTTATGAAACACTAGTGAAAAAATAGGCTTGATGCCTCATTATGGACTTTTCCATCCTTTATTCTGAAACCTCTACATAAGTCTTCACTTTCAAAGCACCTAACAGAGTTTGCTGGTCCTTTGATTTGCTCGTATATAGCTTAAACATTGTTAAAATGTAATAGAAGATCATCTCTGTTGAGTTGTACTTCCTGTTTCTTCAGCTATAGTTTTTGTTGAGTGATATAATCAAAGAAGATCCCATTATAGCAGCATCTAGCTCTCACATTCCAGTTCGGTGAGAGCGGTATATATGACAAATAACAGGGCAAAGCTGGTCATGCAGAAAGTAATCATTCCCTTTAACCCTTGTGCTGAATTGTGTTAGGTAAGCTGCGACCCGCTCTCCTGCTGGAAAGCAGTTTGCTTAGAGCCATTCGTGACAGTAACAGCATATCCTGTGGGAAACTTTATTTTACATCATTTCCACAAAAGCAGGTTCAAGTAATGTGAAATAAACATATATCAAAGAGAATACCACATGATATTGTTCTACTGAAACTCATATTGTGCAGTTCTGAATGTGGACGGAAAGAAACCTTTCTTCACAAAGGGCTGTATTAGCCTGCGAGATGCACAATATTCCTCTGTTTGGCAGTTATAGGAATTATACCTCTGCTCAGTGGCCTTGATTTGTAGCTGCAGCTAAAAGCAGCTCTGTTCAGTGAAGGTCATGTTTGTTCTCTCCTAAACCTAATACAACACGTATGAAATCAGTGACCCAACGTACTCAACAGAATTTGTTTTATAGTAAGGAGTTCCCAGCCAAGCGACGCTTATTCAGGCCTCGCATTTGCCACACCAGCTGTAACAACAACGGGCAAGTGTGTCCAGACACCATTCTGCTCGCTTAGCACTACTGAGTGACAAGACCATGGTGAACGAGAGAGGGTTTCAAGGTTGCATTACATCAGTTCAGCCAAAAATGTCTGGCTAAGCACAAAGTGAAAGTGAAAGATTGACGTTCTGGTGCAATGACTCAGTGCTCTGTTCTGTTCATTTTAAGTCCACACATGAAATACAGAGCAATGGAAACTTGAGGGGGGAAAGAAAATCTTTCTTACATTAATGATGAAGCCCATGTTCAATGGGACATATTTACAAAGACAAAGAGTATTTAAATATTTTTGTTTCCAACACTTAGCATCTTAAAATAGCCATTTTTGTTGATCAGCATCCTAGAACTAGACAATTTTTCTGACTGTGTTGCTGGATTTACTGCTCTACTTCCTACACAGAACCATAGAATCACCAGGCTGGAAGAGACCCACTGGATCATCAAGTCCAACCATTCCTATCAAACACTAAACCATGTCCCTCAGCACCTCGTCCACCTGCACCTTAAACACCTCCAGGGAAGGCGGTGAACCACCTCCCTGGGCAGCCCATTCCAGTGCCTAACAACCCTTTCTGTGAAGAATGTTTTACATGTGCAATCAGAGGAATTTTCCGAAGCACAGTCTGTGTGTTGGGCCTTCAGCTGATTTTCAGAGACGCTATGTTTTTTCTTTGTATTCGAATTTTACTCAGAATCATACAATGCTTTGTTTAGGAAGGGACCTTAAAGATTATTCATTTCCACCCCTGCTGCCACGGACAGGGATACTCTCCGCTGGATCAGGCTGCTCAAAGCCCCATCCTGCCTGGCATTGAACATCTCCAGGGATGGGGCAGCCACAATTTCTCTGGGCGACCTGGGCCAGAGTTGGCATCTAAATCTCCCCTCTTGCAGCTTAAAATCATTCCCCTTTATCCTGTCCCTGCACTCCCTGATAAAGAATCCCTCCTCAGCTTTCCTGTAGGCCCCTTTTAAGCACTTCAGTCTATTGCTAATGTTTACTCCTATCCAGGAAAGTAATTTTTGATGTGTTAAAATGTGATTTAAAATTATATTATTTAGAGAAATGTGAATCTATAACCCTAATGAAGTCAGGAATACATGAAAATAATTGAGAGTTCACTTACTTGTCTGTGCTTTAATTGTTAAATCCAAGTTAGCTTAACCTGGGAAGGATAAGGTCCCCGAGCACTTTCACAGTGAAATTTTAAGTATGTGAGGAACATGGACTAGGGTTTGGTTTGGGGGTTTTTTTCTGACTAAATTATTTCTCATGTATAATATAAAATGTGTTGTAGGTCTATCCTGACAACAACAATCTGGGAATATACAAATAATTCAGTGCTGTGCATTTAATTCACCTGTTCAGTAGTTTTTTTGAGACCAGTTAGGTGTAAAACCTGACAGTAACATTGCAAAGGTAGCTGAATTGCAAGTGCAAATTGCACTAATTATATACTAAAATCAAGACTATGCTATGAATTTCTTTCCGTACATGTAGATGCACGCATGGAGTTTAGAAAATTGGTCCAGAAAACTTAAAGCACAAATGAACCACGTGGATCAGTAAGCAAACAGCCTGAAAATTCTACTGCATATGATGTCATTCCTTTGCTGTAGGTCAGAAATAACTTCGTGCTGTTAATTATAGGTATTTATCATAGTTAATATGATTTTGTGGGGCCTTGTCAGTGATCAAAGGTGGTTCTTGGGATGGCTGTCATCAAGTGAGTTAGTAATTGTAGAATAGCTTATTTACTGAATCTAATATGCCATTAAGTAGACTTATTTTCCCCCTTTTCAGCAGTTAACGTCGTTGATAAAAGGACAGTTCTGTTTTAGTAAAGTTGATTTGTTGCAGTCGGGTACAATAATTATGTACTCTTAGGTAGACTATACGTTTGCAAATTAACACATGAAAGTTCTAGCAACTTTAAGAGTCTATCTTACACTGGTAATAGGCAGGGAGGTCTGAATTAAGGTGAGAATGGCCCATGGAAAACTTAATTTTAAAATTAATCATAGAATAACTCGGTTGGAAGAGACCCACCGGATCATCGAGTCCAACCATTTCTATCAAACACTAAACCATGCCCAAAATTTAAATTTTTTTTTTTTTTTTTGGACAAGGTGCTGAGGGGCATGGTTACTGAATAAATAGAACAAAATCATGGTTAATGAATAAACAGAACAAAATAAACAGGCAGTGAAATCACTGTCACACATTTACGGTGTGCCCAGGCTGATTTTTGACATTATTGTAAAAACATAAGCTGGAAATTCAGGCCTCAGACAAAAATGCTGCATTTGAGAGATGAAGACTGCTTTTATAAATCACAATGAACACACAAAATACAAAAATAGAGAAGCATTTGAACTGCAAGTGAAGTAAATAGCGCTACTATTAGATTGTATTACAGGTGGGAGCTTTTTTCCCCTGCTTCTCTGAGTCTGAAAGCACTTTTTTTTCCCTAACCTTGCACCTGGATTCAACCTACTTTCTTTGAATCCACTAGCATTCTGCCTGGGAAACCCATTTATGTAAAGAATGACCTCTCTCTGGGTTTTGCAGCTTGTTTGTGGTGTAGATGAGTGTGCCAGTTCAGAGCCCTCTGTTCAGTGTTGACTAAGACCTTGAAGAGTTCTTCAGCCCCACTAGGGCCACAGAAGAGCCTATTGAGACTGTCAGCCTTTTTTCCTGCCAGCTACTTTTTTTATTAGGCTGATAAACTCCTGAATTGTTGTAAAGCAGCTGCTCTGAGGAGGATTTAGCTAATTCTCAGGGCGCTCCTGGCTGTGTGGGAGATATATTTACGTCTGGACTATGAAGGTCCCTTGCATTGTTAGACCTAGGTGACCTCTTTCTAGATCAAAAAGAGGTTGCTGGAATGCAATTAAAATGCAGTGTTACTTGCTTGTAAAGCCCTGGTAACCCAATCAACGGTTCTCTCTCCCCATCTTTTTGTCTGTTCCTCTGCCCTTTCAGATTTCATTCTTATTTGAAGTTCTGTCTGTGCCGTAATTTGGTTTTACCTTGCTGCAAAATGCCTCAGATAGTATTATTAAAACTCACCTTAAAAAATAAAAAAGAAAGGCAAAAATATGTCCTGTCCTTTAACAGCCTGTTCTGCAGAGGTTCAAGCTATTAATTTTCACATATTGCTCAAGTAAGCAGAACTCTGTGCATTTGATTTTTTTTTCCCTAATAATCTCAGATGTAGTTTTGTTGTAATGTAGTACACAATTCATATTGATTAACATGTCTGTAAGTGAGATATGCATTTTATAGACACATTCCAAAGCGAAGCATGAAATCGAACTGTAAATAATTACATTTTTTAAAAGGGTGGCTTTTTTTTTTATTTTTTTCTGTTCTGTGGCAAAATTTGTTCTTACTGAAACAAAGGTTTGATTAAAACTAAAAACAAATTTACATTTGTAGGAGTTCCAGCACTGTTGTTTGCAATTTGTTATATGGCTTTACCTGGCATGCTGTTTCACCCTTCATGACACACATCAATACCTTCTTTATGTCTGGCTATTACCACTCATTTAAAAATCTATTTTACATGATTCTTTCAGCCAAAAATGGACCATAATGACATAGAATAGAGCCTGTGCTTCATAAATTCTCCAGGAATCAATACTTTGGCTGGGAATTTGTCAGTCTCACAAAGCTATGCATCATTAAACTTTACTGTTATTACAGTGGACTCTGCTTCAAAGTTCACTACCTACCTGATATTGGATGAACCCATTTAAACCAAGGAAAATATATGAGACACAAATGCTTCTGTACTGACATGTATTTATCCAGATAATGTTTAATTTATGAAATATAAGTAGCTCTTAAACTGCTTATTGGTTTATGGGCAAAGTTCAGCAATATCATCGTTAAAGATTATATGCTGATCGCAAGTTATTGGCAAATGACTTTAAACTGAATCCATTCAGATTATTGCAAATATGACTTATTCTACCCGTAGGATCTTATACATTAATCGCACGACAATGAATTTGTGAGCACAAACATCCATTTGAATTCAGAAGCCGTATCCAGCCAAACCACATTAGCAGGAGTTTATGTTGCTATTAGATATAAATGCTTTTTGTCACTGTACCTATCTGTAATATGGCTTTACTTAGTAAAAATTATAGGCGTTTGTGCAAACAAAAGGATTTGTTACACGCTATTGATCATCTGGTATGCATCAGTATTTTGTGTGAAATATTTTAGCTCCCTCGTGGAAAAGGGAGGCTTTTTACATGGCTCCCAGACAGAATAATGAATAAACAGTGAAATTCAGGAATTTATGGATGACACGGGAGGAGAACTGTTTATTTCTGCTACTCAAGATTAGTCTTGAATACTAAAAACATACCCACAAATCAGGGTTTGTTTATAGAAGGGTTATAAGCAGACTATAAGCTAAATTGAAAAGAAGATTATTTGTATGGGACACGTGAAATAGGCTGTATATTCTGCCTGCCTCACACACTTACTTGGTTGACCAATTCCTGGACTTGAGAGCTATCGGCCCCCTTGGGATAACCTTCCTCTGCTCTTCTGCAGTCCTCCTGACCATGGGCCAAATAATAGTCTGCTCAGCTGCGATTACTTGTGCTGACACCCGTGGGCATCACCCTGTACCCGTTGTGTGCAAGTACTTGAAGAAAATACTTAGAGTCAGGATTAACTAAGTATTTTCTCAAGTCCAAGGCTCAGGATTAACCGAGTTGGTTCTTCCTGCCTCAGAGAAACTTGGGCATGTGCAAGGCTCCAGTGGAAGCACAAGCTTCTGAAAATGCAAGTAGTTTTGTTAGTCCCGTGAGAAGTCACCTGCAAAAAGATAAAGGACAAAATCAATGGTTTGTTGGCAGGCACACACACAGGCACATGCCCTCTCTATCCTCTCCTTGGGGTTGCCACACCTGCCTGTCTGCTGTCTCAGCATCATCTCTCACACTCAGAAGATCAAAAAAAGGAGAAAACAAAAAGGGTCATTAGTTAAGAGGCGCAGGTGTGAAGAGACTTTCTAAGCTATAGACTTGGTGCACCTGCTCTGGGGAGCATCGCTGGGAGCTGAGGCAGGTGTACTAGTCTCCAGTGCTTGCCAGGCTTGCGGGGATTGCTGCCTGTGGACACTGAATGTTGTCTGCAGGCAGGAGAAAATAGAGAAGTACCGCTCTCACTGCATCTTTGTCTTCTGATCCTGTGTATTCATGATTCAGGGCGAATCACAGTATTGTGAGCAATTGCACAGCTGTAAACAGGCTGCCAAATGAGTTCGGCTTTAAAGATAAAACAAATTCTGCAAGTTTCAGAACAGCTATAAACCTTGCTTTTTTGGGGAAAAAAAAAGTGCTCATGTTTTGATTACCTTGTCCATTTGTGTTTTTCTAATTCTTAAGCACTGGAAAAAACAAAAATACACATGAGTAGGTTGAGATATTACACTCTGTTTACCAGCCTTTCCTCAAACATGTTTTTCACAGAAAGGGTCATTGGGCATTGGAACAGGCTGCCCAGGGAAGTGGTTAATTCACCTTCCCTGGAGGTGTTTAAGGGACGGGTGGACAAGGTGCTGAGGGGCATGATTTAGTGTTTGATAGGAACAATTGGACTTGATGATCCGGTGGGTCTCTTCCAACCTGGTTATTCTATAATTCTATGTTCATTTCAGTTGTTTCTTTAACAGGTATGAGGTTCCCCTTACATGCTTTTCCCAGAGTACATTGGGTTACTCATGTTTTGATAGCATCTTGAAGGTATCCACAAATCAGGCCCAAGTTTACATGAGGAGTTAGTCGGGTGCCAAAGTTAACTGTCCTGGAATCCATGTTCCAATAGAACATGGAATGTTCTAAAGATGTTGTTTGGAAACCATTAGTGCTCCATCAAAATCTATAGTGTTTACACTTCATATGAAGTGCTCTCACGGTTGAAAACCAGACGTATCTCTCATCTCTCACACATACACTTTAAATATATATATATCTATACACAATATCTGCTATGTAGGTTTCTCATTGCAGAGGAGAATACTTGAAATAAATGTTATTAATACAGTGGAAGTTGAACGTAAAACAGAGTACAAAATGGAAAAAGAGGATGAGTTACAAAACAGGGATGTGTGTGTTACGGCTGATAGAAGATCCCTACAGTTTCAGAGAAGCTATTCAGCTTTTCATTAGTATCGAGCACTTCCTCAGGGACGCCAGCTACACAGAACTGGAAAGATAAACTTACCCTTTCGCACACAATCCCATTCAAAACCTTTCACAGCATTTCCAAGTCGGGGGATATGACAAAGATACAACTGCTATCTTCATTATTGCTTCGGTATTATTTCATTTATAACACATACTTACATCCCTGGCATTTCACAGATAAAAGACAATCCAAGGTCTCTAGTCTTGGCATCCTGCAATCTAATCTAATCATCACAAATCACATCTGAAGCAAAGCTACTGTAAACATATTTGTATCTCCATGGAAAAAAAAAATTCAAAAAAGTGTGAAAACCAAAGAAGGGTTCTCTAAGAGATGTTTTCTGTTAGCCTAATTACTTTAGTAATACTGGCCTGTTACGGAAAAAAGAGTGACAGTGGCCTGTTCCTAAGCAATGATAAGAGCTGGAAAGGAGGGATAAAGAAAACTGAAGGAGGAAAATGAGGAGCTGAAGGAGGGGGAATGAGGTCATTGGATGCACTAGGGAAATGTGGAAAGGGGTTGACTGCTTGAGGCAGAGGCAGCAGCCTGGAAGAGAGTATGAAGTCGCAAAGAAACAAAGGAGAACAGCACAGGGCAGAGTCTGCAGAGTAAACGTGGAGTCTCTAGGGAAGCAATAGGAAGCCAGAAAGGAGAGGTACATGGATTAGAGTTAGCACAGGGATCCCTGAATATGAAGAGCAAAAATCACTGGTTGTTTTAAACAAGCAAAAAAGTGTTTTGTAAGGTTAGTGCTGATGTTTTGAAGCTGAGAGAGCAAGAAAAAGCTTTGCAAACTTGAGGTCTATAGAAGTCTGTGGGACAGATTCTTCCTCCAAAGTAGCTGTATAAATAGTGTACGACTATTGCTACAGGCTCCAGGTTGAAACAGCAGACATGTCTTTTCATCAGTCTTTTGAGTCTAAGGTGCTTTGTGACACATGCTGAATCTACCTTGGGCCAAGCCAAAAGAAACATCCCTGATGTCCCTCCCAGAGCCTACTCACCACTTTGGTCCCCAGCTGCCTTAAAGACGTCACCTTTCAAACCTACTACGAAGGTCACCTTCTCATTTAGAAAGTGTACAGTCTTGACCCATCTGAACATCTCCAATAAGATTCCCATAGAAGTGATGAAACTAGACTTTCATCAAAGGTGTCAGTGGCTACACAACCTCAGTAGTTTAAAGTGGTTTTTTTTCCTCTAATTCTACCACACAAGGCAAAGTGATACACTTCTCGTTGCGTCCAGCATGTCCAGTTTTAGGTTTCTGCATCTACTGAAGTAGGCAGTCCTATCAATGTCGCTTTAGTCTTTCAAAGTACAGAGCAGAAGTGATTTTCTAACTGTCTGCCTAACAATCTGTCGTGTTGACATTTGAGGAACATCTAGCATATTTTGAGCAAATATATTCTTATGAGAATTCCTGTTGGACAGCACGAGGAGTAGGTTTTATATAGAAATTTCTCTATTAAATTCTCTACAGTGACTTTAAAATTCCATATATTTGCTATAACTATATATTACAGGGTTTTGGAGTAATATCTTCTCAGTTACGTTTCTGTCCCTACAGCCTTGTTTTCTTCTGCAAGATACATGTCTTTTAGGATTTAACCACCTGTTTTTATAATAAACCACATCCTCCTTGCTTTTTATTTCGTGTTCAATGCACTGGCACAAGTTTTAGAGGGAGTTATAGGTACTGCATTCTTTATACAAGCAGCTCAGAATTTAGCAATCCTTTTTGAAGCACCATTCAGTAAATAAGTGATTTTTTTTTTCTTAAAAATTCATTAAGAGTAAATGGTTGGGGGGAGTAGTTCCTTCTCTAAATCTCTAGTGCCTGAAGTCCTTTCTGTTCCGCCTTTATCATCCTTGCAGAGTTCAATGATTACATATTTGACTTCAGTTTACAAAAGCTTACCACTGGGGTAAAGGTAATATATTTGGTGTTTTGATATAATCTATTTCATGAGCACTACTGTCAATATCTATAAACTTCTCTCAATACACCCCACGAATGTTAACTTTTTCCTTTTGACTATTATTAAAGCAGCAAGGATGTTCAGGAGGGAAGAGGGAGAGAGATGTTTTGGATGATTTGCCAGTTACAGCCCAGGGGACTACAGAGGCAACTAGTCTTATTTTTATATTTATTGTAAAATTAAATGTTGACATAAGGTCTGAGAGATTTGCATGAATACAACAATGTCATTATTAAACAGCTGGGATCCTTGAATTTTTCAGAACTAATTCCAGGGGAAAAAAATGAAAGCAGAGCTCATGTAATAGAGTGTAATGAATAGTGCCTCTTGTTTCCTCAAGAAATTATTCTGCACTCTTGAAAAATTATCAGCAGTGGTAATTTCAGTGCTTCTTTCATTTAATACTTTTTGCATTATTCACATGAAGCCGGTAAAGCCATGTAACATGCACACTGATAGCCTTTTTGCTATACCAGGTGCCAATTTTATTGCAGAATATAAATGTGTGCTATACAGAGGCCTATTTTTCTCCTCAGACAATAATGAGATACGTTTGTGTTGTTTTAAATAGCATTGGTTGTATTAAAACATCTAGTTACAGAGAAGGGTTGTATTAAGCAAAGGGTTATGTCTGTCTCTTCTGGCGTATTCAGGACAGAAGGTCAAATTTTGCATTAAATGGGTGAATGAAGGGTGAGACGTCAAAGACAGGTGTCCCTGGCTGTGCTGTCAAATATTTAAAACTTAACATCTGCTGGCAAACTCCAGCCAAACCCAGTAATGGACCAGAGCTGTGTAGTTAGTGTATGTGCCAATTCCTTCCTCACATGGCTGGTGTGTCTTTTATACATCAGTCCATAAGATTAAGTGCCCTCCTCTGGTGAAACCACTGGGCCTTGGGGAGCTGCAACGCAAAGAGCTTTTGCTCTCCATGAAGGTGGAGTTTCTCCCCAAAGGCTCAGCACTGCCACTGGTTTACATAGAGCTGTATCAGCCAACAGCTTTGTGGTCCATATCCTCACCACAAGCAGCTATGGATGAGCAAGCGCCTGCATGGTAAAAGCACATACACTCATTGACTGAAATTCAGAAAGTCTAAGAAACATCCTGTCATCCGCGCTGAAGATAATCTCTAATTATCCTTTTTATGCTGCTGCATACCACCCAAAGTTTGGTTGCATCAGTGTAGGTAGTTTCATTAATTCCTGAAAGAGTCCTGTTGAATCGCTTCCCTTTTCATGAAACAGGCCACTGAAGGGTCAGTATAAGTGAGAAGCTCAAGACAGGTGCTACCAACTGTGGGTTCAGCTATTAGAAATATTGAAGGAACTCCTCTGTCTTTCCTGGAGCAGCAAAGCAGATTGATGTTCACAGCTGTTCCTAGCGTTACCAGACACTCTTAACCACTAGTACCCACCTTATTCACTAATATTCTACTGCTCATAAATGGCTCATAAATAGTTCTCCTTTTCAGTAAGACATCTGTAGCCAACATTAGTAGCGACGCTTCCAAATTTCTGTAACAAAAGATCCGTCCAAGATTGCTTCGAGGCCTTTCTTGATTTTCAAACCAACATTTCTTATCAGTTTACTAAAATGGCGAAGGATGCCAAATTGCTATTCAGAAACCCCAAAGGACTGACAAGAAGCAGTCTATTCTTTTTTTTCTGTCTGTTGTCAGTCTTTCGTTCAAGCACAGAGTTTCAGCGTTAACATTTGGAAGGCGAGTTCTCCTTATTACAGCTTGCTGGATTCCAATGAAGACTTTGCAGCTTGTCAGTAAAGCTTCCAAAGCGTTGGAGGCGAGAGAGCACAATGCATCAATGTATTTCCAAGTTTCATTCGCTCCCATATATTCAGTTCTTAGGAAAATGGAAATTATGTCCAAATTCTTGTCATATCCCTTTACACCTATTCTGTACGTCTTGTACTCCTGCTTATTCAGCCAAGTAATGGAACAAAAGCTAATGCTGCTCACTCACCTCTTTTTTCCAGCTGTCCGAACTAAAGGCCGTACACTGAGCCAAGCTATTTCCTTACATTCATTTCTCCTTTATGTGCAACTGAGTAGAAAGAAGGAAGGATGGACCTGGCCTTTGTGCTAGCACTTTTCTTGCTCCCTGAGATAGGCCCTGTTCTTCTATAGCAGATTAGGACAGCTAGCAAGGCTGATGAGGGGAAAAAACTGGCTTTCACAACTGCAAGAATGTAGCTCTTGTAGAACAAAGGGAGGCAAAGTGAAGAATGATTTATTTCTTGCGAATGGAAAAGTTTTGTTGCTACGTCCATTATAGAACTAGAAGAGACCACTGTTACATCCAATGTAACAGGCTGTTCCTGAGCTAATCCCTCCTTAACTGCAACAAAACTTTCAGAAACCTGTGATCTTCCAATTTTAAAGTTCCCGTCTAGGAAAATACACTGCTAGTACATGTTATGCTTTATTCATGACCACAGTGAAAAGTTCAATCTTGCTTTTAGGGTCTAGGAGATACATTTATCCCCTTCAGTGGGAAGGAGAGCCTTTAATAAAGCAAATGCTTTTCCTCTACTGAGCAGAATGAAAAAAAAAAAAAAAAAAAAGACTGAAAAAAAGACTGGAAAAGGCCTTAGTGAATTGGGGCATGGTTCTAGGGAGGTCTCTAAGCTTCAGTAAGCAGAGCCGAGGAAAGCTGGGATGAGGTTGATCTAATGAGTGCATCATGACCCAATGAATCAATTGGTCGTTCCAGCTGTGCTTTGCCTCTGCAGCTTATTTGAACTGATTTGTTCTGCCAGTTTATTGGTACAACTGAGTGATTTTCAGAACCCAACCTTATTGTTTAGATGCTACACAATTTCTCCCTAATTATGTCATCTCTACAGTCAGCTTCATAGTTTTAGCCCCAGCACGACTATGTTTGTCTCCTTTCCTATTGTGCAAAGTGGTTACATCCCTATTCATGATAATTTGCATCGCTGATTGTGAAACTGAAGGATCGAAGCTAAAGACCAAGCTGAATTTTACTGAGGATGGTATTTAAAAAGTCATAATCTTCTGCGTGCTGATTGTCTGCCTCTGTTCAGCAAATCTTCTGGACAAGGCACCCACAGTGTAAATGAACTTTCTTGGTGGGAAAGGATTTTAGAACACTTCATCGTACCCAACAGTTTAGTTTGCCCGTGAGATATGCAGAAATAGCAAGGATGTCGAACACAGAAAGACCTTGCTGTGGGAAACCTTAAACCTAGGCTGAGCTAACCTGTGAGTTCAGATGTAGATGCCAATCATTTGAGAGAGCTGTGCAGTATAAACATCCTGGGAATTAAAGTACGAGTGCTAAGGCACATCCCAGCCTTTTTCTGCTGGTTTCAATTTCCACTGACTTCCAGTAAAAAAAATGTAAGATTTTGTTATGACCACATACTTACTAAATAACAACAACAACAACAAAGTCAGACTGATAGCAATGTGTCATAGAAGACATAAAAGCAACTAAATCTAAACACAAAATGAAACATGAGCCAGCAGTGGCCCAAGTGGCCAAGAAAGCCAATGGCATCTTGACTTGGATCAGAAATGGTGTGACCAGCAGGTCCAGGGAGGTTATTCTCCCTCTGTACTCAGCACTGCTGAGACTGCTTCTCGAATCCTGTGTTCAGTTCTGGGCCCCTCACCACAAGAAGGATGTTGAGGCTCTGGAGTGAGTCCAGAGAAGAGCAGCAAAGCTGGTGGAGGGGCTGAAGAACAGACCTTATGAGGAGCGGCTGAGAGAGCTGGGGGTGTTGAGGCTGGAGAAGAGGAGGCTGAGAGGAGACCTCATTGCTCTCTGCAACTACCTGAAAGGAGGTTGTGGAGAGGAGGGAGCTGGGCTCTTGTCCCAAGTGACAGGGGACAGGACAAGAGGGAATGGCCTCAAGCTCCACCAGGAGAGATTCAGGCTGTGCATTAGTAAAAAATTCTTCACAGAAAAGATCATTGGGCACTGGCAGAGGCTGCCCAGGGAGGTGGTTGATTCACCTTCTCTGGAGGTGTTTAAGGTGCAGGTGGACAAGGTGCTGAGGGACTTGGTTTAGTGTTTGATAGGAATGGTTGGACTTGATGATCCGATGGGTCTCTTCCAACCTGGTGATTCTATGATTCTATGACTTTTTTAACATCCTTGCTGGAAAACTAAAGCACAGAGATCTTTGAAGTTTCAGGATCCAATTGTGCATTCATTGGAGTGGAAGGATGTTTTGTACTCATGCATCTTCTGGAAATTCACTGTGAATCTCCTTACATAGTTTTGCACAATTTGATATGTCTGGACTAAACCATCACATTGTACAATTCAGGATTGTTTAAAACCCTTGCAAAGAGTTCCTGCATCTTTTTAAGGGGCACTGTCACCATTCCTTACATGTGCATTAGTATGAACTGTGACTCTCCCCATGAAATTAATTTTATTTTGTGTACAAGGAGTAGAAAATATTGATGTGGAAATAGTTATTTGATTCTTTATAAGCACAGTGCAGTTCTAAAGATAATCGGATTATTCAAAATGTTAATTACTCTAATTTGCTCCAGTCTGATAAGAACTAAAGTTAGGTATTGCCTCTCTCTTTTTCCCAGCAATGGCATCGCTAAGTGTCTCTCTGAACTTTTAAACATAAATATTTTATTGTTAAGATTCATGAAAGCATTGCTTTTCATGAGGTAAATGGTGCTGCTGAAAGAGGGTGTGTCGTCTGAGT
Organism: Coccyzus lansbergi; assembly: GCA_033558105.1. NCBI lineage: Eukaryota > Metazoa > Chordata > Aves > Cuculiformes > Coccyzidae > Coccyzus > Coccyzus lansbergi. Next base: position 140,807 of record JAUMJK010000002.1, read on the forward strand.
TCACGCAGAGTGAAGAAAAGGGAGGAGAAAGGAAGGTTAAATGATTGCTTTTGGAAACCTCCTTCAGTGCCCAAAACTACCCAAGTCTGACTCACATTGACAGACAGCGGCATTGTCTAAATTTTATTCAGAATATTTAAATTATGTTTTTAAGGTAAACACCCAGACCCATACTTAAGCATCTGAAAAAAAAGTGACAACTTTGACTGCTTAAGTACCAAACTTTTTTAATCTTCTTTAATTTAAAATCAGCACCATAAGAAGTGACCTGGTTTTGTTTCAGTACTAGGATGTGGACCACATTTTTAAGTTTGAGACTTGAGCTTGGAACTGGCTCCTACAGCATTTTCTTCTCTTATTGTCTGAACTTCTTGCAACTTTGTAATATTGACATACAAGTCGCTGATGAAATGATAAAAATTCCAATTAAGCAAAATTTTTAAATTATCAGTATTATCTCATTTAATTTGCAGTTCCGTCTTTGATCGTAGGAAGTGTCCAATATCCATATGTGTCACTCACTAAAAACATTTTTGTTCAAGCATTATCAATTATTCCTTTAAATAAGGAATTGTTTATGCAAAAAAACCTAACACATGAATTGTAGGAGGATGTTGCATGTTACTGAGTTTCCTTCAAAATTTCAGAAGATTTCTTTTCTTAAAGAGCTGATTAACCTGAAAAGTAAAATAATTTCTGTCATCATTTGGCAGGTACACAACTTCTTTCTCCTTCTTCCCCATGTGACTGAGGTGGGTTGTACCTTCGTGTCTGTGTCAATTATTGTAGAAGCACACACTTCACCAGTTGATGCTAATGAGAGAGGAGGAGACCTCATTGCTCTCTACAACTCCCTGAAAGGAGGTTGTAGAGAGGAGGGAGCTGGGCTCTTCTCCCAAGTGACAGGGGACAGGACGAGAGGGAATGGCCTCAAACTCCACCAGGGCAGACTTACACTAGACTTTAGGAGGAAGTTTTTCACAGAAAGGGTCTTTGGCACTGGCAGAGGCTGCCCAGGGAGGTGGTTGATTCACCTTCCCTAGAGGTGTTTAAGGGATGGGTGGACAAGGTGCTGAGGGACATGGTTTAGTGTTTGATAGGAATGGTTGGGCTTGATGATCCGGTGGGTCTCTTCCAACCTGGTGATTCTATGATTCTATGATTTCAAGAAGAAAAGTAATTTAAGACTTTTCCCCTTGAAAGCTATGTTCACCAATGCATCAGCACTGTAAATTTCTCCATTTTCCCTCCTTACACAATTCAACACTGGACATGTCATCTAAAAAAGTTACTGCTAAAGGTGCAGAGTAATTAATTTTTGACCTCTCAGAGGACTCCAAATAATTCCAGTTGTTTGATGGTGGGTTTTATAGTGGGAACACTTATTTCCTCCAGTTGGATTTTGATTGACAAACCGATTTCATGCTGTAATATCACATAGCCATCAGGTGGTTAAAAGCTTTCAGCTGTTTCTAGCCTTCCCTGGATTTGAATCAGTGACCTAAAGGCAAAAAACTTTGTCTCTCATTAGCAAAACCCTCAGCTACACTGTGCACCCATTCGGTTAAGTTCAGTTCAATTTCATGTAAAAAATTTAGCTGTGATATGAAACATAAGAGAAGCGTTTTACATTTAATTTTCTGCCTGTGTTTTTTTTTTTTTAAACATTAGTAGGTGGAGAGAGTTTCAAAACAGAGATGATTTTTTAAAAAAATTAACATGTGGCCACTGCCATTTCTCTTTAAACGTCAGAAAACTCTAATCTAAGCAGTGTTCTTTCCTGCTGTGACTAAAGAAAAAGCAGAAAAAAGCAGCTTTGCTTCTTCACTGTTCTAACACATTTCTAATAATAAAGATCGCTGTCTTTGAACTCTCCCAACCTTCCTCTGGTCTTCTTTGCTAAAGCCATTAAAATGATTAGAACTTCAAGCAGGGTTACAGTGTTAAAATGCTTGACTTTTCCCTTTCTCCAAACAGAACGGGTGGGTTTTAAAGATGGCACACATCACAGTAATCCAGTCTAACTCTTCTATCAGTCTGCCGAAATTTCTTCAACAGATTTGCCCAAAACTGTGTTAAAAACCATAAATCACCGGATTAAACTTGTAGGGAATGATGAAAGCTGAATTCGTGTATATACATGTGGTGGTACAAATGAACTCTTTTATTATTTAACCTGAATGAAAGCAATAAATTTGAAACAGATTTAACTGATGATATTGGTAATCCACAACAGATTTCATGAATGCTGTTGAATGAACATCGGTTTTGTTGAGTAATCTCTCAGATTAAAGAAGGGAAGGATAACTCAAAAAGTCTGTTGAGATTCATATTCTTTTCCTGTTTGTTTTGCTCTGACACAAAACCATAGTGGTCATTGCATTTTTTAGTTATTAGTAAATAGAACATTTACTTTAAAACCTATTAAAAATCTAGAAAGCTCATATTAATCCTGTCCAGATCAGACATTCTCAAGAGCAAAGAACAAGTTCGTTGAAGTTAGCTTAGCTGAATTTAAATATGGAATTTCAATTCTGATTGGTAAATTTTAGGAGTCTTTACAGACTATGATAATTCCACCCTTAGACTGTAAGGAATATGATTCTCCTGTAATTTATTATGTCCTATAATTTAGGCAGCCCTTTCCTGGCAATTATGTGAAAGTAATATTTAGCTACAGGGAACCTTCGCAGCGATTTAAATTTTCTAGATAAGAAGGATTTGAGCATAAGCAATTGTGGGTGTGTGCTGACACAAGCATCATCACTGCCTATGTCTCCATTTGATAGCGATGAAACATCTAATGCAACTAAATGGTAACAATACACTAATCAAGAATACTTCTCCAATGGGAAAAAATTATACGGAGGAATGAATGATTATGTCAACAGACTACTGAGATAACCAAGCTGACATGAAACACTCAAACTGAAAAATCTGAGAAGGAACAGTTAAAACTCCCCCCTGGTGAAATCATTGAGAGAAAACTGGAAGCAGCATTTGCGATGACTGCAGCTAGGAGGACTGGAGTCTTCTAAATTATTCTTAGAATCATAGAATCGTAGAACAACGAGGTTGGAAGAGACCCATCGGATCATCGAGTCCAACCATTCCTATCAAACACTAAACCAAGTCCCTCAGGACCTTGTCCACCTGTGCCTTAAACACCTCCAGAGAAGGTGAATCAACCACCTCCCTGGGCAGCCTATTCCAATGCCCAATGACCCTTTCCTAAGTTACTTGAGTATAATTTGAATGGGGGAAGAAGAAATTTAGGATCATAGAATCATAGACTTTTTTGGCTGGAAAAGACCTTTGAGATCATCGAGTCCAACCATACCTGTCCACTCCGAAACCATATATCTGAGTACCTCATCTACCTGTCTTTTAAATATCTTCAAGGATGGTGACTGCACCACCTCCTTGGGCAGCCTCTTCCAGTGCCTGGTAACCCTTTCAGTGAAGATTCTTTTCCTGATACCCAGTCTAAATCTCCCCTGGAGCAACTTGAGGCCATGTCCTTTTTTTCTATTGCTTGTTGCTTGGTAGTAGAGATGAACACCCACCTCACTACCACCTCCTTGAAGGGAATTCTAGACAGTGATAAGGTCAGCCCTATGGTAGTCGGTTTGGTTAAGGAGCTGTTTCGATGTTCTTATCCTTCTTTGTCGTATTTGGTTTTATCTTATGAGACACAAAATACCATACTTCTGGGGTTGTTTTTTTATATTTTATCCAACCCACTTGGCTCTCACATCTAAAAAGATTGGTTGGTATGTAATCTGTGAAAAGAGCAAGGCAGATTGATTACTAGTAATGTGCACATGGATATGTACACATATCCCTGCGCACTACAGGGAAATCAGGAAGAGGAATTGCAAACACAGTCAATACTTGGAGCGTTTAATAAGTATCGCGTCCCATATTTTATGAATTACCTTAGAATAACATTGTGCACATAATCATTTCTGTGAGTCTCGTGAAATGTCACTGATGTGTATATCTAACACGTTTGGTTATTTAAATGTGTGGTTACTTGGCAGCAAAAAAAAAATCACTCAGCTACATCTTTCTCCATTACCAGTGCAACAAGATATTTAATGGTCTGTTTAATTTAAAATATCCAGATTGCCATATCTAGAACGGGAATCCTCACATGGTTAAAGTTAAGCAGGTGCTTAAATATCTTCATGGGCTCAGTGATAACTGTGCAACCATGGCACTAATTCCAATGTCATTGATGTTCCCTAAGTTTTACTTGCCTATCACCAGGAGTAGAATTTCCCCCATGCTGCTTTTTCTCCTGCTGTGTATGTTTTAATTCCTGAACTGCACTCTCTACATTAAATATTTCTCTATGACAATTCCAGTAACATTTTCTAATCACAAAATAATATTTACCATCTTCCCCCATGTGGTTTTCAGAACAGAGGGAGCTGCTGCAGTTCTGTGGAGGTCGTGAACCTGCTTGATGAAGCACAGATGAATATAAAGTATTCTACTGAGCTTAACAGGCTTTATTAATGTGCAGATTCAATACACATTTTTATTTAAATTCATCTAAAGGCTAAAGGACACATTTTTCAATTGTTATTTTGCATTTAGTTTTCTGAGATTAGTTTAGCATGTTTTTTATAAAAAAAAAAAAGTGTGATTAGATATCTACAAATTACTTTCTGTTAATTATAATCATTGCCCCTCACAATACTTTTGGACTTTTAAGGGAAGAATCAACCAGCAATTTAATTTGAAAGAGATTTGCACAAAATCCTCTGCTTCTTGTCCTTAACCCATACACTCAGTATCATTTGTGACTAAGACCCACACTTCTTTTTCTTTGAAAGATCAGAAAATATTCTTTTCCCTTGTTTTCTACTCCTCATCCTCTAATAGAGTTCAGTTTGTAAACAGGAATATTTACCCACATTGCCAACAGGGGAAACATCTTCTAATTATCTAAATCAGTTTGTCTGAGCCTTAGTCATCCTCCTTCTTGATGTTTGACTCGTTTTTGAAGGGCAGTTAAGTAACTAAAGATTTAGAGAAGTGATCATTGAGATTTTTCATAAATATATGTTGATCTCAGTGAAAGGCAAATGTCTTAGTTCAAGTGCATAGCTCTGTAAATTCGGATATTAAAGGTATCTCTAAGCACCTAAGCCTTTGGCACTGAAATCTTTGGCACATATTTCCTTTGCAGTACAACTCTCTGTGAGATGTTATCATCTTCCTCTGTCTCCTCACTACTGGAGAGCAGGCAGGTTGGGACACACACCCACTTCGCAGTCACGTCAGTGAGAAGTCTGAGGGCTTCAGTTTACACTGCTGACCTAAGTGCCTTTAATCTAAGCTCTGAGATTTTGCATTTAAGCAGCTGAGAAGCACGTATACATTCCATTCCTCGTACTCAGCAGAGGGGCAAAGCAGATAGAGGGAGAAGGTATCTGGCAATTTTCTGCAATTACATTTGCTGTTTCCTATTGGTAAATGCCCTTAGTTGTCTGAATTTCCCTTTTCAAAAATATCCTCGGCACTCCTAGGGGATTAGCTCTTCTTAATATACTTATGTGATGAAATTATAGCAGGATGTTGCCAAGGAGTGGCATGCTACAGATTGTACAGGTAAAACCACATCTGAACAGCCTTTAGCTTCCATTTCTCTCCCAGCATTCAGTCTTAGAAAGAAATGGGATATCGCTTCCTGAAAAGTAGTAGTGAGATGCCCACCCAGCAACCTTGCAGATGCCAGCCCTGCCACCTGGCACAGCCCCACGCACTGCATGCCAGTAATGTATTCCAGGCACAAGCTAAAATGAACTGCATACACCATTCCAGTGCTCCTTTTATTTATCGGTGGAGAAAAGAGTTGTGTGCCAATTACAATTGAGCTGTTGTTTCTGTAATATAAAGGAGCCAGCCAAAACAGCAGGACTTCTGCTCTATAACCAGACCCATTTTCTGGAAGTGACGATTCAGCTGCTCAACAGCTCCAACAGTTCATTTTTCTGATGTCCTGATAGGGGCAAACTGGCATTCTTTTAACTTGACCCTATTGCCTTCTCATTTGTGCTGAATCTCCTGCTAATAAATATACTTAATTTCAGTATGGGAATGTTTCCTTGCAGTGACGTTTTAGCTGCTTACATGTTAAGTCTGTATTTGTGAACTCTTGGCACTGACACCTGGATACTTAGCTTATGGAACCAGATCTTCAGTTGTGGAAGGAGTTGGCACAGCTTGGGGATTTTAAGTCATGTTTATACTTTTTGATCCTGAAGTATTCTAATTATGAAGCATGTCAGACCTGTTCTTAGGCTGCTTTGTGGCACCAAGGAACCATTGCATCAGCCTGAAGCCTGCACAGGCACAAAATCATCCTTCCCTCTAGCTGTGTCATCTTGGCTAGTTGTAAGGTTTCATAGGGAATTAAAGGGGTTTTGTTGGCAAAGGTGTTTTTAGAAGAGCTTTGCATCAATGTAGAAAAAAAAGTCCTCCTTTTTTATCAGAACGTCTACCATTCATAACTGATCTTTGTTATGCTACAAGAAAGAAGTAGAAGGCAACTGCATCTTGTTGCATATAACCATTACAAGCAAACCAATTACAAGCAGCTTACCAGTCTGATGAGGAAGGCTTTAAACTATATGGACTAGGATATGAGGAAATGACCTTGTAGTTAAGTGAGGGAGCAGAGGTTGGGGTGGTTAGTATATAGGGTAGGTTGATAGGAGGGAGGGAACCACCAGAAAGGCTAAATCCCGCCCCGAGGGCCAACCTCAAGTGCCTCTGAAGTACACAGCCTGGGAAATAAAAGGAGTTGGAGCTCAACACAAGGTTGCAGAACCATGATGGTTTTTGTATGACAGATGCAGTGGAATGGATTGTAGGACTAGAGTGCAGCTAGGGTGGATGGTACAGGCTTTTTAGGAAAGGCAGACATGTAAGGAGGCAGTGGGGGGCAGTGCTGTTTATATGAAGGAGCCGTTCAAAACACTCTTCCATGATTTTTTTTTAAACGAAAAGTTGCCAAAAAGTTTTTTGGAGAACTGGTAGGTGGAGTCCTGTGAGACTCCAGTTTGAAAGACAAAGATTCTGAGGAAAGCTGGAGGATCTCTAAGGACAGCCTCCTCAAAGCTTAAGCTCACTCATCCCAATATTGAGGAAAATGCTACCAGGAGAATGTCTTGGTTTAATGAGTGTGACTAAAACATATGGCTGAACTCCAGTGCAAAAAGGACACATACAGGAAATGCACATACATAAAAGGAAGGAGTGGATACTAAAGAGAAACATGGAAGACTTGCCTAGGCAAGCAGGGAAATGTTAGGAAAACCAAACCTCGACTAGAATTGAACTTGGCAAGCTAAGCTAGAATTGGACCTGGCAAGGGATATCAAAGTCAACAAGAGCAGCTTCTACACCTGTATTAGTAGTAAACAATAAATGGGGATAATGTGAACTTGCTGCTAAATGGGTGCTGCTAAGCAATAAGAGCAGATGCAAATAAGGCTGTAACTCATTGCCCCACATTTCACTGACAACGTCTCCCATGGCTCTGACTAGACACACAACATTGAAAGAAGACAGAAACTACCAGCAATGGCAGAGGATTAAGTCAGAGCTGTCTTGAGAAACCTTAACCCATCCCAGTCCACAGGACTAGATGGGTGGCGTCCAGAGGTACTGAGGGAACTTGCTGATAAATTGGCCTCATGTGGCCAGTGAACTGGCCTTTCTCCATCATCTTTGAGAGGTCATAGAGATCAAGGTAGGTCCTCAGTGCCTGGGAGGGAGACAAAAGTCGTATGCATCTTCAACCACATCAAGAAAAACATTCCAAGGAACTGTAGACTGATCTTCTTTACTTAGGTTCCTGAGTGATCTCGGAAGCAAATTTTGGGCACTTTAAAGAGGAGAGGGTGATTGGGAATAACTAGAAGGTAAATCATGTACCAACATGATTACCTTTTGTGATGAAATGTTTAGATCTGTAGGTGGCAGAGGACATAGTGATTGTCATCTACAAGGATCTTAGCAAGGGTTTCAAAACAACTTCCCTTGTATCTAGGTTGGGACATCACAGTTCAAATGAGTGAACTACTAGTCTGAAAAACTGGTCGGAACATCCAGTTCAAAAGGTAATGGTCCATAGTTACTGCTCTGCCTGGAAAGTGTAGCTTCTCTGTGATCTATACTGGCACTGTCTCGTATCTTTACCAGTGAGACAGAGGAGGAGACACTCATCAATTTTGCAGGCCTAGGAACCTGAGGAGACTAGGAACTAGGACAATGGGACCTAATTAATATCAGCAAGAACACATGTAAAGCCCTGAACCTGGGAAGAAATTACACTCCTGCATCAGTACAGGCTGGGGACTGCTACACAGCAACTCTGCTGAAGGGACCTGTTTGTTTTTTTCTGGAGAATAGGCTACACCACAGTCATCAGTCTGTCCTGGCAGTAATAAGGACTAGCAGCATACCTGCCTCACCCTGCTTTATCCTGCATCCACCATATTGTAACATTGCATTTCTTTACATCAAAAAATTGATATATTTTGTTGACTTGGTGGGAATGGTTGGACTCGATGATGTGCTGGGTCTCTTCTAACCTGGTGATTCTATGATTCTGTGGTTCTCTGATTCTGTGATGACTTCTGAGGTGCTGGAGATTTTTGCAATAGCTCAGGAAGAAGCTCCTCAGCACAGATGGTTCTGTCATTCTGATGTGTTGGGAGGATTCAGTGTTAAATGATCTTCTGGCTAGCCCTTGCTCACACATGCTCTGTGATGAGGGGTAGGATTCAAACTAGTACATTGCCCTGCAATATAAATAATGTAAGAGCAGAGGCTGTATCAGGTGCCGGGGTGGGGGTGGGGGGGGGTGTCAGATAGATTACACTGGATTAGCCACCTGGGTCAGGTATCCTGGTACAGATCTGTTCTTAGCTGCAATACACATAAGTATTGCTTCAGCTCCTAGTGGAGTGGGGACCTTATGTTGCAGAGTCCTTGTCGTTGTCAGTTTAATTCAGACTTCTAGCCTTTTAGCATTTTGATTTGGTACTTATGTTGGAAAATACAGATAGGTGATTTAGGTTGCCGCTCGTGAAATTCAGCTCTTAGGAAAATCTCCAGCCCTGTGGCTTGAAGCAATATGATGTTCAAGTAGCCCTTTGTTACCCAGACTTTGAGACAAAAGTAGTAAGATGAGGGAAGGAAAAGTAAAATGAAGGAGGAGAAACCACTGGTGAAGTTGTTGCCTCATGCAAATTCTCAGATTAAACAGCCAGTTAGGAACAGTCAGTGGCTTTGGGGTGTCTGTGTTTTTCCTCTCTGTAATTTCAGTTACGTGGACACAGACCCATGAAATGTCCAAATGCTACAGAAGCATTTCATGTCCTACCAGTAGTATTTTATGTCCTACCAGTAGTTTCAGCTCCAGCTTTTCCATATTGTGACTGAACTTCATGAGATAACTGCACACACGCGAGTATCTGAGGATTTGATTTTTAGGGGGAAATCCTGTCCTAGAAACAGTGCAGATCCAAAGGGCAGCACAAAGTAAAACCGCTCTTCAAGAATCCTAATCCAAGTGGCTCTTCTTAAGCCAATTTGGCACCTCAGAACAGCAGCAACTTTTACTGCTTTGAAATTCTTTTTTTTTTTTGCATCTGTCATGCAAAAGAATAGGAATTTGATAGGAATGGTTGGACTCGATGATCCGATGGGTCCCTTCCAACCTGGTTGTTCTATGATTCTATGATTCTATGAAAAGAAGTTGCTGAGTTTTCCGACTCATGAAGCTTTTAGAGATTTTGCCATCCATTAAATCTCTACATAATAAGTGAGATGTAAGTGCTAAGTTTGGATCAAGGTACCCAGCGTAACTGATAGTAGCCCTGCGGCTATCCACTGGCTTTAGCTAAATTTAAAACTTTCATTCATAAATACAGATGAAGAGAACGTACAGACGGTTACCACGCAGCCACAGTCCCAGCACACAAATGAACGTGCATGCACGCATGCGCACACAATTAAAAGGTAGCCTCTAACTCAGGAAAGTTTTATACTCAGAAGGCTCCAAAGACTCACTTGGCATGGTCCCTGTGGCTCTAGAGCTGAATATCTGCCGCAGTGTTTTATCCTGCCACTCCAGGGGAATCTTAAATGTGTGCGGAAAATATCTGCCCACACCTATCATCCCGACTGCCTCCCCTAAATGAAAGTGAGGATATTCAGTCTTCAACAAAGCATTTTTTTTTTTATTTTCATCGAGAAATCAAAACCAGTTGCAATTAAATAGCAAACAAAGGAAGAACTGGAATCCATAAAACATCAGGGGCAATATTTAAAGCAACCAAACTAAAATGAGTTCAGTATTTCTCTGCTGTATTTATATACAAGTGCACTTATTTTTAAAGTACCCTAACACTTAATTTTTGCTTTCGGTTGAAGTTTTTTATTTGGATTACATATGGTATTGTGATAGGATGTTTCAGAAAGCCATAAAGTGTTCTTGCCTGTAAAAGCAATGTCCTTTCTTGTTAATGCCAAGAATGCTTTTCCCAAAACACTCATTCCCTGCTCAAGACACTGTAGCTGCTAATGAGGAAAACACTGCAAGTACCTCATTCAAATGTTTTCTTTTGTTTATCTACAGGGAGTTTACTCTATAATAGCGAAGAATCCCTGAGTATCAATGAGTCTGAAAGTACTCATATTCTGCCAAGAATCAAGTTGTAAAGCTTTGTGTGCCAACACTTTAAATTAATCTAAAATAATGCAAAGGGGATTTTGTCATCTTGGAAGGCTTTTTACAGCCTCGTCGCTATTGTCTCAATTAATAAGAATATTCCATATCATTCACATGGCTGCCTTCCTCTATTGCCAATTACAGTTTCGATGGATGATGTCCCTCTCAGGACCTGTGTCGGAACTGAGAGAAAGGAGGATGTCGGCATGCGACAAAATGAACCTTCACACCAGTAGCTTTCCAGCACGTTGCTAGTTTCCTAGGCAGCTCTGCTTACTCACAACCTTCCTTCCTAAGCATCACTTAGTGCCCAATGCTAATCAGTCCCTTTAGATGGCTTTTACGGAGTAGATAGGGCATTAATTCGGCATACAAATTGAGGGACTATCTTTGATGCTGGAACAAGATTAAAATACCCATGCTCACATTTCAGTTTCATACATAAAACATAAATAATGCAGTAACCCTCCCTAGCGCTACAGACAGCTTCACGTTTTCACTGTTGAATACTGTTTAAAATCTAAATCCATCACAAACTTTTAAAAAGGAATTAAAAAAAAATTTAAAAAGGCCATAAACAAAATATCATGCCTGCCAAAATACTTTCTTTATGTCCCCATCCACAGGGCCCTTAGTCACAGTTCTAGCCCAGGATTTCCTCATGAGATGCTCTTTAAGAGCTTTTATAAAAAAACACAATGATATATCCCATGATATATGCAGTTTTAAAATTTGTGTTTCTGTATGGCTGAGGCTGCTGTGTTTTGTTATAAATATGCGAAATCGATAGATTGCCCAGGTCTTCATTTTTTACAGGGGATACTGCATCATTAAGTACCGAAAGAATATAATGTAACTATTCAAACTGCTTAAAATATTTTGTAACCATAAATTATTATCCAAAAATATTTTTCGAGCAGATAAAAAGAGTTGTCAATTCTGCATAGTGAATGCCTCATAAGGGGCTCATTTATGGTTGAAAACTGAATAAAAGCAGTAAATTAAGAACAGACGTAACCATAGAGAAGCTGTAATCCACAGCAGATTTCCTTGGTGAATGAAGTATTGTTGTGTGGATTTATCCTCCTTGCTTGTACAGTTAACCAGTCACATCTGTGGCCAAAGTGCTGTCTGTGCACACAGACAAGTTGGGTTCAGTAACCCCATGGAGGTGAGCGCATGCTGGTTTACGCTGTATTGATAAAGTGCAAAATAAACTTCGCCGGCTGTTTCATTGGGGCGTGCTACGCTGAAGGGCAGATAGAATATTGAAACCGAATTCCTGCGACTCGGAGACATAAAAACGCTCGGGCGGTTGAGAAACTGGAAGCAACAGCACGTTTCTTCTAGAATTTCTAGTAGCATTGCAGGCCTTGTTTTCTGGCAAGTTACAACAGCCTGTGTCGCTGACTCACAGAATTAGTGTTTGTACTTCCTAAATACGATAATGAATGGGAGCTGCTCGAGCTATCGTGTTTGTGAAGGGAAAGCCACTCGTTATAAATATTCATTTGACAAAATGTAAATAGTTTTATAGGAGTGTAAACTGTTGCAAGTCATTTGATTCAGTACAGTTGTCTCTTCCATATTGTTTGTCACAAATGCACATAATGAACCAGCTCGGATGACATGTAGACTTGACAGTGAATTAGTTTAGCCTTATTGCTGTTTGTTTAACTTTGTCATTACACACCAATCAGACAACTCATCTCCTTTGTCTTGAGAAAGCCACGGCGAGTTCTATATTTCTTGTGCCTCTCTATTTCTTTGCTTGTTCCAGTACCTCAGCGTATTATTGGGCACTAATCTCGATTTCACATCAGGAGGTTGTATCTTTTGCGAGATCACTGGCTTATTAACTCAAAATGTTTAAAAGAAAGAAAGATCCTGGTGAATTTCTTTTCATTATTGAAGGCTTTTTTTTTTTACTTACGAGACATCTTTCCCTGAAAACAATAGATTTCATTGCAAATAAATGAGCTTCTTTGTAGCTGTGTCTGAAACAGAATTAAAAAAATACAGTAAAGACAGCAACAAATGTTGTTATTTAAAATTCGCCACACCGGTCATTTAGAACCCACTGCCTCCATAAAGATTTTATTTTCCTTACCTAAGTATAAAAACACATCAAGATTTATGTTTCCTCTTTAATTCATGTTGTAGAGAACACAGTAAATAGTTATGATCGCCTCAGCATCAAAAGCAAACTGCAACACCTGCATCTTGCAGAAGACGACTTAAGTTTTGTAGTCTTTATAGATTCAGTCTGCACGTGAGCTCCAACAACATATGTATAAAATCAGCCTCTTGCTGGTTTCGAGCATGTGCCCATGTTAATTAGTCTACGCACATGCTTAACCATTATCACCACAGACATGACTGTAGGGAGAGGCTTACTCAATTTTTTAAAATCAGGAAATATTATATTTTTTTTAGAGGTCCGATCCTTAACTTGAACTGAGTGAAATATCATTTCCAAACTCTCCTGTCCCTTTAAATTAATCACAGACTCGAAGGTAGCGCATATAATGTTTGCTTTTGCTCCTAACATTATTTAAAGTTTAAAGTCTGTGTTGTTTTGTCACAACTCTGTGCCAGCTACAATCATTTATACAACAGTAGCAAATTTGGCTCAGGGGCAGTTTTGCTGTTTGTTTCAGTGATCAGGCTCCTTTTATATCTGTTGTTTTGGTCTAGACTGTGTTTTCTCAGGAAGATAAAAACAAGTCTGGTGCTTTAGAAGGTGAATAAAGTATTTTATCTCTATGTTTTGTCACAAAATCTTTTCTGGGAACTTTACAATCTGGAGAACTTTCGATTGCTATTTTGAGACCTGTTCTAACAAGCTTTCTTCAGGCCTTTTGAGACTACTGGGAAAATAATAGATTATATGTTTTAAATAAGAAAACATTTTTAATGCTCCCTGAATCTTTTGTTAGAATATATTATGAAAAATTTAGAGCAGCAAGATTATTCAGTGCTCCAAAAGATAATTTTCTGAAATGGTTGGAGGCTCATTTAGCGCAATGAAATGTAAAGGATTTTGAATTTGTTTGGGTTTATTTTTTTTTTTCATTTAGTAAGATTTCTTTCCAAAGAGGTCAGCAGGACTTTTCTGAAGGGATTTAATTAAAGTTAGCAAGTAATTTTGTGTTCTGCAGCATGTTACATATTGTGAAAAGGTTACAGATTCACCCAGTGCAGCACATCAACAGTGTAAAGGTGATAGGGGAAATTCTTTTTGTTGCAAGTGCTGAGATATAATCATTTAAAAGGTCACTTGCGCTCAAGAAGTGCATTTATTTAAGAAGTAACTTGTTTTGGGATATGCTGCATTTTTAAAGGTTAAAATACCACCTTGCTGACCAATGTGATCAGCAAGAAGTAATTTTTTTGTCTCTTTTAGAACATTTCTGCATGCTACTTCACAATTTAGACTAACTATTAACATCCTGTGTGAAACATCATCGATTTGAAAGCTCCGAATACTAAAATTTTCCACAGAATTACTAAAACTTGATACATAGAAGCTTTGAAATCTACAGTTAGCTTGTTTATATTATTATGTACATTGCTATGGTGGTAAAGCTTTCACAATTCTAAGTGTAAAAATAGAGGAGACAAGATTTATCACAATGTGAGGTGCATTACTTTGGATATAAACACTTGCTCTGATGGGAAATGCCAATCATCTGAAGTTAAGGGGGGAAAACTAATTTTTGCTTTTTATAAAGTGTTTTGGGAGTGAAATAGATTCTGTAGCTATGATGGATAGACAGAAGTGAATTACATTTTAAATGATAATGTGAAAGACCATAAAATCAGAGAGGACTTTTCGGGAGGTGGACAAGATTTTATTTAAAACAATTCTTTAAGCCTTAGTGCATTTATGCAGGCAAGTCCATACGTAATTGAAATCATATTTAGAGAAGTTTTTCCCTTTTCTTTAGAAACATTTCAAATTGGCATTACATTTCTTTAAGTTACAGTGTTCTCTCCAATCACACTGCTCAATAATCTGTAGACATCAAGGAGGAAAGAGATCTTTTGTTACAGCTTTTGACTGAATAAGATGTTGCGGTCACTCTTTTCCTTGATCTTCAAGATTGCCAGTACAGAGCAGCATTTTTTCTTTTTTTCATTATTTATTTAAAATGCTTTTGTCGAACCGTTATCCTGTTGAAATTCTACTAGCCAGGAAAACATTTTTAATGAAGTGGTATTGCTCACTTATATCTACTGAGCATCGTACATTCCAGAGTAAATTATGTGAGCAGGAAAAAGAAAAAAAAAATAAAAGTGTACGTAAGGAATTAACAGTTAAAAATGAATGACTTGCATTTGTTTCAGGATAATTTTTACTCAAATAAAGTCATCCTCCTTAATTTGCCTTGCTTTCCATTTGAAAGAGGGCAAAATCTATTTCCTGGGCAATTTTGCACAGCACAGATATTAATACTTTGGGGTTTAATTGTATCCTGTGTTTAAATACACTGTGGGTGAAACCCTAGACCTCTGCTTAATTGCTGTGAGAAAATAGCCTGATTTCTCTGAGATTAGGCACACGCTTATGTATACTTTGACCCAAGAGTGCCTCCTTCAGAATTAATCTTCTAAGGTAGTGGGATTTGCTTTTGTACGTGCAGTAGACCCATTCATGACAAACGGTGCCTAATAAACCAACTTTACCCTCCAGACCTCTCTTTTGCTGTCAGAGTTTTTTCTTCAGCTATTCATTTCACACATCCCTTGTCCAGTTGCTTATTAGCAAATAAACTTTAAAGCAGGCAATAGGAATAAATTTAATGATTCCTCTTAATTAGGGAGGCTTAAGGTTTGAATGTGTTTCGGAACTGGAAATGTAAAGAATTTCCATTTTATTGTTAGGCAAAAATATTCTGAATCTGATCCAAATATGCAGGCTGGTTTAAGACAAATTTCCTCGTATTTATTTTTAAAATTTCCTCTGTGCTAAACTTTAGCTGAACTGTCTATTCCATAAAACCCCTTTTCCCTCTGTCATCTGCATTAAAGTTGTTTCTATAAGATGTAACAAAAAGTTCTGGTTTTCAAATATTTATATTAGTCAAAGTTAGTCCTGTTTATACTTTTTGGCAATATAACTTTTTCCTTAAAAATGAAGTACTTCACTTTAACTAAACAAAATGTGTTGAAATGGATGGTCCTATAAACTGAAGTACACTTGGCAACAGAAAGGACTAAGGCTCCAACCAGAAAACACTGACTGGAGTGAGTAGCCCCTACTCATACAAATATCTCATTAACTTCAAAGGAACAATCTGTGTGAGTTGGAGTTTTCAAAATCTGGCACTAAAGTACCAATCCTGACTGCAAACACCGAGACAGATGTAGGAGTTTACTTCATTTTATTAATGCCATTAAAATCAGGAGTTGGGATCGTTAGCAAAATATTCCTTTGTGTGTTTTCTTACGAATAATATTAACGCTTGCAGGAGCATGTCCTAAAATTAGAAGATAAAGAGTTTCGAGTTAACATTAGACAAAATCAGCTTTTTGTGTTTTCCTAGTTCTGCAAAGCAGTTCTCTATATTTGCATTATAAATATTAAATCCAACATCCGCAGATTACATTTGTGAGAGTTTCACTGCAAAGAGTTTTGAGTTCACTTTTTAAAATCAGTAACATTCCAGTAGCAGAAATAATGATGTAGCATAAGAAGAAAATCCCAGATGAACCGATTCTTTTAATTAAATAACTGGAATGAAAAAAATATATGAATAAAATATTATTTAACTTCTATAAGTTTATATTTGTTGAAGCAGACTTTTTGCTAATTATCAGTTAATTTGATTTTTTTTTTTGTCTGTTGTTTGTCTGTCATTTTCTAAATAAGTGATCAGAAACAGACTGAAATGAAAGGGAGTTTTTTGTTGTTTTGGGGATTTTTTTTTTTGCAGGCTTCTTTTTTTTTTTTTTTTTTTTGTGGTAACCCCTCTAGCTATTGTTACGGCAATAAAGCCTTGGTTGGCTGATACTGAACTTACATGGTTGGGACTCTCATAAGGGAAATGCAGTCTTCATTAAACAAGCCTTTTAACAGCAAGCCAAGCTTGATTAAAATCATATACAGATGAAATAATTTCTTTACAATTCCTTTGTAGTTTTGTGCATTCCCAATAACTCTTTAGGCTTAATAATACTTAGGAGACAGCTGGGTTACTACTTAAGATTCTGTTGTTACTTCCAGTTATTGCTCAGAAGTCGAAATGCGTCGTATAATTTCTGTTCAAATAATTGCGAGTGTATCAACGTGATATACAAATGTGAAATGGGTTGAGCAAAAGTAAATGTTACAGAAGACGAGGAATTATGGCTGGATGTCTGACATGGAATGCCTCATGGAAAACCTGAAGGGGCAAAAGTTTAAAAACAAACAAGAAGCGTTCTGTGAGATTTGTTATTGTTACTGTAATCAAGCTGTGATCACATACAGCTATCCTAAATTACTTGGTATTGTAAAACATAGCGACCCCTTTGTCTGCTAAATTTATATTTAAACAGTCATTCAGAGTTTACGCTTCCTAAATTTAGAGAGGCACTATCTGAAAAGAAACAAACTTGGCTAAAAGCTTAGGAAAGCAGGAATTCTTTTTCCTGGCATCTAGTCAGAGGGAAAAAATATTGTTGGTAATACTAAACAAAAGAAAACAAAATAACTCTCTTAAATCTATTGATTAATTTTATTAGCCAGAGTCCAATTAAGGAACTATAATCCTGTTGATCTTTATTACTGATGTGCATTCCTTCCATAGCATAAATCTCTATGGGACAGAGCTTAGGACTTCATGGATGGCAGAGGCCCATTGCAAATGACAATTCACTACTAAACAAAGCAAGAAAACAACTCAATCGAAAGGTCAAATTCCTTTCTGTGGGTGATGACGGAAGGATGATAAGAGGAAAGCCTTTTTCTTTCCTTCCTTCTTTTAATGCATCCTTTCCTCAGTAAATGCAAGTCTTTAAACTCTCCTTTATCAGCAGGACCTCAAAAGTGGGTGCACCCTACACTACCAGCTAACAAGGCAATCTGGGACGTTAGCCACCAGTTGTCAGAACTGATAGGACGAGTTGATTTTTCTTTTTTTCAAGTACTTGTAATATTTGACCTGCTCTTTCATTCCCAACCCACGCACACATATTTCTTCTTCACCTTAGCAGCTGTTAGCTTCTGTCTACTGTTCCAGTGAAACAGCCTTAATGCTCAGGCGTGAAAAGCGTCATTCTGTGTCATCTTCCCACAAGAACGGTTCTTGTAACTTGCCATTAAGAATTACGGGATTTTGTCTGTATCTGCTATCACATAGCATGTCCAAGCATGCAGAGTACCTGTGTATTTGCAAGACAACTCCATGTATTTTCTCTCTGGTAATCGGGATGCTGAGCTGCTGCTACCATGTGTCTGCACTCCCCGTTGACCCCCATAGACTGACTATCCCGGCTTGAAGTAGGGATTGTACTGGGGGAGGAACGGGTTCGTCACTTTGCGAATCAATGTGATTCCAGTGAGCCAGTTTATTGAGTCCATGACAGATTCTTATACCTTACACGATTAATACAGACTATTGTTTAACAAGCTGATTCGACAATTCTCCTTTAGCAACAAGCAATCAGTTCATTACATGAATCTTATGCTTTCCCATGAGAAACAGCTATGTGAGCATTCTAGCTCAATAGACTACAAAGTTACAACTCAAGGTCTACCAAAGAAAAGTTACCAGTGAGAAACAAGAGAAGCATTACAGCAGAACAATCCCTTAATGTTGTAAAAGAAACTTTTAGCCTGTGTAAGCCTTTGTATTCATGATGGGTACGTGGGAAACTCTGCATACAGAGCTGCAAAGCCTTGTGTCTTTATTTCATTTAGCATAAGTTGTTCGGTGCTTGGAGATGTTCACAAAATGGCCTCTGGTCAGTAACCACCCATGGCATCCTGGCTTGTATCAGAAATGGTGTGACCAGCAGGTCCAGGTCGATTATTCGCCCTCTGTACTCAGCACTGGTGAGGCCACTCCTTGAATCCTGTGTTCACTTCTGGACCCCTCACCACAAGAAGGATGTTGAGGCTCTGGAGCAAGTCCAGAGAAGAGCAGCAAAGCTGCTGAAGGAACTGGAGAACAGCTGAGAGAGCTGAGGGTGTTTATCCTAGAGAAGAGGAGGCTGAGAGGAGACCTCATTACTCTCTACAACTACCTGAAAGGAGTTTGTAGAGCGGAGGGAGCTGGGCTCTTCTCCCAAGTGACAGGGGACAGGACAAGAGGGAATGGCCTTAAGCTCCACCAGGGGAGATTTAGGCTAGAGATTAGGAGGAAGTTTTTCACAGAAAGGGTCATTGGGCATTGGAATAGGCTGCCCAGGGAGGTGGTTGATTCACCTTCCCTGGAGGTGTTTAAGGGATGGATGGATGAGGTCCTGAGGGACATGGTTTAGTGTTTGATAGGAATGGTTGGACTCGATGATCCGATGGGTCTCTTCCAACCTGGTTGTTCTATGATTTTATGATTCTATGATCATTGTACTTATACTCCTTTGATTAAAAGAGCTTGTATGCAGTTCAGTTGGTTCTGGATACATTTTTTTTTACTCAGTGTGAAGAACCAAAAACTTGAATCATGTATGTTTCCGTGCATTTTTTGTCAGGATCAGAAATAATGCCATGCTAATGCACAAACTCTTGCGAAATCCCGAAAGCTGTGCTGAAGTTGTGAGCAAGTGACAAGTCACTGCAGTGCAGAGAGCAGGTTATGAATCACTGAAGTCCTGCTGTTCAGTATTTCATATTCTTTCTTTCTCCCTCCTTAAAAATACAGTCATGACTTGAATCTACTAAGCCCATCTAATCTGTACACTGCCGGAGTATATGAATGCTATTTCACCAGCATTGCTCTTTGTGTTTACAGCCAAAGCAATCTTCTCCTGCAACGCTCAATAAAAATAAACATGAAAAGGAAATATTGTGGCAGCTTCTTAGCTACCAAAAATCAGATAACACTGCTAAAGCCAATGGAGCTGCACCAATTCTTATTTGTTCTAGTTCTGACTTAAAGTTTTAAGGAATAATGTTTTCTGTTGTCTTCTCTACAGAATGGTTTTGTGTGTTCTATGTCACATATATGTGTGTGCAACAAACTGTCTTAATCTGGAAGGATTAAAAAAGGAGAGATAGGCTGAGATCTGTGTCTATAGAGGGGAAGATGCCAATAGATAATGTAGTATGATCTTTTCAAATAATTAATATTCCCTCTGTGGTTCTAATTGAAGGACAAGGGAAGGGTCATAGACCATTGTTTTTTATACATCTAAAGAGAGCTGGGGTTGTTTAACCTAGAGAAGAGGAGGCTGAGAGGAGACCTCATTACTCTCTACAACTACCTGAAAGGAGGTTGTAGAGAGGAGGGAGCTGGGCTCTTCTCCCAAGTGACAGGGGGCAGGACAAGAGGCAATGGCCTCAAGCTCCGCCAGGGGAAATTTACGCTAGAGATTAGCAGGAAGTTTTTCACACAGAGGGTCATTGGGCACTAGCAGAGGCTGCCTAGGGAGGGGGTTTCTTCACCTTCCCTGGAGGTGTTTAAGGCACGGGTGGATGAGGTACTGAGGGACATGGTTTAGTGTTTGATAGGAATGGTTGGACTCGATGATCCGGTGGGTCTCTTCCAACCTGGTTGTTCTATGATTCTATGATCTAAAACTTTATACTTTTCTTTCCTTTATAAAAACAGGCATAAGGAAAGAAAGCATGAGTAAATATTGCTGATCCAAGAGAGTATTGTTTCATAACATCTTTCTAGCCACATGGTTTAAGTGATGAGCGTACCTGTGGTGTAGCCGAACTTATTTTTTTCATTCATTGTCTTTCTAGGCTCTTAATTGCATGCCTCGAAAGTATCATGATCTTTTATCAACCTACATTAGTGAGCCTCTTCATTAACAATAGTCTCTGAAATGAAGGTAGATAGGAAACCGTCAGGCACTCTTAGACAAAGAATGCATTGGGGAAGGAGTTCTGATTGTACTCTCACAGTCTTTCAATTAAAAAAAATAAAACTTTTAATTTCATTATCAACTCCTAACAAATTAAGCTGATCAGATCTAATTGTGAAACTTTGTACATTTCAGCTTGCCTTTAATCACACTTCAGTCTAACATCAGCTGGGCTTATCAAAACTTGCAGATGGAATATTTACAAAGAACATCATTATTTTCCTGTGTACAGCATGAAAAATTCTAATATTAGTTCATTATTAGTTGAATTGGCATCTGCTTGCTCATTTCAGAAAAGTGTTCATCTCTCAGTAACATTGTTCCAATTTCTCTTTAGGTATTAATAAAGCAAAGTAGCCCAAAGACTGTTGTCATTTTGAGAGCAGATAAAAAATATTATCCTGTAGAAAATTGCTTTATTCCAGAAAAAAAAATTGGTAACTGTGTTTCAAATTCCTTCAAATCTTCCTACTTCCAGTATGTATGACTTCTTATAGTTTAAGTATGGTCGCAGTTTTACAGATCATAGAATCATAGAATCACCAGGTTGGAAGAGACCCACCGGATCATCGAGTCCAACATCATCGAGATGCTATATTATCCTTAATAATAACTGCCTGTATTATGCAGTAATTCCAATTTACAGGTCATTCCTGGTATTTAGAAAACATCTTCTTGCATTAATACTTCAGAGCAAAACTAATAATGAAGTCCCTTTAACAGGGTAGCTTTCTTGATTATTCCAAAATCCGGCTTTTATTCTGACATTTTCAAGTTACTTTTTCAATGTGGAGTGAGTCTCTCTTTTCAGCTTTTCATTGACTGAACCAAAATGTTCCTCATCTCCTTTTTCTTTTATCCACTTTTTAATCTTTAGCATGCCTTATTTCTAAACTCGGACTGTAGAGACCTTTTCACACTTTAAACTTCCTTCAGTTATCCACCCATGGCACACCCAGATCTCAAATTAGAGTTATGAGCTAACGTTCTTTTGCTGAGTGGGGGCAGTTACCTCACACATTTATAGGTCTCACTAGGAGGTAAGAGGAGACCCTGAGGGGAAGGTGGTTGATTCCCCTTCCCTGAAGGTGTTTAAGGGACGGGTGGATGAGGTCCTGAGGGACATGGGTTAGTGTTTGATAGGAATGGTTGGACTCGATGATCCGATGGGTCTCATCCAACCTGGTTGTTATTCTATGATTCTATGATTCTACATTAAAAACTAAACAGGGTTTACAAATTCTACAGACCGAATGTTGTGTGGTAATTTGGTAAATAATACAAATTTAGCAAACCAGAATACCTACAAATTTCTTTTCCTTTTATGTAAACTTTGATAAAAAATGTTCTTAACATCCATTTCCTTTAACTGCTTTATTATCTCCAACTGTATTTCCATTACAGAACTTTATCTATATAACATCTTTAAAGTTCATGTTTATAATTTTATATATATACATGATATCTAGTTAAAAAACATGGGAAGATTTTAAGTCTTTTCAAGAAGTAAATGTGAAGAACTGTGATCATTTATCTGTGACATCTTAATTCTTGAAAAACAGGAGTATCAAATTACCTGTTGACAATAAGTGCATTGAGACAACTCGTAATTGCATGCCTATTGTGTCTGCATTTGGAATAAGCATTATCTTCTGCTCTTTTACCTCTGAGACTGATAAATTCAAATCAAATGCAATCCTGACCAAAAAGTATTCAATTGTCCATAGAAGTAAAAGTAACAAAATAGGGCACAGTCTGGCCCTGTTAATTTTACTATTTGTTTCAAGTTGTTTGCTTAAAATTATTGTAATAATTGAAAGGTTACCAGAAACAATTTGGAAGACGGGGACAACTGCAAAAGTGATTCATATCAGAGCAGTGGGAATACTAATGGACCTCCTCTTTAAGTGATCAGGAAAGAAGTAAGATCAGTTTCTTGGTAAAATGTAGGAATTAAAGATTCTTTACTGATAACGTAGCTTATCATTAATTTATATTGTCTATATTAGTAAGCATTGCTTCTCATTTGTATAGAAGTGAACATGATCCAACAGTGGTCCAGGTGGCCGAGAAGGCCAATGGCATCTTGGCTTGGATCAGAAACAGTGTGACCAGCAAGTCCAGGGAGGTTCTTCTCCCTCTGTACTCGGCACTGGTGAGACTGCTCCTTGAATCCTGTGTGCAGTTCTGGGCCTCTCACCACAAGAAGGATGTTGAGGCTCTGGAGTGAGTCCAGAGAAGAGCAAGGAAGCTGGTGAAGGGTCTGGAGAAGAGGCCTTATGAGGAACGGCTGAGAGAGCTGGGGGTGTTTAACCTAGAGAAGAGGAGGCTGAGGGAAGACCTCATTACTCTCTCCAACTACCTGAAAGGAGGTTGTGGAGAGGAGGGAGCTGGGCACTTCTCCCAAGCAACAGGGGACAGGACAAGAGGGAACGGCCTCAAGCTCCACCAGGGGAGGTTCAGACTGAACATTAGGAAAAAATTCTTCACAGAAAGGGCTGTTAGGCAGTGGAACAGGCTGCCCACCCAGGGAGGTGGTTGACTCGCCTTCCCTGGAGGTGTTTAAGATGTGGGTGGATGAGGTACTAAGGGACATGGTTTAGAGATTGGTGGGAATGGTTGGACTTGATGATCTGGTGGGTCTCTTCCAACCTGGTGATTCTATGATTCTGTGATTCTATGAAGTGACATTCCTTACGTTTCCTAAACAAAGGCCTCCAGTGAAGCTGGTGAGGGTTTTATCTATATTTTGTAGCTTTCATGTCTGTTTGGGCTCCAAAAAATTGAAGCTTACACTCAAATCCATCTTTAGAGAGGTGATGGTAGTGATGGGCGTCCATAACATTTACAGCCATTCAAGTACTCAGTATTATCAGACTACTGATTTTTTCATTCAAAACTAGTATTACAGAGAAACCACAAGTGAAAATACGTAGGAACACAGAGCACAAGGTCTCCACCACTGTGAATCAACTGATGCCATAAGCCTCCAGCACGTGAGGTAACCAGCTCATGCTTTTTCCTCTGCCTACGTCCTTTTCAGAGGGTAGCGCAGCTCTGTAAGGGAATTAGGCACCAGATCTTGGGGAACCTACATAATTGCAGATATTTGTATTAAAAAGAACATTAAAAAATTAATTTGGAATAGCAGGCACTACCAGCATACGCACACACAAAAAAAAAAAGTCCTGAATAAACAGTATTGGAAGGAACAGAGAAGGGGAAAGAAGATATAAATTGGTGACCTACTTGAGCACCAGGATGAGAACAACCTCCTTCAATACCTACTTCTTCACGACAGAGGGAAAGAGTATCAAGAGATAACTCAGGTAAACAACCTGCACATCTAAGCCCTTGCACAGAGAAGTGTAGTCAGATTACCACTGAGATATTATCTGGAGGAGGTTTGTGGATGGGTTTGCAACAACAGTCTTGATAAGTACTAAGAAGAATGTTCCACAAACCTCTGTCTCATAATACAAGGGTAAAGCTTCTTAGTAAATACTTTGTGTTAAGGTTTTCCCAGTAATTTCTCCTTACAACACATCTGGACTATTGTCTGTTATGGCTGGATTTTCTATTCCTAGGGGAGAAGTGCACATTATCAGTAAAATGTTTACGTTTAAGAACAAGAATTAAATCCTTTCCTGGCCAGTACTCTGAAGTGTATACTCAGACTTCCAGCTACTTTTAATCACTTTACTTTTAGAACTTTAGCGAGTGGCATCCCCTTGTCCCAGCCCCTTTATTAATGACCAGTTGTAAATGACTTTAGCAAATGGAGCACCATTTGTCACACTGTAACAAGTGACGCACTGTACTGTATTTCTAGCCCTACCACTTAATTTAAGCATTGAGATTTATAGCTTGTCATCATCCTCTCTATCTTTCTGTTCCTTCTTTGTGCCTTCCCAAGTGCTAAAACAGGTTGTTGAGAAAGGGGGTTATAAGTTTTAAAAGCAAAGACATTTCTACCTTGGCTCAGAGCACTGAAAACCACTCGTTCGACTCTTTCACCTGTATAGTGAATTCTCCTGGTGGTTTTACTTCTTCTCTTTAATGGCTTCTCCACATTTAACTGATATTTGATGAAAAGATCCCCCTATTTTACAATTTCTCTCAAAATAATCCCACTGTAATTCCATTGCAGTCACCTGTGTATACACTATGTTTGTTTATTACTTTGAAAGACGCGTATGGTACAGACAGCAGCAGCCAAGTTGTATTGCAAATTAAAACCTTTTATTTGAACTTGAAATTAGTTCTTTCTTCGGCACGTTACCATGCTCCATGCCATCAGCAAATTTCCCTGGGCTACAAATTTGTAGCCCGTTCCTCTGTCTAGGCTATATAGATTTTTATATAGATTACAGACTCTGTGTGTGATTTATACACTGCCACATGGAAAGTGGCAGACGTCCAAGGAGTGACCCCACCGGTTTAAAGCTCCTATGAATCAAACATCTGTTCTGTGTTTGTGTGGATTTGTTTGTTTGTTTACTTAAGAGCATCGAGCATTGGCCTTGCACATGCCTACCTCGTCTCTTCGAACAAAGCAGATAGGTCACTGGGTTTTACTTTCAATTACAGTAGACAGAAGACTTATTTTCTTGTCATATTGGTGCTGTTAGCAGTCATCTGCTTGTTCCCCTCCAAACTGGAGAGAGCACTGGTCTCTTGGCCAACACCATGGAAGTCTAGCTGGACGCGAAGGTCCCGAAGCAAACATTACATCTGCAGCAGGGTGTAAACTTAATACTCCCAGACTGTGTCTCTGCTGCCCAGTATCTTGTGAAGTCATTTCACTGATGTGAAGCAATTGCAAAGCACAAATCCAGTGACACACGTGCGGAATTTCCAGCTACACTAGTGCTGGTATTTTGCACAGTCTGTGCACAGCTGCACCTTATCAGAAAAGGCACAGGTTAGCGAAGGATCAGGACCAGTAACAGATGTTATTGGTGTTGTCTGACAGGTCAAAGACAGAGGAGTTGACAGCCCACGTCTCAGTCTTGCCGTAGCAGTTGTGTCACCTGACGTGACCAGCTCTGTTTTCTGCCCTGCGAGAATGCTGAAACCATTCCAGTGCTCCCTTCCTGAACCCATGCAGCTACAAGCCTAAGCAGGGGGCTTGTCATGTGAAAATGGTATAAGAGGCTTTCAGAAATTCCGTGTAAATAATGTCATATGACTATAACTTTTCAGAACAAAAGAGCTAAAGATCAAGCAAATTGTTTTAGCTAAAATTCCAGTTGTACGTTTCTACCTCTTCTCAGCAGCCAGAGGAGCAGGCAGGATCAGTCGTGCTCCATGGGCCAGGAGGCTGCAGCCTCGGCTCAGACTGATGAACTCTCCACCTTTACTAGAAGTCTCTGCAAGGCTGGAGTTGCCTGTAGTCTTTGAGCTAGCTAACAGTTGGGCCTGAAACAGTCTCCATTTCCCTTGAGTGCTTAAAAGAACCAAGGTCATAAATTGGGAAAGGAACTGAGAGTAGAAGAATCGGAAAATGATTCGTTGACCTGCTGCTCTCCAATTGGTCTTCTTCAAAACTTCAGGATGAATTCCTAGGAGTCTACTAAATTTATGGGGATTAAGAAGTCGCGGAGTTCCTGAACAAAATGAATCCAATTCAACTCTAGAAAAAGGAGGTAATTTTTTATTAAATTTTATGAAGCTGCACCTGTTTGCGTAGCTTTGAATTTTAACCCAGTAAATCACCTTGTATACCCCTGCATTAATCCCTTATTTTCTACACAATCTTCTCAAATGCTTCGTCTCCTCTAATGCAATTCTAAAGCTTCACTTTGAATGTGATCCCTTTGTATACGCTGGCCAGAATCACATTTGTTTGTTTTCCCAGTGCTGTATCACATTGCAGACCCTTATTTAATTTGCTGTTCACTACTGGCCCTTTTTTTTTTCCCAGTGCTTTCCAAACACTGTCTTCCTTCCACAGTATATTTGTGTTTCAGATTATTTTCCTTAAGTATTTGACTTTTTAGTTTTCATTACTGAATGTTGTTTTGTCTTGTTTTCCAGATTTTCTCTACAGTTCTTCTAAGGTGTCTAGGTCTCCCTGTAGCATTTCTTTACCATCATATAAGTAAAGCTCTGTAGATAAATAACAGGCAATTAAGTTGCATTCTTCTCCTCCCCCTTTTTAAATATATTTATAAGAAAGGGGGAAATGGGGAAAAGGTTACAATGGGAAAGGGGGAAAAAGGTTACAAATGCAATTAACGCCAGTGCCCACAGTATTTCACTGGTACCTCTAATCCCCTGTGTGCTTATGAATGTTGAAAGTGACTGTGATATTTTCATATACCCTCTGATATATCTTAGGATACTGAAATAAACATCTGTTTTCTATTGGAGGTAATATACCACGATAATACGGAATATTTTCTCTCTTTTCAACTTCCACATTCTTTCTTTTTATGTACAGGAACGCATTTAAAGATGCTGTGTAAAGCAATATCATTCCCATAACACAAACCAAAAAAAGGATTTTACCTCTTTTCGGGGCACAGCTGGGTATTTGGGTTAGCAACTACATTAACCGTGCACCAGGCTAGCACGAAGCTTCATTGCCGTCGTGATGTTTCTTTAAGCAGTGTTTTTTTCCAATTTCAGCCACAATTCTAAGAGCATAATCTAAGACATTCCCTCTGGAGCTGCCTCCATACACAAACACACTTTAATAAGTGAGACCTCTGCTGGGGTCATCAAGACCAAAACGAATAACAAAAAAAAAAAGAATCTCTGGCACTGCTCTTATTTAGTTTGTGACCCAACCTTACCCTTTAAATATAGTAGGATCAACGTACTCGGGCATGACCTCAAAGAGCTGTCATGTCACTTTTACTGTGCTTTTCTTTTAAAATGTTATGTAAGTTGGGGAACCCAGCTGCAACGCATGCTGTATCGTATATCTAGATTTATTTCTCTGGATTATGGGAAATATCGGTCGAATGGGTGTGCTTAATTATTTGCAGATTTATATTGGTATTTTAGGACTGGAATGGCAAAACTGAAAAATAAAAACGTCACCAGTACATTCTGAGCAACTGAAAGTGGTCACCTTATTAGCAGTCAGTAGTTCTGTCCAAATCCTCAGACATTCTTTATTGCTGCTCTCAATCCACCCCTCTTTGGTTCAGACTTGGACAAAGCTTTGGCTAAACAGGAATTACTGTAACAGGATTATCAAAGCCCTTTTCCCCCATGTAAAATCATGTGTCTTCAACACCTCCACCTTCACTCTCCTGGTTTTTTCTGACTTTGAGGCTCAGTCTGCTGCAGCGTTAATAGCAGGAAAATAATTATATTTTTCATGGCAGAACTTTATTTTGTGTGTCACTGTGATTTTTTTTTTCTTCACTCTGATCTAAAGTTGGAAAACAATGTGAAAATACTCATTTTGTGCCTTTAATCCCACCTGAATCATAGAATTATAGAATGGTTTGGATTGGGAAGGACCTTAAAGGTCATCCAGTTCCAGCCGCTGCCATAGGCAGGGATACCTCCCACTGGATCAGGATGTCAAGGCCACATCCAACCTGTGCCAGTGCTTCTCCACCCTCATTGTGAACAATTTCTTCCTAATGCCTAATCTAAATCTTCCCACTTCCAACTTAAAGCCGTTTCCCCTCATCCTGTCACTACAGACCTTTCTAATAAGTCCCTCCACAGCTTTCTTGTAGCCCCTTCCCATACTGGAAGGCCACTGTAAGGTCTCCTTGGAGACTTCTCTTCTCAAGGTTGAACAACCCGAACTCCCTCAACCTGTCCTCATAGCACACGTGTGATCATTGTCATGGCCTTCTCTGGACCCATTCCAACACTTCCATGTCCTTCTTATGTTGGGGATTCCAGAACTGGATGCAGGACTCCAGTTGGGGTCTCACAAGAGCTGAGTAGAGAGGGAGAATCACCTCTCTTACCCTCCTGGCTTTTGATGAAGTCCAGAATATGGTTGGCCACCTCTGTTCACCTAGTAAATGATTTGATCATATCCAGACATAAATAGGGCATGAATAAAACATCCTGTGATATTTTGTTGTAGTTGTAGTTCATGATGAAAACAATTTTTTCTTTACTAACTTTGCAAAGGTAACTTCTGAGCTAATTCACAGTCGTTCCATCTTCCTTCAGAATAACTAAAGATTAATCTTAATTTCACAGTTCTTGTTGTGACAATAGGCAAGAACAGCATTTGTAGTGTGAGACAATATTTCAGTTGTTATTTCAACATTAACTGAAATTTCGAGGTTAAAGGCAGAATTCCAGATGTGCAATAATGCATTTCAATTTATTGTCACTTTCTTTAAAAGTGACACTTCTGTGTAGACATTTATTAACACACGGATTTAAAAACATTGCTCTCTAACCAAAGCCAAGCACCTACAGGGAAACAGAAAGTGTGGAATATAAACTTTCCCTAGTGTGCTTAATGTTTTGTAGTGTTAATAATAATAATAAAGAAGAAGAATAATAGTTTTAAAAAGTGTTCCAAGACAACACTAAAGCTGCTTTTCTGATACTATGGCCACTGATGTAGGCCTAGGACACAGTAGGAAATTATACAGTAAGACAAAAGACGTCCAAAGGAATGGAAGAGGTTGACACAATCGAAATACCCAAGCATGCAGCACCACCTGTATTTCCTTTCCCACACAGCTACATAAAAACATTTTCTTTATAACTATTCCCCTAGTCTCCTTGTCAAACAAAGCTCAACAACAAGTTAAGAAGAGGCACCACTCAACTCTCATTGTACTACAGAGAGTCTTAGAATCGTAGAATAATCTGGGTTGGAAGATACCTTAGAGATCAAGTTCCATCTCCCTTTCGATGAGTAGGGACACG
Organism: Coccyzus lansbergi; assembly: GCA_033558105.1. Lineage (NCBI taxonomy): Eukaryota > Metazoa > Chordata > Aves > Cuculiformes > Coccyzidae > Coccyzus > Coccyzus lansbergi. The sequence goes on from JAUMJK010000002.1 coordinate 170,451, forward strand.
TCCCACTAGATCAGGCTGCTTTATGTGCTCCAGCAGGAAGGGCAACATGAAAGAAGAGGCAGAGTACACTCAGGGATGATTCATACCGCTGCACAGGAGCAGTGGTGGTTGCTCTTTCCCACAGTGGATGTGAAGGGCTAGTTACATTTGCATCTTCCGGGTTAAAACAAAACAGGCACAAGTAAATTTTTGAAAGCTCTTAGTCAGATTTTGTAAAAATATGGTATTTCATCAGTTTTGCACAGAAGGCCTGTTGTCTTTAAACTATAGATCATCATCTCAAATCCTGGAGAAAGATTGTGGATCAAAATCTAGAATATGTTGTGTTTAAAACATATCTTTTCCCTGCCAGTAGCTTTTTATGTTCCCTAATAGGTAAGTTTTCACATAAAGTTTGAAGTCATCTCTATTTAGAAATTCATCCAGTTCTGCTTTTCAACGGTTTTATTTTCGGAGTTACCTTTAAAAATGTTTATTAAAGTGTAATAAGTAGGGTTAACTGTTTTATTGGAGACAAAATTATGGCTGTGATTTTTTTTATAATAATATAAAGAATAAATCACCTTCAAATTTAGACACAACAATGATGTAGTCTTCATTTATCCTGCTTGGGCAGGGAGATGAACTTGTTATGTTCATCCCAGTCTTTTGTTGGCAAAGGATCATCCAACCCAGTTCAAAAATATCCATGGTTCTTCTCCCTCTGTACTCGGCACTGGTGAGACTGTTCCTCAAATCCTGTGTTCAGTTGTGGGCCCCTCACCACAAGAAGGATGTTGAGGCTCTGGAGTGAGTCCAGAGAAGAGGAATGAAGCTGGTGAAGGGGCTGGAGAAGAGGCCTTATGAGGAACATCTGAGAGAGCTGGGGGTGTTTATCCTGGAGAAGAGGAGGCTGAGGGGAGACCTCATTGCTCTTTCCAATTACCTGAAAGGAGGTTGTGGAGAGGAGAGAGCTGGGCTCTTCTCCCAAGTGACAGGGGACAGGACAAGAGGGAATGGCCTCAAGCTCCCCCAGGGGAGGTTCAGGCTGAACATTAGGAAAAAATTCTTCACAGAAAGGATCATTGGGCACTGGCAGAGGCTGCCCAGGGAGGTGGTTGATTCACCTTCCCTGGAGGTGTTTAAGGCACAGGTGGACGAGTTGCTGAGGGACATGGTTTAGTGTTTGATAGGAATGGTTGGACTCGATGATCCGATGGGTCTCTTCCAACCTGGTGATTCTATGATTCTTTGGACTGCTTTGTCTGCAACTCTTATTCAACATCTGTGGAGGAGGAGTAATAAATGAAATTTTTAACATTTAGATTAAACTGTACTCTATGATTTTAAATAAATATGTCTTAATTTCATAGCACTAATTATAAATATAGGTTCCCGACTGTGTCTGCCTGCAGGTACTGACTGCAGCGAGAAGCCAGCTCCCAGTCGTGCCCACCTGCGGGTACCGACAGCAGTCAGGGGCCAGGTTTTGCCTCTGGCTGCCGGGAGGCATTTGATAACAACTGGGAGGCAGCTCCTGACGACACCTGCTAGCTGGCACAAACAGCATTCCTGCTGCAGCTCACCAGTGGTCCACAGGCTGTTGAATTATACTGGATCAGATTAACCTCCAGAGGTCCTTTCCAGTACTGTTTTCAAAACAGTATGATATGACTTGCAATAAATTTCAGGGATGTCAACAAGATTTTAGGAGAGGCTTTGTTTTAGAAGATGCTAATGAGCTCTGCTGATACGTTATCCCACTAGAGAGGAGAGAGTGAATTTATTATGTCAGCTGGAGACTTTCTAGAAAAGTTGTATAAATTTAAGAGCTCTGCAAATTATCTTTTACAAGTACCCTGAGAAAGTACTGTTAACTGATTAAGTCGCGTCTTTCATGAAAACTACAGAAAAGTCTATTTGTGTCCACCTCCATCTTCACAAAAAAAAATGCTGCACGAGATCACTGGTGATGTGATGGCTGGTGAAGACCTACTAAGGAATTCAATGACTGGAATTAACTTTATAGAGTGAGTCAGAGCTGAAGCGTGAGAGGGTAGGGGAGGTGAATACAGATGCTTTTGCTCTGCTTTGTCTCCCATAGAATCATAGAATAACCAGGTTGGAAGAGACCCATCGGATCATCGAGTCCAACCATTCCTATCAAGCACTAAACCATGCCCCTTAGCACCTTGTCCACCTGTCCTTTAAACACCTCCAGGGAAGTTGATTCAACCACCTCTCTGGGCAACCTCTGCCAGTGCCCAGTGAACCTTTCCATGAAAAATTTTTCCTGATGTCCAGCCTAAATCTCCCCTGGTGGAGCTTGAGGCCATTCCCTCTTGTCCTGTCCCCTGTCACTTGGGAAAAGAGGCCATCACCCTCCTCTCCACAACCTCGTTTCAGGTAGTTGGAGAGAGCAATAAGGTCTCCTCTCAGCCTCCTCTTCTCCAGGATAAACACCGCCAGCTCTCTCAGCCGTTCCTCATAAGGCCTGTTCTCCAGACCCTTCACCAGCCTCGTTGCTCTTCTCTGGACTCACTCCAGAGCCTCAACATCCTTCTTGTGGTGAGGGGCCCAGAACTGCACACAGTATTCAAGGAGCGGCCTCACCAGTGTCGAGTACAGAGGGAGAAAAACCTCCCTGGAAAGGAGGTGATATTTGAGGTCCCCTCCAGCCCAAACTATTTTATGATTCTCTATTTCCAAAGCTCAATTTTGAACAAAACCTTTTTCTAAACAGGTTGCTCAAAGCCCCATCCAGCCTGGCCTTGAACTCGGCCAGGGACAGGCAATCTGTAAGTTTTCTGGGCAACCTGTTCTACCTTCACAGTGAAGAATTTCTTCCTCATATCTTATCTAAACCTACCCTCTTTCAGTTTAAAGTCATTTTCCTTTCACTCCATGTGCTTATAAATAGCCCCTTCCCAGCTTTCTTGTAGCCCCTTCAGGTCCTGGGAGGCTGCCATAACATCTCCGCAGTGCCTTCTCCTCTCCAACCCAACAACACCAAATAATTATCATGCATTCATGCACAGCAGTATTTTAATTTCATATTTCCAAAGGAAATATGTTGTTCCAGAATTAAACTTGACTTCCAGATGAAAATGGCAGAAGTTTATGTTTTGAGACTTCCAAATTATCTTTTCCTTTAAAAATGTTGATCTACTCTGTATTTATGATACATATTTATTTGCTGGGCTTCAACTTTTACGATGTCAATTTTTATGATTTTTCTGCAAATGTGAATTTTATTTTGTTTCAAATTCTTAAAAGTCAATTACTGGAAAAGACTTTAAAATCCAGAGATGGAAGAATTTAATATATAACAAACTCTGAGTGGCTGAACGTACAGTTGTATCTTGGAAAAAGCATAAGGTTATGAGACTGACTCTAAGGACATATACAGTCATTAACTACTTCCAGTCATTAACCACTGATATTGATCGAAAGTCCAGTGGTGTCTGAGACTCTCTTTGGACTAGGAAGACTCTTTTCTCCGGTTATTTGCATATTGACACATTTTCAAAACAAAATCATTGTGTGCAAAGTTTTGCTTAGAAAGTAAAGAACTGGCTGCACTGTGAGCAAAGCAGAGGTTATAGATGAAAACAGGTTATAGACTGAATCAACCATTTTTTCTTCTGGGATTAATAATAGATATCGAGTTCTTTCCAGGGCTGTGATTTCTGCCAGGCTGTTAGTTTTGAGCAGGCTTTAAGGATATGTTAGCAGGAATAGAGCTACAAATCTACAAAGTTTTCATCTTTAGAAGTTAGATTCGTTTCATTGTTAAGAAGTCCAGTCTTAATGCGTCTTACTCCTTCAAAAAGACATTCCCAGAGTGCTTCAATCAAGTATTAATATTTCATTCTTTCCTCCCTTGCAAATTTCTTTCTTCTAGCAGCAGTTGCCTACATAGTCTGAAAACACATCACATAAAATTAAACTAATATACCCCTATTGGCAGTAATTGTCTTGGGAGACTTATGATGCTTAATAGTAATGACGTGAATTACAAAAGATTTGTAGTAACTGAGTTAAATGTCTGTTATTCAAAAACTGTCAAGAAGTTTCCAGAAGAATTTGGTGTCTTTCCTTTTTATCCACTGTGGTTAAGTTCAAGACAATCCTTGAGGGCATTTACTTTCACATGTATAAAAATAATTATTAAGCATTTTGAAAGCAGTAGAAATCAAAGGCAGTTAAGTTCCACAAATATAACAAGTATTTATCTCGCTGAGTTCAGAAAAGAAGCAGATGGAATGTATTTCCAGTATTATTAAGTGTTACAACTTGTTTAAAAGCTCCCGAATTTGCAGTGCAGTCTACCTGAATCACAGATTGTATATTATTCCCCAGTCTCATTAGAGCTTTCAAGGAGAAAGCCATCCTTACTCCTGCAAGCTACTAGTGTGTCTGCCAATGCAATTTATGGTGCAGGAGTGACCATTAACTCCTACTCCTTTAAAACATATTTTCTCTTAGAGACCTTGACAAGTTAGACATAGGACAAAAGTGTAGTTTATTGACTTCTGATCGAAGAAGATGGAAAAGTACTCTACTAAAGAAAAAAAAAAAAAAAAAAGAATGTAACAAAAATAAAGCTTGAATGATGTATACTGTAAGGTAATAAACAAGATGTCCTAACTACTAAATCCTCACAATGAGTATATATTGTTATTTATTACTTGTATTACACCGGAGAAGTTAAAGAATGAGTAGGGGCCTGTTGTGCTCAGTGCTGTATGGAGAGAACAGAACTAGAGTTGTCTGAGAGAATTTGCCAAACACCATTAAATGATCTATTCATAATCCTAACTCTAGTATACGTTTAAAATGTTAATCACACCTTTATTATTTTTATTATTACCTAAGAAAATAAATATGTACCTTGCCTGTCAAATCAGCATTTACATTCCTTTCACGCTCCCAGGCTCTAAATAAGATTGGGGCAGCAACCTGCTGTCCGTGCCCTGTACCACAGTGTTAGTGTGTCAGGAGTCATAGAATCATAAAATCACCAGGTTTGAAGAGACCCATCGGATCATCGAGTCCAACCATTCCTATCAAACACTAAACCATGTCCCTCAGGACCTCATCCATCCATCCCTTAAACACCTCCAGGGAAGGTGAATCAACCACCTCCCTGGGCAGCCTGTTCCAATGCCCAATGACCCTCTTTGTGAAAAACTTCCTCCTAATCTCTAGCCTAAATCTCCCCTGGTGGAGCTTGAGGCCGTTCCCTCTTGTCCTGTCCCCTGTCCCTTGGGAGAAGAGCCCAGCTCCCTCCTCTCCACAACCTCCTTTCAGGTCGTTATAGAGAGCAATGAGGTCTCCCCTCAGCCTCCTTTTCTCCAGGCTAAACACCCCCAAGTCTCTCAGCCTCAACATCCTTCTTGTGGTGAGGGGCCCAGAACTGCACACAATATTCAAGGAGCGGCCTCACCAGTGCGGAGTACAGAGGGACTCCACACTGGTGAGGCCGCTCCTTGAACAGAGTCAAGAAAAGCAAAATGAGTGGCTCAGCGTCCCAGAGTAGAGCACGTCAGAGGCAAGTAGAGAAAGTGCAGCCTTCCTTCCAGATCCATTCCCTGTTGTCTAGATGCCTGTGACAGCAACGAAGCTTTGCTTGGTCCAACACTCATTTCCTCATGCAGTACTTATTCGTGGCAGTGGTCCTACTCATTGACAGACTGCTGGCAGCACACCGTTTAGTTATAAATATTTGCAGTATCTGGCTTTATTCATGACTAAATAAGTTCAGTTATTGAAAAAAAATGAGGCTGATATTTCAAGGCCCTCTAATTTTTAACAGTATGTTTTCTATTGTAAGTATTTCTACGGCTATCAGTGGGAATAAGATTAGATGTTGTTTCAGCTCCAGCCCAGAGAACATGATTTCATTGCTGAATTGCAGCCACTACATGTGGCTGTGGGGATATTTACAGCATGTAGCAGTATTTCTATAGACAAATACAGAAAAAAATAGCAAGAGACAGGAAAAAAGTATGTGGAGTACACAGTTTGATAAAGTTGTGAGGCCTGAAACACTCAGCTACCTGATTCACTTCCACTACAAAGGGCTTAATTGTGCTTTCAGTTACATTACAAAGCCTCTCGGTCTTTCTTTGGTTTTGACCGTTAAGACTATTCAGACTTTTTCAGAGGAAAGACCAAAATTGTCTTGCAAGCAGTCTGATTTTGATACTGGATGAGATCTTCCATACAGCCAGTCTAATACTTGTATTATGACTTTGCCGTCTCTTCAAATTCATTACCTCATGAATTTCTAGTGAAACGTAGATGTAGGTTCCAAGGAAATGTTGTTCAAAAACCTGGGATCTGCAGATAGGAAATGACATGTTACCCTTTTCTCTCATTTAAAACAGTTGGAGATTTAGCAAACTTGGTAAGAATGTCAAGTGAAAAATTGAAACTATTTCAAATGAAAGGTTTAATCAAAGCTTTGAAATTAACCAATAGGAAAGTCAGAACCTTTATACTCTACTACTGTTGTGTTGCATCTCAAAAGCACAAATTAAATGTCAGAAAAGAATTGATTTTCCCATCTTGGCACCGACAGCTACTTAATTTCTTTGATATTAAGTATAGTATTAAAGTCATAGGAAACCCACAAAACCTCTTTATGTTTCAGAGACTTCTTTTTCTATTTGTTTTGCTTTCCTCTCTTCTTTCTAAACAGCAAATGGGAAACCACAAATCCCACAAATCATGAAAGGTCCAGACCAATCTTGAATACTGAAGTTCTGGTTCCTGTGTCCCAACTCAAGGGAACGTAGGAGAGACAATCCCAACTTAACTTGCAGAACGACCGAACAATTGCTGCTGAGGAAAGCAATCTTGGAGTTACAAAAGTTAACTCCCTGAAAAGCAACCCAAACTGTAACCAAAACCACATGTCAGTGCTCAGTAGTGAGCGAAAAACATTAGGAGAAGAAGAGGAGCAATCATTACATCATGTATGAGTTCATGGTTCTGTCCCAGACCAAAAACCCAGTAGACTTTCATCTTTTCTCTTTTTTTTTTTTTTTTAAAAAAAAGTAATATCAGAACATGAAGTTAGAAAGAAAGGCAGGTGGGATGACCAGAGGTGTGGAACAGTTTCTGTAGAAGGAATAACTAGATGCTTTTCGGTCTGGAACTGAGTGGATATGATCATAGAATCATAGAACAACCAGGATGGAAGGGACCCATAGGATCATCGAGTCCAACCATTCCTATCAAACACTAAACCATGTCCCTCAGGACCTCATCTACCCGTGCCTTAGACTTATGATAGTGATGAGGGATATGATGAAACTCAAAAAAATGAGAGCAGCATGGTGAAGGTGATTAGGCAACAATTATTCACTGTCTGTCATAACACAAGAAGAATGGACATCAGATTATATTGTCAGATAGCAAGTTAAAATCAATGTGTAATCATCCATAATGGTACCTAAATAGTTTTGAGGGGGCTTTAGATAATGGGTTTGAAAAGCAATTAGACAAACTCATGGAATCAACCAAGAACTGACTCAGAATATATCTGACTCTATGACTGAGAGGTGGAATATCATAACAGAGAAACATCACTAGCTGCCTGCCCTGTTGTTACACTCTTTTCTAAGCATCTGCTACTGGGCAGATATGGATTTACCAAGATATGGGAGAAAGGTGTATAAAGAATCCAAAGAGAACAGACTTTTTCCTTTCCCTTCTGCCAATAATTATCCCTCGTGTTGGTCTTGTCCATAATCTACCACATTGTGCACTTGCACAGACAGTGCTCTTCTAACAGGAGTCCAAGGCCTGTTAAACAGTGTAAAACAAGTTATATCTTAATTCTGCCTCTGTGAGTGTACAGATTTGGAGAAAATCCTTGCTTCAAACATATTCTCACTTCTTGCTGTAATCTGTCCTCATTTCTCACTTCCTCTCACCACTCAGCACTGGTGAGGCCGCTCCTTGAATCCTGTGTTCAGTTCTGGGCCCCTCACCACAAGGATGTTGAGGCTCTGGAGTGAGTCCAGAGAAGAGCAATGAGGCTGGTGAGGGGTCTGGAGAACAGGCCTTATGAGGAATGGCTGAGAGAGCTGGGGGTGTTTAGCCTGGAGAAGAGGAGGCTGAGAGGAGACTTTACTGCTCTCTCCAACTACCTGAAAGGAGGTTGTGGAGAGGAGGGTGATCACAGAATCACAGAACAACCAGGTTGGAAGGGACCCATCGGATCTTCTAGTCCAACCATTCCTATCTAACACTAAACCAAGTCCCTCAGCACCTCATCCACCTGTCCCTTAAACACCTCCAGGGAAGGTGAATCAACCACCTCCCTGGGCAGCCTATTCCAATGCCCAATGACCCTTTCTGTGAAAAACTTCCTCCTGAAGGAAGCCCAAATCTCCCCTGGCAGAGCTTGAGGCCATTCCCTCCCTGTCAGTTGGGAGAAGAGCCCAGCTCCCTCCTCTCTACAACCTCCTTTCAGGTACTTGTAGAGAGCAATGAGGTCTCCTCTCAGCCTCCTCTTCTCCAGGCTAAACAACCCCAGCTCTCTCAGCCGCTCCTCATAGGGTCTGTTCTCCAGCCCCTTCACCAGCCTCGTTGCTCTTCTCTGGACTTGCTCCAGAGCCTCAACATCCTTCTCGTGGTAAGGGGCCCAGAACTGGACACAATATTCAAGGAGCGGCCTCACCAGTGCTGAATACAGAGTGACAGGGGACAGGACAAGAGGGAATGGCCTCAAGCTCCACTAGGGGAGATTTAGACTAGAGATTAGGAGGAAATTTTTCACAGAAAGGGTCATTGGGCATTGGAATAGGCTGCCCAGGGAGGTGGTTGATTCACCTTCCCTGGAGGGGTTTAAGGCATGGGTAGATGAGGTCCTGAGGGACATGGTTTAGTGTTTGATAGGAATGGTTGGACTTGATGATCCGATGGGTCTCTTCCAACCTGGTTGTTCTATGATTCTATGTGTCTATGATTCTTCTACCTCCCTTCCACTTTGGCTTGGATTTTTAATTCAGTAGCAATTTCACTGAGAGTGAAAACTTAAATTAGAGAGGATACCGTACCACTCTTTCATTAAAACTACAGAAAAAAACTTCGCTATGTGGAGTGTAAGATCAGATCCCAAATCCTATCATTACATCTTACCTTTTTTTTTAACTCTAGTGCCATAAAGCAGATGTCCTGCATTTATAAAATAGAGTTGAAAATGTCTGTAGCAAAAAGAAAAACGCAAACTGTACAAGGCTTGTTTCCCATTCCCACATTTTCCTTCATGTTTTTACAGTTCTCCATCTGTATTTCTTCAAATAGTTCTGATGATACAATATAATAAGGTTCCACTGTTCCTCCACTTCCTTTTACAATGCTTCTCTGAGTAGTAACAGGAATTTACTTACTGGTTTGAGATAAGTCCAAAAGCTTTATGAAATTTTTCAGTGTCTGAAATGATATAGAAAAAGTTGAAGATTAAGTTTCTTTGAATTACGGGAAAATATGGCAGTTACGCTTTCTCTTCCCTATATAATGTTTCATTACTGTCTTTAGAGACCAGAAGAGGCTGAAGTTTGTAAGCCTTTTGCCTCATTGGTAAATAGGAATAAATAAACCTAATAAAACACACCACGAGAGCCCACTCCATCATTCGCAAATCCACTTTCTCTACAACTGGGCAGGTGTTTTCTCCATACACTCTGTCAGGTTAAACATACTGCACTCTAAAGAAGTCCAAGGCAACATTCATACTCCAAATATACTGTAGTGCCTGAAACACAAACTGAGAGGGAAGACACAATCCAAATTTTGCTGACTTTTGGGGGTTGATATATATTCTGTGATATGCACCGAAGCACAATTTCACCAACCTTTTCAATATAACTACGAGAAAGATTCAGGGCAACAAGCCCTGTTCAATTTGGTGTCACAGTGGTAGCCGTATGGTCCCCATAAAGCATGCTTCCTCCCAATGTGGAGCGAAGGAATCGAAGCTTCTGTACTTCTTACCCATTGCCAGCTGCTGGTTCAATGGCTTGTTGCCTTCCTGAGCTGGTGCTTCTTCAAAGTTCTTTGCCCAACATGGAACTACTCAAGACCAAAGAAACAGGTTTTTTTTCATGAGTTGCCCCTCACGCTATAAAGAGTGCCTCTTAGGTGTCGTTGATTAGTTGGATTCATACCTTTGCATCTTTTTAACTCCCTGCCTCATGAACATTTCTTTCACTCTGGCCAACTTTGTTGCAGCTTGTTACGTTTCATCATGTTTCCTTGCAATTCATCACTCCAGCTTCCAGCAGCCTAATTGGATGCTACAGAGCTGAAGTTAACACAACAGAATGTATAAAAAAAAATCTTTCTCCAAATGTTTTCATCTGCCAGCGTGTTAGGTACTGAGCCATGAATCGATGCATAACGGGGAACTAGGAGCTGTATGCCCAATGAAGTAGGTCTGCTGTTTGTGAATTAATAAACAGATCTTTCAAAAGTAAAATAGTATTTCAGTTTACAAACATTTGCTGCCATTGCTTCATATTCCTGATATTCACAGATCTTCAAGACAATGTGTCCCTCCTTACTTGCCCATGAGCAAAAGCATATGTCTGAAGGGCAGTGATGCTGGTTCTCCATAGCTTTGATTTGCCTTCAGTTGTTCATTGAGAGAGGCGATTGTCGTATTCTGCTCTACGCTGGTGAGGACCCACCTGGAGTACTGTGTACAGTTTGGATATCGCAGTACAAAAAGGATCCGAAGCTACTGGAGAGTGTCTAGAGGAGGGCCATGAAGTTTCTGAAGGGTTTAGAGAGGAAGTCATAGGAGGAGAAGTTGAAGTCACTTGCTCTGTTTAGCCTGGAGAAGCGGGGACTAAGGGGACACCTCATTGTTGTCTACAGCTTCCTTGCAAGGAGAGGAGGAGGAGCAGGATCTGTTCCCTTCTCTATGGTGACCAGTAATAGGACCCAAGCTCTGCAAGGGGAGGTTCAGGCTCAGTTCTTCACAGAAAGGGTCGTTAGGCACTGGAACAGGCTGCTCAGGAAGGTGTTTGATTCACCTTCCCTGGAGGTGTTTAAGGTGCGGGTGGATGAGGTACTGAGAGACATGGTTTAGATTGGTGGGAATGGTTGACTTGATCCTGGGGGTCTCTTCCAATCTGGTTGTTCTCTGATTCTATGATTTCCTATAAAAATGGACAGTAAGAGCATTGTCAGCAATATCAGGTGAATCTTTACACCCTTTAGTTGCCACATACATTAATACTGGTGAGAATTATTCCACTTTTCCTGGTTTCATGTATATTGTCTCCTTAACAGAAACATACAAGCAATGGAGTGACTGTAAGTGTATGTAACTGTACGGTAAGTAGTGGCCTCTGGACTTGTTTTATTTTATATCCAGCTTTAAAATTAGACTCTCCAGCAGAAATAGCAATGCTCTGCGCCATTGTGCCTGCTAAGACACATTTACGTCCAGCAACAAACAATTGGAAAACTCCATGTGGCACTTCGATTACACAAGGAACCCAAATTACTAAAGAGATGCAACATCACAAATAAGTATTTGTAAAGGTTTGTCAGCTCCAATGAAGTTATACTTTGCTGCGCTCTGCTTTTTCCATGCACCTCTGCAATTACTCACTTCACAGAAAAAGGATGATGCCGCTAAAATGATGAAACCTTAATGTAACCTTTTCAGCAAGAGATAAAATATATTGATTGGGACTGCTGAAGGACATCATTAAGCAGTTCAACGTTTGATTTCATTTCTTCTTTCTTTCTTTCTTTCCCTTTTTCTTATTTATTATTTGGTTGCCGGCAGGCATCTCTGTACTGCCTGACCCTGCCAGTTCAACTATTAAAGAATTTATCTCTCTGAGGAGGCCTGATGTAAACATGATAATCTGTTTGGCGGCCCTTATGATGGCCTATGAATAAAACATATGACAACACAGTTTGAGCTGAAGAGCTTACTATCTGTTACCAAAGAGAATGTTTGGAAGCTCCCGAATGGCTCGGCCATTCTGAATCCCAAAGGTCATTTACTTTATACTCCGGCTAACCCACTCGACTATCCACAAAAGGTGTAGTTAAATATTTTTTTTCCCTGCCAACGTCTATTTTTCTAATGGTTTATTTAAAAGGAACTAAAGTGAGGGACTGGAGGTTTTAATTGCACATCTGTCCATGATGAGAGAGAAAGGGTTTTCCTCAAGCTGAGTTAGTGTTTTGGGGGAGGAAAGAAAGAGAGAAAGAAAGAGAGAAAGAGAGAGAGAAAGAGGGAATGAGAGAGAGAAAAAAGAGAGAAACAAGAGAGAAAGAAAGAGAGAAAAAGAGAATGAAGATAAGAAAGGAGAAAGAAAGGGAGAAAGAAAGAGAGAAAGAAAGAGAAAAGGAAAGAAAGAGAGAAAGAGAGAAAGGAAGAGAGAAAGGAAGAGAGGAAGAGAGAAAGAAAGAGAGAAGAAGAAAGAAAGAAAGAGAAAGAAAGAGAGAAGAGAGAGAGAAAGAGAGAGAGAGAGAGAAAGAGAGAAAGAGAGGAAAGAGAAGAAAGAGAGAAAGAGAGAAAGAAGAGAAGAGAGAAAGAGAGAGAGGAAGAGAGAAAGAGATGAAGAGAGAAGAGAGAAGGAGAGAAGAGAGAAAGAAAGAGAGAAAGAAAGAAAGAGAGAAAGAGAGAAAGAGAGAAGAGAGAAGAGAGAGAGGAGAGAAAGAGAGAAAGAGAGGAAAGAGAGGAAGATGAAAGTCGAGAAAGAGGAGGAAGAGAGAAAGAAGAGAAAGAAAGAAAAGAAAGAAAGAAAGAAGAAAGAAAGAAAGAAAGAAAGAAAGAAAGAAAGAAAGAAAGAAAGAAAGAAAGAAAGAAAGAAGAAGGAAGGAAGGAAGGAAGGAAGGAAGGAAGGAAGGAAGGAAGGAAGGAAGGAAGAAGGAAGGAAGAAGGAAGGAAGGAAGGAAGGAGAAGGAAGGAAGGAAGGAAGGAAGGAAGGAAGGAAGGAAGGAATTTTCTTAAGGGAAAATTCCTTATACTGCAGTGTTAAAATAGCCACATACAGACTGAAGCAGTTGAACTCTCAAAACGTGTTGCTGAGACGCACTGTATTTGTGAACTCCTGTAACTAAGTGAACCTTTTCCTTTGATTACCTGTGAAACCACGGAACTGTGATTCATAGTTCTACCCACAAGGCTGGGAATCACCACTTGGCAAGTTAAAGTGGCAAAACCTGTTCCTGGTTCTTAAGGCGGGTAAAGCTAGCGTGGAATTGTTTAATGTGACGTTTTCAGCACACGAGAGCTGTTGTTTTCCTATTTTCAAGTTTGTTTTCAAGCCTAGTCATTAAAAATGCTTATAACGCTTTTTTTTTCTTTTTAACCCTGGAAACCTTTCTCTTTATGTAGAAACTTTGGCCATTAATCCTTTAATTACGTTCCCGCATATATTTAATTTTGATTTTCTCTACTAGGAACTAAAAAAAAATGCACATTTTGTATAAAGGCTGTTTTATACGGCTGCCTAACAGCTGCTATTGGCCAAACAACTTTCCTGGGGCTGTCTCTTGTCCATCAACAGTTCTCGTTTCAGCAGCAACCGGTACACTGTGCAGAGCACTTTTTGCCCTGTACCTTCCCTATTTCTTGTTAGTTGTTACTGATGCAACTTACGACTTCACGGTAGAAAACATCTGCATAAAATCCTAGAACAAATGGGTTAAATAGATGAGGATGCTGGGGATTTCTTAGTAAATTCAGGCCATCAAGCTGGGTAAGTGAAAAGTTATTTCAATAGTCAGTGTAAAATAGTAAGGGAATGTCAAGGAAATGTCTAGTTTAAAATAAATAAAATTAATGCCTAACTAAATCTGGGTTTGATCACCTTCCTGATGAGTCTATTATACGAGTTATTTCTGATGTTGAAACACTCCAATTAGTATTTTAGATATAAAACCTTTTAATCTAGATTTTAGGAACACACATCAATATAGAGAAGTTCTAACTCCGAAGCTTGCAGAGATAATTATTTTTAATAAAAATGTAGATGAAAATGACATGCAAATGGTTGATCCACCTTTATGGGTCTTTTTTATTCCATCCGATGGGTCTCTTCCAACCTGGTTGTTCTATGATTCTATGGTTAGAACGTTTATTCCATATTTATTATGTATTTTCTGGTATCTTGCAGGGTCCATTTTTGTAGTCATTGTTAATACTTTACCTAAACATCTGGCTGGTTATCTTCTTCATTAGGAATTTTGAAATCACTGGGAAATACACTTCAGTTATGAATAAGTAAAGAATATTTCCCCTCAGATCTGAGTCTGCCATTGATTTCAACAGTATCAGGATTTGATCCTCAGGGCAAACCACAGGTAATATATATTGACATCAGAGGAACCATAAGGATTTAAATCAACAGAGAATAAACACTCGTTAAATGTTTGAGAGCTACTGGGTTTTATCTGTCTAGGTTTTCCATAGCTCTTACTCTCTCTTTGTTTTCTTCTGTCAGGCGTATATATTTGTTCAGAAAACGCAGACTACCTTAAGATGTGCTTTGGAGCATTGAAGAGAATGGAAAATAAGTTTCTGAATCTTGTTTTCCAGTTTCCAGTGATCAGGGAGTTCTTTAGGTTGGTTTTTTTTTTTTTTTTAGTGGAAGTCTGTCTTGTCTCCTTCAACTCAGGAAAATCACTGTTTGTCACCTTTGTAACTGAAGTCCCTCTGCTTCTCAATTTCAGCCAAATTGACTCATTGACTCATGCATCAAGAGAAGGTTAATAACACCCTCGGTGCTGTGTTTGTCTGCTCGTAGTTTTGCTTGGAAAAAAAAAAAAAAGTTGTTCTTAACCTTTCTGTGTTTCCTTCAGGATATTCCCAAATAGAACTTTTCCATATAAAAGTAGATTAGAACTGCTAAGGGTTATCGTAATCTAGTCTCTTTATTACAGGTTTGTCAATTTGTTGCTCAAACATTGTCCTAAGATAGAATCATAGAATCATAGATTCACCAGGTTGGAAGAGACCCACCACATCATCCAGAATTACACATTATTAGAGTGAAGTGCTACATCTACAAAGTAGTTTACCTGCGAGAAGAAATGGTGTAAAAACTGCATTCAAAACTCTCTTAGTTTTGTTCTGTTTTGCTTGCGAAGTAGCTCTTCAGCCTTTGAAAATGACTTGTAAATATTTATTATAAGGTAGCTGTGCTCTGATACCAAAAACTCAGGGGAAGACATGACAAAGAGCGTCGAATATGAAAAAGTCTTTGTTTCTTGTGTGTGTAATGCATTTCACAAAGGAAGGGCCAGATTAAGTTTTGGGAAAAAAATTGTCTAAGCAAGACCTCTGAAAGTGCTGCATTATGTTGCCTGTAGAATCTCTGTTACAGGAACTCCTTAGAAAGAGATCGGATGAACATCTGCTGGCAATTACAGAAAACACTGGTTCCTACCTTGGGCAGGGGGGTTGACCAAGAGACTTGTAAAGGACCCTCTCAATCTTAGTTTTTAAAACATAATTTTCCAACATCAGTGTAAGTGACACATACAGCTAGATGGAAATACCCTATTTCCATTTTCCATTTGTAGATAGGATTCAAACGCAAAGGTAGGAGACCCTAGATCCACCGTCAGTGAAAGCTACTTTTATAAATGAGCAGAGCTGGAATGTGGCCCTGCAGAAAACAGAAACATTTTGTACACTGTCAGCAGTAATAAGTTAAAAAAATAATAATTGAAAATAGAGAAACTGATTCCATTAGTCTGACCCGATGTGAATTATGTTGTGGGCTGGATTAAGGAGACTTTCCACTTCACAGCAATCACATGTGGCACTTGCAGGTAATTTAGAAAGGAATTTATAGAATCATGGAATCACCAGGTTGGAAGAGACCCGTCGGATCATCAAGTTTGTGGACCATTAGTGGGCTTCAGATTGTCTCCCTGTTTGTGAAGTTTCTACCATGATGTTAATTGTGGTAGTATGACTGAAAAGTTAGATTCACTTAATAATTAATGTTTTAAAAAAAATTTAATTGAAGGAGAAAAATGGAGTAGAATTCGTGCTTATCATAATTCACCTTAGAAAAAAATCATTCAGCTCCCTTAGAGCTTATAGTATCTGACAACTGCCTTCCATGTCTTGTCTTCCTCTTCTACATATTAATATAGCATCCGTGATGTAGCAGAATATTCTTTGAGGACTCTCATGAGGTGTTCAGTGATATTTTGAGACACAGCAGATTTCTGGGGTGTAAATTAGAGTCAAAGTAGGAGTAAAAATTTCATGGAACACAGCAGCAGTGCAGATTTTGATGGGATAAGAGCAGCTGTCACCTTTGAATTTTCCCTCCCCAAATCTCTGAAAGTATATACAGGCTGAACGATGCTGGTGCCACACATCTAACTACTAATGTTAGGCATGAACTGCTGCAGGGAACTGACACTTAACGAAACTATTTAATGAACATTTTTTTTTTTTTTTTTATAGCAAGAAAATTAGGGTTTGAAAATTGACGAGAATTCAGTTGAAATCTAAGAAAACAATTTTAGGTCAAAACAATAGACATAAACTAGAGAATATTTATTTAGGACTAGAGTCTTGTCCTTCAGCTATGCTGTATAGTGATAGATTCAAAGTAAATTGCTCCAAAATTTGCTCCAAAGCAAATTTTGATCAGGGAAGCATCTTTAGAGGTTGTTACATGAGCAGTCAGGACCAGCTCCACTGCCTAATGCAAAAACAGGCAGCAGGCACAAGAGGTCTTTGTGGACACAGGAAAAGGTTTTGTCTAAAGTCATGTCCCAGCTCTTTCCAGTTTTTTTCTTATTTTGTATGTCCCATCCAGTGCAATCTTTGTGTCACACACTCAATTTACAGTACATTAACATTTATTTCACTCTATCATATCAAATATTAAATACCAAAAGAGACTTTACTGGAGGCTTAATGATAGCTGTTAACCTACGGTGAACTTACCTGATCCATGCATGAAAGTCAAGACTCGTTAGTATATCAAAGAGAACCTGATCAAGATTATTTAGGTCCTGCCTACACACATGCAGTGGCTAAAGACCCAAATTTGTGTATCTTATCTACTTTTCTACAGGCAGAGGACTGAGTGGACAATTAACAGGCTGTTTACTTCAGGGTAACCTGGATGAGTTAACTATACAAACCTTTACAGAATATTTCTTGTTATATTACATATACCATCCATGTTGTGTGACCCATACAGTTGGATTTTTGGCTGTTTTTTCCACTGTTGACAACACTATTCTGTTTCTCACAGTTACCCTGAGAAAAAATAATATCCAGTTTTTAGACCTGGCTGGAAAAATAACACCTGCAAAATATAAATCTGAGAATACAGTGATAGTGAGTACTACGAACACCTGAGAGTATTTTATTTTAAAAGTCCGGTAGTTTTCTTTCTGTGGTCTCTTTTATAAAACCAGAACTGTTTATGAAAATCCTAAAACTCGAAATAATTCTGTCACAAACGATCTTGTTCTTTTCATGAGGAAAGCACTGATCCTTTTGCCCCTTCATCTTGAATAGACTTAACATCAATATAACTGTTTTGTTTAACTTCAGCTTCTTGAAGTGAATGCCTTATCATGCCAGAAAACCATTTTTTGTTCATGCACCTGCACAATGATTAATGGTGGTACAACTCTGGAAATAGCATTTGGCAGTTAACAGCTGCTACCAGCACTCTGGAGGGTGCACAGAACCTTGCAAAATTAAAGTCACGGATTTGTTCTCCTCTAAAAAAGCCAAACAGAACTCGTGAGTCATGTGTGAGGTGTAGATTGTGCATCGTAATTTCAGGTATGCTTTTTACCTTTTTCTCTACGAGTGCCAAGTTCAAAGCCTCCTGATATATTACAAGAAAAGACCTCTCTGGAAAGTGTTAGCACCCACCTGGAGAATATTGCCCACACAGGCAAAGAATTAAAAAGCAGTCAAATTAAACTTGAAAAAGTTGCAGTATGGAACATAACCAACTGACACACCTCAGCCAGGATGAAAGCGACCAGTTAGTCCCAAGACAAATTACATAAAAGATCATGAAACTGATGATAACTAGGACGGCAGAAGCAAATGATCCCTTCTTGCTAGTTATTGGTCAACATCAGTTCAGTATTGAAGTTGTAGCTATACTTCTGTGGATCCTATGAAACCATTCCTGTAGCAGAACAGTTGGTAACTGATCATAGACTCATAGAACAACCAGGATGGAAGAGACCCACCAGATCATCAAGTCCAACCGATGCTAAATGACAGTCAGGCTTTTTGATGACATGAAGCGTGTATGACTAAGTCCTGGATTTACTACATATCCAGTAGTAAATGTTCAAGGTGGGCTTCAAAAGCAAACTAGAGCTATTCTTCTTGACCCCAAAGTGACCTATAATCTCAACTGCAACAGTAGCATACAAGACAAGATACTAAGAAAGCTCACATATAGATCATGATCACTTATCTAAAATAAATATTTTCAAATATTCCATACCTGAAGCTTCTCTAGAAAGGCAGAAAGTTTGGATTTGGCACCAATTTGGCTCCCATCAATTCATAAAAGATTTATTGACCTAGATACTTGAGTGGGTTTACATATGTTTCCAATATCCATTTAGCCTCAAGGAATTTGTAATTACCAAGGGACTGAAGGGAATGTTAATGCTGATATAAGATCCAGAGGTGACTGTCTCAAGAAATAAGAGACCAAGGCCAAGTTAATCTAGTTGTGATCTAGCACAGCTTCATTGTGAGAGCACTGTGCCAAACCCGCTTATGACTCTTGCTATGGAGGATGTTACATACATGTTAGATACTGATGTCAAACTTGTGTTCGACTCCCTGGAAGTCTGCTCGTTGCTGGCTCGAGAAAATCTAGCTGGTTTGTATTAAACCCAGGCCTTCTTGTCTTGCTGTGCAGGTTGCTATAAATAAGCACCGTTGTTTATTTGGGTCAAAGTGTGGCCATTCTCAAGCAGCTTATGTTTTCCACTTCTTACTGATTCCTAACAGTGGTAGTAAAACGTTGGAGAGAAAGCTGGCTCTGTACACTTGTAGACATCTCACTCATGCTCTGAAGCTTTTTATGGTTTATTAAATAAATGGATTTAATGGATGTGCTGGCCCTCTGTTCCTTCTTCTTTATCTAATACCTTTGAAGTACTCTCAGTGCTAGCTGTCAACTAAGAAAAAAATATCAGTCAGACTAATGAATAGGCCCAACGTTTCCCTCCCTATTCTTCTCCCCTGAGAAAAGGCCATGGCATATTGTCGAGGCAGTACAATTCAGATTTGCTATTCTCCTCATTCACTCTCTGCTAAAGAAAAAAAAAAGGAAAAAAAGAAAACCTTGCACCAAATTGCAGATTAGTAGACCATCTGAGAACAACAACTTGTCAGGAAGAGAGAGTCAGAGCAAAGCCTTAGCTGGGGAATCTTTCAGAAGGGAAAGGAAGAAACTGCTTGAAAGATCAAATTCAGAACCGTCTCTGCTGAGGAATTTGTGCCAAAGGGGCAATGGTAACACACTAAGTTACAAAAGGAAACCAAGAGCTAGAGACACTGAAAAGGAGACGCGTCCCACTGTGGAATGACTGGAATGCCCTGAAAGGGAAGAGTCTGTATTGACCATCCTGCTTGATCTGCATGACAAAAGCAACTTCTGCCATACAGAAACATAGTGCTGCTAGGAAAAAATGCTGTGATAAACAAAGCACTCGAGGCCACAAGCCATTGTTCTCTTCCTCCACTGTTCTCAGAACAGGTATATGGCATGAAATAGCATGTGGGTTTGGAAAATTCCATGAACAAGAGAGGTAATGAAAGTAAACACTAAATGCTTCCTTTGTAATGACTGAATCTACCAGAAGTGAAGTAAAACTCATTAATGTAACATCTCATTTTTTTAACTGCCCCGGAAAACCAGATATGATTTTTCAAATTAGTTTCACAGAATTCTCCAGGCAATCTCAAAAGCATTTGAGCCCAAGAAGAACATTCCCCTTAAAGAACAGCTTGTGTAAGTGAGGTGGGTTTTTTTTGGTTTTTTTTTTTTTTTTTTTGTGAAACAAGGATGAAAGATGCTGGTAAAAAGACAACCATAGAAAAATGTTCTGTTGCTGCAATTGTCCAAACATTTACTGCACATGAAGAGTGCTTTTTGAGAACTTCTTGTCATATAGAAAACAATGTAGCTTTTGGAGATATGCTCATCCATTAAACAAATATGCATCCCAGTTGTTATGAGAGGATATGGGTCTCTTCCAACCTGGTTGTTCTATGATTCTATGATACATTCCACAGGAAATTTAGAAACATAAAGGCTAAGAGAGTTGGGCTTGCTCAGCCTGGAGGAGAGAAAGCTCCAGGGAGAACTTAAAGAAGCTTCCAGGACGGAAGGGGGCTACAGGAACACTGGGAAGGGGCTCTTTGCCAGGGAGTGGGGCTCTTTGTCAGGGAGTGCAGGGAAAGGACGAGGGGAAATGATTTTAAGTTGAAAGAGGGGAGATTTAGATGAGATTTTAGGAAGAAATGTTTTCCTATAAGGGTGGGAAGCTCTGGCACATTTTGCCTTTTCCAGGCCAGGTTGGATGGGACTTTGAGCAACCTGATCCAGTGGGAGGTGTCTCTACCCATGACAGGGGGGTTGGAACTGGATGATCTTGACTGTTCCTTCCAACCCAAACCATTCTACAGTTCTATGTTTCTAAGATTTTTGTCATTCTGCCTTCCAGTTACGTCCAATCACACTAATTAGTTCTTTTCCGTTGATAGGAGTGGTTGGACTCGATGATCCGATGGGTCTCTTCCAACCTGGTTGTTCTATGATTATGATTCTATATATACTGACTTTTGTGAGAGAATACACGACAATTCCAAGGCAAGTGCTCTAAGATAATTTATTTGGGGCAAAATTCTTAGTTTTTCACTTATCAGCTCTGCTTCCCTTTCTGCTTTTCAGGGTCTTGAACTGACCCCATTAGATAGGATCTTTGTCACTAGCTTTAAGGAGAAAGTTATCATCAAAAAGCAATAGTTTTCAACTTGTCTGCTAAGGACCTTTGGAGGTTTCAATGTAAGTGAGTTGCTGCTGTTAATGAAAGAATCAATAGCAGATTGATCAATGAGCCATCAAGGCAGACATAGTTCTGTGACTGTTTCATCCATATTTCTGTCTAAAGCATAAATCTGTCCTAAGCATCACTTAATTTCCACTCAAGATCTCTAGTGCCAAATAGATAGTTATAGATACAGTTATAGATACAGGTATAGTTATGGAAACATATTGTTTTCCACTAAACAAATGACGGTGTCATGAAACCAATAATTCATTTGCTGTAGTGAAAAGGCAAATATATTTGTCAAGATCTTTAACTAGAACTGAGAAAAAAGAGTTTTTATTCAGAGATGAATGATTTAAACTTTACTTTGTGGATAGACAGTGAGCCATTTTACAATTGTTTCAGTGTGGTTTAAAGACCATAAACAATGTTATTGTTAACTAACATTTGAAAATTGAATATTTTTGAGAAGTTTGGCAAAATTAGCTAAGAAGTTTGATTTTTATTTTGATTTTACCAGAAATATGCAGTGCTTTCCCAAAGAAGAAAAAAACCTTCGTACTTGAACTAGGTTGACAGAAGCTGTAATTATCTCTTCAACATCGTTTCACCTTCCCAAAATAAAATAAATACCAAAGAAATAGAACTGCGAGTTCAGAAATAGGGATTGTATTATTAATTATTTTGTAAGCAGAGAACGTTTCATCATCTAATGACTCATACCACATGTTACTATTAGAATACTGAAGGCAGTGGTATAATCAGCTGATGCACTATACAAGCTTTCAAAAAAAATGAAGCTTGAGAAAGCAAAACTTGTCAGCACAATCCCACAAAGGTAAGATGACTGGGACTTGGCGTGTTTGGTGGGCATTATCATAGAGTCATAGAACAGCCAGGTTGGAAGAGACCCATCAGATCATTGAGTCCAACCATTCCTATCAAACGCTGAACCAAGTCCCTCAGGACCTCATCCACCCGAGCCTTAAACACCCCCAGGGAAGCATTATGAGTGTATCCCACGGAACAATCATTTGAGGACTGTTATTGTCAGCAACCAGGCACCATGGCTGCCACAGCTCTCATCTTCCTGGCCCGGTAAGACCATACTATCTGAGATGGCATGTCTGAGACTGTTCATTTTAGAGGCTGATTATAGATAAAGAGTCAGGCATGAATCATAGAATCATAGAATCACCAGGTTGTAAGAGACCCACTGGATCATTGAGTCCAGTCATTCCTATCAAACACTAAACCATGTCCCTTAGCACCTCATCCACCCATCCATTCATTCACCAACCCCTCCAGGGAAGGTGAATCAACCACCTCCCTGGGCAGCCTATTCCAGTGCCCATTGACCCTTTCTGTGATTTTTTTTTCCTAATCTTCAGTCTAAACCTCTCCTGGTGGAGCTTCAGGCCATTCCTTCTCGTCCTGTCCCCTGTCACTTGGGAGAAGAGGCCATCACCCTCCTCTCTACAACCTCCTTTCAGGTAGTTATAGAGAACAATGAGCTCAGGAGGTGATGCATTTGATGTTATTTGAAACATTCTGAGTTTTGGTGAGAATCTGGAAATTTGTAGACATTAGCATCTTCAAAAAAATTTCTTACCACAGACTATATTTGTTTCTAAATATGAGAGCAGTTCTGTTAATCCCCTAAAATGTGAGCTGGGCAAAATTAACCTTTGCCAGCAGCTTTTAGTAGCTACTTCTATGGCTAAATCAGCATTTCTCCCTGAACTGCCACATTTTGCCAGTCTAAACATTCCCTGCTATGAAATGGTTTTTCAGATTCACTGGAAGAACCGACATTGGGTTTAACTGATATTCAGGGTCAGTCTGAAACCTCTCCTTGGATTAGTGACTCTCACTGAGTCTCAGTTTGATGCACAGAGTGTTAGGCAGTGACACGAGCCTGGCAGCACATCCATGCATGTGATGTGCGTGGGCTAAATCCAGACCTGGTTTTAGTGAATTCACCTTCTTCTGCCTTCATCCAGCCACATCTACTCATCCAGGTGGGAATTTATCCCAAGGCATTAAAATTTTCCATGGTGTAAGGCAAATCTTTAAAAAGAGACAATTTCTTACTAACAAGATAGTCAAGATATCTAAGGAAAGGATGTATTTAATTGGATATATTGTTGTTAGCTGAACAAAAGGAAACCAGAGAGACCTACTTCATTAAGAGAGGAATGTGGAAATGATTTTTTGTTTGTTGGGTTGTTGTTTTTTTTTTTTTAAAGTTATCAGTCATTAGATAGAGACAAAAAAAAAATCACAGTGGGAGACTTGTAAAATGGTTTTTGCAATCCTCAAGGGCATTTCTTTCAGTCTTTCAACAACAATACTGGTCTATATCATAAGTCTTATTTATAAAGAGGCTTTCAGGCAATTTCACACTGCTTTTCTCTGATGCCGCCCAAAAAAACATGTAAACCCGAGGGATTAGTAGTGACTTAGAGGGAAAAATAGTGTAAAGTTACAGGATGAACTGAGCCAGTGCAGCTGGCTTGATGCACTGTTCCCTTGGGCTACTGCAATGAATGAAACTTATCTAAGTGCCCCAGTCCACTCCCACACGCCAGTGTACCAAGTCTTTTGTTATATTGTGCACTAGAATTACTCAGTCTCAGGGGGCTCAGGTCTTTAATGGCCTGTAGTGTGGAAAGAGAGAGAAGTTCACTATCTGGAGCTGAAAGTTAAACCTCCTTTTATATTTCTTTTTTTGACAGCAGCGATCCAGGAGCACAGTAAACAAGATGTTCTCTCATGGGCTGTGGTTAGTGGCCTAGTTTGATTGGATTATTTTTAGGTTATAATGTCTTGGCATGCAAAATAAATTGTGACATTAATTATCCGTTGTGAGTCTGTCCTGAGTTACAGGTATCACTTCTATTGCATTGCAACAGGTTAATGACACTGTACATCTCAGAGCCCTATTTTGAGCACATACTTTCTCATTTATTACCTTTCATCTGCAGAGGAGCTGTGGAACACATAACAAGACTGTATTATGAGATTTAGGCTAGAGATTAGGAGGAAGTTTTTCACGGAAAGGGTCACTGGGCATTGGAATAGGCTGCCCAGGGAGGTGGTTGATTCACCTTCCCTGGAGGTGTTTAAGGTGCAGTGGATGAGGTGCTGAGGGACTTGGTTTAGTGTTTGATAGGAATGGTTGGACTCGATGATCCGGTGTGTCTCTTCCAACCTGGTGATTCTATGATTCTATATTAATTGACTTATATCTAGTTAATCCACTTTACATTTAAATTGTTACTAAAAGTCTCATAGAAGCAATTGTCTTTCTGTAAACACCGCAGATGAAAACTGACACAAATTTCACTTCAGTCTTCAATAGGCACACAATCTCTGTTTTTAAATGAAGGTCTTAAAACCCCTGGCTTCTGGAAAAATAATTGCAGCTCCTTCCCATTTGCTAAATGAAATACCGATTTCTTTTAGGCTTGTTGTCTTTTACAGTTGTGTACCCGCTTCTGACAAATCCATACTCTGGAATATTTAGCATTCACTTGTCAGAAAGAAATATGGTGATAAAGGGTGGGGATATATATTTAGGCTCTTCTGCTGTTGAAGTCAAAGGGTATATTGTCTGTCACTTCAAAGGTGGAATTGGAATATTTCTTAACAGCCCTCTAGCCCTCGTGATATCTGCTCTAGTATTTCTAGTCACTCTTTAAGTGAGTAAAAAGCTATTGAGAGTGGAGAAGAGTAGAGTTTTGCTTAGTAAATAGTGCGTGATCAGACTTACTCCTTTCTCACTGAAGTGCCATGAGGATTAATTTGTTAATGTCAGTGCAGCACTTTGAAGACATAATAAGGAAAATAAAGTTACTCTGGTGATGAGTGCCACAGAAGTGTCTATAAATGAATAAAGTGCTGTCTAAGTGCTAAGTATTATTATGATTACTGCCTGCATTTGCAAAGAAGTGGTTAAATACAGTGGGATGTGGGTGTAAAATTACATTTTAAATGGATCTATTTTTGAGATTACTTATCAGCATGATTAGTGTGATAATAATTACATTTATCATTAATAATACATTTTTGAAAAGTTAGGGGGAAAAAAAAAAGCTAACAAGTTTGATTTTGATTTTGCCAGAAAAAGCAATCTGTGGAACTTGTCTCTGGAATGCAGCTGTGTAAGATTTCACTAACATCTTGCAGGTGGAGCCTAATTTTAGTTCAGCCTTGAGAACAGGGAATTGTTTCCTCTGATATGCAGAGCACCAGAACAGCAGCAAAGCAGGTGGAGCTTTAGACAAGTACTTGTTTACTTTCCTGTTTAAAAGAAACAACGCAGATGATTCATATCGTTAATCACACAGTTTCAATTTGATTTTAACAAGTCTAGCGAAATAGTCTGGAGCACATTTGACCTACTGATTCTCAAATGTGAGGCAAGCCCAACAGAATGGAAAATGCTCAGAAAATGAGCATTCAATCCTAAATATAGTGGAGAAAGAGCTGGTAAATGATGGGAAGGAAAATATAGAAATACATCTGCTCACTCGCAGAGTGAGCTGTAGAATCAGTCTCAACAATTTCCCTGTCAGCTTCAGCAGCCTCTTATTCTGACTCCGAAGTTAACTTTTTGTAGAGCTTTGAGATTCTTGAGCAAAACATGGAAATGAACCAGGAGATAAAAGCTGAGTGGCAATTCACTGCTCTTGGTCAAACTGGTAAAATAAACTCAGTATAATAAATGTAATTCATTTATTTTTGATCAGTTTATGCTTTAAACTCACCGAAAAAAATCCTTATTAACTGAATGATCAATAGCTGGTCACTTTTTCATCAGTTGTTATGAAACTTCTTAGACGGTACATGGCATGGTAGAGTAATCTCCTAGTGTCCATAGGGTAAACAGTATATTATTTGGCTACCAAGGCTATTTTGCTATACATACTCCTTTTATCGGCTTCTACATTTGGATTAATGTACAAGACATTTTGAGGTTTTCAATCTTTTGCCTTGAAAACTCAAGGGTCCTCTCCAGGCCTATGCTCTGTATTTTTTATGTGGAAGACTGTGGAGTTGTTGGTCACACACATGCTGATTATTCTTGGTTGTTATTTTCAGATGGTATTAGCTGTAATATTTGTGCCTCTGGTTAAATTTATGCATCTAAATGAGCTAAACTTATTCACCATAAAGTTAGTTCAATATAAGATGTTTTCAGGTCTACCACAGGAAAAAAAACAGTTGTTGTGCTCTAGTTCATGTATCACCTGTAAAGAAATCATTGCTACTGGATTAGAAAATTTAATATTAGGGAGAATTTTTTTCCCCCAAGGGTGTTGAAGCACTGACACAAGTTACCTAGACAAGTTGTAGATGCCCCATCCCTGGAGGTGCTAAGTACCAGGCTGGATGGGGCTTTGAGCAACCTGATCCAGTGAAAGATGTCCCTGCCCACGGTAGGGGGGCTGGAACTGGGTGATCTTTAAGGTCTCTTCCATCCCAGATCATTCCATAAGTCTATGATTCTATGACTATCAGCTCTCTAACTTGATTGCTCATAGTTCTTTTAACATTAACTGAGTGGACAGGAGATAGATCCAACAAAGAACTTTTGTTTCATGTGTTCTTAGTTCCAAACCTCCTTTGGGGCATTTGTACATTTATTATCCTTGACTGCACAGACCTTGCCTTCCAAACATCACTTTTAATGAACAGGAAAAGATGAAAATTTGTCTCCAAAGTTTTTGGTAATCTCTCAGAAAGCATAAGTTGCTCCTGCATTAACAATTAGATGGACTCATTAAAAGTTTATATTCAAAGTTCTTTTTGCTCCAGACAGACATGGCATATCTAAATAATACCTGAGAAGGGCAATAGTTTACTTAATCAGCTCAGTGATCATCCATTTATTTCTCTATAACAGTGATAACAACATAATACTTTTTATCCAATGGTCCCATAGGACTTATCATTTTCTTCACATGGCTCAGCCACCTCAGGAACGCAGCAGACTCTGGAGCATAATAGCACAGACTTCTGACTTCTCTCCAAGTAATTGTAGTATAAAATTGATTGGTAGTGACACGCTTGTGAAGCTCAGAGATGGTGAACAGGGCTCATCTTATGTTACATCTCACCTTATCTTAGCACTTGCAAGAGGTCTAGACATCAGAACAGCAGAGCTCTTTATACTGAATGCATGTTTTCATAGAATCATAGAATCACAGAATAACCAGGTTGGAAGAGACCTACCGGATCATTGAGTCCAACCATTCCTATCAAACACTAAACCATGTCCCTCAGCACCTCAACCACTTGTGCCTTAAACACCTCTAGGGAAGGTGAATCAACCAACTCCCTGGGTAGCCTTGTTCCAGTGCCCAATGACCCTTTCCGTGAAAAACTTCCTCCTGATGTCCAGTCTAAATATCCCCTGGTGGAACTTGAGGCCATTCCCTCTTGTCCTGTCCCCTGTCACTTGGGAGAAGAGCCCAGATCCCTCCTCTCCACAACCTCCTTTCAGGTAGTTATAGAGAGCAATGAGGTCTCCCCTCAGCCTCCTCTTCTTCAAGCTAAACACCCCCAGCTCTCTCAGCCGTTCCTCATAGGGCCTGTTTTGTTGAGTTCCATCTGTCATCCCTTTTTTCTAAACAACAGGGTGTTGCAATGGGTCAGCAAAGAGATCTGGGTACCAATGACTTACCTCTGCTCTCATTCCTTTTTACTCCAACTCATGCGATTGCACGTGGCTAAGCACGAGGTGTGTGCTCATCTGAGGATCCTGTTTGTGGAGGGTTTGGCAAGACTAAGGATATGAGTTCACTGGCATTTTTGAGAGAGCAATAATACTTCTCGGAAGGATTTAGTGGTCAAAAACCCTGTTCATGTTCTGCCCTGAAATTGTGCTGCCCCAATTGTAGGGCAAATATATCACTGATGCTGAATGTCCCCTTCTGAAATACTGAATGGAGATTATAGCATTTATAGCTGGTACCGTAAAAACTGAGCTTTCAAACTCAAGAATGTTATCCCCAGTGCTGAGGAAAGAAGGCTGCACAATAATTCCCTTTAGTCTATCATTTTTTTGGCATTGATTTATGCCTTCCCTGGGAGCAGACTCCAGCTACATGCGTAAATAGGTTTACTCTCTCAATTGGAGTACTAACAATGTTGGTACTTAAGTCTGTATAGATTGGCACTGCAGACATGGCTCAGAGAATGTTACTGCCATTCTATAATAAACAAGAAACTCCACAAAACAGTGTTTGTTTCTACTGCTATCTGAACCACGGCGAAGCTGGCAAGGGTGATGTTCAGATTGGCAATAGACACAAGTCCTTGGGCCTAGCATGTCCTAATAGAAAACAGAAGTATGTGAATATAGCGCAACATTTAAAAAGAAGCTAATGTTTAGAAAGATATGACCTGGGAATAGTTTCTGCCTTTGCCTGTTTTCACGGTTTCTTGAATTTAATGGGGATTCACAGAATTTATGGCTATAGCTAAGTTTTAAGCCATTATCAAAGGCATTCTAAATATTCTTCTTGCTTAAGCTCAATTGATTCTGCAAATATTTGCCAAGTCTATAGTTATCTCCTTATATTTCTGATGTTTTCAGTTCCTGTTAACCCAAAATAAGTCTTCCTAGCATTTCCATCTTTTTACTACGTCAAAGCAATTTGAGCTGACACATCTTGTTCTGATTTATATTTTTTTATAAGTGATGGAAATGGACCTTAAATCCAGCAGAAGCTGAACCTGCTCAACACTGAACAGATGAGAAGAACAGCCACAATGGTGTATGAATTCCAGCTAAACAAAGTGGGGTTTGCTGTTCTCATGGCATTTCAACACTTCTCCTGTCAGCTGACAGGAGACAAGTGTGCTCGTTTGTATTGTTAGCAGACAGAAGTCCTTTTTCTGAACCAGTGTTTACCAGTGTAAATCAAGGTGACTCTTTTCAAGTGATGCACTGGCATGGTCTTGAACCAAGCCTTTTTTTGTTACTGCCACAGTTAATTGTATCTGGCAATGAAGAACTTTCTGTGGAAGTTAGACCTTGAGCTTTACAAAAATAATGATACTGCATCACAGACCTTTTCTGAGTCCCTCACATTGAAAGCAATTATATATCATAGAATCATAGAACAACCAGGTTGGAAGAGACCCATCGGATCATCGAGTCCAACCATTCCTATCAAACACTAAACCATGTCCCTCGGGACCTCATCCACCCCTCCCTTAAACACCACCAGGGAAGGTGAATCAACCACCTCCCTGGGCAGCCTATTCCAATGCCCAATGACCCTCTGTGTGAAAAACTTCCTCCTAATCTCCAGCCTAAATCTCCCCTGGTGGAGCTTGAGGCCATTCCCTCTTGTCCTGTCCCCTGTCACTTGGGAGAAGAGCCCAGCTCCCTCCTCTCTACAACCTCCTTTCAGGTAGTTGTAGAGAGTAATGAGGTCTCCTCTCAGCCTCCTCTTCTCTAGGCTATAAGACCATCTCCTTCCTTTAAACTGTTGATAAGGACAAAAGTAATCAGGAAATGCCATTCTCTATAGAACTTCATGATCACTGTAGCATTAATGAGAGGAATATCCTTTTTCATTAACCTTTTTTGGGCAACATAAGCCACTTTATCAGGATATCCACTTGCACGTTCCTTTTTTTCTCTGTTTTGAAGGAATCAACTCTGCCTTTCCCTTGGGCCAGGTTATATAGACAGAATAGATCTGGTTGTAGTTGGGAGTGTGCTGTCCACTTTAGTATGAGAGTTCAGTAATTTTTTTGAACAATTGGTTGTCTTTGCTATGGTCAATCTTACCAGTACAAATAGAAATTCACAGGGAGAAACACTGCACCAAGGGCAGCCCCATGGACTCCAAAGAAATAAAGTCAGAACCCCTCTAGATGCACTTTAAGTTGTGTAGTTGAAGAATTCTGTATGAAGTTTTGTAAATGCAAAATACAAATGGGCAAAAATACAATATTATCTTCTCTTTCTGATGGTTATAGGAGAATGGCCCTGTTGCAGACATATTTTTGAGATAAAAGATTACAATAATACTTAAATTTCTCAGAGAAGATCTGTGCTGAAAAAAAAATTACAAGGAACGGACTTCTTTCAGGCAAATTATAAACCCAAAGCAGATTACTTTATTGAGAGAGAGGCTGGAACTCTGCACTGTCCCAGAAGTCAGTGTTTATGGATCTGTGCTGCGAAGAGCTGTCTGTGCTACAGTTTCACTCTATTTGATGAGCATTCCAGAAATCTTAATCAGATCTAACCGTCAGCTCTTCTGCTCTGCTTCCCCAGTTCCCTATCCTTAGATATAAAAAGCCATTTCAAGGTAAGAGAGAAAGAGAAGGTTTTTAAATTATCGTTGACATTGTCAGAGACTAGTTGTATGTTAGCATCAAAAAAACACTGGAGATGTTGTTGTTGGGTTTTGTGTTTTATAAGTTTTTTCTGTAACCCCTAATCAAACATGGGTGAGTATCCGTTGAAACAATGTCTGTAATTTGTTTACATTGTTAGCTGAGATAATTACAAAGCCAGCACAATGGAAATAACTGGTTTCTTACTTTTATGTGGAAAGTGTCGGGGGGGAGAACTCAACAACTAACCAGCGGTTGTCAGCTGCTCTCTAAAATATTACCTAATTTACAGTTGTTGCATATTAGCATTGCTAAGAATGCTGGGGACATAAAGTGTCATGTTGAATATAGGGTGATGACTTCATACTAGAGCAAGTCTGGGGATATGACCACTTTGCAGTCACAGAGAAATCAGCTTTAATTAATTTGAGTGCCAGCACTGTGTATAATTACACAGCGTGAGAGTTTGCATGCAAATTCTAAAATGCTGATTGTTGAAATACTTGCACTTACTTATTAATACGTTGGGACTAAGCAGCCCTGGCCTGTAAGCAAGGTATAAGAAGAACACACAGTGCTGTCAGGGTAATTTGCACAGCCCTACAGTTAGCAAGCAGAATTCAGATAGTTCTGCTTCTGAAGTGATAAGCATAACACATTAGTCATTCTTGTGGATGACATACCTTGTAGCCCACTCTCAGTGCACAACTAAAACAAGATGATCTATTATTATTAAAGTTGTCAGAAACATAACAGCAGGATTTGAGCTTCATTTGTTGTAGGTACTAGCTACGGCTCAATCTCGCTTTCCAGTTTCATTTTTTTTATTTACTTTCACGTTGTCACTATTCTCAATTAGAAAAAACAGCTTGCAGGCAAAATGTAATGTAGAAATTGTCGTCGCAAAATTAGCCCTCTCGTGTGGTGCTTTGTACCTTTCGGAGACAATGACAAAAGACCATATGTATCTTTTTCTTTCCTACCCAAAAATTACCAGTGCAAAGCTTTTTTTCCTAGACTTTACAGTCGCCGGCCGTATGTTGTGAGGCATCAAAACTGGTAGCCCGAGAAATGGAAGCTGTATATAGTCCTGTCCAGTTCGTAATCAGTGTGTTGGTCTTAGCCATGTGTGACTAATCCTGTTTGCAATCAATTTATCTCAGTATTTTACTGCAGCAGTGAGTTTCACTGATTAGTTATATGCTGAATAATGAAATAGCAGGCGCATTAAAAACACTCTCCGTTAATTTGGATGAAACTCTCTTGTCTGTTGATGTACACAGGGAAAAATCCAGAGGTCTTTTCTTGTCATTCATTAATTTATACATCAGCAACATCTGCTGCTACCTTTCTCCTTTCTAGACTTAGGTAGTCCACCCTTCTCTAGTATCTCACCATATGGAAGCTTCTTTGTATCTTTAATCATGCTGTTGACCTCCTCTGGGTCTTGTCAAAATATATGCATAATTCAGGAAAAAAATAGTTTGACTGTACTTGCTCATCACACGATTATTTTTGTGTACCTCTAGGTAGTAGGAGAGAGAGGTTAATATGGGAACTTACTTTGTATGCGGCTGAAAATTTGCTGGGTTTTTCTGTTGTTTCTTAAAGAATGTTTTTCATTTGCAAAACATTAACATTTGTCAGGGTTATTTCCAGCCACACAGAAAAATGTTCCTTTGTGTATTTTGATTATTTAAAGCAATTTTGTTTCTCTAATGCGTATGTGCATCCAGCACAGCATGTTCACTGCTTTGAATGAATATGTGGGGAATGCTGTTAATTTCCTCATGTTCATGTACAGGAATGCTTTTATTGTCTGCTGCCTATGTTGAGATGGGGTTGCTTTGTCTTCTCTTTTTACATTATTTACTGCAGACTTCTTCTTTCTATTTGAAATGTAATAACTACCATAGATTACAAAATTGACTGTAAACAGTATATGCTGCACGCGGTTAGGGTTTGGGGCTTCCCAGGGTCCCCAAATGAATTCCAGAGTGCTTTGTTAGGCTCCAGGGCTTTCTATCATGCTTAGGGTGCTCAGTAGTTAAGAGGGGAGTCCAGTGATGGTAGCTGGAAGGTTTCACTTAAGATTACAGTGAGGAAAAACACTGGTGCTCTAAAACAAATTTGTGACTACTTGCTTTAGAATCATAGAATCATAGAATAATAGAACAACCAGGTTGGAAGAGACCCATCGGATCATCCAGTTCCAATCATTCCTATGAAACACTAAACCAAGTCCCTCGGCACCTCATCTACCCGTGCCTTAAACACCTCCAGGGAAGGTGAATCAACCACCTCCCTGGGCAACCTTTAACAGTGCCCAATGACCCTTTCCATGAAAAACTTCCTCCTAATCTCCAGCCTAAATCTCCCCTGGCAGAGCTTGAGGCCATTCCCTCTTGTCCTGTCCCCTGTCACTTGGGAGGAGAGCCCAACTCCCTCCTCTCTACAACCTCCTTTCAGGTAGTTGTAGAGAGCAATGAGGTCTCCTCTCAGCCTCCTCTTCTCTAGGCTAAACACCCCCAGCTCTCTCAGACACTCCTCATAAGACCTGTTCTCCAGCCCCTTCACCAGCCTCATTGTTCTTCTCTGGACTTGCTCCAGAGCCTCAACATCCTTCTTGTGGTGAGGGGCCCAGAACTGAACACAGGATTCAAGGAGCGGCCTCACCAGTGCTGAGTACAGAGGGAGAAGAACCTCCCTGGACCTGCTGGTCACACCATTTCTGATACAAGCCAGGATGCCATTGGCCTTCTTGGCCACCTGGGCACACTGCTGGCTCATGTTCAGTCGGCTGTCGACCAACACCCCCAGGTTCCTCTCCTCCTGGCAATTTTCCAACCAGACTTCTCCCAGTCTGTAGCTCTGCATAGGGTTGTTGTGCCC
Source organism: Coccyzus lansbergi (assembly GCA_033558105.1). Lineage (NCBI taxonomy): Eukaryota > Metazoa > Chordata > Aves > Cuculiformes > Coccyzidae > Coccyzus > Coccyzus lansbergi. Next base: position 203,757 of record JAUMJK010000002.1, read on the forward strand.
CAAGTGCAGGACCTGGCATTTGGCCGTGTTAAACCTCATGCCAGTGGTCCAGCCTGTTTAGGTCCCTTTGCAGAGCCTCCCTACCCTCCAGCAGATAGACACTTCCACACAGCTTTCATGAGTTTAAGAATGCTCTAGAAGGATTTAGTTCCAAATCCTCCCCCTGATACATATGTTCTTCCGCATCCAGCAGATCCTGCTACAAAGCCACCAAAAAGTACTCAAGGACGTCTACACCTCTTCCCCACAGACCCAGGGTCTAATAGCTCGAGATGAGTGTCACCGAGACAAGATTGCTAACGTGTTGTGAATTGCTTTGTGCCTGTATGTGTTTTCACTCACCAAGCTTCAAGTACAACTTGAAAATACCATGTTGAGAGGATTATGTGCTTCATCCTGCCTTACATTTAAGCATGTGTCTAATTTTAAACACGTAAATAGTTCCATTCACTTTGCTGGGATTATTCGTGTACATGATTTTAAATATGTGCTGAAGTGATTTACTAAATTGTGTTCGCAGAAGGCATCAGAGGCAGCAGTAGCAATCAGTGTGATGGGCCAGTCCGGAGAAAGTGTCCAGTGGAGACATCTCTCTTCTGTGTCAAAACCACTAGGTTCATTTTTCTCCAGTTTCAAGAAAAATCCCAGTTCCTCAAGATTTCTTGTGTCCTCCATGTAAGGTGATTTCCTTAGCCTGCAGGAGTTTTTCCTTAGGAGAGAACTAAGGAGCAGCACTCTCGAGCTGCACTAGCCATGAGGATGAATTGTGCCGTGGTCTCAGTTCACGTCTCATCACATGGTTTATCATATTTATGTTCTCCTTCGCTGTGTATTTCAAACAAATCTGGGTATTTTAATAAACAAACAAAATGACATTTTCCCATTGTTTTCAGGACATTCCAGTGGCACCCACTGCTGAATAAATAATTGATAGTCCAGGAAAATATATTTTTCTTTTTCTGAAGCATGAGTCAGGCACAAGACTGCGAAGTGGATAGCTATGATTTAGAAAACTATAACTCAGTATTATTGTTTAATGGACGTAGCACATTCCTTGCTGTGAAATGTTATAAATCACTCATTGCAAGGAAACAACAGAATATTTGAGGATCATGATGATGAGGGGTTTGCATGGTTCAGAGGTGACATGGTAACAATGATCACATGAAGACAGTGTTATACCTCTGTGACAAAAAGCAACTCAACTCCAATCATTTCCTAAAAGCAGAAAAAAGAGAGGCTCTTTTAACCATTCTTTTCATTCTGCTGTATCTTGGGTGTGTTCTTACTTATTCTGGGAAGAAGAAACAAGATTTTCCACTCTTCTTCTATCGTTCTTAATTAGAAGGGTTTTTCCATCCCAGTTTTTAAGTCTATCAGACGTGAATGCTTTTCACTGTGTTTTACTAGAGCATTAAGTGAACTGGCTGCTCCCCGAAGACTTGATTCTGCCATCCTTGTTCCTGTTGAGATTGATTTTGATCCTGACTTTACCCATCTGGGGTCATTTCTTTCTTCTCAATAATTGTATTGAAATCAGTGGGACTACTCATATTAGTAACTGCTCACCGTGTAATGATGTTGAGAGCACGGCCCAGGAGGACTGAGGGATGGCTAGCATCTTAGTCTGCATGAATATCAGTAGCCTAATCTGGTCCACCGAGTAGTTAAGCTTAATAACACTTTCCAGAGTAGTTACTGCTTAGTGTAATGGAGACAGAGCTGAATTCCAGTGTGTTTTCCCTCTGTGTTGATTCTCACATTGTTTCTTATTCCTGAAGTTAGTGTCTTTGTCAAAATGGTTCCCTGGAAAAAAAGCAAGGTATGTGATTATAAGCAAATGAGGAACTTGGAACCACCCCCCTACACACACGCACACACACACACACACACACACACACAAAAAGACATTTGTTTATAACTTCTTACTGCTTTTGTTTGTTTCAGAAAAGCCTAATACATTTACTCTTAAATGGTCCAATATGGCCAGTGTGGTCTTGTGCTCCAAACAATAAGAGTAGCTGTTTCTCAGATTTTACTTCCTGCAACTTCTGAGTGTTTTTCATTAAACAACAGGGCCTGTAAACTTTAATTCATAAATTTACCTTTTAACCTCATCTATCATCATAATGAACCCTAATAGCTGGACGTTCACATCATACAGACTCTGTTGTGCTTCAGACCTCGGTCGATTCCTTTTATGTTTGGAACACTGTGTGATTTCTGGTTTGATTAGAAATTTTATTCTGATTATGCCTTGAGATTTTTTTTGATTATTTAAATAAATAAGATGCTTGTTTGAAAGAAAACTTATTAAAACCAAAATATCATGGGAATCTTACCGTTTCAGACAAAAAAATGGCCTCAGGATTTTATAATTTCTGAATTTTACTAACCTTTCTACAGGTGTAGTTTAGGTAATTGTTATTAATTTCCTACTTTCAGCTACTACAAGTGGATGCTTTCTCATTTACCCTAGATGGGTCTCTTCCAACCCGGTTGTTCTATGATTCTATGATTCTGTGAATTTGTATCAGCAGGGAAGTTGCATATACAGACATAGAATACTACCAATATTAGCAATATAGTTTTACTTTGAATGTTGCTGCTGGATAGGTATTCCCATTGAGCACTGTGAGCACGACTATCGCTAATGAAAGGTTAAGACTAAAATTAACACACAAACCCCAAAAGAAAAGTACCCAAAGGCCTTGCACAGTTCTTAAGAAGTACATGTGTGTTAAATCTCTGGATTAAAATCTCTGGAATTAAATCTCTGAATTAAATCTCTGGAGCGAGTCTAGAGAAGAGCAACAAAGCTGGTAAAGGGACTGGAGAACAGACCTTATGAGGAATGTCTGAGAGAGCTGGGGGTGTTTAGCCTGGAGAAGAGGAGGCTGAGAGGAGACCTCATTACTCTCTACAACTACCTGAAAGGAGGTTGTAGAGAGGAGGGAACTGGTCTCTTCTCCCAAGTGACAGGGGACAGGACAAGAGGGAATGGCCTCAAGCTCCACCAGGGGAGATTTAGGCTGAAGATCAGGAGGAAGTTTTTCACACAGAGGGTCATTGGCCCAGGGAGGTGGTTGATTCACCTTCCCTGGAGGTGTTTAAGGCACGGGTGGATGAGGTGCTAAGAGACATGGTTTAGTGTTTGATAGAAATGGTTGGACTAGAAGATCCAATGGGTCTCTTCCAACCTGGTGATTCTATGATTCTATGAAATTCTGTGTTGGCCCTCCCATGATGTCTTTTGTCTTTCTGTTATTTAAGGTGATGGATGAACCTGGCAGCACAGGTACTTCAATTTATTGGCAGTTTTCTCAACACATCTTTTGCGTCCAGATGTTTTCATATCATCTGAATTGGAAGAAATGCAGAACTTGACATTGTGAGAGTATTTGGGGTCTGAAAATGCTTACTGTGTGCATGTTACAATCATAGAATCACCGGGTTGGAAGAGACCCACCAGATCATCAAGTCCAAGCATTCCCACCGATCTCTAAATCATGCCCCTCAGTACCTCATCCATTAGGTCTTTATCCATGTACACTTTCACAGATTTTGATAGGAATGGTTGGACTCGATCCGGTGGGTCTCTTCCAGCCTGGTTGTTCTATGATTCTAAATACATACACATTTTAATTCTGTAATTGGTAAACACACACATGTGAAGAAACATTGAAGCACTCGTCCAGATTCCAGTTCCAACAAACTGTGATCAGAGCAAATACTGACAAATAAAATTCTATATCTTATACAGAAGGAGAGAGTAGGAGATCATTGTTATGGCCCCTCTTGACCTCAGACTCTTCTAACTTGAAGCTCGTTGATAACAAGTGCTGTGAGATATTCAGAGAGCTCTTTAGAGCTGTTGAGTTGAAATTACTCTTTTTTCCCCAAAAATATTTGGCTGATTCTTTGGTAAAAGTTGCCTTCAGGCAAACACGTGGCGAACGATACAGCTTACTAAAGCTTAAACTGAGGAAAAACTCTTGATAACTGATGTTCACACATCACTAATAACCTGAAAAGCTACAGGGTTTAGACACTGGTATTAAAAGGAAATTCCATGTGATACATTGCACAAATGCCAATCCTAGTTATACAAGGGTCCAAATGTTAAAAAAAAATGTATTAAATCAGCTTTCTGAATACCCCTGTTCATTATTTTGCTGACTTGGAAACCTTGAAGTGTTTTGTATCCATTTCATTATCTCCAAAAAGGCATGAATTGTAATGGAATTTACATAAAAATCCTGCTGGAGAGTGGAGACTTTAGTGCACAGTCAGCTGCCCCTCCTAATCCAATCTTCCCCAATGCCGTTGGCCCGGTGGTTGCCAAACTCTAACAGTGGGGATCTCCTTTGTTAAGAAAAGTATGAATTTGAGCTTTAAAATGAACAGAAGTCTTTTCTATTACTCAGGATGCCTCCTCTTGCTGAGTTTACATGAGATGTCTAGCAGGAGGTGTTATTAAATAGCCTCAAAAATTAGGCAAAAAACCAATTATCTAGAAAAGGGACACAAAAGGCTTAGAGAAATGAGCATTTGAATTTTCATTATTGAGTATCCGTGGGACACCGTGCCACTATTTGAATTTTGTTATTAACCCTTTGCATAAAAAGGATTTAATACTTCTAATCAGTTTTGAATTGCACTTTGAGGAAAAGCACAAGTTGGGAATTTTAAAAAGTCCCCTTCATTTCTTCCAGTGTTATTTCAGGGCTCTCATGTTTGCACTTATCTCAAAAGAGTTTTAACTTTGTATTAGGGTTTTTGTGAAGGTTGATTACATGGGCATTTCAGTCTCACCTTCATTCTTTATTTAGCTGAAATTCCTAATCACTTCAGTGGGTGGTAGACGGGACTCGAGTGTTCCTTTAGATGAAACTCAGCTTCTAAAAAATCTCAGAGGTTGAGTAATGTATTCCTGTTTATTTTTTTCCACTCTGCAGATAAAATCTAGAGAGCATACATCATCACCTGGATGGAGGTGATTTAAAGCAGTTCACAGTGTAGTCTGGCAGCCATTTTCTGAACTTCAGCAAAACATCCAAATCAGAACAGCACAAAAAATGTAATAGCAATTTCAGGTGACCCTTGCAAAAAGAGATAGAGATAAAGGTACCCATAGGCTGGGGAATTCTACCTGGATCAGCTCTTGCTTTATTGACAAAAAGCTTCCAGCTACCCTGCCTTAGGAAAAGTGCTTTTTTCAAATTAGCATTAAGGGACCTATGCTCTTTCAGTCTACAGAAAATATAGGTTTATAACAGTTCAGTCTCCTTTTTTACCCTAAAGGATTCACTTCCAGGGCCAGTGTCTGGTTATGAGTCTCTCCTCACTTTCCTGGTCAGTTTACTCTCCCAGTTCTTCTTCTTGGTTTCCTTCTTCTTGCTGCAGTCTTCATATTATTTTTTTCTTTTCTTTTTGACATGTTTTTTCATAAGATTTTCTTTCCTATAATCCCTCTAACAGTGATGTTCAATCTAAGTGCCATTGCATAGTAAAAACAAGCTCCTATATCATCATACATTGGCTTAGAATCATTTGGTTGGAAAAGACCTTTGAGATCATCGAGCCCAACCATACCTGTCCACTACTAAACCATATCTCTGATCCCCTCGTCTATCTGTCTTTTAAATACCTCTAGGGGTAGTGACTCAACCACCTCCCTGGGCAGCCTGGGATGGTGCCTGATAACTCTTTCAGTGAAGAAGTTTTTCCTGATATCTAACATCAACCTCCACTGGTTTAACTTGAGGCTATTTTCTCTCATCTTACCACTCGTTACTTGGGAGAAGAGACCAACACCCACCTCACTACAACCTCTTTCAGACAGTTTTAGACAGTGATGAGGTCTCCCTTTGACCTCTTTTTATCTAGGCTGAACCTCTCAGTCATACACTCACTAACAAATCTTCTTTTGGTTTCCTTTGGCTTTACTGGGTTCTGTTGATTTCTACTGGAGTACAAGTCCTCCCCCCCAGAGCCAGTAGGGGACCAGCCCTTTGGCTCTCTTCCACATGCATTTGCCAAATAATAGCGTTAGAAAACTCCTGGAGTTTCTAATAGAGAAGACAATAGCAGTGTCCGAGAACTGTAAACCAGGATCCATTGAATTTGCCCACTTAGCCACAATGCCAAACTCTACATCCACTTAGGAAGAGATCTACAGAAACCTCTGACATCAATGGATTTACAAGGGCAGAGTTTACTTGACACTAATGGCACTGATGGGAATGATGGGCTATTCAGGCTTTCTTTTACTGTTTTTGAAAAAGTTCAGTTTCCAGGCAAATATCACTTCGCTTCAGATCTATATAGATAACAAAACTGGGGAATGTTTTTCTTATGATGTTGTTAATTTTTTAATATGCTTCTAAGTGGATTGAATTTTTATGAAGGGAATACTTTTTTTTATTGAGGTAAATACAGTCTCAGCCTTTGCTCATTTTCTGACACTGTAGGTAGTTTTTGGGAGAAGGAATGAATGAAGCATATCATTGGGTCAAGGTCATTGGGCATTGGAATAGGCTGCCCAGGGAGGTGGTTGATTCACATTCCCTGGAGGTGTTTAAGGCACAGGTAGATGAGGTCCTGAGGGACATGGTTTAGTGTTTGATAGAAACGGTTGGACTCGATGATCCGATGGGTCCCTTCCAACCTGGTTGTTCTATGATTCTATGATTCTATACAGCCATGCGTGGCCAGGTCCCCTTGGACATCACAGTGCTAGTGAGCTGAGAAGGAATGGAAACGACTGCAGGACCACAAATTCAACAAAATAACGTGGAAGCCGAATGCAGAAAAGCACTGTGAGGTAAATCAAACATCGTGGGGCATTCAGAAAAGCTCTGCAGAAAGTCAGACTGGGATCTGCATAATCATCACTTGGGAAAAGCTCAGTGGAAGCATTCATGGTTGCACCTTGTATTGGAAAAAGGTATAAAAGGAGAAGCTTTAATATTTTTGTCCACATCTTTAGCTTGTGTAAGGGATGCAGCTCCATTAAATCAGTGCAACTGTCCTAATTTGCACCAGCTGAGTTTCTGCTGCTTTGTTTGCGTAGCCTTGTCGGCAGCCCTTCCAAGGGAAAGCAAACATTCATTGTTCTCTCCTGGGTCAAAGAAAAGTCAGCGCACAAGGATCCCAAAGTTTCCTTATCTCTTCTTTTTTCTCTCATTATCACAACCAGCATTATTCACCTCCAAATTATTTGAACTCATATTGCAGAACTTAATGCATGTGCTTCTGAATATACCTGACACCGGCTGATGGATGAGTAATTTCCATGAGTAGAATTCATGTGTTGTCATTGTTTCATGCAACATAATTCATGCTACATTAATTCAAAATGTGTAAACTGGGGGGGAAAAAGCACAATCTGAATCACAGTTCATTTTTGAAGAATTAAAATCACCTTTTTCCCCAAAAACTGTGCTTCTTAATATTGTTTTTCTTTTAATAGATGTTTTAGACCTATACTATTTTATCTTGGTGGTGTCACAGTATCTGTTCTCAATGAACTGTTTCTAAACACTAAGTTGAGGTGAAAGTAAATTGTAGAGATGAGGGTACTGGTCTCTTCTCCCAAGTGACAGGTGATAGGACAAGGGGGAATGGCCTGAAGCTGTGCCAGGGGAGGTTCAGACTGGATATCAGGAAAAGATTTTTCTCAGAAAGGGTCATCTGGCACTGGAACAGGCTGCCCAGGGAGGTGGTGGACTCCTCATCCTTGGAGATATTTAAAAGATGGATAGACAACGTGCTCAGGGACATAGTTTAGTGGCAGATAGGAATTGTTGGACTCAGTGATCCAAGAGGTCTTTTCCAACCAGGTGATTCTATGATTCTATGAATATCTGGATCCATGCAACACTGACTGCCAACAAGTTATTAATGACTGAGGCAAGATCATAGAGAGAGAGATGATGGGGCCTTCATTTGCATTGGCATAGACACACTCTTATTGCACATTAGTTGTGATATTGCTTACTGCAATTTTATTATTTCCCATAAAAATACTTGCTTGTATTCTCATAGGATGTTATGTGTTCATTAGAAGAAGAGTAGCTCTCTTGATTAAGTTGAAATCCCTATTATGAAGTGGGTCGGAAGGTATTGAAAAAGATTTTTCGAAAGCTGTTTTCCGGGAAACAATTAAGGAGAAGCTCCTTCTCCAATGTTGGTAGGTATTTCCAGTCATCTAGCTTCTTTCAGAATTAATTGGGAGGTCAATACTTAGTTGCCCCTTAATTAATCAATGTTAATTATAATGAAGAAATATCACAGCAGAGCTGGAGTCCTAGGATCCAACCTCTGGCGAGACATTGCAGTAACATTCAGGACTCTGGGTGAGGGTTTGGTGCTGAATGTTCTTTGTGACTATCTCAGAAGGGCTTGCAAATCTCATTGAAATGAAGTAACCAGAATGAAATGTGGTTTGGAGCGATTTCCTTGTCCCTGATGGAAATCACCCGTTCCCAGGACATTGCTATCTTGATATTGCCAGGGACAATATATCCCTAGGGCTCACAAAGCACTTGGGAGTAAGGGAAATATTTGGCCTTTAAAACAGACAGGGTTGTGTCAGGAGTCAGTTATTTTTAAAGAAAAAGAAAGTCCCCGGAGTGAGAATCTTTGCGAGTTGAAAAACTTTCCCCTTTTCAAGTGGTGCAAGCTGAGCAGTGAGCCCTCCTTGGCTGTACATTCAGCACTTTATCCACGAACAAAGTATAAATATTTCCAGAAAAACCATTTCTATATTTATTTTCAGAGTGATGTCACTTCCCCTCTTTGTACAGCCATACAAGACTGGTAAGAGAGCATTTTTTTTTATTGCTGGAGGACTTCAGTCTAAAGCGAACTCTATTTTCAGAGAATATAGGGACGTCCAGCCAGTGTGCTAGCTCTGTAGCTGCAGCGGTTTTCACTGTAAATGAAACAACGTTATTTTCCAGTTCCTTGCCCAAATTTGCTGTATTTCTTTTGGTTTAGTAAAGGCAAAAGAGCGCGTTTTTTGTGGGGAGTCTCATGAAAATATTGACAGCCACTCACCAGGCAGACTCCAGTAGCAATTACTGTGAACTGCGCGGCTCCATCCAATAACATTAATATTTTTGACAATTGTCTTTCCAAAAATAACTGCACTTTGTGAAGATCAAAAATGAGCAGAACTATATAGTTCTCTGCCGTCTTCGAAGTAGTTTCTGAAACAAGCCATTATTTAAATGTGGTTTTCACAGAATCACAGAACAACCAGGTTGGAAGAGACCCACTGGATCATCAAGTCCAACCATTCAGTACATATTTCAGTACATAAGCAGTAAAGAATTGATGCAGTGAGTTTATCTGAATCTCTGATTGTATTTTTATTGGTATCAAAACATGTTTAAATGCATTTTATAGAAATGTGTTACATTTACATACACTTTGGTTTGCCCTCCACCATTTTACCCCTGAAAAGAAGCTTTGATGAGGCTGTTTAGCAGCATCCTCCCTGTGTTTCAGCTTAGGGGTGCGCGTCCCTCAAGGAACAGAAAGCTGCTTGGTTTATAAATATCTTCTCAACCTCTTTCTGTTCGAAAGGCCAGTGCAGCTGGGGTTCAGTCACTGGTGGATAGACAACCTTTCCTGTTTGGCTGTAGTAAACAATCATCACGTTTTCCCTTCTCCTGGAGGAGTCTGAGAGCATTAACTGCATGATAGACCTCTGCTCGGGAAAGAAGGGCTCTGTCGCTGCTCTTACATCTCCAGAGTACAATTAGCTGCCTTTCCTGAGCCCTGGCTGCCTCGTTAACGATGTTCTTTAGAAACATTTTATGAAAAAATATAAGAGATTTGTTTCCTCTTCATGTATTTACACGTAATACTTAATTTGGATGGGTATGGCAATGGTTTTCAGAGCAGGACTTCCTCTGAAATGGATGATGCTTTAAGGAAGACAAGTTTCCCCTCAAAGTCAGACATTCCTCCAGTGGCTCAGTCAGGATTAAAGTCAGGATGCTCTTACTCCTTCCTTCTCCCTACTTCATCACGTGGCCTCTTTCACTGCGGACATTACACATTTGAATTACACTGGATGGGAAAAGGGCTGCAGACGAGAAAGAAAACACTATATCACACCCCTGTAGCCTTGGGACTCAGGGCAGGTCAAGGCAGGGTGAGCAGCTGGTTACGGGTAATGCATCTTTTTACCAGGAAAGGTCAATTTAATGTGAGATCCCTATCAAAAATGCTAACTCAGTGCCCTAAACCTCTGCTTTGAGCCCTTAAAGAAGGATTTCAGTAGCTAGATCCTCCATCTTTAACATTTTGAAGTGTTTCGAAATTGATTTCCTGGAGGTTTAGATAAGACACCAGGTATCTTGGCTCCAGTACAGGTTTTTAGAACTTCAGTTGATATGGGAATTTAGTGTTGTGCTTTCCTTATTTTGTGTATTGTTAAATTATACCCTTTGAGGTACTCATCATTAGTGTCATTTACTCTCAGATTCTTATGAATGTTATTTTGAAGCACTTCAGATATATTCATTTTAATGACACCTAATGATAACTACAATTATTAAAAAAAAAAAAAGACATCCCCATGCAAACCTGGCAACTCCTTAAGGATCCTGGAGTTCCTAAGAAAAGCAATAAGACAATAAATTAAAATAACATCTAGGCTGATTATGAGCCAATTTAGAAAACAGCATTTTAGTTTGCTGTTTAAAAGTAAATGTTTTCATAAAGTCTGATGACTAAAGGAAGATAATCCCATTGATACAGCGATTTTAAGGCAAGGGAGGCAGAAGCACCCAAGTTTTGGTAACCCTCTGGAACAGCTAACAAAAGCAGGGCCACAGATAAAAAAGAAGTAATCGCTTTTATAATATCGAGAGGGCTAAGATCATGTGGTAGCAGTACCCTGAATGTTAATTACAGAATCTTGAAGTCTATTCAGTGTTATATAAAGAATCAATTGAATGACCTGAGATCAGATGAAATATGAAAAGGCTTCTTAGTCTACCTTTGTACCCTGATGGAGGCACTTTCAGTCAGCGGAAACCAGTACATTCATTTACTTATTAAGAAGTTAATCAAAAAGAGAACTCCGCTGTGAACCATCTGTAGAATGAACTGATCTGATGTCTTTCCAGGAGCTGTGGCCATCAAATGTCTGAAATTCACAAGATAAAAGAAAATTTTTGCTGATGTGTAGATACAAGCTGATGTTGAATGACTATTAAAAGATAGAAAGGGTCAAAAAAAAAAATCACCAGAAGCTTTTCTTGCTGATAGAATATGTGTTATGTCAGGTTGGGGGAACTAAAGGGGATGTAGAGGAGCAGCGCAGACCATAAAACCACAGCGTGCACGTTACAGAGAACAACTGAAACACAGTTTAATAAGGAACAACCCAGAAGAATACAGCAAACTTAGAAAAAGATTCCACCAGACCTTAGAAAATCATTAAAGCATTGAAGTTATCAGTGAATTTGCCCTAATCTGATGTTCGCACAGTATGATTCAGTCTTGCCAGTGATTTCATGACTTTCATTTCATGGCAGATATGTTTTGTAACAGCATTTTGAGAAAACTTCTGTTCTAAGACCCCAGCCAAGCATAGAATCATAGAAAAACCAGGTTGGAAGAGACCCACCAGATCATCGAGTCCAACCGTTCCTATCAAACACTAAACCATGTTCCTCAGCAGCTCGTCCACCCGCACCTTAAAACCCCTCCAGGGAAGGTGAAATTGCATCTTAATTTCTCTTTATCTGCAAAGTTTCTGGATTGTCTGGTTCTGTGGAATACTCTAAATGATGTTTAGATAAGCGTGAAATTTTAGAAATCAGATGTAATTAAGGGGTTTGTCCTGTTCAGCTCCCATATTCATCCGGTTGAATCATAGAATCATAGAACAACCAGGTTGGAAGAGACCCATCGGATCATCGAGTCCAACCATTAGCTTCATATTGAGCTCCCAAATTCAATCAGTTCACTTAGGTACTTAGACCTTCAATATGCCAGTTTGATGTTAATTTTAGCATATGGTCTGGTTCTCCTCTTACCTCCTATCTCACTCAGTGTCCTCAGCAATTTACCTGAAGAAAACAAAACCAGGTTAAAGCATCAGGGTGGTGGATTTTGTACCTGACTTGGTGGCTGAGCATCATTTTACCTTTTTGTGGTACCATTGCTATGAAATATCAGTTCACTGATTTCTTCTTCTTAGTGTTTGATAGGAATGGTCGGACTCGATGATCTGATGAGTCTCTTCCAACCTGGTTGTTCTACGATTCTACGATTCTATGATTCAGTTAAATGTGCTTTGTGATCTACCTGTGGAATACACTAGAAAAGAGAAATATTATTAAGGATATATCTCCTCAGATATTAAATATTTTCATTAAAAATGTGGGTTTATATTGTTGCATTAAAATGTTTTCAAATCCCTTTTTTTTTTTTTTTGATGTTGTTGCATTGATCTCCAAGTGACTGTTTTCAATTTTGCTGAAATTGATTAAGAACAAGTTAAGATGCTAAACCAAAATAGAACATTCTTTAACCTGAGCTCTATGTTTTTAATCAAAGCCGTTCATGGTGGGTTTTTGATGAACATGAAGGAAAAAGAAACAAGGAAGAGCAGAGAGCAGTAAAGACATAAATAGCCAGAAACTTTGAGAGACTGATTATAGAAGAGCAATGTACATATGGAAAAAGAAGTCTGTGGACACTGTAAGACAGGAAGAACTTTTATATTTAGAAATATAATTTTCTTCTTTTTTTCTTTGCATGTGTGTGTGTAAATGATAAAGGGGAAACATAACCCTCAGGTCTAAGCTGTTGAAAGCTCAAAGTATGTGAAGCACCAGCAGTAGAAATGATGTCCTAAAAAAGAAAGGGAAATAAAGAGATGTGATAAAAGAAGGTATGAAACTCAAAGAAATTCTGTGCATGTAGGTTTATGTTTGGAAAGTCAGATCGAAAACAACAAAACACAACCAAAAAGAATATGGTTAGGAAAAGCTGCTCTTAATTGCTAAAACAGAATACATTTTGAAGGGTTAAGTATATTCATTCACATTTTTTTTGGTGTCAGCTTTGTTAAATAGTTTAAAAGACGAAAGAACTTTCTAGGAGCAAGAACTTTTCACAATGTTTTTTTCCTGATTTGTTGCTGTTGTGGTTTTTTTTTTCTTTTATTCCTGGTCTAGTGTTTCTTCTCTCTTTCACTTGCGTAGATTGAGAAGTAATGATTGCGTAGATTGAGAACTAACTATTTCCCTGCCTTGAAAGACAATGGAGCAATGTTTTAACAGGAGATTTTGACCAAATAGAGGGTTAATGAATGTTATTTGGTATAGAATCACGAAAGGATATAACTGGTGGAAAATCATTGTGTAATTAGATGAGGGTTATACTTCTCATTGAATGGAAACAGCAGTGTGCCCAGGTGGCCAAGAAGGCCAATGGCATCTTGGCTTGGATCAGAAATGATGTGACCAGCAGGTGCAGGGAGGTTATTCTCCCTCTGGACTCAGCACTGGTGAGACCACTCCTTGAATCCTGTGTTCAGCTCTGGGCCCCTCAGCACAAGAAAGATGTTGAGGCTCTGGAGCGAGTCCAGAGAAGAGCAATGAAGATGGTGAAGGGACTGGAGAACAGGCCCTATGAGGAGCATCTGAGAGAGCTGGGGGTGTTTAGCCTGGAGAAGAGGAGGCTGAGAGGAGACCTCATTACTCTCTGCAACTACCTGAAAGGAGGTTGTAGAGAGGAGGGAGCTGGGCTCTTCTCCCAAGTGACAGGGGACAGGACGAGAGGGAATGGCCTCAAGCCCCGTCAGGGGAGATTTAGGCTTGAGATTAGGAGGAAGTTTTTCACACAGAGGGTCATTGGGCATTGGAATAGGCTTCCCAGGGAGGTGGTTGATTCACCTTCCCTGGAGGTGTTTAAGGCACGGGTGGATGAGGTGCTGAGGGACATGGTTTAGTGTTTGATAGGAATGGTTGGACTCGATGATCCAATGGGTCTCTTCCAACCTGATTGTTCTATGATTCTATGAAATGTACTGCTAGTATTTTCTAAACAACTTCTTGCATGGCAAACTGCTGGGAGTCTATCATCAGCACCGTGTTTACCAAGAGCTCCCTGGAAACATCCCAGTTAATTACTGGTGTTCTGGGTGAGGTTTGCAGTGCTGCTTCTGGTCTGTGTCGCTGGTGGAGACGGCAAATGGACACTGCTTAAGTTAGGCTTGTAAAGGTTCTTTGCTTGCTTCAGACTTTCCCATGGAGTTAGCAAAACATTAGCAGAGCCCTTTATATATCAGACAAACCACATCTCAAACCACATCTCATATACAAATTTTTCAACTTTTCATCATGCCCACATGCACAGTGTTTCTGCAATACGCCTTTGCCCGTATTGATTTTGTGGTGATCAGGAGGTGCTGTTGGATTCTGGTTTCCAAAAGAGGGTGCGGATTTCATTTTTAAATGCTTCATAATGAAAGGTTCTGCACCATAAGAAGTTATTGTATAACTTTTATATACATATACATATATATATATACATATATATACAAATACATATATATATATATATATATATATATATATATGAGAAGGCTCTGGTGAGGCCTTCTAAAAGCCTTCCAGTCCTTAAAGGGGTCTTACAGGAAATCTGAGGAGGAATATGCAGGAATAGGATGAGGGGGAAAGTTTTTAAGCTGAAAGAGGGGAGATATAGATGAGATCTCAGGAAGAAATGTTTTCCTGTGAGAGTGGGAAGCTCTGGCCCAGGTTGCACAGGGAAGCTGTGGCTGCCCCATCCCTGGAGGGGTTCAAGGCCAGACTGGATGGGGCTTAGAGCCCCTGATCCAGTGGGAAGTGTCCCTGCCCATGGCAGGTAGTAGAACTCTATGGGTTCTATAGCCCCTTCTGACCCAAACCATCCTATGGTTCTGTGATAAAACCCTGTTTTATATTGAGCTGTATAGGCATATTAGGTATATATAGGCATATATGTATATAGGTATATTTAATAGGAATGGTTGGACTCGATGATCTGGTGGGTCTCTTCCAACCTGGTTATTCTATGATTCTATCATTCTATGATTAGGTATAATGTGACTGTCCACATTGGGATGAAAAACCCTTGTATCTGTGGGTTATGTTGTCATTGTGAAAGATGTGACTGCCAACGCAGAGCCCTACACGTAATTTTCTAATATCAAGGAAAAGCCTGAGAAATTTTATACAGCTTCTAACCACAAAGATTTCAATATGCCTTTGCTAAAGTTAACTCAAGATAACTGTGAGCCATATGAGTTTCTATCCTGCAGGGACTTATCGTGCCACAGCACTGTTAAATTGAGGAGCAGACTCCATCGAGCTGCTGCAGCCTTGCCTGGGCAAGGCAGCCAGCAGGACGTGCAGCAGTGGGCACCCCCATGACAATGTCCAGCATAACACAAGATTTTAATGATACGGGTGCTACTCAGGTCCAAATTCAGGCTCTGTGGCCATTCACTGTGTCTGTGAAAGAAATCATACCTGCTTATCTGAGACAGGTGAAGTAGCAAATATGTATACTGCCTATATAACAGATAGAAAAATTATAAGCCATAAATGTAGGTTATCATTACTGGTTTCAATTCTAAAGATTCCTTAAAAAGATTGGCATTTCTACTTATTATGTATATTTACATATAGATGTAACGCAAGAATCACTGAATCATTGAATGGTTAAGAAGGGACCTCAAAGCCCATCCAGTTCCACCCCTGCCATGGGCAGGGACACCTCCCTCTGGATCAGGGTCCCATCCAGCTGCATCCAGCCTGGCCTTGAACCCCTCCAGGAATGGGACAGCCACCACTTCCCTAGGCAACCTGTTTCAGGGCCCCCCAGTCCTCACAGGAAAACATTTCTTCCTAAGGTCTCATCTTCATCTCCCCTCTTTCAGCTTAAAAACTTTCCCTTTGACCTAGGAAAAACAATGCAGGTGAACAGAACAAAGCGTATAGTATCTTGAGGGTCATTCATGCTTCCATTCGGTGATTTCTTGGTGATTGCGTGTGAGGTTGTTTAGAATGATTATTTGATTGAGACAGGCCTTGCGAGGGTCTGGATGCTTTCTCAGCACTGAAGAGCTTACATACCTTGTAATTGCCTCTAATATATTCCAATTTTTGTGTGTGACATTTGGTTCTCTGCCAGGCTTTTTGGGTGGCATTGCTGTACACTTCATTCGCAAAGTGCTGAGTGATACGGTCGTGAAAAATACCTCCTCTTTACCCATTAAAAATAACCCAAATCATATTAAAGATGTTAAAATTTATGCTAAGTCTATTCAGTGAAACATAAATAGGCATCACTTGGAGAACTTGCTATGCAAGGCATGATCCTGCAATATGCTACGTTCTTCCTAGATATTCTCAGCACCCTCAACTTTTAATGCCTGATGCTTAGCACCTCGCAGGATCTGGCCTAAGAGAAGAGCTTGAAAGGACCCGGAGCAAACTGGCAAAGATTCAACTGTTCATTGTACAACTTTTTATTCGCTCTCAAAAGTAACAGTTCAAACAAAGGATTAATTTAGAAAGAAAAAAAAAATAATTAAAATTGAAAGAAAAGGAGGAATAAGGGTGTGCGAAAAAGACTGTTAATAACAGTATTTGAAGAGGCAAAGAAATTACAGAGATGAAAAAAAAAGATTTTTCTTTTAAATAACACTAGGAAGGTTGTAGATGTTGTTTAATATTGTCCTTGGACATTTTGCAAGTGGCACAAGCACTTCCAGAGATGCCAATTGCTGAAATACAGAGTTGTGATTTAAAGTGACAATGTCACCTTAGTTTTAGTCCAAGTGATGGATTTTGTTTTGAAATGGGTTATACTAAACCTAATATGGAAAGATGTGTTTGCATTTCTTTTAATTTCCATCAAAATTACTCTGGTTGAAACCACCACTCCCATAACTTCCTGTTCAAATTTTCTATTTCTTATGTGAACTCAAACGGACCTCGCGAGATCAGGTACTCGGGAACAGAACTGGTGCATCCAGATAACCAAGACAGACACCAAAAATCTCCAGTTCTAAGGATTAGCTTTGGACATTTCCTTCCTTTTCAACTTTATGGCAAGAAACAACACAGACAAAGAGGTTTTTAAAAATAGAGGAAGCATATTCTTAATGACTTGCACCTGGTTTGTGTGAAAAGCTAATGTGGAATCCTGCAAAAGTGACTGAGACCACTTTATTTTCAATTTTTGTTATGATAAAGTATAAAAATAGCAAGGTGGTGGAATAGGAAGCCTCAAGTCTTTATTTAATTGGTTCTTAAGTAGCAGATTGCATAGTAAATCAACTTAATTTATGTACCATGTTTGCTCTTCGATACTCCAGATTCATTAAAGCCACAGAACTGCATGTGTAGAGCAGAATATGACCTCTTTTCCTGGCTGTTTAATCCATTTTCAAGCTGCATACACCTCTCCGAATATGTGTTAAAGTAGTAGCCTCATTTGACAGGGAGATTTCATAAAGCTTTGAAGTGTATCATTAAAAGGGACACTGTCAATTTGAATTTTTTCAAGATGACCAATTTAAAAAAAAATTTTTTTTTTTGAATGTTGGACTTTTTTTTGTAATTCCTGAAAATGTCTATAATTTCTTTTTCTCTGTGAATGATTAGAAGCATCATTTAGAAGACCAGAGAATATTGCTATTGAAGGATGTTGAGGCTCTGGAGCGAGTCCAGAGAAGAGCAACCAGGCTGGTGAAGGGGCTGGAGAACAGGCCTTATGAGGAACGGCTGAGAGAGCTGGGGGTGTTTAACCTGGAGAAGAGGAGGCTGAGGGGAGACCTCATTGCTCTCTAAAACTACCTGAAAGGAGGTTGCGGAGAGGAGGGAGCTGGGCTCTTCTCCCAAGTGACAGGGGACAGGACAAGAGGGAATGGCCTCAAGCTCTGCCAGGGGAGATTTAGGCTTGAGATTAGGAGGAAGCTTTTCACGGAAAGGGTCATTGGACATTGGAACAGGCTGCCCAGGGAGGTGGTTGATTCACCTTCCCTGGAGGTGTTTAAGGGACGGGTAGACAAGGTCCTGAGGGACATGGTTTAGTGTTTGATAGGAATGGTTGGACTCGATGATCCGATGGGTCTCTTCCAACCTGGTGATTCTATGATTCTATTATAACCATCATCGTTAAACATGAACACTTTCATCTCCCCCCCCTCACATCTTTTCCTCTAACAGGAACCCAGCCCAGTGCTTAAAGCCAGCCTGAGCCCTGGGAATTCATTTTAGTGTTATTAAAGAACTTGGAAATAGGATTTTACTACAACATTGCTTTGTCCTGTTGTTTAGAGAGGTGTTTCAGGCCTGAGCTTCCCAGCCCCTCTCTCCAGCAGCCCCCTGCGTGCGGAGACCACGCTGCCAACCAACCTTTCAGTCATGGGTCTTTGACAGACAAGCTCTGCCAGATGTAGCTGCTGTGATTTCAGATATTCACGCTCACAGCTGTCCGTCTTGCCATTCTGCTGGAAATTACTGTCAACCTACAGGAATAAAAGAGAGAGTAGCGTGTGCCTTGTACTTGAGCCACCTACATTCACATTGCCTGTTAATTTAAACTGCCGGTGAAAGAGCCTTTGCTCTAATCTTCCGGACTGTCAATGGGATTACGATCTTCCAGCGGAGGGGCAGGGCATAAAGCTGGGAAGTGGTAACATCCAAAATTGTGGCAGCTTTGTGCTTCGGTGCGTGTGAGCCAGAGCACAAACTACCTATGCTAAGTAAACAGGGGAAAAAATAGAGCAAAAAAAAGGTCTTTAATCTTTCTCAGCTCCACTGCCTGACAAATTTTTAGATGAGAAAGTGGCATTCGAGTTCCCAGTGTCCTTTTAATGACCCCGAGAAATATATTTTATTTTCCCAGTAAAGTTGTTAAACTCTGAATATTTTATCCAAGCGATTAAAGTTAGTTTTTTACTCTTACAAATTGGGCACAGAATATTTAAATATAAGAGAGAGAAGGAACACTAGATATGATAATATCTGACAGTTTATGGGAATGTGTTTCAAATTACAAGCAAAGCATGTGCCTGCACACATGAATACAGCTGTGGTTTCTCTTCAGCATTAGGTAACGTTCTTTCATAAAAGAAAGGACCGAAGGCTCCTGCTATTCTGTTCAAAGGAAGGACGTTTATATGTTTTATATCGCACTCTTTATACTGCTGTGTTATGGTATGTAATATATTGGAAGCTCTCAGCCTGTGATAGACCCCCAAAGGGTAGACATGGAGGTCTAAGAGATGAAAAAAAAAAAAAAAAATCTCTTGACAGAATTATAGAACGTCTCAGCCTACCTCTGAACTTCATTGAATCCTGGAGGTGACAGAAAGCTGGCAAGCTAAGTAGAAGCAGCTGCTTGGGATGGCGTGTCCGAGATATATGAATCTATTCAGGGTGATCAATGGCTGGATGCTCAACAGCCCAAGTCATTGATCACCACGATGACCTGAGTTCCTGCTAAGACCATCAGGTTACCGCAGAGGCTTGAAGGAGGAGGGAGTGAGAAACGTAAAGCGGGACATAAACAGCGGAGGGAGGAGAAAGACAGGCATGAGTCCCCTCATAAAAGCTATTCAGGAAATTGCAAAGCTCGTTACTATGTGTGCGGTACTTGATCACACTGAAGTTTTGCTTTAAGGTGCATGCCTGAATAAATGCTGAGAAATTCTGTTCTATACATAGTTCAGGATTGCACAGAGCCTGCCCTTCATGGAATTTCAGTCAGCGTTAGGGGACTAGGTTCTCCATGCTTCTTAGTAGCCTCAGCTCTAATATGCACACGAACCATATTTTTTATATCCATTACGCAAATGTTCTTTAAAATATTGCATGTAATAAACAAAATATCAATCCGCAGTATATGCTGAACTTTGCCAAAGAAAGCAACAGGGATATAGTGCAACCAGAGTCTTTATTATGTGAACATGTAAAAAGGGTACAAGTGATTTTTATTAAATGTCTTTTCCTCATATGTAAAAATAATTTAACAATTGAATTGTTTCACGAAAGGAAGTATTTTAGTGCAGTTGCATCGAGAAAAATGACTTTGTTAGAGTGGCAGAACAGGTTTCTACATGCTTTAAGTCTCAGAGGATTTAGCTGATTTTCTCAGTTCACTAATAAAAATATCTTTTACTTTTGTTTAACTACAAAACACGCAAAATTCAAATGGGCTGCAAAAGGCCAAGCTGGGTTCCTTCTAACTCATGTATCCTGTTATTACTAAAGATGCTCCCAGTTAGACCTTAGCAGTTTCTCTGCTACCTTTCATTGGAATAGTTCAGGTTTAGTACAGCACAGAATTTAAATGCACTGAGACTGCAGAAATCTCATTGTTGATACAGTAAGTAATGCCAAAAGAGAATTCAGTGCAGTCCATCAGAAAATGGAATAAAAACACTTTTTCTCCTAAAGTAACCGCACATGAATGTGAATATACACAAGGGGCCTGATCCAGAAGTAGAAGTCTCTCCCAACAACTTGGAATCTGGATTTAGTCCACAGAACAGATCTGTTGAACGAAAACAGTATATTGTACTTTGGCACTTTTGAGCATGGAAGTGAACTATAAAGGCAAATGTCTTTGAGGCTTTTGTTTAATTTAAGGTTCAGTTTGTTTTAAAGAGCTCTATTCTGAAGGAAGAATAGTCTGACATGCACAAGTTGTTTAGTTTCACATTACAAAAAAAATTATATGAATCTCAGCTACTCGCATTTAGTATTCATGATGAACCAATTAGATTATGAGACTTGAGCTTAGAGCCAAAGTGCTCAAAGCAGAAGAGAAGATTTATTTCCATTTTCACCAGAAGAAAGCCACATCCCTATTTGTTGTATTATTCTGATGTCTGCGTTAATATTTCTTCTGAATTCATTTTCACGTATTTCATTTCTTTATATAGCACTTGGACTATAAATACAGCTGTTAGTAAGATGTAGTTTCCAAGTACATAGAATCGGAGAAAGAGATGCTTTCTTTTGTCCTGATGCAAACCGAGAATACTTCCAGTGGTACCGTTGGGATTATGGTATCACAAAAATGAGACAGAATTACATTTTTAATCTTCCTTCCTGCCATATCTTCATATCCTCATCTCCAGGTGCAAACGTTCTTTGATTTTTGAGCACTTCTAAGTGAACAAAAATGCATTGTCATGGTGATAACTGTTGGATCACACTGCCATGAAAATAACTGCGTTAACTGGTTCGAGTACAGTTCCTTATTTCATTATGTGACTAGGATCTGGAGCCATCTCATTTTTCTTAGCGCAAAACACGTAATAATTTACACAGCAAATTCCTTCCCTGTGACATACAGTGTTTTGAGGTTTGAGTGAAGGGAAGTAGCAAACCTAACAATCTTACCCGCAAAGATAAGTGATCTATTCAGTTTGTTCACCTTCACCTCCGAGGCACGCACCCACTTGCATCTGCATGAAACATGATTGGCACCTCCAGAGTGAATAAAGAACACACACTACTGCTGCTGCTCTTTACGAGTGCATCTTTAATCTCGATATGCAGAGCTTTGGCCATGACAGTTCTGCACATCTCAGGTATTCTTGATGGGATTTCACTCAATCCCCCAGTACAAAGAAGGCCTCTTTTACATTAAGTTTTAAAAATACTGCATCAAGACAGATGTTTTTGGACAAGTTTTCAAAGTTGATCTCACATACCCCATCGATTCCAGATGTTATTAGATGTGCTTGTCAGCAAAACTACTTTCCATTGCATTTCTGACCTGGGTAGATGCCTGTCTCACTGTTTCTCATCTCTTCTCTTACATATTCCCACCATCCCTCTCCGTTCGGTCCCGTAGCTTAATGAGTTTGACAGAAATCCCCTCCATTTCTATCTTAAAGGCAGCCAAAACTCTATGTGTGTCGTTTTGCCCGAAAGTCACAACACCTAGATGAATTTTTGTCGAAATTGCATTTCCTGCAGCAGAAATGGGAGCACAGTCAGATGGCCCAGAGGAACTCCTAGACACGCACAGCTGGATACATTCCTGCTGTTCACTTTTGTCTTGCCCGCAGGCATTTTTTAACAGTTTTCAGTTCAAGTGCACTTTTACCTCTTGTTTAATTTTAATTTGTTTAACAACATAATAATACCTTTAGGGAGTATTAGCACTACAGCAAGAGCATAAATAAATTCTGTATATGCATATATGTAGGTATATGTGTATGTATAACACAAAAAGTGAGCGAAGCCTCTGTAGTAGTTCCACTCCCCGACTTGGTGAAGCTGTAAAAGCAATAGTAATAACATGGTCAATTCCATAAACAAGGAAAATGGACTCTGAATTTATTCAGCTTTATATAAAGTTTTTTTTAGACTTGGATAGGGTTGGAACTAAGCAACCAGAGAGCTGAGCAGAAATTGCTCCAAGCAGTAAGTCTTCGCTCTCAGGAGAGGGAGAAACCAAATGTGTTGAGCACCTGGAAGTGGGAATCAAAAAAATGAAGCTCTGGAGAATTTCCCTCGGCTTTTGAATTTTCCTGACATGCTACCCTGTCTCTGTCAGAGAATTTTCTCCCTTCTCTGGCAACCATATAAAAAGCGGATCTGCAGCAGCTACCGGTGCCAGACTCCATGTCCTCTCCTTGAGACAAGGCATTCAGGCTGTGAAAAGCTGGGGTCAGAGGAAATGGGCAGTTTTCCCAAGAAAATGTCTTTTGGTGGATCAGGGAGAGGCTCAGCATTGGATCCCTGGAGTGCGGCAGCTCTTGGAGAAGGTGCCTGCAGAGAGCAGGATGGTGCTGGGCAGTAGGAGGATGCCAGGAGCTCTGTTGGTGCGAAGGAAAAGGAATCACTGCTGAAGTGAGTTTTTGAAGGTGATAAAAAATGTAGTTTAATATACTCAAAGTAAGGAATAGGTCTTAAAAAAGAAACTGAGGAAAAATCTGCTTGGAGAAGGAATAAAAGTTGGGGAGGAGACAAACTCTTACTGAAAATAAAGGCAAACCATGGCAAAGTGTAAACTGCTGATAAGAAAATTAGTTAGAACTGTGTGTCCCTTGTAGAACTGTGTGGCTTGCCATAGGTTAGAGATTACATTGTGTTATGCTCCATTGTGCCCTGCGGAAAGCACACCCTCACCAAAAAAAAACAGTTTTGAAAATGTTTACTTCTGGATTACTGCAAATAAGCAGTAACAGATAAAGTGCTTTACAAAGTTGAAAACATTTTATCTTGAACAAGTCTGCTCTTTTTAGTATAGGTAAATTATTCCTAATGCTTGTTGGGTAGGTCTTTCACACAGTCGTAAACAAGAAATAAAAGGATAGGAAGATCTAGTCCAGAACTGGAATACTTATACTGGAAATGTACGTGAATAATCATGAAATCACAGGAGGAGGTTGATTCGCCTTCCCTGGCGAGTTTAAGGTGCGGGTGGACGAGGTGCTGAGGGACATGGTTTTGAGATTGATGGGAATGGTTAGACTTGATGATCCGGTGGGTCTCTTCCGACCTGGTGATTCTATGATTCTATGATAAAATCATAGAACAGTTTGTGTTGGGAGGGACCTTAAAAATCATCCAGTTCCAACCCCCCTGCCTTGGGCAGGAACACCTCCCACTGGATCAGGCTGCTCCAGCCCTCGGATTATCTTTGTGGCCTCCTCTGGAGGCATTCCAACAGTTCCATCTCCTTCTTATGCTGGGGATTCCAGGACTGGGCACAGGACTCCAGGTGGGGTCTCACGAGAGCGGAGAAGAGGGGGAGAGTAATCCCAGGTATATCAGCCTTTATCGTCAATTCATAAAATCAACAGACAGAAATGTGCATAACTCTGTCCATTTCCAGATTTCCTGATAATTTCTGTTACATGCATCTTTCTTCATGTGGCCCATAAAGCATAAGGTCAAATTTCCTCTCTTCTGCACTGCAGGAAAACCCCACAAGGCCCAAAAAAGCATCCTCAAATGACAAGGTGGTTTTTGCAATATCTTTTATGAAAGTTTCCAGTTTATAAACTATTCAAACAAGGAATATATTGTTTGGCATACATTTCCAGTTGTATATGGCACAGATAATTCCAGAACTATAAAATTATTGTTATAAAGACTACGCACCAGATTCTCAGCTGGTGGAAGTCAGTGTAGCTCTTCCCATGTTACATGAATCAGCTTCTAAATGAATTCTGTAAGTGGAACAAGTTATACTAGAAACATTTTGTAATCTTTAGCTATGCATGGATATTGGATTTTTTAGGTATAAAGTTTGGGGGTTTTTTAAATCTTAATTTTAGTACAAAATTGCAGAGTCTGAACTTTAAATGATCCTTGCATCCTCTATGGCACAAGTGCTTGGACACATTATTAAAACTTACAGTGCAGAGTTTTATATAAAGCTTATATTGTAAACAAAGCTGCAGGGAAATACCTGCTTTAAACTACTGGGACCAGCCCTGCAAACATGAATAGCTTTCATTTGTAAGATTAGACTCATTGACTCATGAAGATGATCAGAGGGCTGGAGCACCTCTGCTATGAGGCCAGGCTGAGAGAGTTGGGGCTGTTCAGCCTCGAGAAGAGAAGGCTGTGGGGAGAGCTTAGAGCAGCTTCTGATGCTGAAAGGGGCTGCAGGAAAGCTGGGGAGGGGCTTTTTACAAGGGTCTGGAGTGACAGGATGAGTGGGAATGGTTTTCAATTGGAAGGGAAAGATTTGTATTAGACATTAGGAAGAAATTCTTCATGATGAGGGTGAGAGTGGTGAGACCCTGGCCCAGGTTATCCAAGGAAGCTCTGTCTGCCCCATCCCTGAGGGGTTCAAGGCCAGTTTCAGTGGGTCTTGGAGCCCCTGATCCAGTGGGAGGTGTCCCTGCCCGTGGCAGGGAGATTGGAACTGGATGGGCTTTAAGGTCCCTTCCAATCCAAACAATTATGGCCTCAAGCTCCGCCAGGGGAGATTTAGGCTAGAGATTAGGAGGAAGTTTATCACGGAAAGGGTCGTTGGGCATTGGAACAGGCTGCCCAGGGAGGTGGTTGATTCACCTTCCCTGGAGGTGTTTAAGGCACGGGTGGATGAGGTCTTGAGGGACTTGGTTTAGCGTTTGATAGGAATGGTTGGACTAGAAGATCTGATGGGTCCCTTCCAACCTGGTTGTTCTGTGATTCTATGATTCTAATTCTATGATTCTGAGATTTCAAAGACTATGTGTCTACCTTCAGAGCCACTGAATTGAAAAAATGCTGTTGATTCTTCTTCTTCAGTGTCTTAAAAATACAACAACTTCACTAGTGGATTAGGAGACAGTGTTGTTATAAGATAGGAGCCCACAAACTTCAGGCTTCAGCACATCAGCTGGAAAAGTCTTCTCAGATCCTCACAGACATCACATCAAGCATGGACTTTCTTGCTATATATGATCAAATCCCTTGTCATTTATGAAAAGGATACTGAGCACATTTTTTCCTGTATTTTCTTAATAAGTTGATGCTTTTATATTTTTTTATTACCTTGAGCCTCTAGAGAAGCTGCTATGGCTCACATGGAGATCATAGAATCATAGAATCACCAGGTTGGAACTGACCCGTCGGATCATCGAGTCCAACCATTCCTATCAAACACTAAACCATGTCCCTCAGGACCTCATCTACCCACACCTTAACCACCTCCAGGGAAGGAGATAAGAGATAAATTGTAGAGAGTAACTTTATATTGCACAGTCAGAGGGACTGAGCAGACTTTGTTGTCATTGACAAGATGTAGACTGGCTTTGACTATGACTCCATCGTACCCATCATTGCAGTGACCCAAGTATGGATGGACTCAATGATCTCAATGGTCCTTCCCAATCAAATGATTCTATGATTCTAAGTCAACTCTGTACTTACTGAGGGTTTCCAAAAATCTTTAAGACAGTGGTAATCCAAGACCTTATTTGCAAATGAGCTGTGATAGTTTATTGCATGCGAGCAGATGAACAGCTATGAAAAACGTATGTAGAAGCAAAAAGCAGTGAATATTTTCTCCAGTGTGAGAAAGCAAAGTCAACTAATTGACTGAAGACAATCTGCAGAACATGCAGAATTATGTTTTAATGCCTGATGTCTATGAGTCTTTCCTATATATCTGACTCTAATCCAATGTATCTAATGCATTCCTAATGTGTTTTTCACCACAGAAGTTAGGCACCAGCAGGAACTTATCTCTGTTCCCACTTTGCCTCGGTGGTGACATGTTTTCAAACCAGACAATATTCTGTGTCGGAAATATCAAGACTTCCCATAACCTCAATTTAGTAACCCCTGTGTACTTTTAGCTTCTTGACTCTTCTCACTGTCTGCATTTCAATGTGGAGTCCCCGGTATCTGCTCATCACTCCTAATTGCATTTATTTTAGCCTATGTTCCTGAGTTCTGGGCCAAGGAGTTAAAAGAACTATGATGTACTCTGACGAAGCATTTAATCAGGGCTGAGTAATCAAACAAAAAGCTTTTCAGGGCAGGGTGGAATATGGGAGGAACCACATTGTCGCTTGATTATTGTGTTTCCTGTTCTCAGCCCTGAAAGAGTTCCTGTAGGGAGCAGAAGACCTGCCCATGGCTTGACGGGAATGGTTCCTTAGTAAGTAGAAGCCACGTTAAAAGGGAGTGGTGGCAGAAAAAATCATAAAATCAATGAAGTAGGAAAGTTTTAAAGTATACACCCTTTCGACCTCCTAAATCCTTTGTTATCAGGGTGCAAAACTCTGTAGAAATATTTGTGGCTCTGGGTGAGGGGCAGGGGAACCCTAGCCATTAATTCCTGAGAGGTGTTATCAGATACATCAGGGTTTGGCTGTAAATTTGACTACATTGCTGTGGTGCACGGAGAAATGAGTGAGGAAATATCTGATTAAAGTATACGTTGCTGCTGAGGCAACTGAATGTTGCCATAGCAATTGAGATGAAATGTGCAAAGAAGTGAGATAATTAAATCTAACCCCTTTAGTAGTTTTGATAGTCAATGCACTGCCAATAGGAAAAGTTATCTACGGTGTTAAAGATAAAACATATTCCTCATGGAAGTACTCCTTGCTGGTATTTTGTTGCTCTCTCTCTAAATGCATTGCTTCAGGTAGCTAATTTGAATGTTCTCTTTAATAATCAAATACAGTTTTGACCTTGGTCGGTAACAGCCTAGAACTTCTGCTGACTTATTGTATCATGGGAACCGTCCACATAAAATATCCAGAATGTTTTCATTCCCCCTTCCTCCGCGTGCAGTACAGTAAAGCCCAGGCTGTCATCTCAAAGCTTACAGTTCAATAATATCTAGAACGTGCTGCCCTCTTCAGGAGCCAGCGATTAAAAATAGGTGATTTTGTTTATTGATTCAGACACCGATTCCTGAGCGAACAGGAACCACGGCACTGAATAAGAAGGGTGCTAGTGTGACATTTGTAACCCCAGTGCCAGAGATACTGGAAGCAGCTGCAGCATTAACAGAGAAACCTGATTTTTAAAAAGTCAATCAAAAACTTGTGAGCATTTCTTAACCAAAATTTGATAACTGGGTGGTCATACTCACACCCACTCTGATTATTTCTTTCAGCCAGTGAAAGCAAGAGCTAGGAGAAACCTTGACTCACTTCTTCCAAAATAATAATTCTGTTTTCTCTCTATGAGCAAATAACCTGTTATTAAAAATTATTGGTGTCCAAAATGAGCTCATTCATTAGGCCTCACACTGAACTTATTTTACATTCAGCCGCTCTGCGAGTCGGAATCCGTGGAAGGATTTAAGCCGTGATGTAGCAGAACATTAACACATCTACTCCACTTGTAGCACAAACATTGCTGCAATGATTTCAGAGGGACAGTCACGAAAGTATTGACCAACTTGTGTGTCAGTCTGGAGGTTTGCATACACACACAGCTGCTAGGCAGGGGTCAGACCCACAAGTTCATATCTTACAACATCGTAACGTATTTTGTGGAATCTTAACACAAAATCTGCTCTTCTGTGACTAGAATTCCTTTTGAAGTCAATAAGAACTTTTGCTCGTTTATGAAATGGTGAGATTTTATCAGTTTACAAGTAGCCTTGGAAAAAAAATATTATGGATTTATGGCAAGGGTCTTGAGAGCAGTGTAGGGGAAAGACAAGTGCTACTTCACTGAAATGAATGGATTTTTTTATGCACCAGACCTGAACAGGCAGTAGATTAACGATGACCTCACCCAAAGAACATGGTTTGCAGAGTGTGAGGGCTGAGGAGCAAGGATCTGTGGGAAGGACGCAGAAGGCAGGGCTTTGTGGGAACTTGGCTCAACTACGATGGATGTTCAAAGGGTTCATTTTAAGCTTACGTGAAATACCGTTTCTTTGGCTGGGGGGGACTCTATTTTCCTGCATTTCATAAATGAAGCAAAAGAAACATTCTGGGTTGCATCTCACGTGAAGCACCATAGTGAAGTTGTAGCCCACAAAGAATGGAGCAAAAGTGGCTTTAAGCCATCTCTGTAGATGCTCAGATTCAAGGCTGGATACAGGCCAACGAATCTCCACGTAAATTAGAGCAGCCCTCAGGGACTGTTCTAATTTACATTAGCTTTATCCAGGCTCCCTATATCTTGTGCTGTGCTGCAACCTAGATTAAGTCTGAATTTCTGCAGCACTGAACACCCTGGAAACTCCCTTTTTGCCCAAGGTAAACTCTCTGAAAGGAAATAACAGAGGAATTCTTCTCTCTCTGGACACTCCCTTACCTGTAAAAACCTATATTTCATCCAGTGGTTTAGGCGGTCATGGTGAGAACCTGGAATCTATCATTTATTTTATTTTTAGTTTTCCTTTTCATAGGTAACAGCCCTACCTAGACATTAACATTTGCTTCTAGGTGGTTTGTGACTATCTCTCGGTTGCAGCACCATTCTCTAAACAGATTTTTCATTTAATTCCTTGATTTTTTTTTTTCCCTTGCGTGTTTACTATGGGAATTTTCTCAAAGAATGAAAAGAGTTAAGAATAACAAGTGGGTTTTAAGTGGTCTCCCTTCTTTGGCATGAAACTATTTTTCCCTCTGAAAACTACGTAGGAGGCAGACAGGCAGATTCAGTACCTGTATCTGGCCACTTCAGCAGGAATAAAATTGTATTCAGTGTGAGAAATGATCACGGAATTGAGCCTATTGTCCCGAAAACTTTTTATTCTCCAACAGCACAATTGGGACATATAGCACGAGATGTTACAGAAGAGTTAAAATCCTCTCTGCGTCGATATTGAGTGAAAGGGATCACTCTCTGCTCAGCCTTGAGTTGAAGGAACTAGTAGCCGCGATTCATTTCTTTCTGAAGCAAACAGAATAGCTACGATGTCAGGTATAAAACAGACTGAAAGGGATAATAGAAGAGAAGGAAGGAAGTTAACTAGGATCCGTTCTTTCATTTCTCTACCACCTTAAGTCGCGCTGAGGTGGTCTGTGGTGTGCTTAGGACTATCATAGAATCATAGAACAACCAGGTTAGAAGGGACCCATCGGATCTTCTAGTCCAACCATTCATATCTCAGCACCCCAGTTTAAACCACGGCAAATTTGTAACCCAGGAGTGAGATTTTTCTAAAGGAAAACTTCAAGGCTGATTCGTTATTGTAATAAGCTAAGAAAAAGATTTGGTTTTTTTAAAAAAAAAAAAATCATGATGCACATTTCTTCATTTGAACATTCCATGGTTTAGTGTTTGATAGGAATGGTTGGACTCAGTGATCCGATGGGTCTCTTCCAACCTGGTTGTTCTGTGATTCTGTGATTCATTGATCACTGTCTCTTCTCGTCTTAACCCTTGAAGTGCATTTTTTTCACCCTGTTTTCTCCCACTCCATCACAAAAGTGACAGCAAGCCCCTGGCTTTATTTTTCAAAAGCACAGTCACAAATTAGGTGCCAGGATCCCGTGTCTGTATTTTATGAGCACTATGCAGATAAATTCCAGCTGCCATGCGGTTCTAAATACAGATACGCACAATAGCCTGTGCTTTTTAATAATCCGGTACCTGCTAAGTACATGTACTATATATTCAGAACTGCATTAAACTATTGATCTATGATTTGAACACATATTTTCATTTTTTTTGTTTTGATGCTGATGCATTGTTTGGCAGCTAGAATCCCTGCAGATAAGAGTATAATAACTAATAACATTTCCTTTGCTTTCTAGGGTCTTTCTGGCAGGATGATGAATTCCGTCTTTTCCAGAATGGTAAGCAGAAAGCTATTTCTGTTTTTGATAACAAAGAACATAAGGTAAATTCTTGTAAAGAAAATATTGCCAAATTGCTTGGGAAATAACTGTATTGTACAATTTCATAACTGTATGACTTATACATGAAAATATCTGTATGAAAATATCTGAATATTCAAATCCTGTAAGCTACCTAGAAAAGATTTGCAGAACATTTGTTACTTATTCAAAAGAAAATAACTTAGGACTTAGCATCCTTGCTGGAAATGCTGCTGACTCTGGAATGATCAACTTTTTTTGTTGTTGTTCCTAACAATTTATTATAATGTATAAATTCCCATGGACATAAATACATTGTTCTATCAATGAACAGCATGAATTTCTCTCTTCTTTAGGCTGAGCAAGGGTGAGTTCCATAACATGCGTTACTGCTTGTATTGCATAACGTTGATCTTAATTTGTGTTTCACTAGGGCTTTGCTGTAGCTGTGAATTTAAAAATACGTAGTTTCTAAACACAGACATCACTTCTATTACGTTGTTTTAAAAAAAAAAAAAAAAAAAAAAAAAAAGATGGTTTCATTTGTCGTTCCTTTCTTTTTTATGGCTGAGAAAGGCAATATTTATTTTTGCCCCTTGATCGTAACATCTTTACAATCAAATAAAAAGAAAAATTCATGATATTGTATGTGTAAAGGTCATCCTGAAATAACACTTCTGAGCAAACTGTACTGAATCCTATGAGTACGTTGCTAAGGAGCAATGTTTTCCAACAGGTCTTGGGCATTCACTTTGCAAAAAAAAAAAAAAAAAGTCTTTCCCACTACATAAAAATGTAGTCGGAAATCAACATAAAACCATCACGAACTCAAACTACTGTTAAAGTGGAAAGAAATATTACTCGAAAAATATCCCACTGGAGCACAAATTCTGACTTGAAATGTGACTGCTTCTTAGTGTTCCGCTTGGAAGATCTTCCATCTAATCCCAAAACGAACTCAAGACCCTTTAAGAAAGGAGATTATTCACAAACTTTAATGCATAAGAGCTTAAAACAATGATAGATTTAAACTGTGTGGTACGGATTTTTTTGTTTCCTTTGACAGAAATACTATCAAAGTTGCCAGTATTCAAGAAAACCAATAGCAAACCACGAGTTTTTTGATGAGTTTAAAGAATTATGGCTTGATTTCTGATGAATGTGGAAGGTTATTTTTCCTTGAAACTTTTTTCTAGGAAAGTAAAACCTCCAGGTGAAGCCGTTTTGAAATGGCTTTGGATCACCCTGATCCAGTGGGAGGTGTTTGGGCCTTGGAATCCAGGGGGTTTGGAACTGGATGAGCCTTAAGGTCCCTTCCAAACCTTCCAAGGTTTCTGTGGTTCTACGTCCTGTAGATCTAGTTGTCTGGTCATAACAATGAGGTCCACTTTGGCAAGATGTTTTTACCTGCCTGAAAACAGGGAGTATTTCAGAAGCATCTCAAAGCATCTGAAGCATCCTGAAGGCTGAGGATCCTTTAGGGGGTGTATCTATGATTAAAGAGAGGGAAAAGTCATGTTGAACTAAGTGGGTGGAATAAAAAAAAAAAAAAAGAAAGAAAAAAGAAGAGCACAGTCCAAACAGGCATGAAAACCACATTGAACCTCCTTCACCCACAAATGTAAAAATGTTCAAGAAGAACTCGAGAGTCATTTTTAATCAGAAAAGATTAAGTATGTGACAGTTAAGTATGTTTGGGATTAAACCATCAAAGGGCCTGTCTCTTCTGTGTACATTTGCCTGTTAGCAGTGGGTACTTGGCACAAGGACCATAGGTTGCAGCCCCAGCCAGACACTCGCATACACCCTTCTCTGCAATGTTCATTAGGCAATAATATTGCCAAAGGTAAGTGTTTACCAGCAGCTTTATTCTACTTAAAACCATTTTAGCCTGAGGCTGATCTTGTGAAGAAGGCTTGGGGGAAGGGCAGAAGAGGCACACAACAGTTCGTTTTTCATGAAAACAAATGTATTCAGCCAGTATCCTGAGTTAAGGTAATTTGTAACTCCAAATTTGCATCTTAAGCGAAATCATAATTATTTTTATTTCACTATAAGTGAAGAAGATGGGACAAAGGATTGAACCTGAAGGGTTACTGCAACAAAGACACTAATAGATTATTTGGGGGAGAATTAATTTTTGTATGTGTAACCGTGTACATCTCAATGAATTTTCTCTGATTTCCTCAGGAATGCACAGTTACTCTGATGATTACGGATTTCCTTGATGTAAATATTAATTCAAATATAAATATTTTTTCAAGTTGGGTGCTTTTTGTTCAAGGAAAGGGAAACTGAGCTTCCTCATATTACTCCCTTTCGACACCGCAAGGCTTTTTGAATCTTGAAAGCAAGGCACATATCACAGAAAAAACTAAACTGTTGAATATGATTGTTATCACTTTAAGAAATTACACTCACCTTCTCATTTCTAACCCTATCTGCGCTTAATGAACAAAATTCAAATGCGCATTGCTATGAAGAGTTGCAACCTCTAGGTTTAATCTAAATATTTTTTCGGTATATGTTAGTAAGCAATCTGCTACCTCAAATTATTCCTGAATACGGAATATTTAGTGATAGCATTTCATTAACTATCTAACCATCTTGTCATGAATTTTTAATTTCACAAGTGCTTTTAATATATGGAAAGTAACATTTTAGATAAACTGAGAACATACAACGTACGTGGAAGACCACTGCGACTAAGAACTCAGGAAGAGGTAAAACAGTTCTCACTCTCCTCTCGATTAAAACTCTGCGCAATGATTCTTTTAGATTGTAGATCTCTTTCGGGATTCTGGTTACACAGAACTTTTGGGTTCATTTCACAGGAATAACATTCACCTTAATTAGCAAAAACAGTTGCTGGGCTTTTCTCCTTTTTACAAGAGGGAGTTCGCTCACTGTGCTGATTACGAGGAGTAGATTATCCTGATAAATGAAAAGTTCTTGTCTTTCCGAACAGCAGCTGAATATGCTTTCTGTCTTCAGCCTTGTAGCTTCTTTGTTAGACATCACCTTGTTGAGACAGAATGACTTACTTGGTAAGCGGTTGACCCGATTTTTTTGTCTGGCACCCTAACATTGCCGGGCATGGTGCCAAGCTGGATTCTGTAGCTATTTATGCCTGCATTCAAGGTTCAACTATGCAAATCACAACCACTAGCCAAAAAAGCCTAGCAGATTTGTTTTTTTAAATATTTCAATGGCTCACAAGGTCACAGCATTTGTTTGCACAATTTTCGAATGCAGCTTTGTAAGTAATGATCAGTAATGTTTAGAGACGCCGTCACCTTTTAACATTTTATTTAGAGGGAATTAGACAGAACATAAACATTTTTTCCTCGTGGGCTAGGAAATGATGGTATGGAAGAACAGATAGAAAAATATATATATGTGAGTGTGTGTGTGTGTGTGTGTTATACATATATATATAGTTTTATCTGTTTGTGAACAATTCAGCTGCACCATACAGACTTACAGTTAAATAAGAGGAAGATGAACTATGATTGTATGGAGCTTTGGAAGAACAGATAGAAAAAAAATGTGTGTGTGTGTGTGTGTAATATATATATATATAGTTTTATCTGTTTATGAACAATTCAGCTGCACTATACAGAGTTACAGTTAAATAAGAGGATGATGAACTATGATTGAAAAATCTTTGGATGATGCAGCCTTCCTCCTGGAGGCCTCCCTGGCGATGCTGGCTGCAGGGAGCGGCAGAGAAAGAGAGAAAGACACACCCCAAAAGCCTCCCCTGCCCGCAGCCTGTGCAGCTCCACGTTGCCTGCACAACTTCTGCTCCTAGTTAGTGTGAAATCAGACCTGATCCCCAGCTGACTCCTTAGCCGGTGTGTACTCACAACTCCGTGTGCCTGGGTTATTTCCCACACCTAAATTCATCCAGCGTCTTGTTGTCGGACTGTAGTTGCAGGCAGGTCGACGATGACCCCGCAGACCCATTCTTGCACCACGCACTTCAACTGTGGTGATTTGCTAGGGGCACTCCTGTTGAATTTGGCATCGGTTCCTCTCCCTCAACCCTATTCCCATGACATTTGAGCAACACTGAGACAGAAAATGAAACCTTGTGCAACTTCAAAAGGAAGCAGCAGCACAGAAGGTCTTTGGGTTGTGTTTGCCATTTGTGCTGTGTGTTGTCCAGCTCTCGGTTCTAATTTGAATCCTTTGATAATCATATGTATGTCCTGGTGGCTCTCATCCTGCAGATTAGCTGTTAATTTGTTGCAGGTCTTAGAAGCAACATTGAAAACATGTTTACAAAACTAGCAACGCTATATGTTACGTGGTAAGAACTGTGTCTACAGAAAATTGAAATGTGAGTTAAACAAATAAAAAGTGATTACTCATAAGCAGAATCTGAAAAGAGCTTGTGTGTGCAAGATGTTGCAAAACAGATTTGGAAAACACATGTACCTTGACCATATCCTAATTTTTGGACAAACTTGACAAAAGCATTAATAAACCTTACTCATCTACCAACCTCCTGATCTATAAAAGATAAAAAATTAAAAATAATAATACTATTAACCTAGGGCTTAGAGTTCTTTGACACTATAATAGAAACAGACAATAGAATATAAGTAATATAGAATATAAGTAATATAGAATATAGAGATACAGACACATTAAAAATATATTCTAGATTTTCTTCCTCTACTCCTCTCTCATGAGACTCCACCTGGCATCCTGTGCCCAGTTCTGGAATCCCCAACATAAGGATATGAAACTGTTGGAACAGGTCCAAAGGAGGCCACGGAGATGATCTGAGAACTTAAGCAACTCTGCTATGAGGACAGGCTGAGAGAGCTGAGGTTGTTCAGCCTGGAGAAGAGAAGGCTCCAGGGAGACCTTTTAGGAGGAAGTTTTTCATGGAAAGGGTCATTGGAATAGGCTGCCCAGGGAGGTGATTGAGTCACCTTCCCTGGAGGTGTTTAAGGCACTGGTAGATGAGGTCCTGAGGGACATGGCTTAGTGTTTGATAGGAATGGTTGGACTTGATGATCCGATGGGTCTCTTCCAACCTGGTGATTCTATGATTCTATGACCTTAGAGCAGCTGCCGGTACTACAAGAAAGCCAGGGAGGGACTTATTACAAGGGCATGGAGTGATAGGACGAGGGGGAATGGCTTTAAATTGGAAGGGGAAAGATTTAGATTAGACATCAGGAAGAAATTCTTCATGATGATGTTGAGGAGACACTGGCCCAGGTTGCCCAGAGCAGTGGTGGCTCCCCCATCCCTGGAGGGGTTCAAGGGGAGGTTGGATGGGGCTTGGAGCCCCTGATCCAGTGGGAAGTGTCCCTGCCTATGGCAGGGGTGGGACTGGATGGGCTTCTAACCCAAACCACTCTATCATTTCTATTCCATTATAGTAGACAATACAGCAAATCGAGACGTTTCTTCTTAGAGGAGAGGGGAGTAGATTTAAACAGGAGCCGTGCACAGTCTGTTTTCTAACACATATTTGGGCAAGCTTTGGATTAGGTCCAGACTGTGACAGAATAGAGGTGGGAGGACATGTTCCTTCACCAGGTGAGCATCCTCCACATGACAACAAGGGTGGATTAAGGCTGCTTAATGTATCGATTGTACCATGAAATAATTAACAAGACTGCTGAACCTCTGGTTCAGGTTATTTCTTTGTCTGAAACCAAGGATTAGCATAAAAAATCCCCCAAATAAAACAGTTACCTGTTTTAAGTCTGCCTTATCAATCAATGGTTTTCTTGGTATTTGTAAGGCAGAAAAAAAGCATTTTTTAAGATTCTATTGACTAAGAAGAACAACATGAGTGTACTTTTCATTTATGATACTATTTATTCATCACTCGAGTTCTGTGGGTTGAAGTAAAATAAAGTGTTTCAGTGAAAGTAAAAGAATTACAGGAGACATTATGTGAATGAGTGCAGAATAAAGCCGGTTAAGATAAACTAATCAGTCACAGCCTCATTTCTCCGTTTGAGACACCATCCTCTCAGAGCAGAAGGACTCGTTGACCTTAGTAGGCTTTCTTCCCTTGCTTGCAAACTGCAGGGCTGAGACTGCAGGGCTTCCCTGAAACATCTGTAATAATATTTGCCTCTGCTTCTCCTAACAGGTGTGAAAGAGGCTTCCAAAAAGATAGAGAAACTATATCAAAGTGGGACAAAAAAAAAAAAATAAAGGTTGAATGGGGAGTATGGAGATTTTCCATCAAATTTATAGGGTTTGTACTAAGAAGTAGACTTTGAGCCTTCTTAATACAGCACAAAGCCCCAGAATTTATTCATGGTTAAATTTCTGTGCTTTAGCCAATCCTTTTTTAAAGAGTCCCTTCTCCAAAGAAAGGCACAGAGCCCTGTGTTACAGTAAACACGAGCAACTCTCTCCACAGCCAAATCTAAATAATACTTAAGGAACTAAATCCAAAACATTAGCAATAAAAATACTTAGCGTGTATTTCTTTCCTGGGAGCCTGCATGGAAATTGAATTCCACTGAGCTGCACTTACACAGAACAGAATTCAATTAAAAAAAAAATCCGCCTGGATTCCATGCTGTGCAAAGGCCTTGCAAATTTATTTTAGGGACTTTGGGTGTGGAGCCTGGACGTAGTTTTATTTTATTTTTTTAATGGAATCAGTCTTAATGTCTAAGGTTATTCTTTACTTGCCTCTGCTGCACAGTTTTCACATATAAGCCAACTGAGGACAACTCGTTATTAAAGAAGTCGGCAGGTGTCCTGTGCTCTGAAACACATTAAATAAAGAACTCGACGGGATCGTGATGGCTGTAAGCTCCACAAAGAAATTAAATAATGAAGGCAGAAGCTCTTCAACAAAGAGCGGTTCTGCATAAGTAAAAAATGTCTTGTCAGAGGATGGAAAGTTCTCCTGCAGGTTTTTTACTAGAATTTCTATTTTGGTATTTTTCTGAAAACAGGCGGTTTATGGATTTTAGACGCTTAAACTTTCTGACCCGGGTCTTATGCAAGAGAGAGTGATCGGAATGGCAGGAGCCCAATAGTCCAAACCTGCCCTTCTCCGCACAGCTTCATTGCTCAACAAAGGAGCCATTGCAAAATGGCCTCGTTATCACTCTGAAGTTTGTTGAATTGTTTTACCCATGTCAATATTAATATGAAATAGCTCCAGGAAATGGAAAGAATAGAGCAGACAAGAGCCCATTGTATTTTTAGTTAATATTTTTCTAATGCATGAAGCCTTCCAGCCACAGAAACATTTAAAATACAGTTCCCTTTGAGATTTAAATGTATTTTGGGATAAGGTAATTTTAAATCACATTAGGAAGGTTCAAAACTAATATAAATACAGTTTTGAGCTTCCCACTTATTCTGAGTTGCCGAGTAATTGCACCAGACAAATGTTTTTGGAGTGGGCTTTAATATAAGGAATCAAAAAATGTATTAGATTTTCATTTATTAAAACATGTTGTCGTGCAGTAATTGTTTGAAGAAAATTGACAATTAAGAAATCTAACTAAGTCTCTTTTTGAAGAAAAATTAAATTTAATTTAGTTCTCTTTGGGAAAAAAAAAAATCCCATTGACTTCAATCGCAGTAGGTCTGGGCAACTCAGAGTCGATTGGAAAATAAATTATGCTAAGTGCATCCAGACTCACCAAGCATCTTTAAGAAATGGAGTGTTCGTAATCAAACAAAGTCTTCCGACAGCTTAATACGACTTTAAAATAACTAATATGAAAAAACATTACAAAACCTTTGTTGACCAGGTGTTTTCCCTTTTTATCAATACAATATATTCTTATAATGGCCGTCCCATGCTCTGTCATTAAACTGTGAGCTTGCCTTTCAGGTGCTTTGCCTCAGACATATGGAATTCTCATCTGCAGTTTTTACTCCAGCCTCCCAAGTTAATCACACTCGGCTCCTTGAATGACGGTTTGCTGCAAACACAATTCCATACTCTGGGACTCAGTCAGTTAGTATGAACTCACCAGGACAATGGGAAACACCTCCAAAACTCACCATGGCTGGACTCGATGATCCAGTGGGTCTCTTCCAACCTAGTGATTCTATGATTATATGATTCCATCAGTTTTAGCACAAGACATCATTTCCCTCTGTCTGTGACTTCCAAGTTAATATTATCGATGAGGATTAACAGGCATAAGTATTTGTAGGGATGGCAATCTGGTCTTGGGTCGGCATATGTTTGTTTAAGGCACAAGTGGACGAGGTGCTGAGGGACATGGGTTAGTGTTTAGTAGGAATGGTTGGACTCGAAGATCCGGTGGGTCTCTTCCAACCTGGTGATTCTAGGATTCTAGGATTCTAAGCCTGTGCGTTTGCAGAAGTCAAACCTCAGTTTGTGTTAAATTATAGCTGAAAAGTAAGTCTGAGGTTCTGATGCCCTGATGCCATTCCGCCATTCCTTGCTTCCAATAATTTATTCCATATCTATATTCATTTTTTTTTTTCAAGAAGAAAACAAACAATTCTCTAATACTAATTCATCCTTATACGTAACTTAAGCCTTAAGCTTGAATTCATTGTTATGTTCGCAAGTCTCTTGTTATCAGCCTATTGCATGCTTAATAGAAATATTTCCCAGAAAATCCAGATGAAACCACAGACCTATGGCTATAAACTGGAGAGGGGCAGATTTAGACTGGACATAAGGAGGAGTGTATTCATGATGAAGGTGGTGAGGCCCTGGCCCAGGTTGCCCAGGGAAACTGTGGCTGCCCCATCCCTGGAGGGGTTCAAGGCCAGGTTGGATGGGGCTTGGAGCCTCTGATCCCGTGGGAGGTGTCCTTGGGGGTGGAACTGGATGATCTTTAAAGTCCCTTCCAACCCAAACTATTCTATAATTCTGTAGTAATTATTCCAGTTATATGCACCTCAGCCTTAAATGTATGATGGAAAACGTTGCTTCTACCGCTTCTTCAGTCCGGTTGGCATTGTCCGATCCCCCAACAAAAATCCACAGCGATCCCCAACCTTTCTTAAAATGAAATATGCGCACACTGGTCTTGTACACTGAGATGTGCTGGTAAAACTAAAAGCTGAATTAGGGGTAACATCCAGGCTGAGAGCTGTATTTGTGGCTTAGTCTTTACGGCTGTCTAACACTATAATCCTGAGTCAAAGAATGTGGCAGGAGTGCAGGAGTTTACCCT
Organism: Coccyzus lansbergi; assembly: GCA_033558105.1. Taxonomy (NCBI): domain Eukaryota; kingdom Metazoa; phylum Chordata; class Aves; order Cuculiformes; family Coccyzidae; genus Coccyzus; species Coccyzus lansbergi. The sequence continues at coordinate 243,219 of JAUMJK010000002.1, forward strand.
TGGAGATCTCTTGAGTGAAGCACAAATGGCAATCTCTAAGTGCACTGCGAGAGTGAGTGACCAAATAAATTGAGTGCATTCAATCACTTTTAAGACATCTCATCCGTGTGTAGCATTTTGATGCTGTGCTTGAGTAAATGTATGATTAAATTTTTATTAAAAGGTAATGCTCCTGTTTCAATGATAGTTAATTATATATAATTAAAATGAAAGCATTAATAATATTAAACATTTCATCAGAGGTAAAGATAAATATAAATACATACATTGTGGTATGATTAAATATGAATATATAACATTGAGCATATATTAGCTTCAATGTGTTATATTCTGGGCACTATATGAACTAATATGAATTAAAGGCCTGGTTCAGTACTTCTACATTCATAATCATAGAATCATAGAATCATAGAACAACCAGGTTGGAAGAGACCCATCAGATCATCGAGTCCAACCATTCCTATCAAAAAATATGAAAATTAAAAAATAATATAAAAAATATAAAAAATATATATAAAATCTATTTGATTTTGCAGAGGGGGCAACGTACAAAGAATAGTTGAGGTAGCCTTAAAAGATATTATAAAAAAATCCCTATTAAAGAGATGCTTACACTTTATTGCTGGACAATCTTTCCATGTGAAAAGTGAATTACAGTTGGATGATGTACGTTCTGTCCAGGAAAGGAATCAGGTTTAGATTAGAATTTGGAAGTGCCTCGTTCTTAGCTAACCCTGAATCTGCACATCTTTATAGGCCTAACTTCTCATTTTCGGAATCCTTGAATCAGGTCTTAAATATTCCTACACAAGGTGTTCTTCTCTTGTGCCGCCTTCTTATACCTGAACTATGTCATCTCAGTTTGCCTCCTTCTTAAAAAATTTAGTATTTAATGAAGCACAACTTGATTTCTACCTGTAGACACACCACGTTTTAAACTCCAGCACTCATTCCAGTGGTCATTTCTGCCATTAGATCCAGAAAATCTCAATCTCCAGATGTAAATTTCCACAAATCCACTGAACCTTTGTCCTGTAAAATTTTCTGCATTAACATAGTTTAATAAGCTGAGAAATGTGTTAGCTTTTTAAATAAGTCTTTAAACGGTGCAGTTTTAAATCAGAGAGATATTTTGGTCTCTGCAGACTATAATGAACTTGTATTTTTCTAGCAAGACCTTAAGACCTTTGCAAGAATTTTAAGGATTTTTATGAACCTCTGTATGCATTCTTAGCTAGATTTTGGCTTTGTTTCATTATAACTCCAGTGCAACTCAATCAGTTTATTTTATAATTAAAAACAAGGAAATAGTAACAAAAATACATAATTTATGGCACTCCTGTTTATAATAGAAACATCCATAAAGAAAGAAACATGTTCTAACTCTTCTCATTACCCTAAAGGGAATTGCATCTTTAATCACACAAAGCACAACGGCTTTCTAATTTTGTTTAAAGTGTTTCAGTACTTACAAAAACCAGATCAGGTTATTGTAAATCTAGAGCAAATTAGAATCATTGGCCTCTGCTCAGCTGTATTCAAGAATACTATGTAAATCATAAATTTAATGGCATACTAAGACACACATCTGGTTCTATTTTGTAGAAGTTAATAATCTGACTTCAGAGTATTTAAACATTACTTTCATTAACTGGAAAATTGTGAAAAATAGAGACTGCCGTAAGTCTCAAGGCAGTGCTGCGTTTTGCTAAGGGAAATGCAAGTCTATACGGCAAAGCGTAATTTTCCGAGATACACGAACCATTGTCTGTTCCATGACCTTGCAGCTCCTCTGTTTACCGGGGAAGACGTCGCTTATACAAACAGAGCCGCATTGCTGAGCAGAACCTGCACCTGCACAGAGTGGATTTCAGTTTATATTTTTAGTAGCAAATGTCTTTCCCAAGTAGGAACAGATGACGCCTTAATTCCCCAAACTGTATAGATAATGAACTAATGACTTTTCTTACAGTTAGCATTCTATAATTTGAGTAAAGTATCGGCAGATCAATATGCATATTGCAGCTGATTTTAAAGACTTTTTTGTCACTAGAATGGATACAAATGTTGTGGTGCATACATCAGTTCCCAGTATAAACTCATTTGATAAAACTTATTTTGTGGTCTAGTGTGTGCACTGTGTTATAAGTTGCTTCCTACTGTAGCGCTCGTTGAAAAGTTTAGTTTATTTACAGATTAATATCTTATACTGTGCCATAAATCAGGCATCAGGCACAATGTATATAATTTGCAAAGAACCAATTGTGTAGGATTCATTGGAGAAAAACAGAATCACAGAATAGTTTGGGTTGAAAGGGACCTTTAAGACCACCTAGTTCCAACCCCCCTGCCATGGGCAGGGACACTTCCCACTGGGTCAGGCTGCCCAAAGCCCCATCCAAACTGGCCTTGAACACCTCCAGGGATGGGGTAGCCACAACTTCCCAGGGCAACATGTGCCAGTGCCTCACCACTCTCATACTGAAGAAATTCTTTATGTCTAGTCTAAATCTGCCCCTCTCCAGTTTATACCCATTATCCCTACTCCTACCACTACAAGCCTTTCTTATTATTGCTTTTTATTATTATCATTGTTATTATCATTATTATATTTATTATGATACATTATTATTAAGGAATATACATGACTATTTTTAATTTTCTGCTGTAAAGACACTCGTTTCCCCAAAAGAAATGTCTGTATTAGCATATATCATGGAATCATAGAATATTTGGGTGGGAAAGGACCTTGAAGCCCATCCACTTCCAAGCCCTGTGCCATGGGCAGGGCCAAGTCCTGCTGCATCAGGCTCCTCAAGGTCCCATCCAACCTGGCCTTGAACACCTCCAGGGATGGGGCGTTCACAGCATCTCTGGGCAACCTGGACCAGGGCCTCCCCTCCCTCATCGTCAAGAATTTCTTCCCAATGTCTAATCAAAATCTGCCTCCTTCCAAATTAAAGCCATTCCCCCTTGTCCTATCACTACAATCTCCTGTAAAAAGTTCCTAGTTGAATTCAGTTGCAAGACAGAATAGAGTTGGTCTGCCAACTTTAGCACCGTAATAAAAGATCTAATTTGTAAAAGTTTACTATGATAACGGATTGTAAGGTGATAAATTTTGACCAATAAATTCCTTGGAAACTCAAAACTGGGTTGCGCTAAGTGGCGAAGTTAAAATATGCAGAACATTAAACGAAATCTTTATTCATAAAAATAAAAATGTCAATCCTGTAATTTCTTATAGAATTGTTCCTCCCCAAATAATCTATTTATTAAAAGACACCCAGTCTCTGAGAAGTCAGATGTCACTTATTTGCTGTTTCGCTCGTGCTAAAATTACCTGCGGTAATACTTTGCATTAAAGCTTAGGGTGCATAAAGCTGAATGGGATTTATGTAAATAACTGTATGAATATGTATCTCACCTTTTACCACTGCTAATTTCAATAAGCAGCATTTGAGAGGGAATTATATTAATATATACAACTGATAGGGAATTTGCACAGCAATTTTACTATCAACAAAAATACTAAAGGAAGCAAATTAAACCAACGTAGCCGTATAGAGAGGCAACAGGGAGAGAAAACAGAAAGGCAGTACCGGGCACCTAAATGGTACAATGCGAATTTGTGGTTGACTTTTCAGTAAGGTTCGGTGCTTCTATATACAGGGAATTCTCTCCATTCCTCTATAAATGCATCTGGAGTTCTCGCTTTCCTTTCTAAGCATGCAATAAAAGCTTAAGTGTGTTGTCCTAGTGATGTATTAAAAGCAGTGCTGTGATTTATCAGATATCACATGAAAAGATCACATTTTGGCACTGATTATTCAACAAACAACAGCCAGTAGGGTGGGGGAGTAGCGTCTTAATTAATTATTGAATCTATTTTAATATCTATAATTAGCAGTAGTACTAAGCAAGTCAGTCGATGTTCCTCACAAGCGGAGCATGGTAGTAACATCATTCTTAGACTGCAGTGTTTTTAGAAAGGCGTAACCAGACCTTCAATCAGATTCAAATGCTATTTGTCAAAAACATCGAGGTCTGTCAGAAGTAAATGATCGTTTAATTAAAGAAAGAAAGGTGGAATATCTTTGATCCTATACTTTAGTGATATTAATTCCCGTGCGCCGCAGGTGTTTGCAATGTATAACAAATCATTACTGAAACAGAGGATTTTAGAGGCAGTTTCGGTGAAGGGAAACGACTGCTCTTACAGCTGCCAGAGTTACACCTGGCAATGTAACACACGCGCAGCAAAATGTGAACTGTATGGTGTGAGCCCGGAAAGAAATCTGGGTCTCCCTCTCCAGGCTCTGCCCAAGCCAGCTGAGATGGATTGCAAAGCAGTGCCGAGGTACAAAGTTGATGGGGAGCGGGGAGAGACTGAATTTGCTGCTGTTTCTAGGCTCTTTGACCAGTGATCCATGATGCATCTCTGGTATCTGCTCCAGAGGGAGCCAATCACATAACTGTCAGCGTTTCAATGGCAATCAGTACCAAGAGGAAAAAAATATATTCTTTAAAAAAAATATATAAGGGACCAAGTCCTCGGTTTAAACTGCAAAACAAAATCAAAGCAAGTATAACCAATCAGCTGAGGTTATGAGCACTTCCAGAGCGACACAGGAAAGTGAGAAGCAGAACCAGATGAACTGTATGTAAAGCATGAGTTATACATCATCTTGATTAAAGCCACCAATTGAAAATCCTAAATTAAAAGAGAAAACAACAAAAAAAACCCCCACTTGTTCTTACAGAATAACACCTGGTGGCACACTGGGAAACAGTAAATGGGAACTGAAATATGCAAGTTTGGAAGCAAATATGGCTTTCATGCCCTGCCTTTTGATAAGGGAGTTTGAAAGTTGCAATCATGAGGTGATGAAGTCTCAGTCGGAGGTTCTTTTCTTTTCATGATTGGTGCTGAGCACCCTGTTCTTTCCTGTTCATAACCTATTACCATATCTCTGAACTTGATTATTGCCACTGTGGACCAGATTTTCATGTAGGCATCATATAGAATTCCAACAACTAGACTCTTTAAGAGAAACCTGGAAGCAACTTATGCCCTCAAGTTTGAAACCTCTCTGTTTCAATGCTGCCTACCTGAAGAAATCTGTGTTCAGTAGACACTTCCATGGTTTTTGTATTTAATTTTCACGCATCTCTAACACTTTGTTTAAGGCACAGGTAGACGAGGTCCTGAGGGACATGGTTTAGTGTTTGATAGGAATGGTTGGACTCGATGATCCGGTGGGTCCCTTCCGACCTGATGATTCTATGATTCATCATACCAAATATTGCTTCAATCAAGATAAATCTTACTAAGAAGCTCTGTGCCCATTGCTAAGTCTGTCTGTAAAACAAAACAAAAAGAGCACCTGATGCCCACCTGCATAGTTATCTTGTCACTAAACCCAGTGGTAATCATTACTTTCTTTTAAAGGTGTAGCTTTATTCTACAACCAGCAGTGAGAGACTTGTCCAAAGAGTGTGAAATGGGATGGGTTCTCTCCTCTGCCTGAAGGAATCCATCTCTCTCCTAGCTAAACAGCTCTCTAATCCACAACTTGATTGGAGATGGAGATATTCTCCACTTCTCCTGTTAAAGACATGCACCAGGCAGAAAACGATTCAGGATTCACTGGGCTAGGAAGCGAGAGGACCAGAGGGAACGTGACTCTGTAGGTTAATGACCTGAGCAGTCAACTGGAATGGGCAGGCATGAGTTCTGGTCTGTGGTCCAAGAATTTGATATATCTCGTCCCATAACTTCTCAAGAAAGTAAACTTAGCCTTACCCTCAGTGTAGTCATCTAAACCTTTATGGGTTTGTAGAGCTGTGCAGATAAAAACTAATATCTCTCCAAATCCTGGCCTATGCCATCAAGCACATGGATTTTAACAGTGCCTAGGAGGATTATTTTAGGTGCTCAGGTAAGAAGAGAAAAGCCTTCCTGGATTCATACTTGCAAAATACAATGGTTTGCATTTGAATTCTTCATTCTTTGTTCATCGTTTTTTGCATCTCCTTTCATTTTATGACACACAAGCATCAGAGGAGTGGCCAACGACCCAGATAATGCAGTAGTTAAAAACAGTCTGTAATGAACCCAAGTTCTAGACCTGCAATTGGAGCTTGATAAAGCAAATCACAAAAGGTACAGGGGTGTAGCATAGACACCCAGTCTTTCTCCCATTGAATTTCAGATCTTGTTGTGTTGCACAGAGGATTAGGGTAAGGAGAGGTGAGAAGAGATGATCAGAATATGCCATGACCTCCACACATGCCACTGTGAGAAATGGGGCTCTTTGCTGGCTGCAAATTATCGCAAAAATAGTTACTCAGGTATTTAGCAAACTGGAATATAGTAGAATATAGTTGTGTGAGGTGGCAGAGGAGAACGATGTCCCACCTGCCAGGCAAAATTATATTTATATCAAATAGAAAAATCTATTTAATTTCTTACTATTATCTCGGGCCTTGCTTCTTTAATTAAACAGCATTATTTGCTGCCCAAACATAGAAGTAATGCCTATGCAGATGCAGCAATTGCAGAAAAGGGAACCTAGAAATGCACAGACCTATTTGGAGAATTGGGATCTTATGACATATCTCTTTGCCCAAAAGCTCAGCACTGCAGTTCCTTTCCTGGTATGATCGTTGCAGTTTCTGCGCTGAGCTTTTTCATATGAAAACAGGGAATTGTACTCGTCTCTTTTTTTAAACGTGTTCTGCTACGTGACTCCTAACAGCTCAATCTTGAATACTCTTTGGCCTTTCTAAATGCCTGCGGCACCAAACTGTGAGCTTCTCTCCACCAACACACCTCCGTAAATACCCAAAGCCTGAAGTAAGGAAAGTACTTCTTCAATGACACTGAGCTCCATCACTCCCAGAGATTTGCTTTTCGGAGAGTGGAGAGGCAACTGCAATATCTTAGCACAAACACAGAAATCTGCATCTAAATTCACTTGTAAGAGTCATATTGAACTCTTATAATTTATTAATGTGCTACAAAAAATCCGTTTCAGAATACCTACTTAAGATGGCATGTTACAAGCTTTTGTTTCATGGCTGCCTTTTCTCCAAAGAGGTTGTTTCTAATATTACTTAATTAAACCAAATTAAATTAATTTATGTCTAAGAAACAAGAAACAACAGCTTTGTTGAATAAAATGATCTTCATTTTCTTGAAGCCGTTTAAATTAAAAACATGAGTTTCTACAGTTAGGAAAAAAAACCCCAACGATCCATGTTTAAAATGTTTGAAGCCCATCAATCTCTTTAACCACATAGCTAATGTGTTCCTTCTGTTTTCTTTGAATGAAATCACCATGAGTGGTTAGATGTTGATTTAACATAAAGCAAATGGAAATGGGTGTTTCCTTAGTCTTGTTCAGAATTTATTTTTAAAAATAATTAGCAAGCGTTATGAGTAAGTCAATGATTTTGTCATTTCTGAAATAATGATATAGATTATGAGTCATTAAAAAGGATTACTGAAGAAAACTATGTAAAATGCAAATTCATATTACATTTATTTGTTAGGAACAGCTGCAGAATTCTCTTATTTTATTGATGGGCTTCATTTTTTTCCCCCCCAAATGATACTAAAATCAATTACTTAGTTTAAAAGACCGGTAATTGTCAAGATATATTTCCAAACTTTTAAGACAATACATTCCATATTTCCTCTTATGGGCTGTGTCGTTCACACTTTATATACATTTGTCTGTAAAATTAATTGGGGATTTTCCCAAATAAATTGCGTAAAATTTTACCTTCTCAGTTTTGTGTTGAAATGGTAAAATCATGTAATGGGTTGTTAATTTTCCACGTACAGTGGAAAAAAAAACCAAAAACAATCATGTCTTTATATTATACCAGTTAAACCACATCTTTATATTCCACGACTTTAATTGATGCTACACTCTACGTACACACAACCTCTTCTGTCTGTCTTTGCTAACTGTACGTCTAATTATAAGTTCATTGATGCATTATTCACGTACGTACGTACAGATAGGAGGAAATGTCAGTCGCTAGTATTTAAAGTTCAGTCATAAAACTCCAGTCGTAAAGAAAAAGACGTAGCATGAAATCTGTGTAAACCATTTCTCATGGGGGAACTGACACTCAGGGCAAGACAAAATACTATTTATCAAGATATTAAAACATTTGAAATTAACCTTTTTAAGAACAGGCAGACGTAAGCTGCGACTCTATGGCTAAAAAACCCTCTAGTGGAGTCTACAAGATCACATTACGAGCATCATAATTTGGCTAATTTTTGCTGCAGGTTAAACCACCTTTCTCAGATGCATCTCCGCCAAGTGCACAGCTGACAGTTCAATCTTTTCCAGTTGTTGCTGTCTTACATGTAGCCCCTCGAAATGCTAATAGATACACAAGGTTTTGTGATTATTTAAAAAAAAAATGACGAGAAATTTGCCTTTACTTTTTCAAGGACATGAGCCTGCAGGTTCACCACAGCAATCTGAGAGCCTTAAACACAGAATATTCAGCGTAACATGAAACGGTGCAAAACCTAACATGAGTAAAAGGGGCAAAAAAAAAAAATCAAGTTATTTTGCTAATTTTATGGCATTTCTTGTGGTGTTGTCAAGTTAGGGTTTTGCTGCACTGTTGCAACAAAGCAAGATTTTAAGGAAAATCTACTCGTCTGTAGAGTCTGTATGGGATGAGTTACGTATTTTATAGGGATATGGCAAAAAGCAAGTAGTCGGCAGTTGTAATGGTGAAAAGAAACTTGATTTGTTATCATTCCTTCTTATATTCGTATTCCAATCCGGCAGTAATCGTGGCTGAGCACAATCTAAAGGATGCAATTCGAGTATTGGGGGGGGTGTGTGCGTACAATTTTCCTGCTTTAAAGGACCAGATGCTGATTCATGTGAAGTAACATTAACCGCTTGAGTGATAATATTCTACTCGCCAAAAAAATACACAATCCTGCCAGGTATTCTTATATCTTAATCTAGATTTAATGAGAATTAATGGAAACACATGTTTTCGGAACAAATGCTGAAAAGGTCTCTGTCTGCATTGTTACCAATTGTTTTACAACTCCATTGCTGCACCTAGAAAGAGATATGATTACAAAAGTTTTTTTGATGAAAAGGGGGAAAATAAGCTTCAGTCCTGCAGCTGAATGCATGTAGGTGAATTTACTTTGACTTCGGCAAATATTAACACAAGGCCCAGTCTTGTAGTTCTATTCAGCTGCTTTGTGGGTAAAAAAAAAGTTTTACAGAAAACCAACAGGCTTTTTGCTCCAAAGAGAAGAATTCCTCTCGTTCATGTCTTCAGAAGGAAAACCACCAGCCGCACCTAATTTTTGTATTTGTGACTCTTTTCTAGATAAACGCTCCTCTGGTTAACTAAGCGAAAGCCTTTTAGCACCGGCCTATCGCTGCTTATCTGCAACCCCATTTATTTGATAAAATAAACAGCGTTTGTTATCGGTGAGTTTCAAAACTCTAGTAAAACAATAACCAATCAATACGTTTATATTTCTACGACGGCCTCTTTAAACCTGCCTCTACAAAAGATGCACCCAACCTTTCCAATGAAAATCGTAGTCTAACAAAATACGTTAAAATGCCTCAATGATTCGGTTCCATTAGAAATGCATAGAGGGATATTCGGGGTTTATATTTTTATAGTAATGGTTTGACTCGATGATCCGTTGGATACCTTCCAACCTGGTTGTTCTATGGTTCTATGATTCTATAATATATTTTCAGCAAGAAAGGGCAGTTGGCTATTCAGGGGATACACAAAGGGCTTAAAAATGGGGACCGGGGGGGGTGGGGAGGGAAATGGAGAACCTGTTGTTGTGCTAAATTTTCCTTTCACGTTAACCCACATTTTTAACCATGTTGAGAAGGTACAAAACTATCAGGGAGACGCAGGATCTCCAGTTTCCCCATGCTGGGCTTGGGTTTGAAGGCTTAACCAAGTTCCAGCTACCTGAAAGGAGGTTGTGGAGAGGAGGGAGCTGGGCTCTTCTCCCAAGTGACAGGGGACAGGACAAGAGGGAATGGCCTCAAGCTCCACCAGAGGAGATTTAGGCTGGAGATTAGGAGGAAATTTTTCACACAAAGGGTCATTGGGCACTGGAACAGGCTGCCCAGGGAGGTGGTTGATTCACCTTCCCTGGAGGTGTTTAAGGGACGGGTGGACGAGGTGCTGAGGGACATGGTTTAGTGTTTGATAGGAATGGTTGGACTCGATGATCCGATGGGTCTCTTCCAACCTGGTGATTCTATGATTCTGTGATTCTATGAAAGGCGCCTCAGGAAGATGCGGGGACCTTATCCTTTGGTCCTAAAAGCCTGGGGCTGCTCTCCCACCTCCCAGCCCCTTTGATAGGTTGCACGAGTTGAGGAAGGGTCAGGCTTGGCCCATGATTTCAGATATTAATCCCTGGGATTATTGCTGGCACCGTTGAAAGTTTTAACGCGGTTTTGAAGAGCTCTGCACCGACTCTATCACTCTTTACTCCCCTCACGGTGGCCTGAAAGATCCAGTTTCAGTCCTTGAAACACGTCCTCTTTCTCTCCTTGCACGTTACCATTTTCTTTGCGGCAAATGCTTAATTGCGCAGGTCACTGGGCATTGGAATAGGCTGCCCAGGGAGGTGGTTGATTCACCTTCCCTGGAGGTGTTTAAGGCACGGGTGGATGAGGTCTTGAGGGACTTGGTTTAGTGTTAGATAGGAACGGTTGGACTAGAAAATCCGATGGGTCTCTTCCAACCTGGTTGTTCTATGATTCTGTGATTCTAAGGCACGAGAATTCAGCTGGTAAATCATTACCATTAATGGAGGCAACGATCCTGGTTTCCTCGTGGGTGTTTCAAGACGGATTGTCAATGGGATTTGGTCCTAAAAGAGGGGATCGAGACCTGCTTTGGGGACGTGACGCTGTGGGGTTGCTAAGTTGATGCTGTGGGGATGCCCCTGAGCATCCCCACAGCATCCCCTGAGGATCCCAACAGCATCAGGGGATGCCTGACCCCCTCTAAACAGGGCTCCAAGTGGCTGATGCTCGGGCGGCTTCTCCCTGACCTTGAGGAGCTGGGAAACGGTCCTGTCGCACGTTCCGAAAAGGTCAGAGCAGATCCTCAGCATTTTGCATCAGTACAGAGGGGGAAAAAAATACAAAAATCCCAGAGCGTGGTTTCTAAGAGTGGATTTTTTTTGAAAGAAAGCGACAGCGCTACAAACCCGGGTGGGGTTTTTTTCTCTTTTTTCTTTCCTTTTTTGTTTTTTTTTTCTCTTTTTTCTTTTTTCTTTCTCTCTCTTTCTCTCTTTTGCTCTTTTTCTTTTTCTTTTTCTTTCTCTTTTTCTTTCTCTTTTTCTTTCTCTTTCTCTTTTTCTTTTTCTTCTCTTTTTCTCTTTTTCTTTTTCTTTTTTCTTTCTCTCTTTTTCTTTTTTCTCTCTCTCTTTTTCTTTTTTCTCTCTCTTTTTCTTTTTCTCTCTTTCTTTTTTCTCTCTTTTTTTCTCTTTTTTCTCTCTCTCTTTTTCTTTTTTCCTTTCTCTCTCTTTTTCTTATTTTTCTCTCTTTTTTCTCTCTCTTTTTTTCTCTCTTTTTTCTCTCTTTTTCTTTTTCTCTTTTTCTTTTTTCTTTCTCTCTCTTTTTCTTATTTTTCTCTTTCTTTTTTCTCTCTCTTTTTCTTTTCTCTCTCTCTATTTCTTTTTTCTCTCTTTTTCTCTCTTTTTCTCTCTTTCTTTTTTCTCTCTTTTTTCTCTTTCTTTTTCTCTGTCTCTTTTTTTTCTCTGTCTTTTTCTTATTTTTCTCTCTTTCTCTCTCTCCTTTTTCTTTTTTTCTCTCTCTCTCTCTTTCTCTTTTTTCTTTCTCTCTCTCTTTTTCTTTTTTTCTTTCTCTCTCTTTCTTTTTTTTCTTTCTCTCTCTCTCTTTTTTTGTGTGTGTGTCTGTCTGTGCACCAGAATGACTCTCAGTCTCCTTTAAATCCTCCTTTCGATTCTCCTTTATAAAATCCTCTCCAAGCGCCGTTTCCCCCCCCCCCCCCCCCCCCGCGCCCTGACACGTTCCTCCCTACCGCACCAGCGCTTCTTGCGCGGTTGCGGGGGGTGGGGGGGGATGGTGCTGGTGGTGATGTGCTCCGCGCAAACCAACCAAGCGAGGTCAGGAGCGCCTCGAAAGCATCGGGGGGGGGGACGCCTAAATCCCCCTTTTCCCTTCGCCGGCCGCACCCCCTGGTCTACTGGTGAAGGATTTTTTGCGCGGTGGGTGCGCGCAAGGCGGCTGCGCGCGCGCAAGTTGCGCCTTCAAGGGGCTAGAAGCGAGGAGAAAGCGCGGCGGAGACGCCTGCCGGCCTGCAGCGCTCCGGCAGCCGCTGGCAACGGGGAGAGAGCCGACCAAAGAGAAGGGGGGGCGAGAAGAAGAGGGGGTGGCCTTAGCGGCTGGGCCGAGCCCCCAAAAATCCGCGCAGCAGCCGCGGAGAAGGGGATCAGGGGCGCGCAGCGGGGCTGCGCGGTCTTAGGCTCGGTCTTAGGCTCGTTCTCAGCCTCTCTCCTCGAGAGGGGGAAAAAAAAAGCAGGAAGGGATATATATATATATATATAAAAAAATAAATATATATATAAATTGTATTATAGATATTATAGATATATATATCTCTCCCTTTTATATACCTCCCATATATATTATATTCTATATTCTATATATTATATAGTATATAGTATATATCTATAGATATATTATCTATATAGCTACATATATCTATTATATATATCTCCCTGCTTTTTTATAAAATTATAAATAATGATAAAATTATAAAAGCAGGGAGACATATATAATACATAATATATAATATATAATATATAATATATAATATATAATATATAATATATAATATATAATATATAAATTATCTATATGATATTATCTATAATATATTATCTATAAGATATTATCTATATGATATATGATATGATATATGATATATGATATATGATATATGATATATGATATATGATATATAATATATAATATATAATATATAATATATGTATAAAAAGCAGGGCTATATATAATATTATATATACATAATATATACACAAAATTATATATAGATCTCCCTGCTTTTTATAATTTTATAATTTTTATAATTTTATAATTATACATATTATATATAGAATTATATAATATATATTGTATTACTATATATATAGTTGATATTTATATATAATTATTATTATATATTATATAATATGTATTATAATTATATTATTATATATTATAATTATATATAATATATATATTATATTGCATTACTATATATATATATTTTTTTTTTATATATATATGTATTTTTTTTTTTTGTCCTTGGCCGGTGCCGCTTCTAGGCGATAATATGTTTATCTGATTAGCCGAGCGCAGGGGGTGGGGAGCGCAGGGAGAAGGGGGTGGAGATTGGAGGCGGGAGGAGGAGGAGGCTGGAGTAGGAGGAGGAAGAGGAGTAGGAGGAGTGTGTATGTGGGGAGGGGGGGGGGGGTGACTCCAGTTCAGAGAGTCCGTGTCAGGACTTGGCTCTCCCCAGTCACACAGCGAGAGGTGCAGGAGGAGCGCAGGGAGAGAGGCTGTTGGGCGATTCATTGGGATTTTTTTTTTTTTTTTAAATTCTTTTTCTTTTCCAACCTTTCCCCCCCCCTCCACCACCTCTCTCTCCCCGTTCGTAGCGTTGTTTGTAGCGCGTTGCTGCGCTCCTTCCCTCGCGCTCCGGGGCAGCGGCAGCAGCAGCAGCAGCAGCAGCAGCAGCGCAGTGAAGAGGAGAGAGAAAAGAAGGAGGGGGGAAAAATTAAGAAAAAAAAAAAAAAAAGGAGAAAATCCCCGCAAGGAACCGCCGACCCGCATCCCGACAGAGGCCGGAATGGCAGCCCGGGAGATGTAAGAGAGAAGGAGAGGACAGACTGAGAGGAGAAGGAGAAGAAGGAGGAGGAGGAGGACGGGGGTGTCCATTGTAACATTTTCGAGTTGCTCCCCTCTCCTCCCGCTCACCGGCATCGCCTCGTCTCCCCATCGTTCCGCAAGAAAAAAAAAAAAAAAAGACTCCAAGAGGCTGGGCACGCACCGTTTCGCAAAATAATTATATAAATATATAATTTTTTTTTTTTTTTTCCGCGCGGTGGGGGGGGCGGCCGCGCGAGCCTGGCCGCCTCGACCCTCGGGGTGGGAGCTCGCGCCTCCATCCTTGCGCCTCGACCCTCGCGCCGGGAACCGCAGGAAAATGTTGACTTAGCCCCGCGGAGAGGAAGCCTCCCAGCTCGGCGGAGGAGGACGAGAAGCCGCCGTCTGCTCCGCGCTGCCCCGCGCCGCCTCTTCTTCTTCTTCTCCTCTCCCCCCCCCCCCCCCTTACTCCATCCACCCGCAGCCCCGACCGAGCCTCCTCTCCGTCGTCCGCGGGGCCGGACACCCCCGACCGAGCCTCCTCTTCTCCCCCCAACCCCGCGGAGACCCCGAGCGCCGGATCTCCTTCTGCTCTCCCGGCCGCAGGTAAGAAGAGCGGAGCCGCAGCCGCCTCCGCGCGCTCAGCAGCCGCAGCCGCCGCAGCCCGAGCGCTGCCCCCTCCGAGGCCGCAGCCCGCGCGGAGCCTCCCTCGCGGCTCCAGCCTGCAGCCCTCGCACACCCTGCAGCCCTCGCACACCCGGCAGCCCTCGCACACCCTGCACCCGCTGAGGTTTTTCGCTTCGGTTTGGGTTTTTTTTTTTTTTTGGTGGAGGGTTTTGCGAGGTTTTCCCAGTACCGGCCCCCGCGCAGGTTTGCGCATCTTTTTTATTTTTTATTTTTTATTTTTTGTTATTTTTTATTTTTTTATTTTTTCTCTTTTCTTCCTCCCTTCTTCCTTTCCTCCTGTTTTCTTTTTCTTTTCCTCTTTTCCTCCTTGTGTTCTTTTCCTCCTTTCCTCCTGTGTTCTTTTCCTCCTGTGTTCTTTTCCTCCTTTTCCTCCTTGTTTTCTTTCCCCCTTTTCCTCCTTGTTTTCTTTCCCCCTTTTCCTCCTTGTTTTCTTTCCCCCTTTTCCTCCTTGTTTTCTTTTCCCCTTTTTCTCCTCTTTCTTTTTCTCTTTTCCTCCTTGTTTTCTTCCCCCTTTTTCTCCTCTTTCTTTTCCCCTTTTCCTCCTTGTTTTCTTTTCCCCTTTTCCTCCTTGTTTTCTTTCCCTCTTTTCCTCCTTGTTTTCTTTCCCTCTTTTCCTCCTTGTTTTCTTTCCCCCTTTTCCTCCTTGTTTTCTTTCCCCCTTTTCCTCCTTGTTTTCTTTCCCCCTTTTCCTCCTTGTTTTCTTTCCCCCTTTTCCTCCTTGTTTTCTTTCCCCCTTTTCCTCCTTGTTTTCTTTCCCCCTTTTCCTCCTTGTTTTCTTTCCCCCTTTTCCTCCTTGTTTTCTTTTCCCCTTTTCCTCCTTGTTTTCTTTTCCCCTTTTCCTCCTTGTTTTCTTTTCCCCTTTTCCTCCTTGTTTTCTTTTCCCCTTTTCCTCCTTGTTTTCTTTTCCCCTTTTCCTCCTTGTTTTCTTTTCCCCTTTTCCTCCTTGTTTTCTTTTCCCCTTTTCCTCCTTGTTTTCTTTTCCCCTTTTCCTCCTTGTTTTCTTTTCCCCTTTTCCTCCTTGTTTTCTTTTCTTCTTTTTTTTTTTTATTTTGCAACTTTTCCCCGCCTTCCATCAATAATTACCTGTTGCGGGGTGATTTTTTTTGCAAACTCTCACCCTTCCCCTCCCCAACCCACGGAGGTGCTCTGGGAAATAAAGCTCATAAAGCTTTTTTTTTTTTTTTTTCCAGCGAGGAGTCAGAACAACTTTTTTTTATTTTTTTGGGGGTCTTTATATATATATATATATATATATTTCCGTCTCTTTTTCACATGTAGAAATCTGGGGCCATCTGGAGACAGAAAACAGAGTGTGTCATGAGGCAGCACCAGCACCGTTTGCTGTGTCTGGCTCTAAAAATAACATCTTGTTGTTAGTCTGCGCTGGGGTTAGCCTGTTGGGGTTTGGAGCTCGGATGGTTGGTTGGTGCGTGTGTGGCAGAGAGTCAAAGGGGCTCTGCAGGTGCTCAGGTGTGTTTTTTCCTCTCTCCTGAGCCAGGTGGAAGGTGGAGAGGTTGGGGGGGGGGGTGGGTGTCCTGCACAACAAATGTGCTGCTGTTGCTTGGCCAGGGGAAGGATTTTTTTTTTAAAAAAAAAAAAGGTGCCATTTCGCATCATTCTCGCCCAAATTGTTTGAATTAATGCGAGTGTGAATTCTCTAGCGTTTGAAGGAGAAGGAGAAGGGGGGGATTAGCATATCAAAGGGGCCTCGGCTCCGGCTCAATTGAGAGAAAAAAACTTCCATTTGGTTCCAAGCGGAGGCCCAAAGGGCAAAGGGGGAGTGTAAAAAGGGGGTAATGGGGAGGAGGGTTTGGGGTTCTGAGGCTGAACTTTTTTGCTTTTTGACCATTATTCGAGGTGAAAAACAAGGTCCCGAGCGCTCGGACAATTACACTCTATTGATTAATGGTTCCGAGGCTTAAAAAAAAAGAATTTTTTAAAAAAAAAAAAAAAAAAAGTGACCTTTTTTCCCAGGAGCTGCTGCCTTGGTGGCTGAGGTCTCCTCTTTACCAGGGGGTTTGGGAAGCCCTTTCTGCTCCAGGAATTGGCCTACAAGCTGCTGGAGCAGAGGCTGAATGGGGGAAGCACCTTCCAATTACTTGAGGGGAAAACAAATGGGATCTTGTAATAAAAGACCTCTCGAGTTCCAGCCCTTTGAAACAAAAGATGCTGCCCCCTCCCCTCATGGCTGGGGAGGCTGGAATAAAGGATTTTTTTTTTTTATGGAGAGTTCTAAAAGAAGTTTTGAGCCTCCCTTGGCCATATGCTTCCATTTCCCTTATACTCCAAGGGGTGGGGGGGGAAGTGAAAACGAGTAATTCTCCTAATCTCCTTTAATCGGTGACGCCGTGTTTGCTCAGATAACTTAATTTGCGGTGACTATTGCCCTACGATAAATAATTGGTAAGCGGGGATGGCAGGAGAGCTGCTCCAGGGGCTGCCAAGAGGGTTTGTCACACTGAGAGTTGCTCTCTTTCCACGACTGTATGTTTGCAGCTTTTGCTTCTTTTGTTACCCTTTTCCTTCAGTCTGGAAGGGGATGTGGCCCCGGCCTACCCCTGGGTTACCTCTGCAAATCATAGAACAACCAGGTTGGAAGGGACCCATCAGATCATCTAGTCCAACCATTCCTATCAAAACCTCTGCTCATCACCTAGAAACCCCCAAAACCCGAACCACATCCACTTATCTGCCAAGAAGTTGGGACCTTTTCCAGGCACCAGATGTTTCTTGGGGCTGTATTGCTGGCAAAAATCCCCACTTTCTAAGCCCTCCTTGCCCTTTCCTTCTCAGCCTTTTACTGGAAGGATACAGACATGAAAACATGTGTTTTGTGCTTTTGAGAAGTTGGTTGAGGTGCTTGGGGTGTGTAGCATTTGGTCTGGTGGTTAGGTTTGGTGGTTTTTTTTTTTTTTTTTTTTTTTTTTTTTCCTCTTCCGTTTGATGGACTAAGCAGGGTTGTCCCTCTATTTAATCCATGGAAGTAGGACGTCTTCAGTCCTGCTTCAATTTTCTTCCATTTAATGAAAAAATTGAGTGTATAGGGTATATCTTGGTGAAACCCCTTTCAGTTAATCAAATAATTTGTCTAGTTTTTTGGTTCTTAAATGGATGCGACCATTTGGGGCTTATTGTAAATAGATACAGTGGCCCTAAAATTGGGTCTCATTACTTTCAGGTGTTTTTTTTTTTTTTTTTTCCAACAGTTTGATTTACCTAATGCCTTCAGCTGCCTGAAGTAGCACCTTTTGGGTGGTGGAAAAGGGACATATTGATGCAATTGCCATTATCACACTTAAGTTGCTGTTAACTAGTCTGCTTTGAATGCAGGGAGCGCTATAAAGAAAGTGCATTATCCTCTCTCCTATTAAGTGATAATCTGGAGATTGTCTTGAAAATATTGCACTTAGTTTGTTTTTTTTTTTTCTTCTGTTTTTCCATTTGATGGACTAAGCAGGGTTGTCCCTCTGTTTAATCCATGGAAGTGGGATGTCTTCACTCAGGCTTCAATTCCCTTCCATTCAATGAAGAAATTGAGTGTATAGGGTACATCTTGCAGTTAATCAAATAATTTGTCTAGTTTTTTTTGCTTGTTCTTAAATGGATGTGACCATTTGGGGCTTATTGTAAATAGATTTAGTGGCCCTAAAATTGGGTCTCATTACTTTCAGGTGATTTTTTTTTTTTTTTTATTATTTACCTAATGCCTTCAGCTGCCTGAAGTAGCACCTTTTGGGTGGTGGAAAAGGAACATATTGGTGCAATTGCCATTATCACACTTAAGTTGCTGTTAACTAGTCCGCTTTGAATGCAGGGAGGGCTATAAAGAAAGCGCTTTATCCTCTCTGCTATTAGTGATAATCTGGAGATTGTCTTGAAAATGCTGCACTTAGGTTTGTGGGTTTTTTTTTTTTTTATCACTGCAACCCCAACTTCTGCAAATCTCTAAAGGTAAAAAAAAAATAAGTATAGGGAAGATGATTTTCAACATTCAGATGGCAAAATTAGTCCACATAGAGGAAAAAAACACCAACAATGTGCTGCAGCAGCTCTTCAGCTGCCATTTTCAGTCACTGTGTGTTGGCAACAGCAGAAAAGTGGAGATGTTGAGATAGCTCAGGGAGCTGGTAGTGGGATCCTGAATCATGTGGGGTAGAAGAAACCCAATTACTTCAGGTTTTGACTTGAGAATTTCCAGTAAACATTTTTTTTTTTTTTTTAATTTTTTCCCCTGGCTTTTGGCTCCCCTGCTCATTAATAGAGCAACATCAAAGCAGGCAGCCCAACTTCCAAATGTTGTAAAAACTAATGTAAAGATACAGATCTCGCATGTAGTCTTGCATGTCTTAATTTAAGACAAGCAGTTGGAGTTTTTATTGCTGCAATTTTCACAATCAGCAGAGACATTAACACCAGGCTTCTGGGTGTTTCCCTACTTAAAATGAGCAAGAAGAGAGCTTTAAAAAAAAAAAAAGCCAAAGTTTGCTTAGTTTGGTCCTATTTGATCACTTCAGAAGCTTTCTCAATGTTTTATTTATCTTTTACTGCTTTTAATGCATAAAGTCAAGGGAGGGGGGTGCTCAGGAATTCTAGTCTGTGCTAAGGAAGCACCTTATCGAAATTTAAATAAGCAGAGTAGTGTAGTTCTAGGAGTCTGTAGTCTTTATACTTAATCGTATTTAATAATATGATTGTTTCTTTTCTGAAAACGCAATATCTGGGCATGACATTTTGATGAATATATATATATTTTTAAATGGAAATAGTTATGATGAAGGAAAAAAAAATCTCAGGTGACAGCTTTTTAGAAAGGTCCATAATTTTCAGTTAAGGATGTTGGAGGGCGAAGCCTCTAGTTAAGCAAAATATTTATCAAAGTTATATTTAAGATATGTTTCTACATAATGTATCGTGAAATTTGATAGGAGTGGTTGGACTCCATGATCCGGTGGGTCTGTTCCAACCTGGTTGTTCTGTGATTCTAAATGCATACAAATAATAATTTATACAATGTGAATAGCTGTTCAGTGTTTAGAGAGAGAGGAAACATAACAGTGAGTTTTTACTGAAGTTTGGTCTAAAAAGTTTGATGATTTCTAAGCTCTTGTTCAGCCTGTGTCCACCTGAGATGTTGATATATCTGTAAGAACATAGGAAGTGCTGTACTAGAAGTTAACTGAGGATAGGACCATAACCAGCAATAATGAAGAAAAACCTACCGATAACTACTCGAAGATATTTTATCTCAAGAAATGCTCTCTGTCTCCTCTGCGTTTCCACTGAGGAATATCCGTGGATGAGTGATAATACAAGAACTGGAAGTAATGATTAATGATTTTACCTGGTGAACTGCGGAAAGAAGTTAAACTACGTCTGGAGTATAATTGAAATCATATTCATGCAGAAGGAGACAAGCAGTCATTTATAAAGCAATCTGCTTTAGAGCACAGGTTAGAGAAATTTATTGTCAGGCACCTTACTTGGAGTTGTCATGTTAAACAGACTCTTTCGAAGCATTTTTTAGGATTGATGTTTGTGACGTACAAAAGCGATTTGAAGCAAGAAGTTCACCTTTTTAAGTATTTATGTGCAGCTTTTAAACTTAAAAGCTGTCTGTTATTTTTTTTTTTTTTTTTTTTGAAACCCTCGGTTTGAAACCAGTAAAAGATTTAAGCCATCCGGGTTGTAATTGGACGTCAAGAAAACTGGAAAAACAAAAAAGCTATTTTAAGGCCATTCTCGATACTCTCAACAATCATGTTTAATATTTAAATAGTTTCAGAGATAGCTGCGTTTTGTTTCTAGTGGTTATTAAAATAAAGTAGTGGATGGCTCTGTAATATTGGTAATTTAACATGAATATGTACCTGGTTTAGAAAATACCACCGGCCTTTATTTAACAAATATGATTATTTTAAAATTCTTCAATAAAAAAGTGAAAGATGACAGGCTTAAGGCCCTTTGCAATCAGTTATTTTCATAGAATCACCAGGTTGGAAGGGACACGCTGGATCATCGAGTCCAACCATTCCTATCAAAATTTTTCTTTAATTTCATGTTTTTTCAGCTTGTGATATGGGAGATTTGTTTCTGCAGCACAGGCTGTGAAGATGGTGTCGCTCGCTATAAGTGATTTTATTATAGAAATACTCTTGCCTAACGATGATGAAGTCTTACAGCATTTTCCAGATGCAAATAGTTAAGCAGACATCGATTCCTTAGGAAAAAAAAAAAAAAAACCCTTCAGATTTGGAACTGTAGCATCTCCAGGCTGTGGGTTGTTACATTAAACAGAGTATTTTATGCGTTTTTGAAGAACGTACATTCTGCATATGTCGCAATTCCTTTCTTTTTTTTTGGTTTTCATAAGGTGCTGTAACGATTCAGCTCACTCTAGCCTGCTCTTTACCCAAATTACTCAGAAAGGCATAATAATCAAAAACATTGCAGCCTGACTGAGGCAAGCACAGTGCTCAACATCTGCAGGTAGAGTGCAGTCTCCAACAAAATGCTATTGATTGTTATCCCAGCACAAAGGAAGCTTAAATACAGTTTGCTTAATTATGACACACACACACACACCCCCCCCCAAAAAAAATCATTTTTATGAGTGTGGTACTTCATATTCAGGGAATGTTTTGTATGTTGTCTGCTAAGTAAAATCCCATCACACTTGTATAAATTTGCTCAATTATCAGAACAGCTAAGAGGAGGGGGGAAAAAAAAATCAATTTACCCTGAAAAGCACCAGAAATAAGATTACCTTGGCTCATAGGAACTTGCCAGCACTGTCTGAATTGCTTAATATTATCAAATGTTGCCATTTTTTATGTTCAGTGAGAAGGATATTGACTGTTTTGCGTGTCCAGGTCTGCTATTTGGCCATTTCTTTATAAGGTATAAACATGTTTCATTTTTACCCCTACAATAGCAGTTAGAGATAAATCAGAGGATCTAACAATAACTTTATAAAATAGATGGAATAATACCATTCACTGGAGAAATAGTATTTACTTGAGATAAGTGATCACAACTAGTTTTTTTTTTTTTTTTCCTCCCAACTGGCTTGTTGTTCTTGTAACAGACAAATGTAAATACCTCAGCAGACATTTCAGAGTGAAAGGCAAAGAGATAAAATGTAATTACTTTTCATGGTGGCCCTGACGGTGCTCGTGTTCTTGTCTGTGATAAAAAACCCCCATCTTTGCTCATCACCTCAGAATACGAAGGCCACTGTTACTTCTGAATATAAAAATATTTTCTAATTTTTAATGTTGACCTCAAGTGTTTGTCTTTAGCTCTTCTGCGTAAGCTGGAATCCTTCTAGCCGTAAATTCTGGTCGCTGTTAGCCAACCGAGCATTTAATGGAGCACCTAATGGACTCTCTGCTCCTGCCTTTTTTCTTTGAATACATAACATCTTGCTTCATTCAGCCACCAAAAACTAACTTTGCTACAAGGACAGGCAAGGCGACAAGTTAGAATCAATGGACCATTTGTAGGTCACGAAGCCAGTTTACTGGAATTTCCGAGGAAACTGGTTGAAAAGAGAGGACAAACGTCACTTTGAATAGAGATGTTTAAATCAGACTTCTGCCTTAGGGTAAAATTTAGGTCTGGTGTAGCCTAGATGTAATGTCTCCCTCTACAGAGCACAGCATTAATCATGGCTTGACAAGTGATCATGGGCTGAGAAAAATAGGGCCTGTCTTGCTTGTGTGGTTATTTTTTTTCCCGCTAATCTTAATCTCTTAGGAGCACATTATAAACACTAACATTTACACAAAAAGATTTAAGTACCAGTGTCTGCCTTTAAGTAGCCAGCGCCAGAGAAAATCTCGTTAGAGCTAATGAGAACCCTACTTGGGTTTCTTATGTAGATGCAACGTTAAGAATATTTTCCTTTTAACGTAATGCAGTTTTTAGTCAGTCTTTGTGCCATTTCCTTCGTACAAATATGGCAGAGTCTCCATCTGGCTGTTGTGTCCCTTGGTGCACGAAATACCTCTGGAATTGAGTCTCTGCACTTCAAGAGTGTTTTACAACGTGTTTACCACCCAAGGAAGACACATCCTTTTGCTCAAACAGCATCTCTCAGTGCAAGTCGATCCGCATGATGTTTTAAAAACTGCTCCACTTCTCCAAAGCAGTTTTTAAAACATCATGCAGATCGACTTGCACTGATCAACCTCTACGAGTTTATTTTATACTATGTTTTTTATTTTAATGATGTGTTACTTGGCCGTAATGACCTGCGCAAGCTGGAATGAAATAACAGGAGTGGAGCCTGCTACTTAAGATCCTGAGTTCTGATACCGTGCGAATAATAGCATGTTTAATATGTTAATTCTTAAATTAGGGATGCCTTGATGCACAGATTAGGTGCTGGGGGAGAGTTGGTACCTTTTATGGTAAAGAAGATCTGGGAAGAAGGGAATTTTCGTGCTTCTTGGCTGCTTTCCGTGATGGGGACAGAGTTAGGGAACAGCTCTCGGTGTGCTCTGCTGCTGAAGAGGTCTCTCTCGCGAAGGTGCAGTTAGATTTGTACCTGCAGCTGCTGGAAAAAACAGATCATATCAGCAAAGGAGCAGCGCAGTTTATAACTGGAGGATTGTGCTTTAAAAATTAGGCTACTTGTGTTTATTTAGTTGCCTCTGCACGCGATAAAAGTCCCAGATCCCTCATTTAGGGTGGCTTGTTGCTTTCATTTGTGCCCTTTGTTGGTATTTTCCTATCGGTCGACACCTCAAAACAATTATTGCTCTGAATCTAGATGACAGAATAATCTAAAACTGGTTAAAAATTGTTGTCTGGCAGCTGAGGAGGGGTTGACCGACCTTGTTACTGGTTATCATACTTGCCTTGCTGTTGATGGGATCTGGTGTAAATAGAGAGCCTTGCCCTGCAATTAGCTCTGCAGTGATGGAGAAGGCATCACATGCCAGAGGGAGGCTTCAGATCACCTTCCTGTAGATTCTCTTACAGTATCATATTTGTCATTTTTTTACAGCATCACCAGTGTGATCAGTGTTCAGAAACGGAGCCCTTGTGATAGGCAGCATCGCTTCTAAATAAAGTCACAGCTTTAGCAAAGCTTCCCGAGAACAAGTTCTGCTGTTGATGCTGCATTTCTCTAGCAAATTCCTGATGCCTAATGGTAGGGGACAATCCTTTGTGATTGATCCGAGCATCTTCTCGTTAACTCTTCTAAGCTTATTTTAGACTTTTTCTAGGCAAAGTGACCCATTTGGAAAACTCCCCTTTCCCAGAATGACTGATGATGGTTGGAATAACCATGTTATGTTCTCCAGAAGACCTGTTCATAACTATTTCATTTGAATGCTGAAGGGCAGCGTCTCCTACGGCTGTTATTTCAGGCTGTGATTTCATTCAGTCTGATAAATATTTCTTAAATGCAGACTTGTCAATGGGTGAGGCCGTTTCTTGTGTAAATCCATCTAAAGTGCTTGAAGGAGAGAAGGTGCCTCCTCAGCTGAGGGTTATTCCTGGCTCAGCTGCTGTGCCAGGAAAATGGGCAGAAGATGAGAGTTGTGGTAGAGAGGGAGGGGACTTACAGGCTGACAGAACTTGAAAGTGAGAAGAAATCCTTTCGCCCTTCAGGCAATAATCTCACCCAGTGCTTGAATACAGCCTCTTGCTCCAAAATGTTAGATTTTTTTTTTCTCCCCCCTTGCTTTCTTCCTCGTTCTTTCTCTCGCTTAAGGAGGTGTATACTAATGTCTGATAATAATGGGTTGTGGATCTGACTTTTAAAAGATATTCCAGCAGCAGAGAAGAACTCGTCATGCAGCAGCCTCATCATCTTGAAGTAAACACCCCAAATTCATCCTACATTTGTCCCTTGCAATGGCTGTAGCCCTACCAGAATATCATAGTCTGATTCTGCTGTTTATTTCTCTTTAAAGCTGACATTGAAACCTTGAAAGGTTATATTTTGGAGTTTATTTCTCCAGTGAAGATTTTAAGTCACACAGAGGGCGTATGTGACTTTATGCCCTATGCATGTGCTTTTATTTTACGAGTGTACTTCATGAGGCTGAGGGCACTACTTACAAAAGTAAAGCAAGTGGGATTTGGCTCCAAAGAGGAGCAAAACCACAGGTTTACTTTCCTTCTTCCCATATTAGAAGGATGTTGTCTGCTGGCTTCCCAGTGTTTTTGAGCAAGCGCTAAAGGTTAGATAGGACGAAGGCTTAATTTTGATCTGCTTAATATTTATAGCTTCATTGACTGAAGTTCCTCTCGTTTGTGTTGAAGGAATTTTTATCTAGAAAGCTCAGGCTGTTACAGTGAACAAACCTGAGACATTTTAAGGTAAGGCTGATGTCTTTTGGAAGAAAAGCAGTTTATTTCCAGTGGGATGGAAACTACATTGTTACTTCATAATATGATACAAATTGATAGAGATTTTTTTTTTTTTTTAATTTTCAAGATAATATACCGTTCAGTCAATTACTTCTAAACTTGGGTGGATTGCGTGTGTAATTGTATCTCGAAGTGGCAGTGGGTTTAATCTCCCAGCAGTAAACAGGCTGAGAGATGTTGCTGTTTGTTTGGTTTTGGCTTAGGGAGATGGGTCAGATAGGCTGAATTTGTTTTCTTGTTTGGGGTGGTCTTTCATTTCTGTTTGGTTCTTGGCAAGCAGAGCGTCAGAGCATTTTTTTTAATTTTTTATTGTTTTGTTCTTAATCTGCTCTGGTTTTTAACTTTTATTTTCCTTCCTGCCCTGAAAGCATTTGGGTGACTTTGGAAGGGAATTCTGTGTGTGTTGATATAGGAAAGACTAAAGCTGAATGTTTAACTTTTCTGAGAGAAGAAGAGATACAGAGCTGGAGAAAAAAAAAGAACGTTTCGTGTGTTGACTCCCTCTGTCAGATAACACCGGAGGAGGATTTCTGGGGGAGTTTCTTTAAAATGATGACTGGTTATTTGGGGTTCCTCTGCCAGCTGTTACCCACATTTTAGACATTTTTTTGCTCATTCTTCTTATTACCTGCAGAGGGAGCTTGTATATGAGCTAATCAGGGTAATCAAGGCGTTCAGGGCTGAATTGTTTCCAGTAAGTACAATTTCATTTCACAGTGCCTGCCCTGTTACGTGGAGCAGAAGGGACTCTGCAAAGACAGCTTTTAAAAAAAAGGCATCAGGAACAGCAGATATCAGCTGACTTGAGAAATACTTCATATTTCACAGAAGTGCCCCTTTTATGGGAAGTGTAAGAAGGAGCTGAGGAAAACAATTCTTGCATGTCGAGGTGTGAGAAGACAGTTTTGGTGCTCGGTGTGACGGGAGGCAGAGTTTTCTTGCAGAAACTGCCTTCTCTGATTTTAAAAATGTCGTGTCAGCATGAGAGAGACAGCTCGGTGCGTTCAGGTCTTCGGTGCATCTCGTGCATTGTAGTGTGCAATAGGTAAGTCTTTTCTATTTACACGAGCAGCGTCGTGACTTGTAATCAGGGAGATCGGACTCTTAATTTTGCTCTTTCTCTGTTATAATATAAAAAGGCAAATGAGTTTCATCCAAATGTAATGGATTAATTCAAACTGTTGGACTAAAGCAGGCAAGCAGGGGTAAGGATTTCTGTCTTAAGCGTTAGAAAAATATTGGCAACAAAGAACAAGGAGTATCGTAACCTAAGTTGTGAATTGTAACTTAAAAACCAGCTTGAAGATTCAGAAATACTGCTTTTAAACAGTGATTTGCCTTCATCTGGCACAGCGAAAGAAACGATTTGGTTTTGTAATTTGTATTATAGTTATCTGGATGGTGGAAGTGTGTGATCCTTCAAAAAGTTGAGACTTCAGAGAGGAAAATAATTCATTTACAATACAGCTTTGCTTGCTGAGCAAGAAGCATAATAGATGGTACTTAGATGAATTCTGCACTATTTATTTCTGGAAAAATGGTGGCAATCGTTCTACTTCAAAATATTTCAGTGAATTTAGAGATGATTTGCTATGATGCTGTTAGGAAATAAAGCAGTATGGATGCACATCCCATAAACCAGAAACAGCTCTCCTTAACATGCTCTCCTGTAATAAATCTGCCACGTAAATTGGTTTCAGAGTTGATTTTTTTTTTTTTTTTTGGTTGCTAGTTTAAACTACCAGAACTTTAAACTTAACATATGTTCAGCCTAATGTGGTCTCAGGGTTTTAGTTTGGATTCTCCTTTTAAACACCAGGGAAAGATTTACCATATCTAAAAGAGCAGCAACTCGGTGTCGATTTATTATTTATACTGGCTAATCCTTGCTAATGTGAAAAGTCAGCTTGTTATTGTAACACCAAATGGCCCTCTAAGTAGGGAAACAGTTAAGTAGATCTCCTGTAATAGGTTGTTGTCTAATAAAGAGATTTATGGTATTGGCAAGGGCTATTGTATAGGTATTACCCTCTCACAGCATGATCATGTATTATCTTAACAACTCAGTGCCACATTTATGTTGAGCATTTTCATAACAGGGTAAGAATATTAGCCACAGCAATTACACCCCAATAGGATTATAATGGTAAGATTTACAGAAAATATAGAAATGATGTCTTCCGCAGAGATTTTGATAGGTTGGAAAGTTGCATCATCCTTTTTTTTTGCATGGGAAAATACTAACGTGTTAGTCATGATGAAGAAAGAGAGGTTTCTTAATTTAATCCTGCGGAGGAATTATGGGGAGGCGATGAACATAATCTTTCTTTACACAGTGTGTCTTTTCCTCTCCTGGTGAGGTAAGGACGTTTCAGCAGTTCCATTCAGTGGAGGCTGCCATACAATAGGGAAATCAAGACGTATGTGTAACTTGAAGTCTGTTGTGTGGATAGCACAGCTGGGATTAAGATATATTTTTTTAACACCCTCGTATTTTGAAGGTAGCACAATGGCAACATACTTGCTGTGTTGGAAGAGCCTGTTTGAATAAAATCATCTTACTTTGTTTTAGCTGGAGCATAACACGTTCTCTTTCAGTAGGTGAGAAGTAACTTAGATACTTTTTAAACTTACTACAAGCAATGAAAGTGACGATAGTGTCATATTCATACAGTTTTCATGTAACTGATGTTCAGGCTGTTCCTTAATTCTTAAAATTTTCCATCTGTTTTTAACAAACAAAAAAGTGAGGCGTTAATATTCGCTTGCTTGGCAAAAGCAATGCACCAGTCGCATTTAATTAAACTAATTATATTTTATCAATAAAAACACTCGCAGGCAGTGATTGAACCAAACGCATCAGGTTATATAGTCACTTATGAATAACTGCATTGAGCAGAGCATGAATGGCAAAGTGTGATGAAGTAGCCACACGTTTTAAGATGATACCTTGAGGTCTAATTGAATAAATAGTGGAATAATGAGTGTTTAAACAAACAAAATACCTTTCTTTCCTGATTGACTGTAACAAAATTCTAATTAGATTATTCTAAAATAAGGAAACATGTAAATGGCTGTTCTTATTGTAGAAGAACTTGTCAATCTATCTTCTGTGCATTGTGCGCGTGCATGGATACCATTAGTTAAATTTGTAAGACATGACATCTCTTGGATGTTTTGGATTAATTCTATGTGTAGGAATTTCTGTTTTAAATTGTTATTGATTACCAGAAGCAAGATGCACCTCTTTTCTTTTGACCTGAAATATCCCACTTCTGATAATGTGCTGATAGGAGGTAACGTTGTGCGGAGGTTTAGATGCTTCCTGGTGGATTACTTGGGAAACAACTGGGGCTTCAGAACCAGTGACTACTCAAAACTTCTTTATTTTTGTAATGATATCAAGATACGACTTGATCTTGCATCAGCAATTTGTGCATCTTGGTATTTACTCAGCTAGAGCCAAATTCTGGCGCTTTGTCTTTGGTTTGGTGTTGAGCACAAGAATTAGGACCCTAAGAATAACAGTTTCTATTGTAGACAAAACTCCTGTAGGTTCTTAGATTGGCTTCACGTTTCATTCATTTTGAAGTGTGGAAAAGGATTGTAGCTTTTGTCTGTAAGGAAAAAGAAAACACAAAGGGATGGATATCACCCCCTGACGAACGCGGAGCTCCAGCTGATTTAGGAGCGTGAACTGTGACTGCATTGTTGAGGGCAGTGCTTGGCTTGCTTGCCCTACCTAAGGAGAAGCCAGGACTTAGAACAAAAGGGTGAATAATGCATAAAAATTCAGTAAGAGGCAAAGCATATTTATCAATGCTTCAAATATTGCACTTACTTTAAAAGTATTAAAAAATAAATTAGTTTAAAAGTATTAAAAAATAAATTGCAGTGGATTTGTTTTTACACGTGTTTTTCATTAAAAAAGAGTTCTAGAAGACCATTTGTGTATTCGAAAGAGGAAAATATCTCCAGAAACGTTCTTAGCAAATTGTTATCCTTCTGTACTCTCCTGAAATGTTCTTGGAATATGTATATACAACTGTAAGGGAAAGAATACCCATTTTTCTTTTTGCACAAATCTCCTAATGAATGGCTTCTTAAAATTAGTAATTTTACGTTTGCAAGATGATAAATCTGAGTGCAGTTCCACATTGAAGTCATTTTACTTGCAGTGTGCATTAAAAATGAAGCCACAGTGTCATACTTAACTGCCCGCAGACAACCAGCCCTGAAGAAGGGATGTCTGTCTTGTTTTTTTCCTTCAGTCTTTTTATTATTATTTATATCTCTCTGTCTGTTTGGAGCAGCGGGGTTGTTATGACTAATAAAGCTTTTGTATTTGGCAAATGGGACGCAAGTAATCATCAGTTCTTGGCTCACGACTGAAAAATCTGCCGAACAGAGCATATGAAACCA
The DNA here is from genome assembly GCA_033558105.1 of Coccyzus lansbergi. NCBI lineage: Eukaryota > Metazoa > Chordata > Aves > Cuculiformes > Coccyzidae > Coccyzus > Coccyzus lansbergi. The sequence continues at coordinate 272,660 of JAUMJK010000002.1, forward strand.
GGGGAACCTTTGAAGTACACCTGTGAATGGAATTCTTCCTTCTTTTTCTGTCACCTCTGTGGAATTCATATTTCTTTACTATATCTTTGCTTCTAATGATATTATTTCTGGTTATAGTGATACCTACAACAGTGCCTGGAGAGTGATGTGGCTGAAAAGTGCTGTTTTCAGCTTCTGAATGTGCAGCCCTTTGTAGTTATTTTTCCACATACAATATAGTGACTTACAGTGAAATAATTTTTCTGTTATACATCTAATTAATGGCCAATTTTTAAGTTTGGGTTTTTTTAATTATCTTAATTTTCTATCCAGCTTTTACTGAACTGTGTGTGAGATAGGTTGCTAAGATTCTCTAACAACACATTTCTTAGTTATAGAATCATAGAATCATAGAACAACCAGGTTGGAAGAGACCCACCGGATCATCGAGTCCAACCATTTCTATCAAACACTAAACGATGTCCCTCAGCACCTCATCCTATTTAAAACAAATATTTTTGAACAAAAGTTTTATGCGTGAAAAAAGAAGTTAGTAAAGTCCCAAATGTTAGCTTAAAAGAAAGTAAAATAAATGAAAATTTGATAACGAGTCTGCTGGAAAATAGCCAGTAAATAATTTTTCTTTACATTTTAAATAGATGCATAATAACTGATGCACCAAATAAAGATACAGCTTTAACTGATTTTTAAAACTAGTCTGTAAAGTTTTATGGACATTATGCAGGGCAGTGGGGAAATTTGTTGTTATTTCAGAGCTTTGGTTAAGCTGCTTGCACAACTGTTCTCATGTCTTCTCATATCTCCTATATCACTTAATATCTCCTCAGTCACTTAATTACAGCCGTTGTTTGAGTCCCCTGAAAGAGCAATTGTTCAGGTCCTGTATATATAGGAAATATTAGCTGCTGCTGAACCAACACAGCAAATATGTTTGGTGGAATTTTCTTACGGCTCACAAATGATATAAAGAGGTTGCTCCTGCTGTTTTTGATAGGAATGGTTGGGCTTGATGATCCCAGTGGGTCTCTTCCAACCTGGTGATTCTATGATTCTGTTGGGCTCTAAAATTCACTCAGGTCCATCTGACCATGGAACAAGTTCTGTTTATAGCGGTGTTAGTGGAAAAACTGTGAATGGCAAGGTGTACAAGAGGTTTCCATCAAAGGAAAAAAACAAACAAGCAACCCCACAAATTGGGAGCACTTCTTTTATTGTAGACTTGTGATTTGGAGCGTTTTGGTGGCACCGCCTGCTTTGTAGCTGTTGTTCCGTCTTCGCCATGGCTGCCACTTGGGGCTGGGACAGTTGCCGTCCTTCAGCACTCTACATCCAAATTCACAGCTAGATTCTTTCAGTTCCTTCATAATAAAACAAAGGTGTAATTAGGACTAATTTAGCTAATCCTCATGAACTGGGGGTGGTCCCACCTGCCCTTCCCCCTCAAAAATTGCATGTGTTGGAGAAGTGCAGTCATTGTGAGATGAAAGAGGGGAGTGTTGTGTGCACTGTCTGCAGATGAAGATCTCGGAAACCAGGTTTGTCCTTTTTCTGTTATTCACAGTCAAAAAGTCAAAATCTCCATTTTAATGAAGACATTTCAAAGAACAGACGGGTTGAGAAAGATATTGTATTTCTCTACATGCTCGTTCCTTTTAAACATGGAAGAAGCCTTAGGCTATAAATTAAAGAGTATCTTACCCTGTGCAGTTGATCTCGGGCTGCCCAGTAGCAATGAAGAGTTAAGGGATTTTTATTTTTTTGTAGAAAATAAGAGTTGTAAATGGCTTGGTGGTTTCATGTTTTTCAGTCTGTGGTTATCTCATGTCCCCCTCATGTCCTGTTTTTGTCAATGTTTTCCTTTCACCTCAGAACTGTAGCAAGTGGGAGGAAAAGTAACTTGAAAAGAATGTAATTATTCCAGAGATGCATTTTCATGTGGGAACCTTTATAATGCCTTCATGTAAATGACATTCACTATGGAAACCGTAAGAGCACTTATGAGCAGTAAGGTTCATCCTGTGCTCCATGGGAAACACCGATTTGCTTCTCTCTCTTCCCGGAAAGGGCACACGTGGGCACTAGCGCTGGGGAAGGCTTTGGTCACACTCCCCATCCAGGGCTGCGGGTGAACGGTGCGGGGACTCTGGGAAGCTTGTGGGAGCGTTTCAGGTAATGGCATGTTCAGATCGTGTGGAGATTTACCATTGTATAGGAAATGGAGCCACTTTGGAGGATAATTGTATTTTGCATTTTTAATTTTGGCTTTGTAAGTTGTTCCTTTTCAGTTAAAAAAAAAAAAATCAGCATGTTCACCGATGCTCATTTTCACTGAATGCTTCCTACTGGAGGGGAACCTCAGACAGAATAGCTTTAAGATCAGAAACCCTCAGAGCTGTGTTGACAAATGCTATTAAGTGGTGTGGCACAGTACATGGCACCAAGTTGTCCTGTGCATAGCAGAGCACCCCACCCAGCAGCCTGGGTCGCCGACTTGGCTCATAGCTCTACTGGTCACATTCCAGAGTTGTGGCTCCTAGAATCCAGGGTTTTTAACCTGGAACAAGGCGAGATGTAGAATTATTTCTTTGGAAAGCTTTGTATTGGTAAGCTTTGCTGATGATTCTTGTAAAATTTAAAATTGTTCTGTGATGTTTGTTACCATCTCCCACCACATTCTTAAAATTTAATCGTCTTGTTGAATAGTGTTTCCCAATCAGCTTGAATTATTGATGTTTTGATCCTTCGTAGAAAGGCCGTGGTAGTTTTCCTCTCATACCGCAGCCTGTTCAGCCCAAGTTTAATGAGTTATATTCCAGTGGTGGTAATAGGGTAAAAACACTGAAAAGAATTGAAATGACGGCTTGTAGAATGGGGCTTAAACTGAAGAGTGGGAAGTGGACTTTGGTGTAAGTCCAGGCTTTAGGAAATTGATGCTTTGTGAATGGTGAAGCAGCTGATAACCTGCTGATTGGAAGTTAGAGTTGTTAGTGGACATTATGATATAAATAACTTCCTAGAGAGGAGTGCAACCTTTAGTGATATATTTGAAATATATATAATATAGTGATATGTTTGAAATATATATAATATAGTGATATATTTGAAATAATAATATTTGAAAATTGGGAAGGTGGGAATGGTTGGACTCGATGATCTGGTGGGTCTCTTCCAACCTGGTGATTCTATGATTCTGTGATTCTATGATTTTCACTCTTACCTCTCTTAAGTTATTGTTAGGGACTGTGGTGTTTATAAATACTTTTGAAAGTGAGCAAAATAGCAACAAATATTGAACAGTAGCAAATCAATATTTGCTCGTGAATGTGCACATGCTTGAGGATGTGTATGTCTGAGCATTTATTAACCTGGTACTTTTCCACTCAAAACTACAAAGTGTCCAGTCCATCATGTGATTTCATAGTAAGGCAGATAAGGAGCAGTGGTGCTTGTCCAGAGTTACAGATGAAGGTCACTACCAGCCAGGAGTCGTCTGGTTGTTTTCATTCTGCCCTCAGCCAGTTGGACTGTATGTGCACATATTTTAGTTCATAAAAATGCAGTGGAAAAGCTAAAAAGTGATATCTTCACTGGCCTAAAGTACTTCTCTAGCAGTGAACTTGTTGAAATCATTGAGCAGAAATATCTGGCCACTGAAATGCTTTGCTCTGCTTGCAGGTCGTCTTTTATCGTACACACTATTAATCTTGGGTTGGATATTTTTATTTTTGAGAGATCTATAAAACTGCTGTTTTCAGGTCAAAAGCGTCGAATCACCTTTTGACTGAAGAGATATTAAAATGAAATGGAGTAACTTCTGGAGACGTATGTTGATAAGCAGGCAGTGTCAAGTCTTCTGGCATTCTTCCATCTGTCACTTCTTGCGTATCCAAGAAGATGGGCCCTTAGCTTGACTTATTATTTTTTCTTTTCCATTTTTGTCGGTGTTATTCATCCTCTCATCTTTCTTTGCCTCTCCTTCCAGAAGTAAAATCTCAGCTCAACCCAGTAGCGACCCAAAAATTAACAGCACATATACTATTGTCGCAAACTTTTCTGGGCTTGATTTTTAAACAAAACAAAACTAAACAGTCTAGAATGCGCAATAGTTGTGTTGAAATCATGGTCAGCTTTTAAAAATTGTTATTATTACTGCTACTCTGGCCCAGTAAAATCAGCAGTCACTTACAGAATATGATTACTTGCAGAACAGCAGATGTTTTTTAATAACTGTGCAGGTAAACAGGCAGGTGTGGGTCTCATTGCCTGCGTGTACTGGCCCCTCTCACAACACCAAGTGCCAACATTACCTTTCTCTGTCTCTGCATTTATTGTTACTTTGACTCGTTTTTTCAAATATGGTCTGGCGAGGGAGGCTGCAGCTTTCCTTGGGCCTTCCCTTTTCATAGAATCATAGATGAACCACGTTGGAAGAGACCCACCGGGTCATCGAGTCCAACCATTCATTTTCCATTTGTTCCCTTCCTTCTACACCTTATCCAAGGGCTTTCCCACTTCCCCTGCACTTAAAACGAGCTGAGGGGATGCCGTATTCCATCTCTACCTCCTCCCTTTGCTTTCCTACCCCTTCTTCTGTTTAGTTTGTTGTGGTTTTTTTTTTTTTCCCTTTTCATTTTCCCTCCTTTTTTTCTGCCCCCACGTTGTGATTCTCACTGATTTCTGGTGAGTAACTGTCAGCACGGGGGAGGTTGCCTGATGATGATGATTTCATTCTGTCTCTGATTTGTAATCTATCGCAGAAGTGCCTGCAATGCAGAAGGCTTGATAGTGTTATTTAGCGTTAGAAATTTAAAATACTAAAGTACATAGAGTTAAATCAAGGTGGCTTCGTGAGAGTGTGTGTGGCTTGCATGGGTTTGTGAGCCATGAAGGTTTTACACAATAACACATCTTTGGGCAAGCTGTGAAATACGGTGATCTAGATTAAATTTGGAGGTTTTCAGATAGCTGAATGAGAAGCTGGGAAAACGGCATTCCTTTTCTAAATGGGGACAACTTCTCTCAAATTTCCCTTCTTGTCTGTTGAGCTGTCAGCCACTCTGTCCCCGAAGGCTTGAAACTATATTCATGAAAACAAGGTTTTGCTGGATTTCAAAGAAAATGCTATTTTTGTTAAATATAGCAGTCAGACCGAAAGGTTAGACTCGCATCAAAGTGTCTGTGAAAATACGCTTAAGACCTTGTTCTGTTCTTCGCTATCACAAGAGAAGATGACTTGTAAATTGCCTTTCATAAAAGTGAGTTTGATTTAAGGTATTAATAAAATCCAAATTTGTGCATTCTTGCTGTGGGGACTGAACATTTTAATTTAGTGAAATGCCAGAATGATTTTTTTGGGCTCAGTTTGACGAGTGTTACGCGAGAATTCCATCTTCCTAAATTAGGGCAGACGTATATATTACACTGTTTACAAACTGTTATGATTAAAACCTGCTAAATTTCATATTTAATATTCAGCCATCTTGCAGCAAAAAAAAAAAAAAAAAAGTCACCTCATTTTCGTCTCGGCGCTGTTGGATTCTTGTGTTAAAATAAATTAAATTGCAAATGTTAATCTGAGCAACTGTGGAAAGTTGTGACCTGGATTTGAAATAGCCATGAGACTACTACAGCGGCAGTAAATCTTCAAGAACATGTAAGGCTTGCACATGGCAGGGGACGTGTCTGATGTGAGCATTAGCGTGCGGGTGGAAGAATAGCCTGAAAACAAAGTTGTGTGCCAATATTGTGGGTTTTTTTTTTTTTTTCTCCTAACAACAACAACAAAAAAAAGTCAGAATTTGTCACTTTATATTAAAGCCGTGTTTTTACAGGCGACACGCAGTAACTTCAAAGCGTTTTATTTTCAGATGCTCATCCAAAATTGGAGCTGTCTTTAAGAAAGGCTGTTTTGTGTCACTGGGGCATCTGGCTTCTTAATCCCCATGTGCTTCCTTCGGCGACAGCGATTCTGATCGTTGAAATATGTGTGGGAATTGCAGGTGCAGACTTCAGCCTAAAGAATCCATCAGTCTGAGGAAAAAGTAGATACTGAATGTGCTTACCTTTTGTTTTAAGCTTTTCCCTTTTCTCCTTAAATGACAGATTTTTTTTTTTCTCTGTTAAGCCTGACTTCAGCCCCAGTTCCAGGTACTTTAAGCCTGATGGCAGCAAAAGGTCCTGAGTGTTAGTTGTCAGGTGCTGGCATTGCTGGAATCTTTCATTGCCTTATTGCTTTGATTTTCTTCTCTCTTACAACACGTCAAATAAGAATGTAGGCGATGTCAGGAGAATATGATAATAGTAATTTTTTAAAACAATGTTTTGACTTTAAAAATCACGCTAAAACAATCACGTTTAAGATATTCATAATGGAAAATTAATTGCTAGTTAAAACGAAGCGTAGATTAAGTGTTGTCTTCGTGCGGGTTTGATCCAGTTTGCTGTTCTGTCATCTGTCTGGATATTTGTGATAGAAATTTCTTGCTGCATAGAAGAACAAAATGAGCTTACAAAGACTGGGCCACATCTGTCCACACAGCAAAATTTTCTTGGAACGTTATACAAAGGTATTAGAGCTGTTATTATTATTATTACATATTATTATTACAGTTGGACTCGATGATCCACTGGGTCTCTTCCAACCTGGTTGTTCTATGATTCTGTGATTAATATCTATTATTGCAAAGTTGACTATTGATTTTTTTTCACTTTCTAACAAACACACGATTATAGGGCTTATGAAGGAAGAGCCCAAAATACTTCACTTCTCCGTATATTTGAAAACTGCTTTACAATAATAGGGTAACACGGGCTGGAATATGAGTTTGCTTGGTTTATTCACTCCTGAGAAGGGGGGATTGGCAGGCGCTGGCGTTTGGCCGGCCAGAGCTGAACTGTAGGCCTTGAGTTGCGTTGGCAGAGCTGCGCTTGAAAGTTTGTGCCGCGTTTGCCAACTGTGTTCTTGGCTCAGGCTGAGGTTACACGTCTCTCAACTCCAGAGCCTGTTCATTTGCCAAATTCTACCTAAAAATGTATGCTGGAATTCCTAATTAAATACAACCCTTGATATTTATTTTATGCCTTGGAAGGGCGTGTGTTCTTTCATGGTAGGCTCTGCTTCGGTAGAAACACAGCTGAAAAAAAAACCCAAAACAACCCTAAAAACCCCCAAGAGGGATTAGAAAGCCATAACTTGTATTAGGAGAGAAATTGTCTCTTGCAAACAAATTGGTAGCTTTGGTTTCTTATAAGTATTGAAATTATGGGCCTTTACCACGTTCTTCTCTGAAATTCTTTGCATACATGTATTTTTTTTGTTTGTTTTTTTTCAAGTATTTTGAAAATTGTTCCACTACAAATGATAATTGCAGCCAGTATGCAATTTTGTTGTTTTTTTTCCAAGTATAGAGCAATAGAGCTACCTTATTGTTGCCGTAAGCTAAAGTTACCAGTTGAGCGATAAAGGTATAATTTATGCCAAACCAGTCTAGAAGCTCTTTCAGAAGACTGATAGCAACTGCTTTTATACATATTGCTATGTAAAATGCTTATTAATGATAGCAGATGTTGCACTTTAATCCCCCAGAATGATTGTTTGGTAGCAGCAGGAGATTTATTAAGCTTGAGTTGTGTGAAATTGTGTGTGCATAAGCTGCTATTTAGATTGTAAAAATGCCATTGAAAACTGTTAAAAAAGTTCTAACTGTAATTGGCAGAGAGGTATTAGCAGTTCTAAAAGAAGTATATGTGTACCGTTGGCCCTTGCGCTGTAACCTCTTTATCATTTATCTTCTTGTATTAATGTCACTGAATTATTAATTCATGAGCAGGGTTGGATAGGGTGAAGGCTCTATTTAAATGTGTGGCACATGTATCCTTATCGCTGGAGACATGAAAAGAGTCATTTTGTGTTATCTATAAAATGGAAAGGACATTTAAAATTTCATTTACAGTAATCCACTTCACTTCCCAGTAAAACACCTAGATTATTGCCGCTATAATATAATGCTCATATTAAAATTTTGTAATCTTTCCACTCTATTCACTTATAAATATTGTCGATAGACAAATGTAGACTTACTTTTTTTCTTTTAAGTTCCACATACAGTTCGTGAACTGCGGCAGAACATACGAAGAACAGTTTTCTTTTGTAAAAAAAATCTCTTTTAATTTCTATTAAAAGAACACAAAATAAAGGCCATTAAATATTTGTAATTGGGAAAGGGTAAATAAATTATCATTTCAATTCATATCATAATTTCATTTAAAAAAAGACGGATTTTTTTTGCAAAGTAGCAGTGGTGGTTTCACCCTGAGCTACCAAGACGTATATTGTTTAAAAGAAATCATAGAACAACCAGGTTGGAAGAGACCTACTGGATCATCGAGTCCAACCGTTCCTGTCACACACTAACCCATGTCCCTCAGCACCTCATCCACGCAATAGAATTCTCAGTCTGTTTGATGAACCCACAGAGCATAAAAGGTCATTAAAAAATGTGTTGAAAATGTACCTTATGTTTCACCTCCGCTGTACAGATGACTTTAAAAAAAAAAATTTGTATGGGAACTACGAAGTTTTCTGTCGCTGCAGTGAAAAGAGCTCATGGTTTTGAATACTTTAAAAAGCAGTCCTGCTTTTTTTAAAATTCTCCGAGTGAAAGCAATTTCAGGATACTTTGTCCTCATGTGCTCTCTGTGGCTGGCATGGCAGTGCTGGAGAGAACCCGTATTCTGTTTTGTTTAACAGAAAGTATTGCTTCTTTACCCTTGCCTTTTCATGGTGCTTGGGAAAGGCCTTCACTGTTTCCAAAATACAGCTTTTTTTCCACTTCTTTCGGGGGGAGGAAAAAAAATAAGATATGTGAGATGCTAAGGAGAAGAGTATTAAACAGCTGTACAGAAGCACAAGGAGCCTTTCTGTTTAATTATAATTTGGAGCGCTTCTTGCTCGTAATTTCTCCAAACGTAATCTTTACGATTTTCTGACTTAACCTGTCTACAAAAGAAATAATAAACAAATTGAAATTTTTTTTATTGGTTTTCTGTTGTAGTTTAAATATATGAGAAAGCCCCCAGTTCGCCCAACTAAAGGAGTGGCACTGCTCCACTGAAAGACGGGTAGTCTTCAGCTAAGAACAGTCACCTGGATGTTCATTGCTTATTAAATTGTACAAGAAAATACTTTTAACTGTAGTCGCACCATTAGATGTCTGGGCAACTCATACATCTTTACAGAGCTCATCATCCAGTAACTGCATGAATTCCTTGTTGGGCTTTCATCACTGATCTACATGGCTTCTAACCCTTGAGTTCTCCTTTTCACTGTGGATGTGTGTGTAAGAAAAGCCAGTTATGAGGGGAGAAAAACAGACTGTTGATTTTTATCTCATGATTTTTGAGTTTTCAGCCTTCTGAGTACTTCTGGTATGTAAAATGGGCAAACCTGAAAGATGGGTCTTCTGTCAATATATAATTCTTTTATGGTACTTAATATACATGCAGAGTCTTCCAAAGGGCTATATAAATACTTCCCTGGAGGTACAGGTAGATGAGGTGCTGAGGGACATGGTTTAGTGTTTTATAGGAATGGTTGGACTCGATGATCTGGTGGGTCTCTTCCAACCTAATGATTCTATGAAATTCAGTTTCTACCTGTAAGTCTCACTTGCCTGGAGAATCTGTGGTGTGCTTAGAGTAGTTAAAGACCATTCTTAGTTGATTAGTCTTTCAGAGGTGACATATTTGAGGTCTCCACCATTTCTTCCTTTCTTCTGTAGTCAAAATTACAGTTTTTGACATGTCTCATGGCCATTTATGGGATGGTGGCACGCAGCGATTCTCGGGTTTTTCTACTAGAGGTGATTCATCACCTTTTAGCAATGAAATGGTTTGTGAGAAGTTTGGGAAATACAGCTTTATAGGATGACTCTTAGAAGTTTGTTTGTTGTTCTTTAGTGCAACAAAAATGTGGTTTTCTGAAGCTCCTATTGGGTTGCTGATAAGAAAACGCTGCTCTCTGATCACTGTGATATTAATTGTGCTTCAGAGGAAAGAAACACAACTAGTAATGACTCGAGAATGGGTTATTTGAAAGAAGAAAAAGAAGCATGAACAAGTACAGCATGTCTTAAAACATAATTAAAAGCAGGCATTACTGAAATGGACTTTTATAAAATGCATTATTTGATGCGATGGTAAATTTTAATGCTTGAGGATACGATGGAAGAAGAAATATTTGAAAATGCCTTTTCTCCTGTTGTCTCTGTGTTCAGTCACAGGCTTTTCACATTTCTTTGCATGCCCCGTCTGGTATATTTTATCCTGCATTACCTCATTGCTCCCAAGAAATCCCTTTTGGTATTATTGATAACCTAATACATAACAGATTTTGGTCATTATTATTTCATTTAGTGGTCATATGTATAGACCAAGAGGGAATCTGAATATTGATTCACTGAATGGCTAGTAACAGTGATTTATGAGTCAAGGATTCTTTGCAGTGAGCCAAACACAGGAGAGATTACATCTTATGTGCCATCATTGATTTCGGTTCGTATTTCAGTGCACAATGATTAGGCTCTGGTCTCACCAACCTTAATATTAGAACCATATTACTCTTTAAGCAAAAAATATGCCACAACTTGCAGCCAGTGCATTGTGTGCACGTGCGTGTGTGCCTCCTGCTTCTGATTATTTAAAAACGCTGAATATTTTTCAGTTACTTTTTAAGGAAGTTGATCTTTTTCTTTTTTTTTTTTTTAGTAATAATAAAGGGTTTTGATAGATTACTTTTTTTTTTTAATGAATAGAAGTGACTTTACTGCCTACACAAGCTTGTTCTTGAAACTTGGGCGGTGTCATTTATATGTTGGTGTCTTTATCCTGGGGAAGAGGAGGCTGAGAGGAGACCTCATTACTCTCTACGACTACCTGAAAGGAGGTTGTGGAGAGGAGGGAGCTGGGCTCTTCTCCCAAATGACAGGGGACAGGACAAGAGGGAATGGCCTCAAGCTCCGCCAGGGGAGATTTAGGCTGGAGATTAGGAGGAAGTTTTTCACATAAAGGGTCATTGGGCAGTGGCAGAGGCTGCCCAGGGAGGTGGTTGATTCACCTTCCCTGGAGGTGTTTAAGGGACGGATGGATGAGGTGCTGAGGGACATGGTTTAGTGTTTGATAGGAATGGTTGGACTCGATCCGATGGGTCACTTCCAACCTGGTGATTCTATGATTCTGTGATTCTGTATACACTTCTCTGACAGAAAATGGGGTGCTTTAAAATAGATGCTATCGCAGTACCTTCGTGAATCTTTTGGATACTATTCCTTCTTGTTATTAGTATCCTGTTTTCCTACTATTTGGATACTATTCCTTCATGCAAACCTTGCAAAGAAGTCTTCAGTGCAGTAGTTCCCAGGGCTTGGTGCTACCGAATGGGGGGTTGTGCATGGATACCAGATGCTTAGGGTGTAGCAGAGCTGTTCCTAGCCACAGTGTGGTTACAGTTCCAGTGTACTGGGGCTCTCCAGCCCCCATTACTGCAGTTACAACATGGGTAAAAACGTGTTCTTGTCTCCTCTTCCCCATAACCCGATTTTATTTGGAAGTCAGTAGCTCGTGGGTGTTTAGCTAGTGGCTCTGTGCTGGTCTGACGAGGTTGTCTTTCTTACTCCACTGTGGCAGCTGTGGAAAGCACAGCTGAATTCATTTCCCTGCTTAAGCCCAGTGATGAGTGGTCATAAAGCACATCAGGTGTGTTGAAGCCCTTGCAGTCAGCGAGAGAAACACCTCAGCGCTCGCACAGGTATGGGCATGTCTGACCACAGCCTTGGGACTTCTCTGTTTGTTTTGTTAGGTTTTTTTTTCAATCTACTTCCACTTCAAACAAGTCCTCGGCTGTGAAAAACACTGGATGGGAGAGAAGAGGGGATAAAAAAAAAAAAAGAGATCAGCTAAAGTGGCATAACAGCTTTGAGAAATATGGGCCTGTGCAAAGCCTTGTCAAGGCTGTCAGCAAACAGTTTACTGTCTTACAAGGCTGCGGTGTCTTTGGTTGATGTTAGTCTAGTGATTTTTTTTTTCCAAGGGAAAAGAATGATAGCTTCTAATATAAACAGATTATTTCGAGGATTTCTGCGAGAAGCTTGAAAAGCCTTTGAATTTTCTTCAGCTGTTATGATTGCTTTTTTTTTTTGGGTTGTCATATGGTTCTCGGTGTTTTTTATAGTTATTCATTATTTTCTTGTTTATTTTTGATGTTCATAAAATCTGCCCTATGTAGGTTTGAAAATGAGAGCTATTTGTTTTGCAGTTTAATGAAGAGAATGGCAAACAGGCTCAGACTGTGCCTCTGGTGTCCAAAGTGATCAGCATATTTAACATGCTCAGCGTGACGCTAAGATATTACAGCTGATAATGGTTGTAATTGACTTAGGGCATCCCTTTACCTCCCTTCTTCTTTGGATACTGGGGATTTATCTTTGAGACACCAGGAAGATGTGGAAAGATGGAGAGCAGGAGCCTTGAGAAGGTTTTCCCTGCGCAGTGTGAGTGGAGGTGGTCCGGGGTGGCGGCACGATGTCGATTCAGGTGAAATACGAGGGATTTGTGGCGAGGATTGAGTGACACCCAACCCCTCCACCCCTCTGGTTCTGAGCATTTAGCAAAGGCAAAAAGAGAAATTCAGACTTGGCAAAAGGAGAGTGCCTGGAGCCAAAAAAAAGCCATTCTTATTAGCACTAGCAAAGGTTTACTTTGCTGGCTTATTGAATGAAAACTCCCTAGAGTGTCCAGGCTTTATCCTGTGTTAACAAGAAGGGGCAGAGCTGGCTTGTCGGGAACGGAACACGGTGTAACGTGTTTGTAAAACGCCCGAGTGAGGCCAAGCTGGACTGGAGCTCTGATGAGAAAGGAAATCTTCCTCTTTTCCTCTTAAATCCTATTTATTTTCTCTGTGAATGATTGCGGTAGACCACTGAGCTGCTGTGTGCTGATGGACTCCAATGGGGATGTTGCGCTGTTAAACTCGCGTTTAGCGTCATGTCTTGCATTAGGTAGATCTGGTGTTACAAATGATCTGCTGCCCGAATGAGCTGGGAACCCAGGCTGGTGCGGGGTGGACATTCTCAGCGTCGGGTATGGGTTTAGCACGTGCTCTGTCAGGCTTGGGGATGTCACTTGGGAGCACAACACAGCTGAATGCATTGAAGTAATTTTTGTTGCAAGATTGAATGACCTTGGTCAAGTCTTACTCTTACTGTATTTTGTTCCCTTCCCTGATACTGTATTCCTTCTGTGCAGCTTGGGGAGAGGTGTTGTGGGTTAGAAATCCAGTGTTGAAGGTGACAATTAATAGGGACTGTTGAATACAAAATTGCAGATAAGATTCCCTGGTACATTTTTAAGCGCTGAATTGCTTTTCATGGAAAACAAGCCTTTTGTTAACCAATTCTAGACAGAGCAGAGTTAGCCCTCCCTTTCTTCTTTTAACGCACACCTTGTTTTAATTGGAACAGATGAGGCATTGATTGTTTACCACAGGCAGGGGAAGGATACTAACTAAATCAGTGTGGGGTCTTGCTTGTCTTCAGGGTTTTTTTGTAAGATCTCGTAACTTTGAAGATTTTCTACAATCTGGCACTGTTGTATTAATGCAAAGTTATTAATGTAAGTCAGTTTTTGAACAACAACGTTGAAGATGTAGGAATAACTCCTATTGAATGCATCTGAAGGTTTGCTCAGTGTTGAAAATTGAGAGCTGAGGCTCGTTGCAGGCAGGTGTAAAACTCTAGCTCTTGGATCATCATTGGAGCAGCATTAAGTCTCATTCTAGTACTGTACTAATGTGGTTTAAGATACTTCTGCTAATCATACTGCGCTAATTAAATTCTTAGCTTGCAGATTATAGGAAGTTAACTTTTTTTTTTTTTTAAATTGGGAAAGCCTCACGATGGGAAAGCACGTGGACACGTGATTTCTCGGGAGACTAACTAGTCTATTACATTGTATGAATATAGATCTCTTCACCCTTGCCTCCGTTCCCCCCTCCTTTCCTCAGCAGAGCCTCTCAGATATATTACAGAATTACTAGTTTCATAAACTGGGTTATGAAAGGCGGTGGGGGTGCTGCATGTGTGGCAAGGTAGGTCATACAGGATTTATAAGAAAACCTGCCTGGGTCCTGCTAGTTTCCCTTCGCATACAAGCTGTGCGGCTCTGGCTGGTGTTCCTTACCTCTTTGTGCCTCATCGTCTGTAAAGCCAGCTTACTTTTTATTTCTGTAGTTAGGGATGTTAAAGCTCGACTGAAGCTGCAAGCGCTTCACGGTGTTTCTTAGATGATTTGGGAAATTAAGCACAATGTTGTGAAATACATCAGCGTTGGCTTGAAAGACTTTTCAGCTAAAGGAAAACATCCTTGCTTAGCTGGAAAGGTCTCTGTGTTTCCCTCTGTCTTAATTGCCTGAAAAGCTGGATGCAATAGGAGGGAAAAGGCAGCTCTTGAGCATGCTGTGCCAGTTGTCCAGAAGCTCTTAAAAGACCCTTTCTTTGGCTTTTGAAAATTAAACCTTGAGAAGGTTAAACAGAGTAGAGTCGGGACGCAGCAGTCCTTCTGAGGTCTTTCTCTTCAGACATGAAAGTATTTCGAGGAGCATGCTTGGAGCAGCTCTCTCTTATCTCTGGGGTGCTCTTGAGCAATGCTGCAGGGAGAGGGATGGCCAAGAGCAGCACGTATGCTGCCGCGCTCGTGTTCCGTCTGTAAGGAGTTTCAGAAGTACAGCAGAACAAGGAGGCGAGGCAGGGGCACCAAGATACTCGGGACTTGGAGCAGAGCTCATGAATAAGGTATGAAGAGATGCCCAATACCTTTGCAGTGTACAGGTTTGAACATTAACATTTCCATTCCTGATCTAGACTTCTTTAACAGCACATATGTGAAGAAACTTAACAAGGTGAGCTGCTCTGTTTCCAGCAGATTTTTTTTTTTTTTTTTTTTGCTATAGAAGATTGCATTATGGCCCAGAGGTAGGGATTTAAGTTACAACCGAGATTTTCTGGGCGGCTTTTATTGCGCTCTGAAATTCAAGCAACCTTTTGCTCTAGGGAGTTTCTCTCTGCCCCACCCACGAGCCCGAGCAGCCAGCAATGCAGAGAAAAGGGTTTATTAAGGTCTGAGGGGAAATCAGTTATTTGCGTAGGACGACCGCTCGTCGTGCTCTCCTTTTTCGCTGTTGACAAAGAAGTAACTTAATATGCCTTTTCCTGGTCCTACTTTGTTTGGTTTGGGATTTGTTGTTTTGTGAGATGCCACGGCCGGTCTCCCCATCGCTGATGGATGGACGGTTGGAAGGACGCGGCTGACAGCAGCGTCTATCGCCGGAGCGCTCGCTGGCTCCAGCTCATGTCTGGGTGCCTTTTCCAGGATTAGCTTTTGTTATGCTGATAAATAGTTGGTTCAGAACCGCCACTGCTCTTTTACTTGGAGCCACACGGAGTTTCTCAAATATATAGGTTGAGTTAAAATCTGTTTGCTGTGAAGCTTGTTATTTTTTTATTCGGAAGAAAAGGAATAAGCCAAACCAAACCCTGCTGCATCAGTTTTCAAACACTGCTTAATTTTTTCTTGCTTTTTCAGAAAAACATGTGTTACTGATAATCGGGCAGGGGCTGGTTGGTTTATTTAGAATTCTTTTTGCAGCAGCACACTGAGTTAAATTCTATGTCTGTAGGCAACAGCGTTTTTAGAGAGAACAGTATATTGCAGAAAGGACTTAAATTTAGCCTTAAAATATTTTGCATTTAGTTGAATAATTTCAACTGGCTTGGGTATCACAAAAAACAGTTATATCGTTTCAGAAACTGTGTTTTCTTATGAAAATAATTACAGTAAATCTGTGTACAAGGTCAGGAGCTCTTAGTTGATTTAAAAAAAAAAAAGTCTCTGCTATGAATTTTGCAGCTGTTACCTAGAGAGGTGTTGGCTACTGCAAGGGGTCCGTTCATTATTGCTTTTGTTTTTAATATAACCCTCTTCCCCCTTCCAATTTAAAATAAGCCCAGAAGGATGCAGCGAGTTTAGGATGATAAAGCACAGGTCTGTTACCATCTAGTTGAAGGTGAAGGGATGTATCTCCAAATCTGGGTGTGCAGTGATAGGTTATGGAAACAACCATAAAGCTGGAGTCGTGGGTAGTCAAACTCTTCTGGACGGACTGGGAGCAATCGTAAGGCTGACTTAATTTCACTTTTGGCCATTATCGTTCCTCATCTATTCTCTTGGATTATTCTGATTGCTTACTGGAATTATGCTGATTAGTCTGTGGTGTCTGTGAAAGAGTTGTGTGATTTTTCCTTTGGGTACTACAGGTGAAAAATTAATCCAAGCTCTTTCCAAGCTTTTAGCTGAACTATCTCCAGGGTTTTTTTTGGATTGACTATGGTGGCAATTTTTCCTTCTTTACTCAGCAGGAGCTCCTTTGCAATTGTAATTTCTGCTGAACGTGCTCCATCCATTGTGGATTTTTAGATGTATTTATTTAATTTTTTTGGGGGTTGCCAAGCGCTCTCAGCCCAGTGTGAAAGATCTAGAGATACAGTATGACTGTCTCCTCCTAATTGCTTCTGGGCTGTCCTGTAGCAGCTGGTGCATCACCATGGAAATTGAGGGCATGGTTTTCACCTCTAGGCACATGGGTGTGTGCCAGGGAGAGCCGCACTCTGGCTGTCTGTACCGAGCACTCTCTTCACTATTGCATGTTCTTGGTTGAAAGGCGTGTGGATAAAAGTGCGTGTGAGTGAAGAGCAGTCTAGAGTTGGAAATTGGAACAAAGGGTTTGGTTTTGTGTATCTATATAGAATCAATTGGCCTCGGATGTCGGTTCTCTTCCATTTCCTTGCGTGAGAAATCACACACACCCATGTTGTGCAAGAGGGGTGTCCACACTAAAGTATCATCACTTGTGCAAAAGAGGAGCCAAGTGAAGAAGCCTACTTGGCTGTTTAATCATTTCCCATTTTGCTACAGTTTCATTGCCTCCGTTGAGAGCCAGAGAAACTCTTCCGTAATGTTTTCTGTTAATTCCCGTCATCTTTTCCTTGGGGAAAATAATGTCAGTCTTGTTGCTGTCTGTGCGCTCAGGGAACAAACTTATCATTGATTAATACTAACATTGACTAATACAAAAGGAGTTACACTTTTCAATTCTGAAAATTATACGCAGTTCATAGGATTTCTGTGACTGGCATTTTGCGTTCTTCGTCCTCTCCATTTCTCCATGCTGAAAGGGTAAAAATGTACTTTTAAAGCCCTCAGTATGTTTCAGGAGTCTCATAAGTTGCCCTTAATTTTTTACGTAGCTGTTGTTATGTGTTTTTAAAGTAAGATTAATTTCAGATATCTCAGAAGTACATCCACACAGTCCTGTCCGTGGGTCTTGGAGAGACTGAGCCAGTATTGGCACCAGACTCGGCTCTTTGGGTCTATGAGTGGTGCAACGTTCAGTCATTCTTCCAGAGCTGTTTCACCTCTCTGTAATATTTAGAGCCAGCTTCATAGTTAAAAAATAATTTGGTTCTGAGCGTATGTTAATTATTTTTCTAGCTTTCTAGGCTCTCATAGTAGGGACTGAAGCATGATCTAGCTTCATGCAGTGAGCGATGGAAGAGGATGCCCAGTTACTGAGTTGGCTAGTGAGAGAATGCGGAAAGGGAACACTGCTGTCAGATCTTCTATCACTGTAATTATATTTTTCAAATGCAAATGATAGCTTTAAGAATTCTTCCTTTAGTACTTTGTTTACCGGAGCAGTTTGGTTAATATTTTTCAGTCAGAGAGAAATCTTGTCAGAGGCAGCGGATGGGAGAGTCACCCATTCTGTTTGTTCCCTTCTCTCTGAAGATGTTTGTTGAGTAGAAACACAGCAAACTCGAGGGTTGCGTGAAGAGGCTTCCTCACCAAAGAATGCATTTTGTCCAAAAAGTCACTGTCACCGCTTCTCATTCGAGGAGAGCGACCTGTGCGTAGCACAAAGGGAACATGGGACCAGTGGCTGGGTGGAGGAGACCTGCAGAGCGTTACTGTTGAGCGATGTTGCTCCATTGTTCTCAGCCAGTCAATGTTCTGAATCCCTAAGATTTAAGTCTGAGGTTTACTTTTATTCTTGTTCTTTGAGACAGAGAAGTGCAGGTTGTGTCATATCTGGGGAGTGGGAGAGGCTCAGCCTCATCATCTGCAAATTTGATTTCTTATATTCAGAGAAAGTGTTTGTTCTCCATGTGTCTTAGTGCAAATACATCAATAACATTTGTACTTTCAGCTTTAACACGTATCATTATTTGGCATTTCTGTTTAATGATCGCTGACCTTGAGAGATTACATCCCACACACCTCCCAAATTAGCAGCTACCGGACAGGTGTACTGTCAGTTTTTATTAAAAATTTTTCTCTTTGTGTCAATTAGAATTTGATTTTCCAAATTATTGGTATTCGGTTACTGATGGATTTTTTTTTTCCCTTCTTCCAATTCCTCCGCTTCTCCAGGTATGAAGATGAATAATGCAGATGGCTGGTTTCGATGATGCT
Source organism: Coccyzus lansbergi (assembly GCA_033558105.1). Taxonomy (NCBI): domain Eukaryota; kingdom Metazoa; phylum Chordata; class Aves; order Cuculiformes; family Coccyzidae; genus Coccyzus; species Coccyzus lansbergi. Next base: position 291,239 of record JAUMJK010000002.1, read on the forward strand.
GGGCTTTTGTAACTGGATTCATTAAGGAATACAAAGAAAATTCTTACAGGGATCAATAATGGTGTCTTCTGGCTGCAGAATGCAAAGTTTTTGGTTTCTGCTCATTATCAGCTTTCTGCAGTGTACTGAAGGTAAGATTTAGTTTATTTTTTACTTGACTTTGCAGATGGGATGGATGTTCTGTACAATTCATTTATTTGTTAGGTGACTTGAAGTTTTAGGATGTCAGACTAAAACAACGTAGTAGCAAAGCGTGGCATGTTCTGGGCTTAATCGATGTGACTCAAACTCTCATTAATGAAAAAAAGAAAAAATATTTTTTGGGTTTGATTCAGTGTTGTATGTCGAAACTGAAACCTGATGTTGAGGCATCTGAAGTGGTGGTTATTAGTATCGTTGATTGGTAGGTGCCTTATTTTTTTAATCCTATTTAGTGTTTTTTCTGTTCTCATTGCACAGCCATTTGGATGCAGTGCGTAAATAGGGCGAACGCAACATAAAATAACTCAACCCTACAAATTAAAATACCTGTTTTACTCTTGTAATTTGGCAGGCTGAAAATAAAATGGCAAACACTCCATTAAGATTAGAACGAGGCAAGTTAAATTTCAGGAACTAAATCTCAAAATGCATCACAGAAATAGCATCCGCTTAGAAATATTTTTGCTTTTTTTAAAAAAAAGAAAGGAAAAATACTTTGCTGCTATCAAAGGTGCTGTTTAAAATAGCTCTTAAATGAAAGAAATGAAGAAGGAAAAACTTTTAAGAAATTGTCATTTATTCTTTATGTCTTTTTTTCTTCGTAAGCTCTATTTTATCCAGTTAGTCTGTGTCCCCAGCTGTTATTGTGGCCCTTTGAATAGACAGAGAAACACAAATGAATGAACAGGCAAACACAGTTTATGAATTCTTAATTAGAAATACTCGCGTAGAACTTGAGGCTGTTTCTGGCTGTAATAATTTTGATTGCCTAGATTGCAGGTGAAAAGGTGGTTTAGGAATCAAATAGCACCTTTATGCTTTCTTTAAATTTCTCAGTAACCAGTATATAATATATCAGCGGCTTTGGTGCATCTGTGGCATGATATCACCATCTTTAAAAACAGATACATAACCTTACCCTGTCAAAATTCTTTGCATTTTAAAGCTAAATTTTTAAAGATACGTCAGGAAAGCGGCCTTATCAAATCTAGATAAACAAAGATGATGATCTCCCCGAAAGTGGCAAACCCTGAGATTAAAAATTTAAATGTATTGTCTTCCTTGAGAGTAAAAAATACCGTCTTCCATGTTCTCTGCATCATTTCCTACGCGTGGATTCTAGACTAACATAGCTTAGAGGTTTTGTTGTAGTGACAGACAAGCTTTGCTCAAGTAGGCTGTTCATGTGTAGGTGTGAATACACACATAGAGCTGGGAACGTGTCCTAGGAGTTTCTTCGTGAAGGTTTCTGAACGCGGGCAAGTCTCGTTTCACTTAAATAGCTTTCACAGTCAGTTTTCCCACCCTTCCCTCTTTCTTCTTAAATATTGCCAGGATATATTAGAAATCTGGCATTTCCCGCGGCAACTGCAGATCTTGGATGGTTTCAGCATGGATGGGATTTCTGATTCGGTAGCTGCTGTACCGACTGCTCTGTTGGTGGCTGTTGAGTCTGTGAAGTTGGGTATAATCTCACTTTTATAGGAAAATAAGTGCCGGCAGCTGGAAGGTAAAATGCTTTCCAGCCCCTTTCACAGTTAAGGAAGGAAAATGCACATTAGGAGAATGGAATTGCAGCTCTTACAAATGGGTGGCCAGGTAACAACTTGAATTAATTATAAATGCACTTGCATTGCGAAAGTGGTAGCACGAGTTGAAATCAAAGGGGTAGGAACTAGAGGCATCTGTGGGGTTTTTCTCAAGTTTTAAAACACTAAGGATTTTATTTTGTTATTGTAATTGTTTCAGATCCCTGCAGTGTTTGACAGTGGTTGAACTCCAGCCTGGTTATTCAGGGATTCTATGATCTAGCACATTTTACAGAGACTCAGTTACTCAGTGGTTAAAAACGTATAAAAACCAAAAGGAAAAGTGGACAAACAACTTCATCTGGTTTGGTTACAGTAGCACAGGTCATGCTGCAAAAAGCATCCTATCTGCTGAGCGTGGAAAGGAAAAAGTCGACTGTGAACTTCAGCAGATTGAGTTTTTGCCATTTGCAGAAAAGCTAATTTTCATTGTCATCTATAATATTTCAAGTTCATTTTGCTCTGTCCCTGTTTTTCTTGCTTTTAGTAGCCAGTAGCAATCTTTTGATGCTTCAGTTGTGAATTTGCTTTTTTAAGGTCTATACAAGAGCTGCTTTTCGAGCTAAAAAGAAACAGGGAAGGAAATTGGGAGCAGATAACAGAATCATACCAAATTAATTGTAAATTCTTAAAATAAATGAAATATTGTGGCTCTGTATACTGGAAATGAATATTAATATCGAGTTGGCTTCCAGCCACAGCAGCAAAATGAATACCGCATTATTACACTTTCTCACAAGATTACATTGCCTTCTGCTTCAGTAATAAGAGATGCCAAGTGTAACGTGCTTTAGGAGCACTTTATGCCTGGAAGTACGAACATGAACAAAGGTTAGAATAAGAGCATCTGACTTTTGCTAGAAATAATAATAAAAAAATATGGTTTTAATCCTCTTGTTTGGAACTTGGGGTTTTTTTTATAGAGATCTGATGTGTATATGCAGTGGGGGGAGATGAAACCTGACTGAATTCCTTTTCATGTTTCTGTACAGAGATGGGGGAAAAATAGATCCTGCGTGTGGACAAGTGATTCATTTGTTCATATAATGAAACAATCAAGATAAAGGCTTCATTACTCTTAACTTAAACTCAGCAGGGAGTCAGCAAGCAAGCACAGTTACACGAAGGCTGCAGTTTTATTTTGGTGTCACCTATTGAAATAGGAATCGTATTTGCAGTTCAGGTCTTGGGTTTGCTTTTCTTTTTTTTTTTAATTTTTTTTTTTTTTTTAAATTTTTTTTGTGGCTAGTGCAGTCCAGGTGGGGTTGCTTTTGAAGCAGTCTGTTCCTTCAGGTGAAATGAACCTGGAACGAAGGAGTGCTGGCAGCGAGAACTGCCCTGAGTTATTATACACTGCTGCTACATTGATCAACAACGGGTCAATATTGTTGTGCAGAGGCTTGAAAAACATTGTTATTACCATCAACAGCAAGCACTGCAGCCCTAAAAAAGGATAAGATGAGAGGCAGGAGGTAGAAACGCAAAACTCAAGTAATGAGCTTGAATATTAATGCCATTTCCAAAGGTGTTTCTGTCCCCTTTTCTAGCATTTTCTGCTCTAGGTATGTCTTTAAAACTATGGTTTTGTTGCAGAAGACAGACTGCAAGAACTTATTTGAATGGGAGTTACAGAGGTGGTGGTATGAAGCCTGGTCTCACGCAGTGGCTGATGTGCCTGGGGAACCAGGAGCTGTGACCTGGTCCTATCCCACACCCTCCTGGCTCTCTGCTCTCGTGGAACGAGGGACTTTGTGTGCCTTGAATAGTTGAAGCTGGAAATATTTCAGTCCCGTGCACCTGAGGCTCACGCCTTTCCTTACCTGATTCATAGGAACTGTAGGAAATGATTTCCTGTTAACACCACCTTTTTTTAAAAAATTTTATTTTTTTTCCTTTCCTAATTAGGTGAAATCATCCAAGAAGTTAAAAATTAGCTGAGAAAATACAGAAAGTCAGAGTGTAAGATCACACATGCCTTGTTTCCATAGCAAAGCAGAGGAAAAAGCATATTATACATATTATTGGTTTCTCTTCAAGCAAGTTAAGACAGATACACTAATATGCACATGAAATAAGATGTCAGAGCCAAACATTCTGATTAAGATTAGGTTTTGGGCTGTGCAAGTTTTCATATTCCAACCTTTATTTTTGCTTACAAAGTCTGCCTTTTTTGACGAGCTTTAGATGCTTTTCATTTTATTGTCTTCTGCTGCTTCAGAAGCACAAGTGCCTGGGAAGCGCTGAAATCATTTTCTTTGCTTGCATTTTATTTTAACCGAGGTTTAATACAATTTTCATTCACCTTATTATGAATAATTATCTATGCTTTGTCCAAAGGAAGAAGTGTGATGCTTTCATTAGCTGTTTAATTCTCTTTTCCTAAATAACGTTAATGTTTGGAGGGTGTTGTTTTTTTCGTTTTTTAAAGAAATCCATCCTGTCTTTGCTTCTGAATATACATTTTAATTAGCATTACACTGAGAAATATAAATTTCTGGAAGTTCCACTTCTCCCTGCCAAAGAGCCGAATGTTAAATTTGAAGCAGTTTTAAGTGTGTATCCAATGTTAGTGCATTTACTAAAGAAAAGACATACTAAGTACAGATAATATACATTGGGCGACTACAAAGTTATTTGCTATTTCAGTGTGTTGCTTCAGATCTTCAGCCTCCTGTCAAGCACTCAGACTTTGAGTGTCTAAGGCAGATGGCACGAGTGCTTGACAAGCTGGAGAAGCACATTGGTTTCCCTACACGTCTACGCAGAAGCGTCAGGAGGGTTTTGTCCAGGATAAAAATTCAAAAAAAATCTTGGACCCTGGGCTTGAGAAGAAATTGGCTTCTGTTAATGAGGGGATTTAAGTTCTACCTGGTAGAAGTAACCCATTACGGAGTCACACAAGAGCAAATTGGAGCACTAATTTAATTCCTAGCCAGAGAATTTATCACAGGGAGAGCTCTGTGAAGCGCACAGTGAGTAGGCAACTCCTTGGTTTAACAGAGGTTGCAGAGCATCTCTAAGCACCCTCAGCATCCCGAGGCCAGCCCATCATTGCCTGCCCTTTGGAGGGTCACTCTAACAAGCCTGCCAACGCGATCTCTATTTTTATCATGCATACCTAATGGGTTTTAGGATTCTTTAGCGAATGTTTTTTTCTTAATTGGTTGATGCGGATTATGTGGAAGAAAATAATTGTGTGAAGAGAGCAATTGGGTTTCCGCAGAAAGCGACTGCTGCAGCGAGGCCTGTTTCTTTCCTGGAAGAGTGTCCTTTTTCACAGGATGTTCTAGTGCATTTTTATCCAGGAGAACTCTTTTTCCTTTTGTGAGGGAGATGGAAGCCAAATGCATCTTCTAAAAAGGAAATTGATCCGAACAGTGAGACCAAACTTCTTCTTCAAGAAGAATGTCTGTTAAACTTTTCAAGTGCGTTTCCCGATAATGGAGACTGACAGACTGTCTGGAAAACCCAGAGATTCTTTAGCATGCTGGCAGTGAATATCCTTTCATATATTCCCTGAGCAGTGAGGTCTGCAGGATCCTAGGCTGTAACATTGCATTTTTGAAACCAAAGCAAAACTCGCACAATTTGAAAACGTAGAAGAACCGTGTAGAATAATGCGTAAAGAACTTGTACTAATGTTTTTTCTGAGGATTTGCTAGGAAATGGTAATGTAAGGATCTTATAATTTAAGGAAAATAAAAATTTAAAATGCATAATTGTTACGAGGTGAATAATAGGAGTAATATTTTGATATGCTGTTTCCTCCCTCAGTTACTTAAAAACATTCTCATTTGTGAGGTGGGTTTTGCGCTATCTTGAGCTCTGTATTTAGAAGAAGAGAGGAGACCTCATTACTCTCATAAACTACCTGAAAGGAGGTTGTGGAGAGGAGGGAGCTGGCCTCTTCTCCCAAGTGACAGAGGACAGGAGAAGAGGGAATGGCCTCAAGCTCCGCCAGGGGAGATTTAGACTAGAGATTAGGAGGAAGTTTTTCACTGAAAGGGTCATTGTGCATTGGAACAGGCTGCCCAGGGAGGAGGTTGATTCACCTTCCCTGGAGGTGTTTAAGAGATGGGTAGATGAGGTGCTGAGGGACATGGTTTAGTGTTTGATAGGAGTGGTTGGACTCAATGATCCGATGGGTCTCTTCCAACCTGGTTGTTCTATGATTCTATGAAGAGAACCTTTAACATATAAAGCTGTAGAACTAGTATGTTGTGCTAAGGGCAAATATTATTTTCAGAGCTCTCTAAGCTATTAGTTCATTTTACTGTCTTTCCTTGCTGTGACCTCAGTGGGTCTCGCTGGGTCCGGTGAGCCAGGCAGCTGACCATGGCAGTGAGAGGGGGTTGGCTTCAGTTAACTTGCACTGACACTGTTGCCTAAGGGGCTTCCTTTTTATTAAATACAACTCTGATTAGTTTATTAAGGTAAGATACCTTTCCAAGAGCATAGCAGCTGATTTTGGATGTATATGTCTTTTGAGATACAAATAGACTCATTAGTATTCTGTTAGTATATGTATATATAGAAAAAGGAAAATGCATCATTTAGTTGTATTATCAGTGGTATTTGAAAAGTGCCTAATTATTTTCATTTCTCTCTTCTGTCAAGTGGAAGAATATGGTTTGTCTTCATAACAAATTCTTTTATGTAGTCTTAATGTTGTCTTTCTGTAGTAATTTTAGGTCATAGTGTAAAATGGAAGCATCTGGTATCAGTGAATGGTTGGACTCGATGATCCGGTGGGTCTCTTCCAACCTGGTGATTCTATGATTCTGTGAATGCCTCAGCACTCGCTTTCTTATTATACTTAGTGTCCTTATGATTGGATCGTAGAAATGATCATAAAGTATAATGATTTTAGATTTAATATTAAAGTTCTGTAAGCACACAGACTTTAATATTTGCCAGCAGATCCACTGATATTCATAGTCTTATCTCTGTGAGGAAATAGTACAGCAAAGTAGCATGTTCTGTGCTAATTTTGTTTTATCTGGATGTCTTCATAGCAGCCTGTAGGAGGAAAGCACTATAGAAAAAGCTTCTGTGGCTGTGATAGCATTTCAGGTTGTGTTATATGTGAGGAAGAGGTGATAAAACCATTCACAGGGAGAGGTTCTTGGCTTGTTGTCCATCCATACTCTCTTCCTGAATGCACTTAGCTCCCAACATGTTGTTATGCAGTTGTATATATTTATACAGTAACCTTCATGGAAGAGACACTGTAAAATTGTCTGGCCTTTTACAGTGTTTAATTAGTGTCATATTTACTCATCAACATTTGTTGCTTAGAAGAATATTTATAGTTGCTCCCTCTGATTATTTGGTTTATTTATTATATGACTTTGTACTGGGATGATAGGGCTTTAAAGCAGCACTTATTGTATCATGCACTGTACAAGAATGAAATGAGAAGGAAGGAAGATAAGAAAATGGAGCAGACAGATAGTGTAAAGGTTGTTTTTTTGTGCTTTCTGTTTTACATGGTACTTGCTGTGTGTGTCTATGCTGGTGGGATCATGCTGCGGGTTTTCCATTTCTAATCACTTCAAATTTCAGCAAATTTAATTCTGTCAAAGCTGGATCTGCCTCAGTTTTACTTGTTTCTATAGACAGTACTAGTTTCTCAATCACTGGTTTGTTTGAATTCTCCTTTTGAATGAGATGCATGAGTACCATGTATTTTTCAATTCATATCGATCAATTTTTCAGCAGTACTGTCCTTTTTCTTTTTTAATATTTTTTTAACACAGGATAAATTGTGTATGGATGATTCTGTGAATGAACCATATCTCAAATCCAAAGATATCATGTATTAAATCACATAGGCAGTTCCTTCTGATAGTGATTGATGGGAATGGTTGAACTCGATGATCCTGTGGGTCTTTTCCAACCTGGTGATAATGTGATGGAGCTGAAAAAAACCCTTTTGCTTAAAGGTGTCCCAAATTCTTGCCCTTCCAGAATGAGTCTTGAACCCAATTTTGCTGAATCTCTTTGCCCGATTGTTCCTTCTGTGCTTGGAGCAGACTCAGCGGTTGGACGTATTTCATTCTTTTTTGTTGTCTTGATTTATACTAGTACAATAATCACTGATGTTGTCTCGGTGCATAAAATGTGTGTGTGGGAGACTAGTTAGGAAGCAAATGATTTTTTTTTTTTATTCCATCCGTTGCCAGAGCAACACATACATGTGAGAAACCCAGGGGACCACGTAACTTTCAGTTGTTGGATGCAGCGCTCTGTGAGTTTTATGAGGGATCTCGGTGATGGGAGGAGAGCTGCCTTTTGTGTTCTCCCTTGTCAGGGGTTTTGATGTCTCTCTGAGGAGTTTAGGTGGTTTTGTTCTGTTCCGGCAGAAAGTCCAATTAATGCAAGGTGCTGTTTGAGCAATTCTCCTGTAAAATTTGAATTCAGTGATTCGTTTGGGAAACTTGGGAGGAAGTTGATACTGAAACCAGATTCTTCCGTCTGCCGCGTCGGTAGTTGGAAAAGCAACGAGAATTTCACATCCCTTCTGTTTTAACCATTAGATTTACCACAGATCTTGTTCGACTCTGCATGTGACTCGATCTGCCTTCTGCAGTATTTCACATTAATTCCTCCTATCTCTCCCCATTGAGCTACCCCAGTTCTCTTCTCTAACTTAGCCTTGTGGATTGCCTTTAATATTTTGCCTTTTTTTTTAATAATTATAAAATGTTACTTTAATTATAACGCCGGGATTTATTCTGCGCCATTGTTAACGTTTCCCATTGAAAGTCTATTGGAAAAAATGTGGTTTGTGGCTTAGAACTGATCATGCTTTTTAGTGGCTTAAGATAAATATGCTTTTAGTAAACCAAACCGAACAGTGTGCTGCTTACAATTTTGCATCATTTAATTTGCAGCAGATGAAGCTGGCATGCGTGAAGAGTGAAGCATGGAAAGGACTAGAGGGCAAATGGGTGGTTTGTGATGTGGATTATTACCCGTAAAGATGGATAGAGTCCACAAAACATCACTTCATGTATTAATGTACCAGCTGGAAAAAAAATTAAATATATCAGCATGGCATGTCATGCATAAACTGTTTGGTTTAGGCCTTCAATTCAAACCTGCTCAGTAAAAAACAACTTGAATTCTTCTGTATCTTTATACCAGTGTAGAAGGAGATATATATGTGTATGTCTTCATGTTTATAAAAAGCATCTGTGCGGATACATTTTTAAAAATTCAGAATACAAAAGTCTGGAAGTGATCCATATGTAAACTGTCTTGAAGAATTTATACCACAGAGTGTTTTGTTCTGCAGTGTAAACCGAGTGCTGACAGAAAAACAGTGGAGAAGTGTCTCTAACCACCAGTGTTTTCCTCACTGGTTGCACTGCAATCCAGTAGTTCAACAATTAATTTGTTATATGTATTGACTATCAGAGTACAACAATAAATTTGCTGTAGAAATTATTTTGAATTTCACTCTGTTAAATCAGCAAAGTCTGAACACTGTTATGGCTACAACTCCAGTTATAATACATAACCTTTCCTCTTTGACACATTTTCTAGTGCTTAGATTTATTATGGATCCATTTAAACAGCATTTCTATGTTGCCTTCTTTTTACCAAAGGATTTTGAAATACGAAGAGAGATTGAATGTGTCGTCATCTCACTGCCTTTTGTAACAGACTCGATAATTTTAACTTCATTTCCTTCAATGCCTCATCTGTTTTCATTCCTTTTAATTACATTTTTTTATTTGGCTGCTTAAAAAAAAAAAATTAAAGAAAAAAAGAAGTATTGACAATAATGGGAAAAAAATTTGGTTAAGGTGTGGAAGGATTGTGACCTGACCAAAATTTATCATCTTGATCCTAATTCCATTTGGAGTAAAGGATCAGATCCTAACAGGGGAAAAAAATAATAATGCATTTAAAAATAATGCATTTAAAAGCATTCAAAGATGTTAAGCAACAATAAAACTCTGTAACTATTTAAATGACAGCAGCTGACTACTTGAATTAACTTTGTGTTTGGCTTAATTTGGGGTCCTAATTATTCCTAACTTACGTGAGTAGATTTCAATTATACAATACTGCAGGGAGTTGTAGCTAAGGCAACTAAAGGAATCATTTTACATAAAGTACTTTTGTTCAACTGATTAGGCAGGTTAAAATGGAATGATAGAAAATGGGAACCCTTGTCTGATAAGGCCCAGTGAATTGTTTCCAGTGACACTACGAAGAAATAACATGAGGAAAGCTCATTATCGAAGATTTGGAGAATTTTTATGCAGTGTTTTTTCTATCGAGATACGTGGTGGTAATTCACCGCTCGCAGGCAAGTGGTTCTCGGGAGAATTAGCAATAGACCCATCAGCGAAACGGCAGGTCATGTTATTGTGGGACCCTAGTGAGGGGACTTCTCCCAGAAGCTCGTTAACTAAAAATTTAGTTCTCAGGAATATATGTACTTATTTATTTCAGTTAACCATTTTAATAGGCAAGCAACGCTATGTTTACCACATCATATTTATTATTTTAGATGTGGAAGCGTCTTTAGACATACAGTTCTCATCTCCAATATCCTATTTGCCTAAAATTGCTGTTCCGTGAAAATAATTCTCAATTATGCTCTACCCTTAAGATAAGCTGGGGGAATGAGAGGTGAAGGAGTTATTGGAATAAAGGCTTTTGGAATCAGTTTCCATTTGTGTTACCCACGCAAATGCATACCCTTCACCGGGAATTAATTTTTGAAGAAATTAGCTTCATAGGTTGAGCTCAAACCTGAGTATTTTAAAATATAAATATATAATATTAATAGTTATATTTTAATGTTATAGTTAAGTATGTATTTTTAATCATGTTGTACATATGCTCAGCTATAATTTCATTTTTGTTCTCTGAGCATTTATGAAGTCGTGTCTCCTACGTTAGATCTGCAACGTAGGTGGGAGTCTCCTTTTGATTGTGGCAGACTAGCATCTCTGGGCTTAGAATGCTTATTTTTAGGGGGGGGTTTTTCTCCTTTTTTTTTTCTCCGCACTCACCTTTTTCAGTTTCCTCAAGCACGGCATTGAAGGTTACAAGAGTGCTTATTCTGCTGACTCAGGAGAACAGACAACACAAGAGCATGGGATAACTGATAAGTCTGTTTTCAGAGCTCTCCAATTTGTTGCTGTCATTTGGAAATACACCTAGACCTCATAGTTGGAGACTTGAAGAGAACCCAGTTGTGTTCTGTATGAGCTGTGTTTTGGAATTCAGAACTGGAAAGATCTCTAATGAGGTCAACGTAAGGCTTTGATGCTGTTTAAAGGGAGGAAAAAAAACCCTCCTACAAAGCATATGGTTGGAATTGTGTAACAGTAATTTCTAATTAGATCCCACATAAATAGTAAAAAAATTCCTTTTACAATGCTAGATCCACGTGCATCTCTCCCTCCTGACAAATTCCAGATTTCTGTGGAAAAATATGTATTTTTGATCAGCTGTCTGTTGTTGTTAACGTATTAACACTACACACTTTCAATTAGTACTGCTGACAAGTTATTTAGGAAAGTCTCTGGAGCACGTGGAGATGTGCACAGCTTCTCGGTGTCAGGTGTTTGCTTTTCAAAGTGAAAGTATTAAGATTTAATTATCTGAAGGTGTTTGCTAGTAGGCTCTGTGCCTTTGGAAGAGCGTCAAGGGCAAGGCTGCAGGTGCCCTCCACACACCTGGGCGGGAGGACATCTGCGCTGGCCCCAGGACCCAGTGTCTGCACTCCTGGGGGTGTTGCACATCAGTGGGGGGAGCCAGGTAGTGCTGAGCTACAAGATTTTCATCTGATGGTGATGGGGAGTGGCAAACGCTGCTCTCTCGCCCCATCAGCCTGCTAGAGCACAGACTCTGGTACCCATGTGGTGACCTTGTGGTGGACTGTTAGAAGACAAAAAGGGTCACTGGGCACTGGCAGAGGCGGCCCAAGGAGGGGGTTGAGTGTTTAAGATGCGGGTGGACCAGGTGCTGAGAGACATGGTTTAGTGTTTGATAGGAATGGTTGGACTCAATGATCCGATGGGTCTCTTCCAACCTGGTGATTCTATGATTCTAAGACACTCCATCTTCCTATCAGGAAAATGTTTTCCCCCGAGTCATCTCCCTGAACCGTGTCACCTTGGCATCAGGACCTGGACAGGTGAGGGAGGTGTAGATCATGGCCAGGGCGCTCGATCCTTAGGCGGATGAAAAAACAGTGTGATCTTTGCGTCCACTTGAGCTTGGGAAAAACCACTGTGCTTGATGAATGGGCACATTGTTTTCAGGGGAGAAATAGGTTTAAAATATATCATTCTTTGCTAGAATCCTGTATCGTAGAATCGTAGAGTAGTTTGGGTTGGAATGGACCTTAAAGGTCATCCAGTTCCAACCTCTGCCATGGGCAGGGACGTGTCCTGCTGGATCAGGTTGTTCAAAGCCCCATCCAACCTCGCCTTGAACACCTCCAGGGATGAGGCATTAACAGCTTCTCTGGGCAGCCTGGGCCAGGGTCTCAAGACCTTCCGAGGAAAGCATTTTTTCCTAGCGTCTAATCTAAATCTCCTCTCTTTCAGCCCAGAACTGTTACCCCTTGTCTTATGACTGCACTCCCTGATAAAAGAACCTCTCCCCAGCTTTCCATGGGCTCCAGTTTATTACTGGTAGGCCTCAAAGGTCTCCCTGCAGCCTTTTTTCTCCAGGCTGAACAACACCAACTCTCTCTAGTTTGACTTGAGTTAATGCGATTAATACTATTTTATTATACTGTCATCTGAAGTCAGAGTATCTGGAGCCTGAATCTCCTTGATTTAGTTACGAAGATGGCAAAGGGTATCCCAAATTGTCTGGAAGTGTTTAAAAGTGCAAATATGAAGTCTGTCTCTGCGGCTGTATAAGGACGTGCTTAGGCAGATGTCAGAGTTGCATCTGATTTTTGCACTGAAAAGGGAAACAAGATTTTTGAAAAGGACTCATTTCCCAGATAAGCTTGTGTTTTCCAAGATGCTTTAGCAATTTTAAGATTGCACCTGCTTTTACAGGAACTCTAAATTACCTCCTATCTTGGTCCATGTAGTTGGATTTTTTTCTTTAGTTGGTAAATCAGTATTTGAAGGTGCCCAAATAATAAAATGCTCAAAGTAGCCTCCTTACAGGGGTCATTTATAAATTATCCATTGCCGCTGAGTCTCAGTAGATTTATCCCAACTCATTGCTAAATTATATACTCTCTTTTAATATCTAAAGTCATATCTTTAGGGTTTGCAGTGCATTACTGTGGTCGTAAATCTTGTTGGATTTTGTATACTTTACCTTTTAAAGACATTATCTTGGAGGAGATTCTCCCTCTTCTTTTCTCACTCGATTTCCACATCATTTAAGGAATATACTGAATAACACCTTTGCCTTGTTCATCCTGTTTCTCTCCCCCCCCCCCATCCTCTACATCATTCTTTTCTAATGATCTAGGCTGCCTTGCAAGCCTCAGCTGTGCAGGGGAAATCATTCTGCATTGTCTTCCTTTGCCTTGATCTCCTCATGCAGCAAACTCGTCACTTCTTGCACAAAAGTAAGCTTCCGACTTTTGTTGCACTTAAAGAATTTCTGCTTATGAAATAATTGGAAAGCCTTTCAGAGGAACACCTGCGAGTTTGAGATGTGCCCAGAACACAAGCATGGAAAAACAGACCACAGGGTCGGGAGACAAAACCAGTCATGCTTTGCCGGTTCTGCTAACTTTTTATAGTGACACGAGTCATGGTGCCAGATCCCTTAATTTTGCAGCACGGTTATAAATTTGCTATATCTAATTGCAAGAAACTTTTCCTGCTCAGCAGATTTTTCTTCTCACTGAGCAAGTGGTGTGTTTATATGAATGATACTTGGTTATATAAATGTGGGTTTATGGATGTTTGAGGGCTTACAATTTTCTCTTTAAAGTCAAACTTTATTTTAATTTTTTTTTTTAATGAAAAGATTTTATGGCCAACACATGCCCCTTGAGAAAAGGAAGAAGTTACAGATGGTCCAGAGGAGAGGGTCTGCTTCATACATAAAAACTTCATGTCAGCATTTCAACAGAGCATTTTCTTAGAGTATCTGTTATCACTGACACTTTCACATTGACAAGCATATGGGATGTAGTGCTGAATGTGTAAATTGAAATGATCACATCTAGCGTTTCCCTCTACCAGGTGCCAGCTTGCTGCTGCAGCTCTGCACTTAATGTTGAAGGAGGAGTGCTAGGAATAGTTTCATTTGCTAATTACCTCTTATCTCCCATGCATAGTCCTTGGGCAAACAGCTTACCTAGGTGGTTTTTGAGAACACCTGTCTGGACAGTGCAGGATTGTAGGGGGTCCTGCGGTGACAGTCCAGTGTGCAGAACACGGAACAAGTCTCCATCCATTTGGGTACAGTTGGTGATCTGTTTTTTTTTTTTCCCTTAAGTCATAGAATCATAGAACAACCAGGTTGGAATAGACGCATTGGATCATCGAGTCCAACCATTCCTGTCGAACACTAAACCATGTCCCTCAGGACCTCATCTACCAGTGCCTTAAACACCTCCAGGGAAGGTGAATCAGCCACCTCCCTGGGCAGCCTATTCCAATGCCCAATGACCCTTTCTGTGAAAAACTTCCTCGTGATGTCCAGCCTAAATCTCCCCTGGCGGAGCTTGAGGCCATTCCCTCTCATCCTGTCCCCTGTCACTTGGGAGAAGAGCCCAGCTCCCTCCTCTCCACAACTTCCCCTCAGGTAGTTGTAGAGAGTAATGAGGTCTCCCCTCAGCCTCCTCTTCTCCAGGCTAAACACCCCCAGCTCTCTCAGCCGCTCCTCGTAGGGCCTGTTCTCCAGCCCCTTCACCAGCTTCGTGGCTCTTCTCTGGACTCGCTCCAGAGCCTCAGCATCCTTCTTGTGGTGAGGGGCCCAGAACTGAACACAGGATTCAAGGAGCGGCCTCACCAGTGCTGAGTACAGAGGGAGAATCACCTCCCTGGACCTACTGGTCACACCATTTCTGATACAAGCCAAGTCTTCAGTGAAGAAGACAAATTGGCGAGAATTTTTCTATCTTTATAAAATTTGTTGGTGTGAAAAGCAGAAAGCTGCTGTTCCTCAGCCCAAGAAAACGGTGCGCGCATGCATTTGTGATGTTGAGGTGGTTTTGATAACAAACCTGATTGTCCTGTCTTGTGATTCCAGCAGAAAGGAGAGTAGGTACATGCCAGTAAGAGTTTTGCAAGGACCTGCAAGTTAAAATAAATAGAATGTGGTGGTTTAAGGAAGTGGCAGAGTCTAAATTGCCTTTCAGTGCTTCTTTTTCCAGGATCCAGTTTAACAGGATTATATAATTTTACTAATACCTCTTTGATCTGTCATTTATACAAAAAAGGAGGCTTTCCAAAGCATTTGCCTTACATGTTCTTTTTGGGCTAGGCTTAATCACTTGCAGAACTGATAATATTTTCTCATTCTTTAAGAATTCATTTTATAGTCTTATGCTTAATATGACTGTGGTTTGAGTACGGAATGGTAAAAGGAGCCTTTTAATTCATAATCCAGTAATTCAGACAGCTAAATTATGCCACCCTTTACCTGATTTTTATTAAAATGAATCCAACGAAGCTTCAGAAGCGTCGACGTCATCCAGTTGCCCTTTTAGGTTTCTTTAATGCTGTTTGTAGAGTTAGATGTATTTCTTGCCATGAGTAATGCAACATCTGCTTCTTTACAATTTCTACTTGCGTTTTTCCACACTTCTTCTAAGAGTTACAGTTTTCATTCCCAGGCATTTTATGTAGTCCAAGATTCACAATGTTCACTTCAGCATCTCAGTTATATATGTATGGCCAAGACAATTTTATTAGTATTTGCATATTTACGCTTGTTTTATTTCTTGCCTCCAGTTTTCAAGTTAATATTTACTAGCACTCGGGAGTTGCTATATAGCAACTCATTAATTAAAAACAACACAACCCCCTCTCCTAAAAAAAAAAAAAAGGCAAAACCAAGTTAAAAAAGCACAAAAACCCAAACCGTAGCAAAAAGAAAAAACCTGATGGATGACAATCATTTTTTTTAATTAAAAAAATTTCACTTTGGAATTCTGATGAAGAAAATGTAGTTGTTAATGATGTACTTTTAAACTAGTTATGAAGAGTTAATAAATATTTTAAAGCACAATTAATCAATATTTATAGAAGCTAGCAAATCAATAGGATTTTTTAAACTAGCTTGACAATGACTTCTGCCGTCTCTTGATGTATTCATGTTGAGCTTGTGCCGCTATATGATAATATTTGTTTAAAAATAGTGGTCTGAAGTGTTCAGTATTTTTTAAGTATTAAAAAAACCCATCAGTATCAATCTCAAAGCCTATTTCAAAGGATCTCAGGCTGTTTCCAAGATTTATTCTCGTAGGGTCCCATGAAAACAATTCCACGCATATCTCAGTCTTCCTCTTTTTCACTTCTTTTGTAATCTGTTTAGATTGCAATGTTACTACAAGAAAAAAGAGGCTGTGCTAGAAAAAACTGCCATTGTTTTATCACTTTACGTAGCAGTAAAACTGATGAAGGTAATAAATACATGAGGCAAGGTTGACAATTACGGATGTATTTCTGAATGTGTTAGTGCCTTGAGTTCCCTTCCAATCAGGGAGAATATAAGAAATATAACATGGGTGGACTCGATCCAATGGGTCTCTTCCAACCTGGTTGTTCTATGGTTCTATGATTTGATAAGAATTCTCACTTAATTGAGAAATGCTCCCTCATAAATATATGAATTTTTCTCTGGCTTGGTTTAGAATAGGAAGACTAATCAGACGTAGGTCACATTCGTGTCATGGCCAAATTAGGTGGAATTTATCGTTTCCTTTCGCTTTTGCCTCGGCTGCGTTCATCTCCTGCTGGTCTTGGTGTTAATCTTGGTGGGGTGGTTGGGGGTCAGCCGCAGCAGCTTGTTGTGGGATTAGGTCAGCTGGACTGGAGCCCTGACCTGGCCAAGCAACCCGAGCGGGTTAGATGAGCAGCGTGGAAACTTGGAGCTTAGAAACCGTCCTGCGCGTTCTCACCTTCAACTACCAACCAACCCATTAGCTGTGGCATTTTACTTCCCCACTTCTCCATCTGTTGCACAGGCTCTATCCAAGTTTCTGGACAGGAAAAAGGTAATTTTGGTAGTAGAAGTGATCGCCTATGTGCATCTATTCAGTTTTAATCTCCCTCCTGCTAAAGCCTGGGAAGATATGTAGTCAAATTAGCAGAGCTCTTGGCTGCACAGTGTCTTCCAAACATTTTATGAACGGTTAACTTCCTAGGGCTGCTGTGTTAACGCTCCTTCATTTTTTAAATGAATAAATCATGGAACGAAAGGTCAACTTACTTGCCCTAAAATAGAGAGGGAGTAAACACTGGAACCCTGATGAGCATTCAGAGGCCCCTTCCTCTCGAACTAAGGATGCTAAAGGAAATGTTATTTTAAAAATAAATTAATTCACTTACAGTCGAGTCATTTCCTCTGGCATCTGTTGCATAAAATATACATTCGTAGATGAACAGTCTCGACTAAAAACTCAGCAGGTACCAAAAGGATAGTTATAAATATATGTATACACCTCTTTATGCATCTTACAAGTGGGAAACTATCTTGAATTTGTAGTCCTAAAAGGAATGAGTCTGGAATAACACCTGAGCGTGCAGCTACTCTATGCAAATCAGAGCGCCTTAAAAATCAGTGTGTGGGTTTCGATGTAATGGATTAGATCTTTCTCTTCTCTTTGCATATCTAAACTATTGGCAGTGCATGTTTCTGGTAGTGCCAATCAAAAGTAAAATAAATATTCATGATAATTGGATCCAACTCCCTATAATTCATTTAAACTTTCTCCATGTGCTTAATCTGTATTGTTTTCTGTCTCTCAGTTTGCAGGCAGCGATTCAGCAAGCTCAGAGAACAATTAGCTTCTCAAAGAATTTTTTTTCAATCAATTAACTCTAATTTAAATCTTAATCTGATTCTGGAGGTAGAACCAAATGGCTATTTCTTGAAGGCTGGAGCTTTCTGGAAGTGCGACAGCACCATCGGTCAGTTTCATACAATCATAGAACAACCAGGTTGGAAGAGACCCATTGGATCATCGAGTCCAACCATTTCTATCAAACACTAAACCATGTCCCTCAGGACCTCTTCCACCCATGCCTTAAACACCTCCAGGGAAAGTGAATCAACCACCTCCCTGGGCAGCCTTCATCAAGGAAGCTTTTGGAGACCAAAAAACCCGAGTATCCCAGTTTCTGGATGAATTCCATTCAGACATGATCTATTCTGCCCTGGAAAGAGGGGGGCTCCTCCTCTGCCCTAACCTCAGCTTGCTCCTCGATAAGATTAACTCCGAAATTATTTCCGTGGCTGAGAGAGCTGGGGGTGTTTGACCTGGAGAAGAGGAGGCCGAGAGGAGACCTCATTGAGACCTCATTGCAACTACCTAAAAGGAGGTTGTGGAGAGGAGGGAGCTGGGCTTTTCTCCCAAGTGACAGGGGACAGGACAAGAGGGAGTGGCCTCAAGCTCCACCAGGGGAGGTTGAGGCTGGACATTAGGAAAAAACTTTCACAGAAAGGGTCATTGGGCAGTGGAACAGGCTGCCCAGGGAGGGGATTGATTCACCTTCCCTGGAGGTGTTTAAGGGATGGGTGGACGAGTTGCTGAGGGACATGGTTTAGTGTTTGATAGGAATGGTTGGACTCTGATGCAGTGGGTCTTTTCCAGCCTGGTTATTCTATGATTCTATTTCCTCAGTATCCAATTGATACAAAACCTTGGGGTTTTTGTCCCAAGCACCAGGTATTTTCAAAAGTGTCGATGGTACTCAGAGATGAAGGCAACCACTTCGTTGTAGGTACTGGCTGTAGATTCCTTGGTGTTACAAGAAATATGTTTATGGGCAGCATTAGGTATTGTATCTGCATTTTAAATGCCTAAAATCTAGTCATGGGGACTATAACAGTGGTGATTTTCCAGCTCTTGTTTCTGCTGTAGTGCATTATCGGGAGGGATGTGGGTAAATAACAAAGACCAAATAGCATCTTGGACCGAGGAATTTATTTCAGGCCTCTGAATAACTCCCCTTGTTCAAGGGGTCACTTCTTTAGGTGACTCCTACAGCAGGAAAAACAGGATTTTTCAGAGAATACCTCCAGGCCAGGTAAAGCCCTGGACCTTTTAACTCTGATTTTCATTATAATGGCTTCCCCAGCCCTGGTATGAATAGACAGCTGGGAAACTGCTCTGTTCCTCCCGCAATAGCCTGAGCGGAAAGTCAGATCAGCCAGTTCTTGGCTTTCTGATATTTGTTGTAGCTGTTTCATAAGTTTCACTTTGAAATTTATGAGTTCAACTGGGATTGATCATGTAGATACATAACTGGATTCAGAGAAAACTGGACACTTTCACACAAACGTGATTTTTATTTCTTCCTTCCAAAACTCGTAACAGAAAAACATACCTCTGAATGAAACAGATGAGAAATACAGAGAAATATTTTCTCTTGGGGGAAAGAATCGAGTGGTTTTAAGAGTAACGTTTATGACATCACATGTTAAGTACTAATCTTAAAAAGATGATGAAGTTTTTTCAAATAAAACTCCTACGCATTGTGTTAAGCAAATTCAGCTTCTCTATCCTGTAATTTAGATTTACTGTTGCTCTTTAGTGTTATGCTGTGTTCTGTTGTATGAGTGCAGTCTAATGATTATTGGAAG
Organism: Coccyzus lansbergi; assembly: GCA_033558105.1. Taxonomy (NCBI): domain Eukaryota; kingdom Metazoa; phylum Chordata; class Aves; order Cuculiformes; family Coccyzidae; genus Coccyzus; species Coccyzus lansbergi. The sequence goes on from JAUMJK010000002.1 coordinate 310,798, forward strand.
GGTAGTTATTAGCCAACTGTTTTGCTAGAATCTACGTTTCTTTTGGATCAACATTAGAATATAAAGATTGCATTCATGCATTGTTTTTATAGAATATTTTTATATATTTATATATATTTATACGTATGGGGAGATAGAGGTTGATCTATGGAAACAAACCCGTCCATTGTTTTTATCATACTCCTGTTCCCTGCAGTCAACATGTCATCTTGCTTGTCATGTTAATAACCAAAAAGTATTTAAATGCAACATTGAGCAGTCCAATTCTCCTTCTAATTCTAAGTACAGATGCCACTGTTCTCGAGTATCTTCCCATGATTTGATTATTCATATGGCAAACTCTGGGTGCCAAGGCGTGACATTCTTTACTCACACGTTGCCCTCTGCCATGCAGAAGGGGCTAGATGCGCGCAGAACGCAGTCGATTCCTTTGGGATGCGTAGGAAAGATTTAAAACAATTGAAAAATAAAATCATAGAGTCATAGAATCACCAGGTTGGAGGAGACCCATTGGATCATCGAGTCCAACCATTCCTATCAAACAAAATAATCTCACCGTTATTTTAAGAAACATGACCTGTGTTTTTTCACCTCTTAAACCAGCGTATTTTCTGTTACTGGAGCTTAATGGATGTGAATCTGAACAAAGAAATTGGATGTTACAATACCAGAAAATTCAGATTTGTTATGTTTGGTGGTTTTTGCTTAGGATTCAGCAGGAGGGAACTGCATTTTGTAGTGATAAAACTCCCAAACTGATAACACAAACCAGTAATGGACACTAATCTGGAAAAAGCATTCCAGATGCAAGCTCTATTATTCATATGTCGCATGTGACCTCCATAAAACACTTGAAAAAGAGGCAGTGGGTAATAAGTAATCTATGTATATGCTGAATCCTTCTAAAGATATAAGATTTATATTCTGGAGTTTTAGTTTGTAGTAAATCTTGACTCTCATTTGAATGAAACTTGATGCCCTAGAGCAAGGAGAGGGACTTGGTCGCAGCTTTCAAAAAATAAGTTTTTACTCCAGAAAGCAGGAGGGAAAAATACAAATTTCCACAGCCATATTTGATATGACTGGTGCTGGAAATTGTGGAAGGCAGAGAGATGCCTGGTAGGGAACTAAGATACTCCACTTTGATGGAAAGGAGAGGAAGGTAGCCCTGAGGAAGTGCTGTGAGGAGCCCTGGGGGGACTCCAACTTCAACAAAAGAACCGAGGAGATGTAGCTGCCAGTAACTCTCTGAAGCCAGTGAGCTATGGTAGAGGAGGAGCTCTGAGAGCTGCCAAGTGAACCAAGACTGTGTAAGAGCTGGGAAGGCTTTTCTTAGGAAGCAGCCTCTTCAGTTTGGCTTTACAATTTCGCATTTCTTACCCCTTCCCAATTCTGTAATCAAGAACGCAACCCTTTTGCATTTCTCAGTTGTTAAATTGTTCATCTACCTCACGTGTGCAGGGATTAGCCAGTGGTGGTGTCAGTACGAGGAAGATGCTCTCCTGGCTGCTGCCCCACAGGCAAAAAGGTGTCTTGTTTGCTAAGAGGCAGAGACCAGCAAGGCAAGATGTTCCTGCAGGGTGGGAGGAAGAAAATATTTCTTCCGCAGAAAAACCTGCAACCTCTCAGTCCAGATAATTGTCCTGAGCGACATTTATAATAAGTAGTGGGCAGTTTTGCACATGGAATGCTAAAATAAAGAAAAACAAGCATCGTACGGATTTTCTGGTTCTTTTTTGTGAGGTTGAGAATATTTGGAAGGTGCCTGAGGGAGAAAAGCCTGTAGTCACTCACTCCAGGTTTCCTCACAGTGATGTGCTTGGGTGGGAAAACCCCCCAAACATCTATGAGTACAATGTTTTTTAAAAAAACAACAGAATTAGCACTGTGATTAAAATATTTGCCTGTAATGTTTATTTTCTACATTGTGGCTGGTCAGATTATCGATTGTGTAAAGGGTTAGAAATGGTAACAGATATATTGCATTGCTCTGAATTGGCTTGTTTGCCCTAATAATCTCCTGAGGTATCTGAACCCTCTCAATACTTTATCTGCTGTAGGAGTTTTAATTTTCTTTCTAATTTCCCCTTCAGCTGTTGTTCTCCATTTCTGCCTTGTCTACAGTTGGGAAAAAAAAAAAAAAAGAGTTTTTAGAACTGTCTCCTTGTTAATCCCTTTCTTTTGCAGTGTTTCCCTTCAGGGCAATTCTTAATCTCCCAGAAGCATCAAGGCATTCAGGTTACTGTTGGTTTAGTGGCTAGTCTGGATGATAAGAGCATTCTTCAGCTCATCTTCTTGTATCTTGTTTTTTCCCCACTTCATCCAGTAGAGTTTCTAGAAAGTTAAAGCTGCAGATGTGTTCAGGTGGCAGTTTCTGCCTCCCACCATCCTTCCCTATCTCCTTGCCAATTGAAACAGCACCTTCCAGATTTTCTTAATGAAATTCACTTCACCGTATTCTTGCCTAAAGTGAGTAGTAGAGGGGTGTATTAATTTAACCAAGAAACTCGATCTGGGAGTTATCTTAGATCTATCAGCCTAGGTGCTTGTTGGGACTTGGAGCCGAGTTGCTGGAATGAAAATTTCTTACCAGAAATTTTAACTGCAGTCTCTAGGCATAGCTAGCATTGTCGAAATAGGAAAAAAAGTTGTCTCATGCACTTTGCAGAGGTGAGAATGAGAAGTGTGTCGGTATTTAAGATTAGATTTTTTTTCTTTTTATTACTTAAACTTAATATCTTCCCCAGGTGTTTATTGTTAGTTTTTCTGTGTCTGCTTAAGACTCCCACTCAAATAAATCAGAAGCTGTACATCTGGGGACAGTTCTTGGCCCTTTGGAAGCATTTTTACTGTAGCATCTGTACTGCACTGGTACAAATTTCATGGTTTGAAATAACTAGTCTGCATTTTAAACCATTTAGAGATTGGTGGGAATGGTTGGACTCAGTGATCTGGTGGGTCTCTTCCAACCTGGTGATTCTATGATTCTGATAAGAGAAGCGAGGAAAGAAAAAAGAGTTGAAGACATGACATATGAAGCTTTTTCCATCATTGTGGAAAGTGCAGTCCTTTCGTTAACGTTGTTAAATGCAGTTAGCAAGGGAAGAACCTAGTTGAAACAATGATACATGTCAGTAAAAGTCAGAATAATTGACATTAAGGTAGTAAAAATAAAAATAGTCCCTGAGATATATTTTATTTTTAAAATTAAGGCATCAAAATCTTTCTAGAATAGTGATTTTTATACACTGTACCAGCATTTCAGTGAGGACGACATCTCCTGAAACAAAACACACCATTTGTATAGAGGCTGTTGAAAACTCGCCTCTCAAATTATTCTGACTTCAGTGGTATGAATTACACATATAAGCAGAGCCTTTAACATAAAACGACTGCGGCACCGGCATCATCTTTCATCTCCTTTCTCTCCTCTGTCTCACACTTACTCCTTTATGAAAAGGTCATATCTGTTAGTGTAAGTGGTCTTGTACACCAGCACCAATAATAATAGAAGGGAAAGGGAAAAGATTCTCTGTTACAGGGAATTATCAATTCTTGTTGACTTGTCTATATTTAAAAAATTATTAATTAAGTTAACAAATCCTTCAGCTGCTGAGAGTAATAGAAAACTAAGCTTACACTCATTTGCGATTAAAATAAGTCAAAGTGACCACTTAAAAAAGCATCCAACCCTTCTCCTCCACCCCAGGAGCTGCTTCCAACTTTGGTTTGCCTCTCCCTGGAGAAACATGGTCTGAACCCTGATCAGTTATGCAGCTTGGGGGATCCACTTGCACTGTAAAAAAAAAAAACCCAGCAAACCACACCACAAACACCTCCACAAAACAAGGGAGGAGCAGCAAAGATAAAAGCCAAACTATCCTCCTCTCACCCTTCTTTTTTTTTTTTTTTTTGTGGTGGTGCCCATTTATGCCATTTGAAAAGGCTGCTTTGGTCTTTTTAAACTCGGTTTGCAGTTGGAAAAAAAAAAAAATTGGATTTTCCCAGTGCAACAGGATATGAGAAGATGAATTGAAGGATAGAACCCATGGTATTTTTTTACTCCCACTTTTGGGAGGAAATGAGAGATTTTTATGACCCTTTTTATTTAAGGAGAAAAATAGAACCCAGGTTGGATTTGATGTTATGAGTATTCCCTTGCTTATAGTTTTGAGGTATTATCAGTTTTTATAGGTGGATTTAATTTCCATGGAGTAAAATTGGTGCTAATTTCAACATGTGGCAGGCTCCTGTAATGTTATTTCTTTTGCTGTTACACAGTTATCTTTTTTTCCTGTTCTACTGCTTGATTACTTTTATTGTAAACCGACAGAACAGCTGCCATAATGCAGAGATTAAAATTCCACTTTTACAAGAATGATAAAGTGTTAAACTACTTCTACCCTGACATTTTGGGCAGCTAGATTTTAATTATTTGACTCGAGTTGTTAATTCAGCTCAATAAAAAGCCATATCCACGTGATAGATTTAGATGTCAGAATGCCACAAAGGGTTCCCTGCCTTTGATTAGAGGTGTTACTATGATGTTAAACCCAGATTACAAGAGCATCTTAAATTCTATTGATTCTGTCATCCTTCTTTCTAATGTGCTGTTCAAATCAATGTCGAAAAAATAAAAAAAAGGGGAAGAAAAAGGCAAAAAATGACACGATATTCCCCCACTAGACCTGGTGGTTTCTCTGTGAGCTGCTAAGAGGCAGTCCCCATGTCTTTCAGTCAAGAAAGGACTTGATGGAAGAGGGATTTAGTCTGACTGGGCTGTCTTGCTTTAAGTTTTATTTTGTTCTTCGTGCTTCACCCATCTTGGACGTTGGATCTCGGACCGTGGGCTTGGGGGATGCAGCTGTCAAGTGTTGCTCCCGATGAACAGAGCCCAAGCTAAGCCTCTCAGAGAAACTGTCCAGAAAATCAGCTGCTGCTGCTGCTTTTGGCTTTAGCTTGACTTTTGCTTACGTGTGGCACAGAAGAGCTTAGGGGAGAGGGAGCACACAGCCCTTGGCACGTTTCGACTAGTTGCAAATTCCTGAACACTCTGTATTCTGCCTTTGTTCAAGGCTTAGTCCTTATGACCCCGAGCGTTCAGTTATTCCCATCCCTTTCCATTACCTTGCTCTTCTTTTCTCAGGGAGATAACAATGGTATTTTTCCTATGCAAATGATAGAGGCCTTGATGGCAACGCTCTCTAAAGAACCAGTCGCATTTCAGAAATGGGAAGAGAGGAAAGAAAGACAAAGGCTCTATGATCATGGGAGAAATCCTGCGGAGAACAGGGCATACCCAGCGGTTGAGGTTTTTTTCCTTTTAGTGTGTCTTCCAGTGTGTTTTGTTTTAACCTTAAGGGCATAACCTTCTTAGAAGCAGTAGGAAAAGGCACAGCTTATAGGATAAATAGACGTATCGACTTTTAGCATACGAAGGCAGAAGTGCAGTTAGGAAATGTGATGTCTGCTCCATTGAACAGAACGTTTTACTTTTAACATATGTGGTTGAAACCTTAAGATTTTGTAACCTGAACAAAAAGAATAAAATTCAAACTAAATCTTTCTCCTTTCACCCTGTCATGCTTAAAAGTGAAACTTAAAAAATTCAGGGTTTTTTTTTTCCTTTAAGCAAATAGTAAAAATCAGCAGGCTTCACTTTTTACAATTTCTTTTACATAGGAATTGTGCAGGAAGATAACTTAAATGTTATGTACTGTGACTTGGCATTTATTGCGTTTCAGATTTTATGTCTCCAATAGATGGCTTAAATAGGAATTAAGACAAAATTATTTCTGTTCCACCCGTATTTAAGTAGTTGCTGGGAAAGAGGGAATAGTCTGAAAATACCATCTTGTAATCATGAATTAGAATGAGTTATGCCAAGTAGCTGCAGAGGCCATTTAGTATTTCAGAAGCACAGCAGGGGAGCTTTTTTAAAAGACATAATTAAAAACAACGGATGATATAGGCTGTTATGGATCTTGGGTCCCAGGCTTCCAGAATAATTTAAGTTCCTCTGAAATACCTCTTGCTGTTGGCTGTTTGTGTAATGCTTCCCTTCGGTGGGTATTATCGAATGGGGAGATTTCAGTGGGTTGTGTAGCAACTTTGGTCACTTCCATAACATTTTGGTCAAATACTGTTTGTTTGGGTTCGGATAATAGACCTTTTGTGAGACTATTTGAGTAATACTTTAGGAGAAAGTTTTTCACAGAAAGGGTCATTGGGCATTGGAATATGCTGCCCAGGGATGTGGTTGATTCACCTTCTCTGGAGGTGTTTAAGGTGTGGGTGGACGAGGTGCTGAGGGACATGGTTTAGTGCTTGATAGGAATGGTTGGACTCGATGATCCGGTGGGTCTCTTCCAACCTGGTTGTTCTATGATTCTGTGATTCTAATACGAGTTGTGCTGTTTTGAAAAGCTAGGAGAAAGACCAGACCCCAGACCAAAGTAAGTGAAGCTACTTTATAGCATTATAAATGGCAAAGTTGTTCAGCTGGCTAAAGGTCAGTATTTTTCTTCACGTGAATTGTTTACAATCAGCTTTCTGCTGCTTTAGGCACAAAGCACCGTTCGTTAAACCAATTCTGCATAGCTACGCAGGGATAGATCTTAAATTTCATTGTAGGAGCAGCAGTTTTTACCAGGGACTGCAGCATTGGGAGGAAAATATCTTGGCCACTAGCAGCGAAGATTAATGTTGCATCTCTGAAAACCAGAGAACATAAAAGCATGCAGAGCATTTTTAATCTGTAACGATATTCCTGAGAAATAGTAAACAGGATTTTGAATTGAAACCTTATTCTTTCCTTATTGCAGTGTTTATCCACGGTCTTATATATACTGTTCTCTAAATTCCAATGACATATTCACCGCTGTAGACATGGGTCAGTAATGCTGCGACACCGACCACTGGCATCTTTAAACAGGATATTGTCTAATACAGTTTATAGCTTCATTCCCTGTACCATTAAATAAATAAAGCATTCAGTGTGTGTATCGGTGCCATCAAGCATGAATACCCTGGTGGACTGGGAATTGAATGCCAAGTGAGGGTCAGAAGCAACAAAGGCTGAATAACACTCAGCAAATGTATACATATTAGGTAAGGAACAGTGCCCCTGATGCAGAGGAAATTGAATAAGCACCTTGCAACGTCTAGATGGAGCATAAAGGCTGCTTTTGTTTGCCTGAGCTGCCGTCATTGACCCAAGTAGAATATTCCATTATTGAATGAACCGAACAATAGCTTATTACAGGTAAAAGAAGATCTTGGGATCCCAAATTCTTCTGTGCCGTTATGCAATTAGGCCTGATCATTGTGCAACCCGGAGCCCCTCAGGCTGCAGAGACAAGGAAAATGTATTCTGCAACGTGTTCTCTTAAGCAGGCAAAAATATTATCACAGTTTTGCCAATTGTCTTGAAATACACTCATAACTTTACATCTTTACAAGTATAGGAGGAGGAGCAGGCACTGGTCTCTTCTCTCCAATGCCCAATGATAGGAGTGGAGGGAAGATACGCCAGGGGAGGGTTAGGTTGGATGTTAGGACGAGGTTCTTCTCCCAGAGGTTGGTGGAGCACTGGAACAGCTCCCAGGGAGGCAGTCACAGCCCCAAGCTTGACCATATTCCAGAAGCATTTGGACAATACCCTCAGACCCCTGCTGTGAATGTTGGGGTGTCCCATGCAGGGAGAGGAGATGGACTCATTGATCCATGTGGATCCCTTCCTACTCAGGATATTCTATGACTCTTTGAAATAAGTGTCATAAGGAAGGAATAATTTTGATTGTGCTAGTTGCAGTAGTTTCCGTGTTTTAGCAGTTCAGTTCCATGAAATAATCTGCTTTTTTCCAAATACAGGACATACACGTAGGTGACAATATTGCATTCTGGTTGACCAATGTGAAGTTAGTGCTGAAGCAGCTTTTCCTCATCTAATTTAAACAGGTGGTTTTTTTTCTGAAAATATCAATTATGTTTTATGATCTAATATAAATGTAAAACAATGTGTCTGGCAAAAGTTCCCAGAGGCTGAATATACTTGTTTCTTTCTTAGGTTATGTTTGAACAGTTCCCATAAAGGGACATATCTTTGTAAATACTTAAATTGGTTATTCTTCATTATTATAGTTTCTCCTGCTTCATTTTACCCTGTAGTGTACAAATATCCGAGAAATATTATTTTTGTTATTAAGATTTAACAGGACCGAGTGCTTAAAATAGTTACCTTCTTTGCCTGCCTAAAGAATGAATAATGAGCTTTTTGACTGATCTAATATAGGTCATTTTATTTCACCATTAATATAACCTGTGTAAGCAACTGAAATGAAAAGGCAAAATTGTATTATGAAACCTTTCTTAAAACAGAAGGGCAAAAAATTAAGTAGGTGACTTCCTGGTAAGTTGAATCAAGGGATAATTATTGCTTTGGACGAGTACTAACCTGGAGTGCTGGAATACCGATAGCTGACTGTGTTCCTGTAAAAATCTTTTCTTCAGTCTTCATGTATAAAAATTAAGTTAGTTGTAACCCTGTCAGTGGGTTGGGAGAATAATTGCCAGTATTTAGGAGGAAAAAGCGTGGCTGTGACAGAATTTTCCACCCAGTTACTTAAATGTGTTGTGAACAAAGACGTTCAACAGCCAAAAAAGGCTGTGAATTGCCTGAATTGATGGGAATTAAATACTGAAAATTAAATGAAATCTGTTTTGGAAATAAAACTGAGAGGGGGAGGAAAAAAAAAAAAATCAATAATGCATCGAACTGTCATAAGAGGCTATTCAGTTTCTTGCATAGTTTTAGTAATTTATCTCTTGACCTAAACTGGTGGATGTGCTGATAGATGATACTACACACTTACCAAATTCTGTAATTTAATCCACCCTGTAACTCAATAGCCTTTTGCCTAAGATGCTGTAATCTCTTTAGGATGTGCTTATCCATGAAAGTAGAGCTACCAGCCTCTCGGAGACTATATGTGAGCGCGGAATTTAGTGCCCATTTAAGTAGTCCAGTGCCCTTTTCGTTAGGCAGTTTAGCTAGATTTGATTTTGTAAGGTTTTGTTTCCTTAACCCCGCCCCTGAAATTAAATTAAGGCAAAACAGTAAAATTAAAACATCGTGGTAGTTGTTTTATTCCTGCAGGTGAGAGATTTCAGAGCAGATCCTCATTAAATGAGAACAAGTTTAATTGCGGTGACCTCACTAGCCATGAATTCAGTGACAGCTTTCCCTTATTAGGATTTGGGTTTTTCTCTTGTTTTCCTGAGAGTCTTGAAAATATACATATAAACCTTAGAATGGACAAACATTTAGCGCCTCCAGTAACTTCTAGCCCTGTTTATATGTTCGGAGCTAACAGAAACAGAAATAGGTATAACGCTGGGTGCTTTAAGGCTTTCCTGTAATCTCTTCTAATGCTCTTTATTTGTGAATTGGATAACAGCACAAAAAAGGTCGAGCCTATGTCTTTTGATTACTGAGTAGCAGAGTGTCTTCGGCCAGAGTCAGAGGGAAAAAGGTATTTAGTGTTCATCAGTTTCATAGCAGAGTTGAAAGTTTGACTCAGGTGTGTAAACCCAGTTATTTGTGGGGCGGTAACGATGAGTGTATGTTGTTTAAGGTTATAATAATACATGACTTCTAGACAATTAGTGCTGCTCACTGCCTATTGAGGGTTGCAAAGTGAACAGCTGCAGAGCAGGAAAAAGAATTGGATACTCCAGATTCCCCCATTTTAATGATTATATTACCGGTTCCATAGAATACAGAAGGGTCATTGGGCACTGGAACAGGCTGCCCAGGGAGGTGGTTGAGTCACCTTCCCTGGAGGTGTTTAAGGGACAGGTGGACAAGGTGCTGAGGGTCGTGGTTTAGTGTTTGATAGGAATGGTTGGACTCTGATCCGGTGGGTCTCTTCCAACCTGGTGATTCTATGATTCTAATAACTGGAATGCAGACAGTTATCACTCCAGTAACAGAAATACCTGGAATATGGATGCTTTCACATTTGAAAGTAGATTTAGAGAAAGTAGGTGAGGCTTGAATCTTTTGAATCCAAACCACAGTTGAAAAAAAAATTACTTAAAAACTAGCAGGAAGAATAAGCAACAAGTTATCACTTGGCTTGCATGTAAACGCAGAATCTTAGAATCACCAGGTTGGAAGAGACCCATCAGATCATCGAGTCCAACCATTCCTATCAAACATTAAACCATGTCCCTCAGGAACTCATCTACCTGTGACTTAAACACCTTCAGGGAAGGTGACTCAACCACCTCCCTGGGCAGCCTGTTCCAATACCCAATGACCCTTTGTGTGAAAAACTTCCTCCTATTGTCTAGCCTAAATCTCCTCTGGCGGAGCTTGAGGCCATTCCTTCTTGTCCTGTCCCCTGTCACTTGGGAGAAGAGCCCAGCTCTCTCCTCTCTACAACCTCCCTTCAGGTAGTTGTAGAGAGTAATGAGGTCTCCTCTCAGCCTCCTCTTCTCCAGGCTAAACAACCCCAGCTCTCTCAGCTGCTCCTCATAGGTGAAGCCCTTACCTGTCTGGAAGAATGTATGCGGAGGTAACATCTTTCATGGGAGTAAAACATCAGGGGGAGCTTGTAGACATCACCCCCTCTCCAGCTGCACCAGAGTCCAGTGCCTCACATGGCTGGAATCAAGTATTCTTTAATGTACAGTGAAACTCTGCAGAGAGACTATAAAATGGATTTTTAGGCTCAACAGTTGTAAGTCAATAATATTAAAATGTGTTCTGTCTTCAGTTGGAGAGATGTTTTCCACTTAATTTTCAACCTCTTCAACCCAATCTGTGTGTAAAAGAAGATGCCATTCTTTGAGCATTTCTGTGGAGCTAATAACTACAAATAAAAAACTAATTTGTCTAGATTCTCAGCAGCGTACGACTTGACCCTATTAGATTCTTCAGACCCCTTCATCTGTCCACATCCATTTTTACCTGGAGTTGTTAATTTGTAAAATGATAATTAAGATTTTGTCAATTAATTTTTTTAAAGTTCTAATAAGTGCATTGTACCACTATAATGAACACGTTCAATTTGTGCTTGTATGGCACAATTTTTTTTCTCGGGCATCTTATAATCTCTGCTTCATTATCCAAACAAGATTTCTGCTTCCTTTTTAAGTACATCCTCAAAATTAATTGGGCTATTAGCTAGAAGGTACCTCCTGCAACTGGAAGGGTAGTGCAGCAGTGATGCTTTGGGATGTGCGTGGTGTTATCCAGAGACCAGAAGAGCACCCCCAGGATTATATCTGTGGCAGACTCGAGATACCCTGTTTGTGCTTTCATAAGCGTAACCTGGTAATAATGGGTAACCTGGTAACGCATCCTCGTAACTAGTGAGTGGGATTTGCTAGCAAATAAATTGAGCTCTCACAGAACAACTGCACGCGCGCACTCAGGGGTTTTCGGTGTAGGTGTGGACCCAGGAGTTGAGGCACTCCTGTGTGTAGAAGTCTATTCCTGCTGAGAAAATAGAATAAAATGGTTTAGCGTTTGATAGGAATGGTTGGACTCAATGATCCTGTGGGTCTCTTCCAACCTGGTGATTCTATGATTCTATGAAAATATAAAAAAACCCTTATGACCAAGCTTCTGAAAGTAGTGTTGTCTCTTAAGATTGTTAGATTTGTGTCTAAATTCACATTTCTTGTGGAAAATAACGTAGGGCAACGCTAGCTTTCTCATTCATATTTCCCCCTATTTTAGCACTGGAATGCCCATGCATCCATTTTTTCAAACAAGTAACACGAGAGTATCAAAAAGTACATATGAACCACTGATTGGTACCTCTTAAAATACTAATATTGTTTGAATTATTAGCTGTAGCTACAAGCTATGCCAAAATATTTGTGACTGAGGAGGGGAATTCTGGTGTTATTTGTCCTTTTAAATTTTTTTTTTTTTAACTTTATTGTTAGGAAGGGTGGGCTCTGCTATTCCACTGAAAGATCCTTACTCTGACAGCTTAAATAAAATAACGTCTGAGACTGTCTAAAGCTCCTCTCTAAAGAGTAACTACTTCAAATCCTGGGTAAAGCTGACATTTGGGATTCTTTGTCCATGCCAGAAGTTGAGGAATTCATATTAACACACGAATGTTGCAGCATGTAGCCTGGACGGACTTGGTATTTCAGAACTGGTTAGAAGAAACAGCTTTCTGTGTTCAAAAGACAGTCTGTTCCTCGCCGCTTAAAAACGTGGCACTTCTTTCTAGCACAGCAACTTGTGCCTTTGTGTTGTGTTCTGCTTGCCTCTGCCTTCCCTTTACTGGGTTGAGGACAATTACCAGTGAGCCTCTGCCCCCTGAAGGCACATCGGATCACCTCTTAACCCTCCACCGATTGATTTTGCACCCCATGTAAGGGAAATGTAGAGATCTGAGCCATTTCTATAATGTTGTAGAGAGATTTTGCTTCAGAGGAGCTGCAGGCTTTGTGCGTTGAGCCCTTTCACCTCCAGCCCCTCCTTGGGCGCCCATGGCATCCACCAGATTCCGAAACTCTGGTCTCCCTCATTCAAAATATCAGCTCCTAGTTTGGTCTTTGATCAGAACCTTCAGTGTGGATTGCCCGAACCACTGCTGCCTGCCTGTGTCCCCCCAGTCCCACTCTTCCCAGCACCCCAGAAATGAAGCATTTCAGTGGGTCTGGCTTGGTTTTGCAAATGCAGACGAGGTTTGCTTTGATGTTGGTTTATTTGTCTTGGTTTACATAGTAACTTCAACAGCTGCTGGAGTATCCTATGGCATAGAAGTGGAGTGTGCTCTAAGCTGCCCAGGGGTGTAACTACTCAACGTTATGTTGTGCTTCCTCACCCTTCCTCAACCTTGAAGCAAGGCAGGATAGCATTTTATAAGCTAATTGAGCTTGATCTTGCCGAACTATAAAACAATAAAGAGACAAACAGTGAGTTTTGAAATCTGAGCTGAAGAATGAGCGGTTTTAATGCTGATTTTGAAACCGTAGCTGAAGAACAAACGGTTTTGCCCAGGCACGCAACCTGGAGTGCTGCATTAATTCACCCGATCTGTTCCCGACTGTTCCCTCCTGAGGTGTCGGGGGCTCTTGTCTGTGTCATGCCAGCTGGTGAGGTACACTTGTTGGGTTGAGGATGGCTCTCGGCCAACCTGCATCGCTTCCAAACATGTTGAAGTGACTAAAATTTAGATTTGAAGTATTTAGTTACTCGGAGCCAGCTCTTCAAGGTTTTCTTTTTCCCATCCCCAGTGATATCCCCTTTTGTTTTTTTGTGCTGGAAGATGCAAAAATTCTGGGCTTTGAGACTTGAGTAAAAGTTTCTGAGGAATACCAGATGAAGAAAAAAGTTGTCTTTTGTAAATGTTTATGTTACGGTTAAGAAATAATTTCTTCCTAAGCACCTGCGGTTTTAGACAGTAGAGCGTTACAGTTGGGGGATTTTTTATTTTTTAGGTTTTGCTTGTACTTCTGTTCTGACTCTTGGGCTCTCATTAGTTTGGCAGATGCCTTGCTCTGACAGTGTGTGATGCCTTCCTGGAACTATAATGGAGTCATTTAAAAATGAGTGTACAGATCATTTGATACACTGCATTCAGTGTATTTTTAGCTTTGGCCTCTTTTGTTTGCCACATACACGTATATAGCTGATCTTTGCATCTTTTTCAGTATGGGTTTATATCAATAAGTATTATAACTGGATATATAATTCTGGAAGAAGTAATCTTAGACATTTGCAATATTTGCAGGGGATCTTTGGAGATTAGACATTCGGTTCTGGTCTTGCTTAACGGAAGTATGTGGTCCCATGCTTTTAAGGCCACTGTTTTCCTGTATTTACTGGTACCCACAAGTGGGGTCTGAAAGCACTTGGATGTGTCTGCTTCTAGCCAGTAGGAAATCCATTTTCCTGGGACTTGCTTAGTTCTGAGTTATCTCTCAAGACTCCATCACGTAGCTGGGGAGGATCTCTTTATCCGGAATTGAAGGGACAGGACACTGGTGAACAGTTCTAATCTGAAAGGAGGGAGATTAAGATTAGATACTAGGAAGAAGTATTTTCCTATGAGGGTGGTGAGGCACTGACACACGTTTCCCAGAGAAAGTCTTGGATGTCCTGTTGCTGGAGATGTTCAAGGCCAGGTTGGATCAGACTTAGAGCAACCTGATCCAGTGGGAGGTGTCCCTGCCCATGGCAGGGGTGGAACTGGTTGATCGTGAAGTTGCCTTCCAACCCAAACTATTCTATGATGAGTTGTCTTAAAGCATGATGGGCTGCTAGTGTTCTCAAAAGAGAATAAAGCTTCTAACTAGGTTACTCATCTCCTGGTCACGTTCCTGATATGATGCAGTAGTTGTGTCTGTGCTCAGTTCTAGGCCAGCTTAACAACTGTAGCCAGAAATTACTTCTTTGGTCTTAAAATAAATGAATCCTCCGCTGCCTTTGGGTTGCAATTTTATAATAGATCTCCAGAACAAACTGGTATTGAGAATTCACAGTGGTATTAATGTGTTACCTAGGAAATGCTAATTAATCCACATAAATAATTTCCAGGAAAAGCAAATGCTGAGTGGTTTATTAATCTTTTGTGTGAGGGAGGTGGAGAGAAAACGTTGGCATCACTATTAATCACAGAATCATAGAATCACCAGGTTGGAAGGGACCCACCGGATCATCGAATCCAACCATTAATCTACCCTCCCAGAGAGATGGGCAGACAAGGGGTGGAATTGCAGAGTCTTATTATTTCTCCCCAGTAAGAATGTTAGTGCCGTACATAGAGTTTATTATCAACTTCTGCGCCCAGAGAAGCAGGAGAGGGGGGAAAGGCAAACAAAAAAAACCCCCAAAAAACCAAACCAAAAAGCAATTAGTGTCTGGTTAGCAGTGGTGATGTTAGGAGTCAGAGCTGGGTTTATTAATTCCTCAGCCCTAGGCAAGGATGAAGGCTGAGGATGAGGAACAGGGTGGGCTGCAACCTCCAGGTTGTGTCTAATAATGGTATTCAAGCAGTACTGGCTTGCTGCTTCCCCCTCTAAGAAATAGGAATGGTGAAATCCTCAATTTGATCTAGAACAGAAGTCTGGGAGGTGCTAAACTTTAGCTTCAGGTGCTTAACTGAAACTTTAAATGTGAGTACTGTCCTCTGCAGAAATAGAAATTGTTGGGATTTATTTCCATTTATTCCACTTCTGTGACAAGTTTGCTAGAAGTTCAAATTACCTGGGAACAGTGAAAACAGGAAAATCTTTTTAAAAATTTTCTTTCCAATCTCTAAATGTTTGGTTGCAAGAGGATGAAGTTGAACTGTTGTTAAGATTTTGGATGACCTGGTGGCCAAACTCCAGTTCAGTTTTTCATTATAGAAAACACTGTTCTTTTTTTTAATGCGTCCATTTGTCATGTAAACGAGTTAGATAATTTAATTGAAATGGAAATTAATCCACGGGATTTGCATGCTTAGTGGAACTGTAGTCTGGCTTTTTTCCTCAGGAAAAAAAAAAAAAGTCCAATGACAGTAAAGTAAGATTCAATACTCATTTAATTAATAAAAAGCCTTTTTTTACCATTCCTGATATAACAAAAGAGGAAGAATGTGCAAAAATCTCTATTGAAATATCAATGAGGCAGATATATCTACAAGTTGGCAAAGGGACATGCAAATTCAGCTTCAAATTAATGTTTATCAATAAATTTGATTACCAGTCCCCGAGTTGTCCTTTAATATAAATAAGAATAAATTGATTGTCTAAATGCAGGTTTCTTTCTGACAATTTAAATAATTGAACTTTGATTTAAACAGCGATGAAAGTGATTCTAAAGAGTTTTTATTTCCGTTCACCCATTCTGCTTGCAGAGGCGTGGATGGCAGCGGCTCTGCATGCCACCTGTCCTCTCCTCATGTAGTTATTCCTTGCTTTAGTGTTTAATTGTTATTACATCAACAGATTCCTCATCTCCAGCACATAGAATCATAGGGCATCTGTTTAAGGCACAGGTGGATGAGGTGCTGAGGGACATGGGTTAGTGTTTGATCGGAATGGTTGGACTCGATGATCCTGTGGGTCTCTTGCAACCTGGTGATTTTATGATTCTATAGAATGCTTAGGGTTGGAAGGGACCTTTACAGGTCATTTAGTCCAACCTCCTCCTCTAAGACAGCAGCTTCACCAAGGCTCAAATTAAAGGGAAATTAAGGCGTTCTGGTGTTTCCAAAGGATTTTTAAAACTCAGGACAGCCTGCCCCAAGTACTACCTTTTTGATGTTGACAAAGCTGTACTGCTGCATTTGGACTAAATGACTAAATCCGATGCACAAACCCTCACCACAAGAAGGATGTTGAGGCTCTGGAGTGAGTCCAGAGAAGAGCAATGAGGCTGGTGAAGGGGCTGGAGAACAGGCCTCATGAGGAGTGGCTGAGAGAGCTGGGGGTGTTAATCCTAGAGAAGAGGAGGCTGAGAGGAGACCTCATTACTCTCTACAACTACCTGAAAGGAGGTTGTAGAGAGGAGGGAGCTGGGCTCTTCTCCCAAGTGACAAGGGACAGGACAAGAGGGAATGGCCTCAAGCTCCGCCAGGAGAGATATAGGCTAGAGATTAAGAGGAGGTTTTTCATGGGAAGGGTCATTGGGCATTGGAATAGGCTGCCCAGGGAGGTGGTTGATTCCCCTTCCCTGGTGGTGTTTAAGGCACGGGTGGATGAGGTCCTGAGGGACTTGGTTTAGTGTTTGATAGGAGTGGTTGGACTTGATGATCTGATGGGTCTCTTCCAACCTAGTAGTTCTATGATTCTGTGATTTTTTTTTTTTTTATCCTCTAGACACATGCAAGTTGGACATGGTGATCCTGTGGGTCTTCTCCACCCTAGTGATTCTGTGTTCTCCTGCAAATCTAGCACTTTGCATCCAAAACTGTTCAATCTGTGCAGCTTGATCTTGGGGAAGAACTAACATTGTCATTTAGTTTGTCTCCAAAATGACTTTAACTCAATATTTGTTGCTGTCCGCTGCCACGGTTAGACTCGATGATCCGGTGGGTCTCTTCCAGCCTGGTTGTTCTATGATTCTGTCGTATTTAATTGAACCCTAAGCATCCTCCTTAACATCTTTTAGTTTCGTAGTGATAGTTTCTTTTAAGCAAGCACAAACATTATTTCATTTCATAATATAAGAGCAGCGGAAACTAAAGACCTCTCTGAGCTTTCCTCAAGTTCCACCTCTGTGAACCTGTAGAGCAGAAGAGCTTCTGTCCCCCCTGGGTGTCAGAGGGATAGAATCATAGAATCACCAGGTTGGAAGAGACCCACTGGATCATCAGTCCAACCATAATCTCCCAGATAATCTCCAACCAGGATCTCCCAGACAATCCTACCTCACTGCTTGCTCAGGAATTTCTCAGCAGTGCTTGTCACCAGCCAGGATCTCTTTTATTTCAGTTGCTGCCAGGATGCTCAGTGAAGGAGCTCAGTTTTCCTGTCAAGTGCCCTTGGGAATTTGCTTAAGCACCGTGGAAGTGACCTAAATCTCTGCTTTTATCGTGCAATTAACATCATAACTTAAGGCGGGGAGCAGCCTCATTGTTTGGCTGTTGTCTTGAAATTCACCTTTTAACACCCAGAGCTAAAAAAAGGACCAGAGAATGGCTTTACCAGCAGACCTCAGATTTACAGGACAGAAATAATAGGAAAACACTGCTCGTGTCTGCTGGTGATTTAGAGGAATTCCGAGGGGTTTATTGTCTCCATCCCAAGCTGATGGGGGCAGTTTGCAGCCCTGTGATCAACCTTGCACACAAACCTCAGTCCTAAGGTTTCCCTTCCTCTGCAGGCTCAGGGCTGCCACTCAGATTTATATTCCCTTCCCTTCTCTAGATTTCTTGTGAGTGTAACTTAATTAGTAAGTTGATCTTAACCTTTTCCTGCTGCTGCTTAATTTTTAGAAATGCTAACAACCTTTGGGAATGGTTAGGTGGAGCTATTCCTGTCTAGACAGTAAATACAGCTTAATGATTGTCCTGGTCTTTAAACAATCTTTAACTCATTGTGAAGTACATGCCTCCCTTATGCTTCTCAGCACAGGGGCACCTTGAGCATCCTGACCTCATTTCACATTGGAAAATCCCATTCTTACAAACAAATATTTGTATTTATTAGCACGACACACAAATCTTTAAATATGAATCATGCACATCTGTTTTTATTGTGTTCAACTGAGGCTGGACAGTGTCGTAAACAAACCCTCTCAGGTTGTAATGGATTTTTGGGAACTTGACCCTAGCTTCATCTTTCAGGGATACTGAGACAGTCTATTACCTTCTCTCCACCTGCTCTCCAAAATGTAGCAGCTAATTTAGCATAATCTGCAGAGCCTGGGGAGTTACCGCTGACCTCTGCGTTTGCTTTCAAAAGGCACCTTTCTTTATAGAGGTTTGAAGGTAGACATCAAAGTATTAATTTTGACGGACACTGAATTTCACAGAAATTCTGAGGGAGTTGTCGGAATGTGCAAGCAAACATCACAGAGGAAAAGCAACCAAATGCTGGTTTTAGTTACTTTATTCTGGTTTTGTATAAACACATTTGTGATGTTGCTTACTGCTGGCTGTGTACTCTTTTGGGCATGAAGATGTCCTTGATTCCTGTTTCAGGCAGTGTTTCTTCTCACTTCATCAGAAATTGGTCCTGATTGACAACAGACATTTGTGTTTTTAAACTGGCTGTTGGGAATAGTCACAGTTCCACAAAGAAAAATAGGAGACATATGTCCCTAGAAGTGTGTTGTGAACGTAATCTATTCAGAGTAGTAGTTTCCAGTGGGCTAGCAGCAGGGAAACTTAAACACATGCATTGAAGAGTCAGTCTTCATCTGCTTATCCTAAAAATGTGTGTTTTTTCTTTTTTTAAAAAAAAAATCATGTGTAGAAGACTTTCATAATCCAACATGGATTTTACTCAAACCTTTGCAAATAAATTTCTTTAACTCCCTTTGCTGAGATGACTGCATCTTCGACAGCCTTTGCTAACGTTCAAGATTAAGGCGCCGACGTTTATGTGTAAAACTTATTTTTCAATATAGATTAAAATATGAACAAAGTAAGTGCCGTACTTATTCATGTTCTATTACAGCCTACATAAAGAAAACAAGAAAGTTAAGACTCAAGGTCTATTCTATAATTCAGGGGTTTTACTGAAATTTGAAGGCAATTTAAACCACCTACTTATTTCAAAGGTAGTATCGATAGACCACCTGCTGTTGACATGCACTAAGAGGGATGGAAGGATGTAAATGAGTTTTAGTGATTTGCCTGCCTTTGAATACCAATGAGGTGAACAACCTCCCATCCTGCACTCTGCCAGGCAGCTACCAGAGTGCTTTCAGCGTGTTTTATTGGAAAGCGAGCCTTGTCATCGGGGATTATCATTAGACTTCGTAGTTGTTGATGACTACTTGTTAGCAGTTGATAATTCAGCTGTAGTTCAGCTAGAATATTTGGGGTATGTCAGCAAGCATGTATTTTGGACATTTGACTGGGAAACTACTTCCAGCCAGATCTTGGGAAGACGATGATAAGAACCAAGGGGGAAAACTTACAGGCAGGTTCTTCTCCCATTGTACTCGGCACTGGTGAGGCCGCTCCTTGAATCCTGTGTTCAGTCGTGGGCCCCTCACCACAAGAAGGATGTTGAGGCTCTGGAGCGAGTCCAGAGAAGAGCAATGAAGCTGGGGAAGGGGCTGGAGAACAGGCGTTATGAGGAACGGCTGAGAGAGCTGGGGGTGTTTATCTTGGAGAAGAGGAGGCTGAGGGGAGACCTCATTGCTCTCTCCAACTCCCTGAAAGGAGGTTGTGTTGAGGAGGGTGCTAGGCTCTTTTCCCAAGGGACAGGGGACAGGACGAGAGGGGATGGCCTCAAGCTCCACCAGGGGAAGTTCAGGCTGAACATTAGGAAAAAAATTTTCGCAGAAAGGGTCATTGGGCACCGGAACAGGCTGCCCGGGGAGGTGTCTGAGTCACCTTCCCTGGAGGGGTTTAAGGGATGAGTGAATGAGGTGCTGAGGGACATGGTTTAATGTTTGATAGGAATGGTTGGACTTGATGATCTACTGGGTCTCTTCCAACCTAGTTGTTCTATGATTCTGTGATTCTCTTACCTGCACGTAGATTGATGATGAAGGGTCTGAGTTGGAGAGCGAGATTTCAGCTGAATTAGTTGAAAGAGAGGGACAGGAGTAGAGCGACTGCCTGTCCCTGTCCTGTGGTTGTGAATGTAACCCTCCGAGCTCAGTCAGCATTTTCAGGCTGTCCAAGGAAGATGTGCAGACCTTTCAACCAGCTGTCCATGCTTTTCTGCTGAGAACACAAGGAGACTCGGAAATAAATCAAAGATTACAGAAATGGCTAAGTTTTTCTTTTAATGCGGATGCAGAGTCCTTTGTGATGAAGACGTTATTTCTTCCAGTGGCCTAACAAAGGCTAGGAAGCAACCGATTAAGAGCAGGAAGAGCTCAGTCACTTTTTGGGCTGAGGAGATAAAAATCTGAACAATTGGACTGTCCCTTTGGAATAGTCCCTTTGGAGCAGTGCAGCTGGCTGCTGGAGGAGGTTTTTGGACTGATTTCCATTCATTGTTCTCAGTGACCCTCCTTGAAGAGCCTGAAAGACATTTTTTTAAAGTTAGCACCTCTTCTTTCTTTGCTTGTAAATTTTGAAAGCAGCTCTGCTGTGACTCAGGGGTGGCTGCAGACTGCCCCTGGCTGTCTCCTCCCAGAGCATCATCCATGCCTTTGCATATTTGCCACCTATTCCTTGTTTATTCCTGGCTTCAAAAGCAACAGTTGTCTTAGAGAAAGAGGCTATCCCAAATGACAGCTTTCGCCGTCTTTTAAGATCATAAGTCAGAATGGAAAATGAAGGTTTGAGGGCGATTTCATTGCACCAGATACTATCGTAATTGTCTTCATATACCAGTTTTACAGTTTAATGCCTCACTATAAAACTTCCAAGTCAGAGAAAGGTCTGCTCGTCCTTAAGTGGGCAGCAGTAATTTGCTTATGAGACGCTTTTCTTTCTGGAAGACTGGTCTGTCTCGTTTCCTATCAAAAATAAATCCATTTCCTGTGGAAACCGGCGTAAATCTTTCTGATTGTCTCTTCGTGGTTTCGCAGCGTTCGTCAGACTTCACTGTTGGCTGAGTATTGTCTGCTGATGAATTTGTAGCAGCAGATGAACAAAACAATATTAATCTGGTTTTGTTAATCCTGTTTTGTAATTAAATACATCTTTTCTATAAATTCTGTTAAGATTTGAATGAAAGGGGATTTATGGAGACATGACGTGCTTTTTATGAGATAGTTTTAGGATTATGAAAGAAACACTGGGAAAAAAAGCAAAGTTTGACTCGCGCGCAGAGCGAAAGATTTTCTCTTTGTTATTCTTGCTTTGCTGGCGTTATGAAAAAAAATATAATAAGAGCATTCAAGCTGGGTTGCCTGTGGTTTAACTCTAATTCTATAGGCTGCATACACTTTCTCCCCAAAATCCCCACAGCAAGTGACCTTGTCAAACAAAAGTGTGGAATAATGGGAGTCAGCCCAGGGACTGTGGCTCATTTACAAGCAGCTGTTTGCTACTGTCAGAACAAAGGCAAATCAAAGTTGCATTAACGGGGGATGACAGGCACAGTGAGCAACTCCCCAACAATGTTCATCCTCTCGTGTTGTTCTGGTTATAATAGTGGTTTGCCTGAAGGAGAAAATGGTCAAAAGGTCGTGTCAGACATGTATGTTTTCAAAAGCCTTGCAAAATCGCACATTTTTTTTCAGCTGATCAACTATTGATGGGGTTTTTTTAACAAAATTAGCATAACGGCAAATAAATACATATTTATGTGTACGCCTGGCTTTTTGGATGAGAATTAAGAGCCACACAGGGAATTAACAATTATGTCTTCGCAGCAAGAGAAGTTTGTAGGGTCATCTGGCCTTCCCCTCTTGTCTGATTCTGCCAGCCTAAGAACTAAAGGAGTTGTAGGTAATGGTGCTTTTGAATTCCTACGTGGCATCCAAGCATGTTTGGAGGATCGTTTGTCTTCTATGTAGCTTTTGTAGTTTTCTGATTGACCAGAACTTTTCTCTGTGCCTTGCAAAATAGTAGTATTCTCTGACCCTTTGGTAAAGGAGCTGCGTCAATGACGTGCAACCTTCCTTGAACTTCAAAATCCTGAGAAAAATCTTTAAGTGAGGTCTATAAGAATCATAGAATCACCAGGTTGGAAGAGACCCACCGGATCATCGAGTCCAACCATAGTTTAAGCCCAGCAATATGTATTTATTGGGGAAAACTCAATACCAAAAAAGAAGACCCAAAGAAGTGTGACCAGCAGGTCAAGGGAGGTGTTTCTGCCCTGCTTCTCTGCTCTTGTAAGACCTCACCTGGAGTTCTGCGTTCAATTCTGGAGTCCTCAGCCCAGGAAGGACAGATTCCAGGGGAGGTCATGAAGGTGATCAGAGGGCTGGAGCACCTCCCATACATGGACAGGCTGAGAGCGCTGGCGTTGTTCAACCTGGAGAAGAGAAGGCTCTGGGGAAACATTCCAGTACTGAAAGGGGCTCCAGGAAAGCTGAGGAGGGGCTCTTGATTGGGGCGTGCAGGGATAGGATGAGGGGGAATGGTTTTAAGCTGAAAAAGGGGACACTTAGATAAGATCTTAGGTAGAAATGTTTTCCTGTGAGAGTGATGAGGTACTGGAACTGGCTGCCCAGGGAAATTGTGGCTGCCCCATCCCTGGTGGTGTTCCAAGCTGGGTTGGCTGAGGCTTTGAGCAACCTGATCCTGTGGGAGGTGTCCCATGGCAGGGAGGGTAGGAACTGGATGTTTTTTAAGGTCCCTTCTGGCCCAAACCATTCTAGTATTCTCTGAATAGTGGGAGTTTTTAGGCTAGAAGGGCCAGATTCCAGCATATGAGTGAGCAGAACTCCCTCATCATCACTTAGTGGTGTGCGCAGTAGGTGATTTTTGAACCATGTGAACGCGGCTGTTGCATAACTCCAGCCTGTACTGCTCAACACCAGTCTGTCATCCAAAATCATTATGAATCACTTAGGCTGGCTGAGAAAAAGGCTGAGAAAGGCTTGGGAAGAAAGGAAATTCAAGCAGAAAGGACAAGAGAATTGCTGGACGTGAACTTTCTAACAAGGCACACAATAAGCAGCACATTTCTCAGTGTTTATTGTACCTCACGTAGGGTGATAAAGGCTGAAGGCAGCCTGACTTTAACAGTCCCTGAAGTGCAGTATTCCCCGAGAAATACACAGTTTAAAGTGCCTTACTGCCATTATGAAATTTATAAATAAAAATAAGGAAAGCAGTAAGACTGACACCTTTATTGGCCAAATGGATATGCCTACTACATCATTAATAGCTGGTCCAATAGATCTGTTTGTTCAAAAAAAAAACAACTGAGAAACATTCTTTTATATTTAAGCAAGTATTTTACTACCTGTGTAAATTCCTGAATTGCTCGATTATTTTTTGATAGGGAGAGGGAGACTAGGAAGAGGAAGAATAGAAAAATGCTTTTAAAATAAAATATACTGCGGATTTAAGGCAACCGTGGAATACATTTTGGTAATGGCATTTGACATCTGCTGTATTTCTCAATTCAAACATGATAAACCCTTTTAGAAGTTAGCAGTTGGAAGTGTGGTTACTTCATTTTCGACCTAATTTGTAGTTTAGTTACGTGTTTTGAGAAGGTGCAGATGTGAATAATGTGAAGAAAGGCTGATTAAAATATGACCAGTGTATCTCCTAACCTTTCGAGGAAGCGTGTTCGAATTCTAAACCTTTTAGGGTAAAGTGCAGTGGCTTGCATGCATACAAAGCTGTACTGACAACATCTTTTAAAGTGCTAACATGAATGTGAATTTAATTTAATTTATTCTCGCAAACTTGCAGTTCTAGCTGTATGTGTTATAGTATCATGTACAGGTGCCAGCCAAGATTACGGCTCCATTGAGCTCTACTCATCCAAAAAGTTCTATATTTATCAGCCCGGAGAGCTTGTCAAGTTTCCTTTTTTGCTGCCGTTATCAACTTGTTTTGAAATATTCAAAACCTTAAGTGATACTGCAAACTTAGCCAGTGTCCAGAGCACGTTGTGTTTTTTTTGAAGTGAGAAATAGAACTGTACTTGTAAAAGTGTGCTCGCATTTAGCTTAACACTCAAAATAGAAGAACACAATTTGCATAGGAAATTTGATAATAGCAGTTTCTTCCTTTGAAAGGTTCGGATCTCTTGTGCTCTTCTCGACGTCACACGACGTGCAGCAGTTTTGTGTTACCACCTTGAGTCAGTATATTTAACAGTAATTAAAGAAGTGGACCTTTTATTTTGTTGTGAATCAATCTGTTAGACTCACCCGACAATCTCCTAAATTCATTTCAGTTAATGACCCTGCTCTTCCTTGGGAAAGGAGGACATTTTGTGCATTACTTTGCTTCAGTACTACTAAAAGACTAGCAGATGGTCACTTTCCAACTGGTTTGCCTTGAAAAAAGAAATTAAAATATTATAGTGCCGGGGAGAGATGTTGTAATGTGTCCCTTTCAAATTAACAGGTCGTTTTTTTCTCCTATTTTATGATTGTAAAATAGCTCAATGTCACATAAAAGGTTAAAAGCTGGAGTAAATGGCATCATGGGAAATTTGAAATAAATAGGGTCTCATATGGTTTATGGCTCTATACTTGAACACACAAGGAATGTATTTCTTCCCTTGAAAAGACGTTCTCTAAGAGCTTACCATGTTAACATGAATTGTGGTCACAATAGATTCTATTTAAAGGAGCTTTAATTCACAAGGTAACATTTTTTTATTTACTAAATTACTCCTTGCAAAGACCACTTGCTCAAACTGTTGGCGAGCCTAAGAGAAAATGTGTTTTTTTCAGGATAAAAAAAAATTTGAAGCCACAGAATCCCAGAGCGGTTTGGGTTGGAAGGGACTTCTGGAGATCCCTGCTCCCAGAGCAGGTTCATCTCCAGCAGGTTGCAAAGGAACGTGTCCAGGCATGTTTTGAATGTTTTGAGAGAACGAGGTTCCACGACCTCTCTGGGCAGCCTGTTCGAGTGCTCTGTCACCTTCGCAGTAAAGAATTTTTAATTTGTATTGAGGTAGAACTTTCTGTGCTCCAGACTCTGTCTGTTGCCCCTTTTCCTGTCACTGAAAGGAGTCTTATCCCACCCACTTGACACCCACCCTTTAGAAGTTTATAGATTTTTATAAGATCTCCTCTCAGTCTTCTCCAGGCCAAACAGATGGAGCTTACTTAACTTCTCCTCATAAGAGAGATGCTCCAGTCCCCTCATCTTCATGGCCCTCTGCTGGACCCTCTCCAGTCACTCTTTGTCTTTCTTGCGCTAGAGTCTGCTGGTGTCTTAATGGTTACTTTTCATAAAGAAACAGACCTTCAGAGCTGATTGTTAGGCTCTAAACCATCAGGTATTTCATGTTAGTGCCTTTTTTTTTTTTTTTTTTTTTTCATGGTGTAACTGCCTCCACTATCATGTTCTGCAACGTTCTAGTTCCAGCCACCCTGCTGAGCAAGACTCCAACATATTAAGCTGCTATGTCTGTCCCACCAACTGGTTCATTGCTATGCAAGTAAAGAAAGGTTACGGAAAATTCTTTGTAAAGCTTCTCACAAGCTACATGAGTGAGATAAACCTCATTTTTTCTTCTTCTGATACACCATCACCTGGAGCTGTTCTAAGGTTTACTGTCCAAAGACTAAGAGATGCTTAAAATGGACCTGGAAAAGTCAAAGGTTTTCTGCTTCACGAGTCTTTGGCATTGTCCTGGCAATGGGTCATGTTTTATCTTTCAAAACCATTAGCAGCAGTAGCCCTTAAAATTACTAGTCCCGTGCAGCCACAATGTTTTTTTGGTTGAATCTGATATCAAGGTTTTGTTTTGAATGTGGGATTGTGAATTACATCTCATTCCGTCAGGAACCTAGAAGGAGAGTTAAGAAAAGAGCCACTGGATCATTCTACATGAAAGGAGGTTGTAGAGAGGAGGGAGCTGGGCTCTTCTCCCAAGTGCCAGGGGACAGGACAAGAGGGAATGGCCTCAAGCTCTACCAGGGGAGATTTAGGCTAGAGATTAGGAGGAAGTTTTTCACACAGAGGGTCATTGGGCATTGGAATAGGCTGCCCAGGGAGGGGTTTGATTCACCTTCCCTGGAGGTGTTTAAGGCACAGGTAGATGAGTTCCTGAGGGACGTGGTTTAGTGTTTGGTAGGAATGGTTGGACTCGATGATCCGATGGGTCTCTTCCAACCTGGTTGTTCTGTGATTCTGTGATTCTACTGCACCCACAGCTCATTCTGCAACATAAAGTTTATATCATTTTCACAACAGTGAATGCTGTGGTTTGCTGTTCTGAAATTTTTGAGTCTCATTCTACTCTCACAGAAAGAGACCTATGGATAAGTTGCCTATAAATGAGCATCACAGCCGGTTGGCTTCAAAGTGCCTTTCAATTTTATTTTTGTTTTGCTTCCAGTCGTCTTTGCTTAATATAGTTGGTAATCTATGAGGAAATACAGAACACATTGCCTGTATTTTTTTTGTGGATGAGCAGCAGTGGTAACTGCAAAAGGAGGCTATTCAGTTAGGTGATGAAGCCTGAACATATCATTTCCCTGAAAGCTATCTCAGGCCAATTAAAATTAATAACCATTTCTTCTAATAACTGCAGGAGAGAGTTGTGGATATTTCTGCATGATGCTTTACAGGAACATAGTAAAATTTCTTTTGAGCTCCAAACTGTTCAGAAACTACTCCTCTAGTGCTCAGTGGAACCATGCCCAATCTAATGATCCAAGGGCTGGCAAACAGTCAGTGGTCAGCAAAGTTCTTTCCTACAGCATAGCTTTTTGTCAGTTTGAAGCACAGTGAGGTGGAGGTTGTAGTAGAAAGAGAGGCAGATATGACAGACAGTGAATGAGATACTCTTGGTTTCCACAACTGTGGGACAGACTGCTCCATTTGGGTTCACACTGCTCTCTTGAGATCCCACCTGGAACCCTGTCTCCAGTTCTGGAATCCCCAACAGAAGAAGGATATGGAACTCTTGGAACAGGTTCAGAGGAGGCTATGAAAATGATCTGAGGGCTGAAATGCCACTGCTGTGAGGACAGGCTGAGAGAGCTGAGGTTGTTCAGCCTGGAGAAAGAGAAGGCTCCCAGAAGACCTTATACCAGTACCTTCCAGTACCTGAAGGAGCTTCAAGAAAGCTGAGGAGGGACTTATTACAAGGGCACAGAGTGATAGAATGATGTGAGTGGTGAGTGCTTAGCACAAGTTGCTCAGGGAAGTTGTGGCTGCTCCATCCCTGGAGGGGTTCGAGGCCAGGTTGGATGGGGCTTGGAGCCCCTGATCCAGTGGGAGGTGTCCCTGTCCATGGCAGAGGGGTTGGAACTGCATAGCCTTTAAGGTCCCTTCCAATCCAAACCATTCTGTGATATGGGTAGCAGGTTAGTTTTGCATAAAGAACCAATAAAGCCTTTGCACAATAGCAGAATTTACCAAAGTGCAGGGATTAGTGTTTTAACGACTAAGAAGTTTGAAGGCTTTTGTTGAAAATTGCTGGAGTCTAAGCAAAAAGGTAAAGACAAAAGATGATGGATAGAAACTGCTCAGACAGAGGACACACAAATTCTAAAGAATTGACAAATCAAATTGAATACCTGGAAATTTGTTCAGATGAGAAATACCAGGTTGTGATGGCTTCCTACCAACAGAAGAGACTTGAGGTATTTTTTTCCCAGTGGATTATGATGGAGCAGGGCCTGGGTAATATTAACTGCTTCTCCAGCATGATGTGTCGCTAGGAAAGGCAGGAACACCGTTCTTTGAGTCTTGAAGACTGTGAAACTCTTGGGTGACAGAAATAGATTATCATGGAGATGTTTAGCCCTAGAGGTTCACCATCACTGAAATTTAACAAAAGGCATAAAAATAAACTGGTGGCTGTCATTGTGCTCGGGAATCCAGACTGATTTTTCAACTAAGAATAAAATAGTACTCCAAGTGTGCCATAGTAAATTATCTGTAAATTAGCTGAAGGCCCTTTTCCTTCTGATAGATGCTACATGTGTATTTTGCAGTTGAATGTGTTTGTACCCAAATGGCCCATTGATTTACTTTTGTGTTGTCTTTTCTAACGGAAAACTTTCTCTCTTTTTTTTCTTAAAATGATTGAGTTTTAGAGGCATATGCAGTGAAACAGATATTAACGTGCAGTATTGTAATTTGCTGTAATTAATCCTTAATTGGACCTTTTTAGCTGGGATGACAACTGCAGGGGCTGCAATTTTTAAATTATTTAGGAATAATTCTTTCTGTATCTGATTTAGATTTTATAGCTGGAAAGGTGCATGGATTAAAGAATATTTTGAATGAATAGGAAGAGATAGGAGTCCATTTGGTAGGAATGGTTGGACTCGATGATCCAGTGGGTCTCTTCCAACCTGGTGATTCTGTGATTCTGTGATTTCAGCCTGAAACAATCTCATGATCCTGTGAACTGGTTTGGAACAAAAGTCAAAGATGAATTTGTCTGACCTCTCTTAGCTACCAAACACCTACATTATGCTTCCTGGGAAGAGGAATATTGATAGGATTTGGGTTGGGGTTGGAGGAGGGTTTATTTAGTTTTTATTGAGCCTGCTCTGGAGCAAGCATTGATTGCTTTTTATGCACCGACTGTCTACGTATACGTTGGGCAAAGATTTTTACCAACGTCCCTTGTTTATTTTGGAATAGTTGAATATTACAGTGGAAAAACTGTGTTGCACCATATGTTTTGTTGAGATGCTTGGTTTATCTACCAATCAAGGCAAAAAAGATGACAGCTGCTAGAGTCAATACACCAAAATAAATAGTTTTTTTTTTTTTAAATTACTACTCAAATAATGTGAATTATTACTCTGCTGAACAGGCAGAAGAATGTGCTGCTAACATGTCATAGCCCTTTGAGTAGCGACTAAAAATAAATTTGTAAAGAATGTTTACGCTGGTGTGGTGTCATGATAAAGTCCAGGAATTACATAGTCTGTATCCAGAGTGTCCTGTTGAAACCTGGATCCCAAGCTGAATCCTTTGCATTCTTGAAGTGTTGAAAGAAAGTAAGATCATTGGAATGGCATAGAGCCAAGGATTGAAATCACCAAGGTTTACCAGTCTTTTTAGTTTTAAGATATTTTGCGAATGTTAATTTTATAAAAAAAATTATTAAAGAGGCTAATTTTGGTGGTTGGTGCTTGGAATAGGATTGGGAATTAAAATAAGATCAACTGGTTGCAGTGTTTCAAACAAGATTAGAAAACTTTTTGATAAGGTTTTTCCTCTCTGTCATCGCTAAGGAGAGATTCTGATTTTTTTCCTTCTCGCAATCCTTCCCTGTCTCTCTGGGTTTTCTTTTGCTTCAAATCAGCTGGGAACATAATGTACTTGCCCATCGTTCCTCCTGTTTCCTTACTTTGAAGATACTTCCTCTAAAACCTCTTCAGGATTTCTTGAAGGATGAGATAGAGACACTAATATAGCCTTTTCCCCTTTCTGGCCTTCCTGGTGTTCAAGTACTGTGATTTGCTTATGCTGAGAGTTTGCTGTGTATGCAGTGGTGATGTGTGATTACACCAGAAACAGAAGGAAAAAACAAGTCTGAATATGTTTATAAAAGGTAATGATCATTGCAGAGGAAAACGACAGTGATGCAGTAAACTATCTGAATGACTTGGCATGGAGTCAGTTTTTAATCTGTTTTGTTGTGCTGTTGGAAGCATTTATTTCGTCTTGAACTTCCCTTTCCCACTTCATCTCTTTTCGTAATCATCTCTCATGTCCACAAGTAAAACCCGCAGCTGATTCCTGCTTCTGGGAGGATGTGTGCAGGGGAGCAGGAGCACAGGGGAACTAGAGATTCCTGGGACTCGTGACTCTCCATAAAGATGATTTAGGTTGGAAGGAACCTTTAAAGATCATGCAGTTCTAACCCTCCTGCCATGGGTAGGGACACTTTCCACTAGGTACGGTTATAGAATTATAGGATTATAGAATCACCAGGTTGGAAGAGACCCATCGAATCATCGAGTCCAACCATTCCTATCAAACACTAAACCATGTCCTTCGGCACCTCATCTACCTGTGCCTTAAACACCTCCAGGGAAGGTGAATCAACCACCTCCCTGGGCAGCCTCTGCCAGTGCCCAGTGACCCTTTGTGTGAAAACCTTCCTCCTAATCTCTAGCCTAAATCTCCCCTGGTGGAGCTTGAGGCCATTCCCTCTCATCCTGTCCTCTGTCACTTGGGAGAAGAGGCCAGCTCCCTCCTCTCCACAACTTCCCCTCAGGTAGCTGGAGAGAGTAATGAGGTCTCCCCTCAGCCTCCTCTTCTCTAGGCTAAACACCCCCAGCTCTCTCAGCCGTTCCTCATAAGACCTCTTCTCCAGCCCCTTCACCAGCCTTGTTGCTCTTCTCTGGACTCACTGCAGAGCCTCAACATCCTTCTTGTGGTGAGGGACCCAGAACTGAACACAGGATTCGAGGAGTGGCCTCACCAGTGCTGAGTACAGAGGGAGAAGAACCTCCCTGGACCTGCTGGTCACACCGTTTCTGATACAAGCCAGGATGCCATTGGCCTTCTTGGCCACCTGGGCACACTGCTGGCTCATGTTCAGTCGGCTGTCAACCAACACTCCCAGGTCCCTCTCCTCCTGGCAGCTTTTGAGACAGACTTCTCCCAGTCTGTAGCTCTGCCCCAAGTGCAGGACCTGGCATTTGGCCGTGTTAAACCTCATCCCATTGGACTCTGCCCAGTGGTCCAGCCTGTTTAGGTCCCTTTGCAGAGCCTCCCTACACTCCAGCAGATCCACACTTCCACCCAGCTTAGTGTCATCTGCAAACTTGCTAAGGGTAAAAGGTTGCTCAAAGCTCCATCCAACCTGGCCTTGAACACCTCCAGGCATGGGGTGTTTAGGCTCAAGATGTTATCAGAGGTGAATTAGGGATGCTTTTCTAGTAAACACAATTGTTGAGACCCTCCAGTGCCACGATCAAGCCCCTTTCTAGTCCCAGAGTTGATGGCTGTGTACTGGAGCTCACCAGCTGCAGATGGAGGCGGATGGTGCTGAGTGCCATGGTGCTGCCCTGCTCAGATGGGCTCCCTGCAAGTCGCAGGATTGCCTGAGAGGAATAGAAAAACTACTTTCTCAGCCTCTGACCAGAATTCATGATAAGGCTTGATGTCAAAAAGGGCAAGATTGGGCTCACAGCAATTATGGCAGAGGCATACTGGTTTCCTTGACAACCAGATTGAGGATTCTTTGTGATTTATTATTTACCACTTCAAACTTTCATTCTCTGATTTAATTAGGGAGAGGGATTTCCATAAGTCCCCACCCTACCAAATTTTGAGCACAAGCCACACCTATCCCGAATTGATGTAGCTCCAGATCAGCTACAAATGAGGCTCCCATTTAGCCTTTGGAATTTTAGACAGGTCGCTCAGACAGCAGTTAACTGAAATTCAATAGATATTATGTTGGGTGATGACTCGTTAATCGGCGCTTCCCAGCAGGGATAATAGACATCTGCACTCACCACATCCCCTTGCACCCTCCCCAACCTCCCCCCCCAAACAGTTTTTCAAAGGCAAAGGATTGCAACAAGTGATATTTCACAATTGTCCTTAGAGCAATGGGAAAGATAAAATAGGATCTGAAAGTGCCTGTTTCCCTTGCTTGGGCAATTCACATAATTTTTTTTTTCTTGAAGTCTTTATTAGCAATACATCAGCCACTGTTGCGTAAACAAAGAGTGGATTTTGATACTTGGGAGATTTTTTACTACCACCAGCTTGATAGGTATTTGAAACAGAAATCCTCTCTTAAAATGTGGCTGAAGATGAGAAGGACAGTTAGTCTGCTCTAACTTCACATGCGTTTATCGGAGAGTTATAGAATGGTTTGGGTTGGAGTGGACCATAAACATCATCCAGTTCCACCCCTGCCATGGGCAGGGACACCTCCCACTGGACCAGGCTGCTCAAAGACTCATCCAGCCTGGCCTTGAACACCTCCAGGGATGGGACAGCCTTGGGCAACCTGTGCCAGTGTCTCACCACCCTCATCACGAGGAATTTCTTCCTAATGTCTAATCTAAATCTTCCCCCTTCCAATTCAAAGCCATTCCCCCCTTGTTCTATCACTCCATCCCCTGTAAAAAGTCCATCCTCAGCTTTCTGGAACTAGTGGCCTTCCAGTATCCAAGGGGAGCCTACAAGAAGGGGCCTAGGGGTCCTAGGAGCCTTCTCTTTTCAAGACAAAACAAGCCCAGTGGAGCTTGGGAGAAGAGCCCAGCTCCCTCCTCTCTACAACCTTCTTTCAGGTAGTTGTAGAGAGCAGTGAGGTCTCCTCTCAGCCTCCTCTTCTCTAGGCTAAACACCCCCAGCTCTCTCAGCCTTTCCTCATAGAGCCTGTTCTCCAGCCCCTTCACCAGCTTCGTAGCTCTTCTCTGGACTCGCTCCAGAACCTCAACATCCTTCTTGTGGT
Source organism: Coccyzus lansbergi (assembly GCA_033558105.1). Classification (NCBI taxonomy): domain Eukaryota; kingdom Metazoa; phylum Chordata; class Aves; order Cuculiformes; family Coccyzidae; genus Coccyzus; species Coccyzus lansbergi. Next base: position 343,432 of record JAUMJK010000002.1, read on the forward strand.
GAGGGGCCCAGAACTGAACACAGGTTTCAAGGAGCGGCCTTTTGACGCAGCCCAGGATATAGTTGGCCTTCTGGGCTGCGAGCACGCGTTGCTGCCTCATTTCCCACATTTATAAAGCATTGACTGAATTGTGATCTATGGGGCCTGTTCCAAATTTAGTCATTCTGAATAGAATTTTGAACACAGTAATAGAGATTTTTATTCAAATGTCATTGGCAGGTCTGTGTCATTACATTTCAAGATTGAAATTGGGTCCTCCAAAGGGCATTTTTTCTTCAAGTACTTCGCTCTGTTGAGTATTTTTTATTTCATATTCAGCATGAGATGCCTGATGCATTTAATAAAACAAAATGAAGGTCAGACAAGAGCAATAGTTCCCATAATGTGTCCCAGGATATGACTGGAAAAAAGGTAGTGGTTGAAATGGGTTGAAGACCCTCCATGTAGAATATATAGAAAATTAATGCCATTTTTCAATTGTGGGTTGGAATTCTGGTTTTCATTGTGTTTATTTCACTGCGTAGAGTCTTTCCGCTGTACCACCCCAGTTTTAATTTCAAAAGCGTATGCAGGTTTTGTCATCTTTCCCGCAGGGAGTTCCTGAAGTGAGTCAATAGGCGTTGCTCTTCCCATTGCTTGGCTGAACGTGCAGCTCCTTTAGTCAATAAAAAGACTTAGTGACCTAAACACTCTTTGTGTTGAGTCCAGGCTCACTAATGCACCAGTGCTCTATTAGGCCGGGGAGGGAAACTGACTCCTGAAGATGCTTCTTTAAAAGGGAGTAGGATAATGAAGCTCATTAATGCATTTTTCATTAGAACAAGAATATTGAGTGTCCAGGTTAAATCCTAAGGAATCTATCCTGTGCTCATTGAGGTTAATGACAAAGTACCCAATGACATTAGTGATGCAGGATGAGAACTTAATTGGGGTAATTAAGATTCTGCTTACCTGAAAGTCTCTATTATTTTCAAGTAGATAACATTACAAAATTACTACTATGAAGAGTTGTATAATGTTGCATCTCAACACATCCTTCAGCGATGACAGCGTTTCAGCGGGAGAGAGTGTTATTTCTGTATTTTGCATTTGATTCATAAAGTACTCTTGTAACCTTCTAGAGGTTTGTGTATGTGAAAACCAGCGTCGTTAGAAATAGGGTTCTCTTTGGGTTTGGAGTTCAAACATTGAGTTTATTATGTATTTGAAGAGAACATGGGCCACACCCGTGTTACCTGTGCAAACCCAGGAAGGACCTGAGCTTCAAATTCAGCAGCAGCAGAGATGGAAAAGGCACTGTGGTTCTACCGTGGAATTGTATAAGTTGCACAGAACAGGTTTGTTAAATCCAGTTTGCGTTGCAGTAGTGCAGACCTAGTGAAATTGCCGTTTGTGCCAAAAGAAATGCAACTTGCTTACTTAGAATAGACAGGATACCCGGCTTCAGTGTCTTCCAGGGAGTCCGTTATAAATTACTATGTCAGGATGCCCACTTCAAATAGTTACCCTAACACCTGCTCGTTCCTGCCTCCTTTGAATGCCCCTAACCCTCTCCTTCCCTCCTTGGCATCCCCAGAAGATTAACTACTCCCTCCTCAATTATGCTGCCATAACAGCTGCTTTGATCACGCTCTGAGGTTGCTCTGGAGATTATCTTGATTAATAAAACTCGCCGCTGTAGAAGAAAAGACAATGTCAACGGGTGGAGGAGTTGGAGGGACCTGGATGGTGAGGAGGTGGCAGCCCTGTGGGAGCGCAGCTCCCTGGCAGCCTTGGTGCTCCCTCCCGAGCTGGCGGTTAGATCAGGAACCGTCCCCTCTGACTTGCGGAAGCCATATGCCTGTTTGTACACCTAAATAATTCATCAAGAGAACACGACCCTTTCAGTAGGAAAGCCTTGTTTTAGGTGGTGTGGAAAAAAAAGTGGAACAACCAGATCTTTTATACTTCATAGCTACATCCTCCTGAAATATTTGCTTTAGATATGTAGCAAATTTTTTTTTTAAAAGAAAACTGTGATTTGGTGTGGTGAAGCAATATGTAAAATGCATGAATTAATAAGTAGATTACCTTTCACATCTGAAGTTCTAGTGTGGTATTTCTATCTTGCTGGTTATTGAGTTTCTACTTAGCCACCAAATGATTTTTTTGGTGGCTGTCCACTGGTCTCGTGCAGAGCTTTCCTAGTCCTTTCCTTTATTATTGGTTGTATTAAGATCAGTGGACAGTTTTGGAACCCCGGTCCTTCAGCAGAAAGTAATTAGCAAATGCAAAGTTTTCCGTTTTGTGTTGTCCCAAGGAGTGTATTCATCCTTTTTGTTACTCTGTAATGTAAATATCATTAATTATGGAACTTCTGTCACGTAATTATGGGAAATTGTTTACTTTCTGACACTTTGTACTCAAAGATTTCAGGGATCCTGATTTCTCAATTATTCCATTTGAGCACTCATCAGTTGGTTCTCTAAGAGCTGAGAGAGTTCTTACATCTGCATTGTGGCATTTAGTGGTGGGGGCACAACTTCTGGGATTAAAACCCAACATCTGAATTCAGAAGCCCTGAGTCCAGGTGGAATTAAGTCATCCAGTCCCTTAATCTCCTTTGGCTTTCTTGTTTGCATTAAGACAATATATTAAGACATATATTCCTTTACAGGTACTTAACAGCAGCTTGACAGGGTAGGAGAAGTGCTTATTTCCTTTATTAAGTCTGGCAGTGGGGCCTCTGTTGGAATTCCTACTCCTATCTGCCCAGGGACCATGGGAGAACTGCATATATTTAGAATCATAGAATCACCAGGTTGGAAGAGACCCATCGGATCATCAAGTCCAACCGTTTCTTACAACTTTTAAAATTACCTGTTTATTTATAAACAACCCAGTGCTTTTCCTTTCTTCATGCACTTTAGTATTTAGAGGATGCTCTCAAGTATCTCTGTAGGATTATTCCATGATTCCTGGAATATGCCAGAACATTAAGTTTGTTGTAAAAACTATGTATGGGAAATCTTTCTTGTCTCTTTAACAGTCTTTTCAGAAACCCACAAATACCTGATAGAAGGTAAGGTCAGGAAGAAAGCCTTTCATTCTGACAGGTGCTTTCCAAGATTGCTTAGTACTCCTGTCTCATATCTATTTGTGGGAATATTTGAAGCGATGGCATATTTACCTTCCATTTGTCACATTGCTCTCCTCGTTTCCAAAAGGTGTGACTGTGTGTTTTCATTTAGCTCTTTTCTCTTGAGCCTGTGTGCTGCTTCTCTCTGCTCCTGAGTCCTTAGAAATATTTCCGAAGCGCTGCTGAATGCAGAGAGGGATGACTGTGCTATTTGCATGCTTACAAGGACTCCTTAAGTGACTTGTCGTCATTAAAATTAACCACGTAATTTTTCCACTATAAATTACACTGTGTCAATTGACTCCACCCCATCATTTTATTGAAACAAGGGAGTATACGAACTCTTACATCATTGCTTGGTTCCATTTCTAATGTGTAGACAGTTGTGTTTGTAAACAAGAAAATATCCCCTTTGTAGCTTTACAACTGTGATCTCAGATATTACTGTGGGGTAGCAATCGTAAAATATTTTTAATTAAATCTGTGATTTTTTTAAGTGCTAGGCCCATATTTGCTGTTTTAAACTCTGGCACTTGTAAAATAACATTTTATTTAAAATGAGCCAGAATGAGCCCCTAGCAAGTTTGCAGACGACACTAAGCTGGGTGGAAGTGTCTATCTAGGGAGGCTCTGCAAAGGGACCTAAACAGGCTGGATCCGTGGGCTGAGTCCAACGGCATGAGGTTTAACACGGCCAAATGCTGGGTCCTGCACTTGGGGCACAACAACCCTATGCAGAGCTACAGACTAGAAGAAGTCTGTCTAGAAAGCTGCCAGGAGGAGAGGGACCTGGAAGCGTTGGTCGACAGCCGACTGAACATGGGCCGTTAGTGTGCCCAGGTGGCCAAGAAGGCCAACAGCATCCTGACTTGTATCAGAAATGGTGTGACCAGCAGGTCCAGGGAGGTGATTCTCCTTCTGTACTCGGCACTGGTGAGGCCGCTCCTTGAATCCTGTGTTCAGTTGTGGGCCCCTCACCACAAGAAGGATGTTGAGGCTCTGGAGCGAGTCCAGAGAAGAGCAACCAGGCTGGTGAAGGGGCTGGAGAAGAGGTCTTATGAGGAACGGCTGAGAGAGCTGGGGGTGTTTGTCCTGGAGAAGAGGAGGCTGAGGGGAGACCTCATTGCTCTCTACAACTACCTGAGGGGAGTTTGTAGAGAGGAGGGAGCTGGGCTCTTCTCCCAAGTGACAGGGGACAGGACAAGAGGGAATGGCCTCAAGCTCCACCAGGGGAGATTTAGGCTAGAGATTAGGAGGAAGTTTTTCACACAGAGGGTCATTGGGCATTGGAATAGGCTGCCCAGGGAGGTGGTTGATTCACCTTCCCTGGAGGTGTTTAAGGGACGGGTGGATGAGGTCCTGAGGGACTTGGTTTAGTGTTTGATAGGAATGGTTGGACTTGATGATCTGATGGGTCTCTTCCAACCTGGTGATTCTATGATTAAATGTTTTGCTTTCTTAAACAAGTTGGGGTATAACCTGTTTAAGAAGGCGACATACACAGCACACCAAGGGTAACAATTAGCAACCAACTTGTTACCTACTGGAGTGATTTAACTTTCAGCAATGCATGTATTGCCAAGGAAATGGTACATCTCTGCATGGTTTCTACAACCTCTGAGGTGAAAAGGGTTTCTTAAACATGAGAACCAAAGCATATTTCTTCTGTCAGCCCTTTGCAATGAATGCTGCTGATGGAAATCAGACCTTGGCCCCACCTCAACGCGTGGTTTCCAATCCACAACGCAAATAGAAGTTGTTGTCAAAATACATTTTTTATAGAAAATAAAAGAATATTTATTTTTATTCTGCTACCAGCATCCTGTACAGGGGAAATAATTCAACGGGAAATCCTGTTGACACGACATTTCTGACACATCAGCCTTTGTGTGTCTTACCTCCCTTGTTTCGGAGGCTGGTTCTGATTCAGAAGCTTCTCCTTCCTGACAGGTGGTGAGCTCCGAGAGTTCACAGTTGGTAAACTGGAGATAACCTCCAGGAGGGGGATTTACGGAGACCACGGGACTTATTTGCCTTGAGAAATGTTGAAGATTCAATGCGTTTAGTGGCAAAGAAGAAAAGAGGAGAATGCTTTCCGTGAGCTGGCAGAGGATCAAGTGTGTATGATGTGAAGAAAAAAAAAAAGGAAGGAGATTCTTGCAGCCTGAGAACAGACATCTGGCTGGCAAGAGAAAAGGAATATCATTGACAGATGAATACTGTTTCAAACTGGGATAATTTTAGATCAAGAGGGCAAAGTTTTGCTCTCATGTACGCAGCGCTGCGCTGGAAGGGATGGGAAAGGTGCATGCATATGAGAATAAAATTTGGTTCTAAGTGAGAACTGAACAAGACGCATATTTTTACGCTAGATATTTAGACTTTCATGTTTAGATCACATGGTTTCCATCTGCCGTATGCAGGCATTGCTAAGAGGTTGCCAGGAACCAGGCTCTGGTTTGGTGACTTTCATTAAAGGAATTAGTGGTTTCTATCCAGTTTCAGTGTGGCTGGATTCAAAGTGCAGAAGCCCATTTTCACAGTTTAGCCTTAATTAGCACTCTTGTGGCAGCCTCAGCAGGGAGGTGAAGGATTAAATGGGCATGAAGACCAAACTATCTCTTTTCCCATAGTGGTGATTCCTTCAAAATAGGGTTGAGACATGATGGACTAATGGGGGGATGCAGGCACGGCTGCTGTCTGGGCTGTTCTTGTTCCGGATGATTGAAGGACTTTGGGCTGTGGGTCTGTTAATGTAGCTCTCTTTTCTCCTCTGCTATTTAAAATACTAAAACTCAAATCCCAGCAAAAATACAACCCCCAAAAAAATCTCTTAATTCTGTCACCTTGGAGAGACATATTGTTGCCCTTCTGCGTGAGGGCTGAGAGCTGGTTAGGAGAACCGAAATGAGATTTTTGTCAGCGTCGACACCGCGACTTGAAAACACTGAGATGCTGCTGCTCTCCTTAGGTTTAGCTGAGTCATTCAACAAGGTGCAAAAAGCAGGTAAAGCCTGACTCTCTTTTTCTTTTCTTTTTTTTTTGCTGAAGAGAGCCTCACAGGGATATTTTTGCGAATTGCGTGGAGACTGGAAAACATAAAAAGAAAATTGTAATAAGTTTCAGTGAACCTGGAAGGCAGGACCTGTTCTGGTGTGAGTCAGAGGGCGTAACTCTGGCTCCTGTCCTGAATTTCATTAAGCAGTCGTACTGCGCTTTGGGTTTATGTACACCGAATATTAAGTATATAATTATAGAAAATTACTCACCGTTGGAAAGCTGCTGCTCACACTGACACTTGAAGAACACTAAAATTTGACAAAGGTTTTTGAAATTCTAGAATTTTTAAGGCTAAATGGCACTTTTAACAAAACGTAAAAATTATTGCTAGAAAGCCATCATTACTTTCTAAATGTTTCTGAAAGCTTTTGCATAGCAATTCGTGTTTCTGTTTTGTAAGAGACCGGCTCCCAGATTTTAACCAAGTAATTAAAATATGAAACGTCATGTCTGAGAAACTGAAGCTTAAAAAGCAGTGTTAAAAATCACCCCTGACAGCTAATTTATTCCAAGAAAAAGTTGCCTTTCTTCGGTGTAATTTATGAGCACGTTTAAATGGTCAAGCCTGTTCTTAAGAACGTCAGACCTCTTTGCTAAAGTTCAAATAACGAACATACTTTCACATAACTTGTTTTCAATTAATCCCATTCTATGAATGAGTTGCAAGGGGAAAAAAAAAAGACAAAGATGTCTCTTAGAAGAAAACACCATTTCCTTCACTAAATAATACATTGTCTCTAGATGCCCCTCTCCTTCCAGCTTCTGAAATGATATTAATGAGTATATAAGACAAAGAATACGCAGCTGAAGGAGGATATTTTTTAAGTAATTGCTTCTTGGCTAATTTTACCCTGCGTGAACAGTGGGGTTTTTGTCTGCTGGGCTGCCGGGGGGGCTGGCCATGCGCTGGCTGCTGGGTTTCCCCTGGAAGAAGAGCCGAGCGCCATGAACTCCAGACCTCTGTGCAGTATCAGAAGCTCTCACTGTGCCAATGTAATCTTTTAATAGACGTGCTTGCCAGAATGATTTTTTTTTTTTTTTTTTTTTGCTTCAAAGATAGCAGCGGAAAGCACAGTTGTCATTTAAATTGCCTCTGTCTGTGTAGTAGTTGGTGCTGATCTGTTGACCGGGATTGGATAATTTAAAAGCTGTTTAACAAAATAACATGCTTGTCTCTGTGAAATATATACGATGCTGGGAGATGGGGAGAAAAGTCTTCCTTGACAGTGTCCGTAGGATTCTCCAGAAACTACAGGATGCTGAGGCTTTTCTTCAGAATTCTAAAAGCTTCGTGGAGCCCGTGTTGAGCATTTGCATGATTTTCAGATGGCAAAGTATGTTCAGCTGTCTCTCTGCACCCTCTGTGCGTGCACGTACGCACTTCCCTGGGAGAAAAGGAGAAGCTTCTCAGCGCAGTTCTAGTTGGGCTTTTGCATTTGTTGAACATACATTATTGAAATGCTGCCCAAGATGCATCACTTCGTCTTGGGTAGGACTTGAATCGTCATCTTGCATGATTTGGTAAAATAAAAGAGATTGTGAAAGAGACAACTATAAACATTCTGTTTGAAAAGATGTGCTCTTCTCAAAAGACCTTTCTGTTAGAGCCAAATAACACAAGAAGCACTATTTCCTTGCTCGCAGAGGCTTATATATTTATTTCTGCAAAGATTTGTTTTGGATTCTCAGTTCTTCCACTCTCTGCGTTCTTTGAAATAATTTTATATTTACATGTTGACTCTCTGTGTGCTTTAAGTTTTAATCAAAGGTTCCTCGCGTCTGATGTTGAGGAGTACTGATGTTAGCCTGTTTACATTCCACTGTTTTCCCTCTGTATGGGGTGAACATTCAAATGTGGTTGAGCTTTTTTGCTTTTATCTCCCAAACTTAGAACACTCTCTCAGTATTGACAGCTCAGAAAGGTGGTTTGCTGGTGTAGTGGGCACAAATGCTGTGAATTATTAACTTTTCGTTGCACTTTGACAAATTTAGGTTATATTTATAAAGGCAAATAATTTCTTACCGGAGAACCAAGGCCGTAAATAAGGCATTGCAAACTTACATAAAAGCAATTTTTATCCAAATACAAATTTAATATATTTCTGAAACACAGTTTGGAGTTACATTTCTATGATAGGACTTAATTCTTTAATTTCATAGACCGAAGAGGAAAGATGTTTTGTTTGTGATGTTTCATTTAGATTTTTTTTCTCGGTGGATTGATCAACTGAGCATTGAAGAAAGTGAAAATATCCATGAAAATATCCTCTACCTTTTTATCTTAGAAATGTGATTTCACAAAAGCAGTTGATTTTGCTCTTTCAATTAAAAGCCTGCATTCAGATCTAATTGGAGGAGGCTTCCCAGGGATGTGGTTGATTCGCCTTCCCTGGAGGTGTTTAAGGGATGGGTGGACAAGGTGCTTCGGGACATGGGTTAGTGTTTGATAGGAATGGTTGGAGTCGATGATCCGGTGGGTCTCTTCCAACCTGGTGATTCGTTGATTCTATGAATTTGTGAGCAGAAAAAAATGTGCAGGAAGCATATGTTTGCCACGAAGCTTTTCTGTAATCAAAATGGTCAACGGGACAGAAATCATGCTCTTTTTCTCATTAGGTATTAATATGCTATTTTAAAAAAAAAAACAACCATATACCACTGATTACTATACACAAACGTGAATGATTCAGAGGCAGCAGATGCTGCATTTGGTAATAGATGCTTACTTGAGTTAATGTTTAGGTTGTGCTGGAAATCCCAGCCCCGGCACCAGAAAGGTCTTTGCAGTTGGGAAGCACTTGGCATTCTTGGGCGGCAGACAGCCGGAGCGGTGTCATCCATGGATGGCACAGTTTGCCTCGAAGCAATTAGCAGGAAGGCTGAGGAATGTTGATTTGGACTGCAGGAGGAGAGCCAAACAAAATAGGCTTGTGCAAGGTACAGTAATGCAGGTTGCTTAGAAAACACAGGCTTGAAAATATTCATGAGGAGTCGAGTTGGAGCTACAAAGCTACCAGTGACAACAGTAATTATTGACAGAACCACATACTTATGTCTAAAAAGCTCTGGAATGATGCAGAACCAGGCAGCGGCATTCAGATGCCGGTCGTTCAAACTTCCATCCTGTGGCAGTGCATCTGTTTATCGGGAATTATCTCCTGAATGTAAATGAATTTCAGTCCTAAGTCATAGCACCTGTTGCCAAGAGGTATTTATTCCAATCGCTTGCCTAAAGCACAGGGAGTTATTGCTTGACATTTTATAGCTCAAAAAAAAAAAAAAAAAAGCAAAAAAAAAAAAGCTGTCGTTTCAAAATCATTTGTTCAGAGAGGAGAAAATGGAGCAAAACAGTTCATTTTACCCTAAGCACTGCTATTTGGCAGTATTCACATTTGCACGGCACAAAGCTGCAATATTGATTTTTCGCTCACAAGGCCTCCCACTAGTTCTTTCTTCGATTGTCAGGGTTGCAAGATGGATTGAATTACACTTCGCTTGTTGATATGCTTATTTTTTTCTTTGCTGATCGGAAAAGATTACAAATAAAGCTTCAGCATAAAGATCACAGCAGCTTTGTTAGTGGAATTTAAATTTACTTTTTTTTTTTTTATTTAGTTAAAATTCTGTCTGCACCAAGGAAATTCTTTAGAACAGGCTCCTAGCCTCACACAAGCTGCTTTGTTTTTCTTGCTGTTTTTGCAGTGTTACAGCTGCATTACAATCTCAGGTGTGTCCTCTGCTGCCTGTGAAGTTATCTAACGCTGCTCTAATATTTTTAATGTTTGTCCTAATACAGAAGTTCTCGTGGATGCCTGCAGGGGGAAAAGTTGGAGGATAAAACACATTCATAGCACTTACAGCAGTTACCACAGATGATGAAATAAGATTTGCAGGCAGCTGAATCATAGAATCACCAGCTTGGAAGAGACCCACATCGAGTCCAACCATTCTTATCAAACACTAAACCATGTCCCTCAGGACCTCATCTACCTGTCCCTTAAACACCTCCAGGGAAGGTGAATCAACCACCTCCCTGGGCAGTCTGTTCCAATGCCCAATGACCCTTTCTGTGAAAAACTTCCTCCTAATCTCTAACCTAAATCTCCCCTGGTGGAGCTTGAGGCCATTCCCTCTCGTCCTGTCCCCTGTCACTTGGGAGAAAAGGCCAGCTCCCTGTAGAGATCCTGTATTTGGATTCAAATATTTCCTAGCAGAAATGGAGGGTGAGCTGTATGGGTTCAGTGCTTGAAACAGGTAACTCCATGTGGGTTTGTCAGTCTAGGCTCCATAACAATCCAATCCTTCTGATTTCTTCTGGATGAGAGAGCTGGGGTTGTTTAGCCTAGAGAAGAGGAGACTGAGAGGGAGACCTCATTGCTCTCTACAGCTACCTGAAAGGAGATTGTGGAGAGGAGGGAGTTGGGCTCTCTCCACCAGGGGAGATTTAGGCTAGAGATTAGGCGGAAGTTTTTCACACAGAGGGTCATTGGGCATTAGAATAGGCTGCCCAGGGATGGGGTTGATTCACCTTCCCTGGAGGTGTTAAAGGCACGTGTAGATGAGGTGCTGTGGGACATGGGTTAGTGTTTGATAGGAATGGTTGGACTTGATGATCCGATGGGTCTCTTCCAACCTGGTTGTTCTATGATTCTATGATTTGCTGCTTTGCAGAAACTGCATATGCACCCCTGACCCCACCAGAGGCCGTTCCCTGAGCGCCCCTGCCTCTTCCCACTCCGCCCTGCTCCCCAAATCCCCTTTGCACAGCCAAAGCTCTTCCTCTCCTTGCTGATGGAACCCCAAAAGCAGGGACATGCATCCATGCGGGGCTCCTGTGGGATGGGGGCAGGCAGAGAGGGTGCAGGAGCTTTATGTGGACTGCGTTCCGATCAACAAGAACGGTCGAACAGTGGGGCTGCTACCCACTAGCAGCACAGTATTCAGTCCCACGGCTGGTGTCGTGACAGTAATTAATCAGAGGAGCCATATGCGTGTGTGTGGTGGGGGCTTTGTGCATAACCCCTCTCCGTGCCCATTTCACGCCCTCACTGAGCCGTGAGCAGCTTCTGTCTTGCTTGTATTAATTTGCTGCATGGGAGGAACATGTAGGGCGTTTATGTGATGGATTCGTGGTTTAGTTCCTTTCCAGCTTTTAGCTCATGATACCTCAGCGAGCCTCTAATAATAGTGTTTGTTATTGTGCGTGGTAGGCACAAGCCAACAGCCAGCAGTGAACTGGAGATGGAACTGGGGTGCATTCCGCAGCATTATGGCTCTTTTACTTATTAACGAATACCAAGCCGCACTGAGGTTTAGGCTGAACATTAGGAAAAAATTTTTCATGGAAAGGGTCATTGGGCACTGGGAGAGGCTGCCCAGGGAGGGGGTTGAGTCACCCTAACTGGAGGCGTTTAAAGGATGGGTGGACAAGGAGCTGAGGGACATGGTTTAGTGATTGATGGGAATGGTTGGACTCGATGATCCAGTGGGTCTCTTCCAACCTGATTGTTCTGTGATTCTGTGATTGTCAGAGTAACGGCACTGGTTGCACAGAGGAAGTGGTTTCATATAATGTAAAGGGAGACCCGGTTGCTGCCCTCTGCCCTTCCTCTTCCGCTCGTGCCAGGGTGAATTCCACCCGGCCAAGGAGCTGCTCCTCTGAGACCACGTCCATTCGTCAGCACAGGGAGGTTAAAGCCAGGCCAAGCCCTTGTTTACTAGGAATGGTTGGACTCGATGACCGATGGGTCTATTCCAACCTGGTTGTTCTATGATTCTATGATTCTATGAAAAATTGGTACAAAGAGGGAGGCAGGGGGATGCAGGTAGAGGAAGGGCAGATGGCCCGATGGGTGCTGACTGCCAGGGAGCCACATCCTACACTGGCAGGATCACTGTTGACAGCTCTTTTTTTGCAGTCCTAACAGGGAGTAATCTTCACCCAGTAGGAGTTTTAATCCACAGAGCATTAATTCAGCAGAAAAAGTGACAGCCTCCGATTCCTGTGAAAATTTACTATCGAGGGGCTCTCTCTAGTTTTCCTTGATCTTTTTAGATCCTTGTTTCCTTACCTCTTCTAACATGGCTTCCTTTTTAAGAAAAAGTTTTATTTTCTTTGCCTTAAAACGCTGTAGAGCTCCAGCTTCTCCCATACTCACTAGCTGTTTCTCTTTGCTGTCACAACGTGTCTCCAGCAGCCTGCTCTGAAATAGTAACAACGAGGTGCTGCTGCTTTAGGATGACTTTTAAAAATAGGAAGTATCTATAGTTCTGCTGAAAAAATTAGAAAGGGTTTAGGTTTTTTTAAGAAATGAGTATTTAACACTCCTGTGTTACCTGGCTTGTTTTCAAAAAGGTAATAATGCACACATTTTTTTAAGAAATAGAAATATTTATTTTAATAATAATCCAGCTGTAGCCATGCACAAGCAAGGGTAGGAAACAGATGTGGTTTCTTGGTGCAGTATGTTTTTTGCATGAAGAAATGTTTGTAAAAGGCTAAATATTTGCCTTGGTCGGGCACTATTTGGCTGCCAAACGTGAGCAATCGTGTCTTGATTCCCATCCCTCCTCACTCCAGGGAAAGGGAATGAAAGGAAAAGCTTTGGGGGTTGGAAAATATAACAATTGAAATAGTTATAATGATGGTGGTGATGATGATGATGAAGAAAATACTGTTAATAAGAAAATAATAGAATATCTGCATATAGAAAAAATTCTCCCCCTCAACCACCCTGATGAGATGGCAGGAAAAATTATTAGCGGGGTCTAGGAATGGTTGGACTCGATGATCCGATGGGTCTTTTCCAACCTGGTGATTCTATGATTCTGTGATTTGGATGAATATCTGAACCATTATTTTGTTACTAAGTGTTTCATGCTACTTCAGTAGAGAAGTTTCCTACTTTTAGGAGTTCTCTCTTGCAGAAAAACATGTTAAAAAATGAGAATTCTCTGAAACACACGTTTTTGTTGAAGATGGAGGGATTTTATACAGTATATGTCTGCAGTTTGTGATGCTGATCATTTATATATTTGTTCAAATCCTCTCTGTTTGTGGTTTAATTTATGTAAAAGGTGGAGTAAGGAGCACTGCGGTTCAGCTAGGTAAAGGACCAGCACATAGTTTAAATCTGGTGACACTAATATGCTTGTACTGGGGACACAAAATAGCTAAGCAAGAGGGAATGGCCTCAAGCTCTTCCAGGGGAGGTTCAGGCTTGACATTAGGAAAAAAAAAATTCACAGAGAAAGGGTCATTGGGCACTGGAACAGGCTGCCCAGGGAGGTGGCTGAGTCACCTTCCCTGGTGGTGTTTAAAAGATGGGTGGATGAGGTGCTGAGTGATAGGAACGGTTGGACTCAATGATCCAGTGGATCTTTTCCAACCAAGTAATTCTATGATTCCTGGAGAAAGGAAGATACAAATTAAGAGAGACTAATGAAGTTCGAACTTTGAATTTTGGATTTGTTTTGTTTTATTTTGTTTTGTTTTTTAAGTGTCATTTCTACATTTGCAAATCCTGCTCTGCCACCTCCCACTTTCCAACACAGCCTGTCTGACTGTGCCCAAAGAGGGGAGAAGGCAGCAGAGTGGATGGAGGTGAGAAGAGGAGTATGCAATGTAGCCGTGCAGACGGGTACCACTCTCTGCCCTGGCAAGGGTCAGGAGAAGTGAAGAGGAGTTTGCTCCTCTGTCAGATCAAGGACACAGCAGCAGTGGCGTAGGGATGTGACAGCTTCATGAAAGATGCTTCACTTAACATGGTACCAGGTCAGAGCGTTCAAAAGTGCACACCTTTAGCGCAGTGATGAGACTTAGTGCCTATGTGACAGAAGAAAAGCATAGTTCAATGCAATATATATCCTTTAGGCTTAATCCCAATTTTATTTCTTTTTCCTAGGCTTCAGCCGAGCAGCTCTGCCATTTGGTTTGGTAAGGAGGGAGCTCTCCTGCGAAGGCTACTCCATTGACCTCCGGTGCCCAGGAAGCGATGTTATTATGATAGAGAGTGCTAACTATGGACGGACAGATGACAAGATTTGTGATGCTGACCCTTTCCAGATGGAGAACACAGAATGCTTCCTTCCAGATGCCTACAAAATTATGACACAAAGGTAAATATCTGTCATTTTGAGGACTAAAGAGGAGGCTGAGAGGAGATCTCATTGCTCTCTGCCGCTACCTGAAAGGAGGTTGTAGAGAGGAAGGAGCTGGGCTCTTCTACCAGGGGACGGGGACAGGACAAGAGGGAATGGCCTCAAGCTCCGCCAAGGGAGATTTAGGCTGGACATTAGGAGGAAGTTTTTCACAGAAAGGGTCACTGGGCACTGGCAGAGGCTGCCCCGGGAGGTGGTTGATTCACCTTCCCTGGAGGCATTTAAGGGACGGGTGGACGAGGTGCTGAGGGACATGGTTTAGTGTTTGATAGGAATGGTTGGACTCGATGATCAACCTGGTGAATCTGTGATAGTGTAGGAGATGCTAAGTTGTAGTTGCCAGTTTGCTGTTGAGGTAGTATTATTTCAGTCTAGATATATTAGAAGGAAATAAAAACTACTAGTTGCAATTATAGAGGTGCTTTTCTTAAAAATTCTGTGGGCAAGAGTTATTAAGCAGGACAATAGCTGCAAGGAGAATGGGACATCTTATTTACTTGGAGTTTTCGTGTTGCCTTGTCTTTTAGATAAGTGGTCAAACAGCACTCAAAATATGGCTGCTGCGTTTTTCAGTAACTCCTATGCTTTCTGGAAAAGTTATATATTTCTATGAATGCAGTAAATCATTGCTGGTTTCCCCACTTGTTAAAAACATCCAGTGGAAGATGCTGGAATGATTAAATGCCAGGATGCTGCCATGTCATTATACATGCGTGTACATGAGCGTATGTGCTTGTAAGCCTAAGTTACATGATGTGTTAGTGAGAGAGGTGGTCTTTCAGAGAAGACAATCAGCCAGAAGAGCCAATAGGAAGTGTTTTTAGTACACAAGGTGCATCAGAACTACATTCACTGGAAGTTCTATAGGCTACGTACGGGCAGCAGTCACCTTGTACTGACAGTTGTAGAATTATCAGCACAAGTCAGTCACTGGTGTTGTTACCGGCTTAAACTCTAGACCTGAATAAGGATTGATGGGAAGTTTTCCTCCTAGTGCATTTTTCCTAAGCTGAGTAGTCTGAAGAAAATGGGGATGGGAACAGTCTGGGAGCTTTCTGGTGCATGCATATAGCTCTGTCAAATGAAACATGTGAATGTTTTAGAGATTGGTGGGAATGGTTGGACTAGATGATCCCGGTGGGTCTCTTTCAACCTAGTGATTCTATGATTCTATGATTTGGTGCTGTGCTCCATTTCTGTATTCTCTTTAAACATGGTAGCACTCAGTAACGTAGACTCCTCTCTTCAAAATACTCTTCCGTTTTGATTTCCCAATCCATTCAAGCTGTCATGAGTGTGACTCATAACATGTTGTATATTTTATGGTGAACACACGGATGCTCTCTACTTTCGTAGTCAAATCTTTGGGCAAGACCTCAGCCTTCAGTTTTAAATGATGGAGGTAATTTAAGGATATCAGGCCTTTTATTCTTGTTCTGTGTTCAACCTTTGACTTGTTTGTGACCAGTAAGGGAAAGGCTGCACCACTGTGTTAGTGCAAAGGAAATATAACTTCTTTAAATCACGTTTGAATTATCTTTTTTTGTGGTTCTAGTTCGTTGTTGTTAATTAGATCAAGCCAGATTTCCGTTGAGACTGCAGCAGCGGTGTCATCATCCTCTAATCTGTCAACTCCCTTTGAAACCACCTTCAATTGCTTTTGTAAATGTACTGCCTCTCTGTAGACTTCCTTGTTGTGTAAAATGCATGTTGTGTTTTGATCAAAGTCCTCCTTACGTTCACTGCAAATATACAGATTAAGGTAGTCAGGGACAGATATAGAGGCAGAATCTTGCTTAAAGTGACATCAGACTGTTACTGGAAAGCTGAAATTTTAATCCTCCCCTTTCAATTAATCAACTGTAAGTTTATGATAGCAGAGAGTAGTTTTGAACTTCCCCAATCTTCCACTCTTACCCTTTTTTCAGCAGATTAAAAAGGAGTTGTGATCACATGTATGACATTGCTTCAGAATAGCTGCGCTCAGAGAGCGTTTTTTCATTTTTGTTCTTTTTTTTCCCTTTTGTCTGAACAAATGGCAAAGATCATTTGACACTTTGCTTTCTATTTTTATCTGGCATTTATAGTGATTTGGAAGTTTGCTTTCATAGTTTTCTTCCTCAGATCCTGTCATTAAGTAGAAAAGCTTTTTCTTTTGCCTGCTTTAATCTTTTTTTCTCAAGATTGTTCCATTTGCACTATATTGAAGGCATAGAAGAATGTTGCAAATTTCTTACGAAATATTAAAAGTTCTCGTATCTCATTTATTTATAACTGCATTGGTGATCATAATTTTTTGTTGTCTCAGGCAAATTGTTTGATACTTGGTGCGTGTCCTTGACCTGACATCTGTAAGTATCACATCAGCTCTATCTGGATGGCAGCAATTGCTTAGAAAAATCACACCTGAAAGAAAGGCTGTCAGATTCTATTTTTTCGAAGCTGACTAGGAGAAAAACCCACTCTGAACATGTGTTGTCAGGGTAAACTTCCCTTGCAAACCTTTAGAAACAAGCAGCAATCGTTTATACATTGCTACTTAAAATCTTACAGCGTTTACTTTTAAGGACTAACGATGTATTTTTGTCACTCCATCCCACAGTGTTTTGACCACTGGGTTTGACCACTTGATTCAGTTCAGATCTGCCGTTAAGTGTCGTTCCATGACAATTATTAAATACTCATCATTCATTTGCAACATTACTCCACAGCTTTTGCCCAGGGACTACATTTGCTGCATTTCTGTGAAAACACTGGCTTATTGAGATCGATACTGTGAAATCCGACGACTGAAAAATAAGCCGAGGTTTCCAGTTTAACGCAAAACCATGTAATCACATGCCCTTCTCCCCTTCCAGAGAACTGGAGACTCACCCACAAACTTTACCAGAGTCCACTGATGCATCAGCTCCTCTTTCTCAGGAGAAGCTGCAACTTAATCTTTTCTCCCTTCCTTTTCTTTCTTTTCTGCACTTCTGAAAAGATTTTAAACTTAGTGCTTTCCTGGGAAGCCTGACCAGAACGCTAATGACTTCATTGCTTTCCTTTTACCTTTGTAAAGTAGTTATTAAATTTTTATTCCACGATTGAAATTATATCCCAATTATTCTAGAATGAAGTCTTTCAGATGTATTTAGATTCCGTGTAAACTTCAGACTGGCACAGCTAAAATTAAAGCTTTGAAGAAAGAGACCTTCAGAAAATCCTTCTCCCCTTTCACACTTCTGTAATAATTAACCCCAGTGTTTGCACACAGTCAAGTTTGAGAGATCCTACCACGAGCTGAGGTTGAGTATAGAAATGAGCTTATTTCAGGAGTATTTGGGGAGGGAGACGTGTAAGTGAGTGGCAGAGGACCCACAATTCAGGCAGTTAGATCTTCTCCTCAGTGCTCCACTGTCCTTCAGCAGGGACAAATCTCTCTTTCCTCTTCATTTAAAAAGAAATTAAAGGGAGAGGGAAGCAGAAGATGCAAAGCAGCCTGAGGAAATTGCTCTAGTTGCTCGCTCGTGAAGTGTGTTTGTGTGGCTGTAGCTGGGAGACTTTGAAGTTGATAAGGTTAACTAGTATTGCTCTTTATGGGCACGGCAGAGATTTGAAAATTAGCATGATAAAATTTACTTTTGACCTAGTCTTGAGTGCACTTCCGTTATAAGCGGATTGCAGGTGGATTGGGCGAGTTCCATTCCAACTGCCTGTGCATTTATGGGCAATTTCTGCCTCCGGTGTCAACTTCAAAGCCTCCCGCTGCTGCCTGCAACCCAGGTGGATGGTCCCTCGGTTTGTGTTAGGACAGGCACTAAGGGTTACGTAGATAGCACATAGTGTTTGAGTTTCTCATTTATTAGCTTAAAATATTAACAAATATCCAAACATACCTCTTAAGTACACATGTAAAATGTATTTTGAAGGGAACAACAAGCTGCTAAGTGTAGTTTTGCATGCTGGACCCCTTCTCTTCTGCATCACAAATAAGCTTTTCTACTCAGAATAATTTTTCCTGGTTTTGAAAATTAGACATTATAACTCTCTGTGAATCCAGTGCAATTAGGTGATTTTTTTTTTTTGCCTGTGTACTTAAATAAATCCTTAGGAAGAGGTAGATAATAATTTTGAATAACAGAATTCTTGATCTTAAAGAGAACCAATATTAAAAAAAAAAGTCAGGTCCATTCCAATCTGTATATCTTATTTTTTGAGTCGTTTACTGTTAGAGCTGTTGGTGGGGCTTGTAGAAAAATCAATGTTTTGTATTTAAAGAAAATATAACCTACAGGGCATCATTTCTGGTTGGACTCGATGATCCGATGGGTCTCTTCCAACCTGGTTGTTCTATGATTCTATGATTAACTCTGAATCTATGGAGTCATTTACTTAGATGCAAAACTCAAGCATTTTATGCTGACAAATTAATGTTAACTTGAGAAAGAAAACATTGTTCCCTCCTAATAAAGGCTAAAATATTATGAATTTTTAAAAAGGAACTTCTGTGTTTTGATACTGAGAGTATAGTTGCAGTCATTGCAAAGAGGAAGGATTTAAAATGGTTAAAAACCGGATTTTACAAACATTCGCAATACAAAATATAATCTCATGGTTGGTACATCCAGTTTATTTTTGATTGCAACAGAAAGGAGGTTGCATCAATCCTGCACTGAAATAGCCTTGAAATTCTATTTCCATCTACAATTTACACTGTAATTGTAGCTTTATGTGATCTTTACTTCTTTACAAAACATATTTAATCAGTGTCATTTTACTTCTTAAATAGGCACAAATAAAGCAAACCTTATGATAATACAGAAGCATAAATGTAAATACATGTTAAGTGTAACAGATGAACTTGGGAAACTGTATTTTTTTTAAAATGCCCTTTAAAAACAGTGCTGCAAAGGGATTAAAAGAGGAATAAATCCTTCCCAGCAGTGTTTTTTTTCTGTTGGATGTATCCTGTCCTGTCTATAGCACATGTGACACCTGTACCTTCAATTACCGTGGCCATCATGACACCAGTGAAGAGTTCACGCTTAGGGTTCTGTGTTTTGATACTGAGAGTATAGTTGCAGTCATTGCAGAGAGGAAGGATTTAAAATGGTTAAAACAACGGATTTTACAAACATTCGCAATACAAAATATAATCTCATGCTTGGCACATTCAGTTTATTTTTGATTGCAACAGAAAGGAGGTTGCATCAATCCTGCACTGAAATAGCCTTGAAATTCTGTTTCCATCTACAATTTACACTGTAATTGTAGCTTTATGTGATCTTTACTTCTTTACAAAACATATTTAATCAGTGTCATTTTACTTCTTAAATAGGCACAAATAAAGCAAACCTTATGATAATACAGAAGCATAAATGTAAATACATGTTAGGTGTAACAGATGAACTTGGGAAACTGTATTTTTTTTTAAAATGCCCTTTTAAAACAGTGCTGCAAAGGGATTAAAAGAGGAATAAATCCTTTCCAGCAGTGTTTTTTTCTGCTGGATGTATCCTGTCCTATCTATAGCACATGCGACACATGTACCTTCAATTACCGTGGCCATCATGACACCAGTGAAGAGTTCACGCTTAGGGTTGTGTTTCCATGAACTTTTCCCACATGGCAATGCTCTTAACCTGTTACGTCCATCATCTCTCTGCCAGACAGCTGCAGCCCCACCAGAGCGTTTCCAAAATGTAAGCGAAGTCCCTCCTGCCCCACAGAGTGATCGAGGGGGAAAAAGCTGAAGGAAGCAGTGTATCCGTTCTTTCTCCTGAAACTTTAATCCTTCCCAGCAGGAGAGCGAGAGAATGGAGATACTCATTCTTTTCCACTTAGTCACATGTCTTAACAAATACGTAACTTAGAAAAATCCTACATAGAAATGAGAGGGAGGCAGTTTTGAGAGCAAACAAAATGAGTTCTCCTCTGCAGAAGACATATCTCTCAAGACCTCTGTCATGTTCCTGCCTGTCAGGTCTATAGCGGAGACATTGTCAACCCATATTAGTGTCCTTTCGAGTGAAAAGGAGTTTAGTCTGTTCCATAACGTGAGTGAATAAAGAAAATCTTCCACTGGGCCCCAGGCGTGGATGGACAAGTGGGCAAATCTCCTCGAACTGATTAATCTCACTCATCGGAGTGAAAAGGTCCAGCCGAAAGCAAACCTCGTACAGGGTGTCCTTGCTGGTAGAAGACAAAACCTTCTGAGGGGTCACTACAGAGCTGAATTCCAGCCTATGCAAGACAAAGCAGCATTTTATTGCCTCAGAAATAGTTTCCGCAGCCAGAGCCCACAGCCGGTTCAGTGTTTTAGCTGTAGCGTGCTTCAGATTTGCATCTTTTATGTGGCTTAAAACAGTTTTCACGGGCAGGATTTGATCCTCTGCCATTCACAGAAGATGCGATTGTGGAAATGGCTTCATGGGGGTCTGCCAGCCGTAGACAAGGGCTCTGCTGACCCCTGCTGCTATCCTTGCTTTTTCCTTTGCTTTTCCTTCTGCCGCCGAAGATTGCAAGATGCTCTGTAATGAGAAGTGTCTAAGGATAAGAGAGAGACCTTGTGGGTTTTGTTTTGTTTTTTTTTTT
Organism: Coccyzus lansbergi; assembly: GCA_033558105.1. Taxonomy (NCBI): domain Eukaryota; kingdom Metazoa; phylum Chordata; class Aves; order Cuculiformes; family Coccyzidae; genus Coccyzus; species Coccyzus lansbergi. Next base: position 364,346 of record JAUMJK010000002.1, read on the forward strand.
CCTGTATTCTAGTCATTATGAACTTGCATATCTGTCCTTCTCGTGTCAGGGAAATACCAGTGTTGATGACAGGATGGCACAGGCTGATGTGGATAAAATACATTCTCGGAATTGATGCACATCGAGTTGCTCTGCGATACCGATGCTGATCTCATGTCCGAGGTTCCTCTTTTGCTTTCACAGGCCATCAGTTTCTCTTTCAGCTTGCTGACAACCGCTTCCCAAAACGTTTACCGTACAAGCTTATTAACATTAGAAAGCTTTTTTTAAGCCTCCTTTAAAAATTAAGGCTCAACTGAAACAGCCATAGATCTTAGTTCAGCAGTCACCCCTGTAAATATTTTGATGTAGCATAACCTTAAAGTGCTCCTTATTTTTAAACTGAACTTTTTCACAAAAACCAGGCCATGGCCCAGTTGATTCTGGGATTGTTTTGTTTTCGATGTGTTAGTCACGAGATTTAGTTATGACTCAACTTGTAAAGAAAAAAGCAGAAATGCACATAGCTGTTTGCATGAAGTAGGCACCACGCAGCCTAGAAGATTCATGAGACATACCCTAGTCCTTGGCTTCATTACAGAAAAAAAAGAAACACCCATGACTGAGGAGAACCTTATTTGGTTGTTGTGCATTTTCATTATCATTTTTCTTAATATGAAAACAGCAGATCTCGTTTCCTCATTAAAAATAGTGAGGGGGTTCTAATGGGATTGTTCCATTGTGGCATTGCTTAGTAAATTAAATACAAATCAGATATTTAAGTCAAGTCAAGTAAGGTGAAAGAGCTGTCAGAGGCACTTGATCATATTTTTGTGGTGTGTTTTATTATTTTCGACAGAAGAAATTACATTACACGTGTGCAAGCACATGACACGTGTGTGTTGCGGGACAAGCTACAAAGGAAACAAGAAAAGGATCACTGATACCAACTAATGACATTTACAATTTAGATTCAGTTTACTTCAAACCAGATTGAATTCATTATTTTTACCAGGGTGTAGCTCAATATTTTATTTAGTGTTCTTCTGTCTTAAATTTAATTTGTTTTCTTTCTTTCATTCTTGACAAAGACACCATCAAGTTGGTCTTGAGTCAGTGCCTTGTCTTACCTGGTAGGATAAAATATACATATTCCTGAGTCTTTCCTTGCTGTTCATCGGTGAAAATGAATAGGAATAACTATACATACGTCTACATAACTTTGAAAGTGTTTTATGCTGCTTCTTGTGTGTTTCAGCACCATATTAAATACATTCTTTAGCCTGTGATTTGCTTGGATTTTTTTTAATGATGTCTGAAATAGGCTCTGCTAGATGTGCTTGTTGAGCCTACTGTTAATTGTATACTATATATTTTGGGGATGAATTACCTGTTTTGGTAATTCACGAATGTTTTTGAGAACTTGACTGAAACAGTGTTGCTTAACTTCCAACTCGTTTCAGTTGAATTTTGCGTTCTCTTGGACAAATTTGAATGGATTTAATCTAGTTTTGGGATTTCTTGTCTAGCCAAGACACGTTCCTGGTTCAGAACGCCATTATTCAAAAATTCTGATTTACTTGTATGTTACTGTGCCAAATTTAGTTCATATAGAGTAATACTGTAATAATTGAAGACTCTTAATTCCTCCCACCCTACTATATCCTCTAGAATCATTAGCCAAAACAGCTACATTATCTGATAAGTTGATTTAGGGCTCTATACATGTGTTCATATAGCCATTTATCTCAACCCTTGCTGAGGAGACCTTTATTAAGCTGTGATGACTGCTGAATATGAAATGTAACCAAGATTATTTTTTATTCAAATATAATTTAAATATTCATCAAAGAGGAGTTATGCTTGAAACTGACAGAGACTATTAACATCAAAAAATATAATTAACTGCACTGGGTATCATGAAGCAGAGTTAGCCAAATAGCCGAGAGGTCTAATTGCTCTAGAGCCTGAGAAGCAATAGTTTTATTTTATACTGTTGCTGTGGAATTAATAGTGATGTGGTTTCCTATGTGAGGCAATTAAAAGCTGCCTGTTAAGGTTCATTGCACTATAGGAAATCCGCTGAACATCACTTAGTAAACAGAACTGACATGGAAAAGGTACATGAAGATCGGCAGAGCAGGGTAGAGATCGTAAATTAGGACAGATTAATATGAATTAACTATATGTAAGTAAATTATGAGTACTTTTTAGTGTTATAAAGCCATCGGTAGGATGAAAGTGCAAAGTTTTCCTTAGTAACACAAAGGAAATGGAATTTATTAAAGTGAAGCTGTTTAATTCAGAGGGAAGGAAGAGAAAAGTAACATAAGTTTAAAAATTAAGAAGTAGTTACAGAGTAGTAAAGAAATGAGCAGATCTCACATTCTGGAAATTTCCTTCTGCTGTAAGATAATGTCCTACTTACAATAAAAAGACCTTCTGACCTTTGTGGCTCAATTAAGCTCTTTAGTAGAATTCAACAAGAAAAAAACTTCTGTATTGAACCTCATAGATTCTGCCTGTGTTTAGACTGTACAGTCTAAAATGGGTTGACCATATTCATGGCATTTTGACATTAATGAGGTTGTTGAAATGGACGAATTTAAGGATCAAAGGTACAAACAATAACAGTATTTTACAGCATTTCTTTTTTTTCTTTCTAATAAGAAAATTGCAATCTAATTGCTCGCTAAATGGACCGTGATTACTGAAAGACATAGATTATTCCTCTCATTGTATTTCCCCATTTTTGAATTTTATTTTGTACTTATTGCAGAACAATAATTAGCCAAAACGCTATGGCCACAAATGAAAGGCTTAATTTTTTTTTTCTTTCGTACAATAACCGTGAAAGAACAGAGTCCACGTGTGTGTCCTTTTATTTAGCGTGTTGGTCAACTTCTGTGTTTGCAAGAAGCGATCTTAACGACGAATGTCACACTGATAAAATCACATCAAACAAAGAATTCAACTAGAATTCCTGTTTCGTATAAAGATTGGCTGCCTGTTTCATACATTATTTAGCATGCTTACCCTGTTTATATCAGTGACATAGGAGTGCGTGCGACTTTCTCGGAAGAGTACTTGTTTTGCCGCTTCACAGCACAGTGCCTTGTACTCCCAGGCTTGCACATGGTGTTAGCAGATATTTAAAGCACTTCAGCCTAACATTTTATAGGTCATGATGAACCGAGCCTATAAAACAAGCTACTGCAATGAAGTTAATGCAGTCTTAAGAGTGTTACATAGACCAAATACTCAGTATTCAGTGTATTTTTAGCCTGCTCCAGACGCGTCAGTGGGGAGGAAGGGTTCTTACCACGTAGAGTTTTTCCATGTCAGACCTGCTTTCTAATACACTTGTAGTGCAGGATCTTTACTACAGAGTTACTATGGAATACACTGGGTTTTTTTCACATTTTCACTGTAATATAGCAGCTGTTGAAACCGTTGAATTTCAATTTCTTCTAACACACGTACATGCAAAACACATCCTGTAACATTTCTAAAAGAAATTCGGTAGTAGAATCTTTTCATTAAGTAATGACTTAATAGTGAGCCCATGGTTGGACTCGATGATCCAGTGGGTCTCTTCCAACCTGGTTATTCTATGATTCTATCCCTGAAGTCATGCAGTTCCAACACCTTAGAGGAAGAAGTCTTATTTCTTAGTGACACTGAGTTATATATAATTTCTTCTGGCAAAATACATATCTTGCCATCGTATACTCAAAACCAACCTATACTAATTTCTTCGTAATCTGTCATCTTTATCCTTACTGTTCATTGCTTCTGGTGCTCTGTCTCTTCCAACCTGGTGATTCTATGATTCTGTGATCTGTATGACCAAGGACCAATTCTAAAATGTATGTAAACCACATTTTTTCAGCACTGTAAAATTGTTATATCACCACAACTCAGTTTCTGTTTCCTTTCCACTATTTAATACACTAATTTAGGCTGAGTTGTAAGCGTAACAATAACGTGACAGTTCTAAATCCATAACTTTTACCTGTTTACTGAATTTCTTAGTGTCATTGAACTCAGCTCTACTATTACAGTCCTGAATCATAGAATGGTAGAATCATAGAATCTCACCAGGTTGGAAGAGACCCACCAGGTCACCTAGTCCAACAATTCCCACCAATCTCTAAACCATGTCCCTCAGTACCTCATCCACCCACACCTTAAACACCTCCTGGGAAGGCGAGTCAACCACCTCCCTGGGATGCCATTGGCCTTCTTGGCCACCTGGGCACATTGCTGGCTCATGTTCAGTCACTGTCATCTAACATTCCCAGGTCCTTCTCCTCCTGGCAGTTTCCAGCCAGGCTTCTCCCGGTCTGTAGCACTACTTGAGGTTGTTGTTCCCCAAGTGCAGGACCTGACGTTTGGCCTTGTTAAGCTGTAGGTGTTTTCTCATCTGGGATGCAGTAGCACTGGTATTGCCTTCAGTAAGTTATTCTAGTGCCAGCATCACTGGTGGGTACGAAAAACAAAATTTACTTTTTATGTTTAACTTTCTTAGATAATTTTGCTGCCTTTGCGACAGAGATACAGCAAAAAAACCACCTCCTGGAGTCGTGTTTGAAACAGGAGCACTTTGGGTAATGTGCTGTAGACAGAACACATCTGAGTTAGTACTCAGATATCACGAATGCCATCAGCAATGCCGTGTTGCCTTCTTATCAGCCACTTCCTGCTGTCAGCCCAGCGCTTATTCCAATAGGAAAGGATTTGCATCAAATGTAATACAGTATTATGTGTGGCTACCATGGGGTTTTTAATTGTGCAGGCACATGAGACTCCTTCAGTGGTAGACAGTTTGATAAAAGGATTAGATCATGAATATTTTTGACAATTAAAGATTAGCCGTGTGTTGGCAGAGTCAAGCCAGTGAATTTTCTGATGGTTTTTTTTTGACATAGGTGAAGCTGCTAGACTTGCGTAAAACCAACCACGGCGTGTGCAGGGTTTTTGAGGATGTAGAAACAAGCCAACAAAACCAGCCCCCTAAACTCCGTTAGAGTGAAAAATTCCTGAAATGAGAGAGCGCACAGCTCAACTCAGTAACTTAAATCCCTTGACTTCAAATCATTAAGAAGGAAGTGGGATTGTGCTTTCCAAGTCAGAGCAGAAGGATACTTTTGGAGAGGAAGCCCTGTACCTAGAAGCCCTGCAAGCTTTCCAGATGATAATTAGATCCAGACATCACTGTGGGTAATGAATAGCAGTGCTTTTATGACAGACATTCCTCTCAGAAGAGAAGAAAGTACTTGTACTGAGGACACGCAGACACATTTTAATAGGAAATGACACCACTGTTCCAGAGTTGTTGAAGGACTTACCAAGGGGCAGCGCTTCTGGAAAAAATTAGCAGATGAAATAAGAAAAGTTGTAATTTTATTAGTAGTTATCACTTAAGTATATATAACTTTAGAGCTTTGAAATCCGCGTTAGAAATGATGAGAAAAAGGACTGTGTATCATCTTGTTAGCAGATTGCACTCTTGTACATCTTGTAAAATAACCACGTCGTCTTTTGGCCTCTTGCTCAGCATTTTGCTCCAAGTTCTGTTGAGCTGTAGAAATGAGTCACTCTGCAACCCTGTGGAATTGGTAGATATGCAGCATTGGGCACACGGCCTCTGTTGATGAGAATTATAACCCAAAAAGGGGATATTCCCTGAGGCGAGTTTACAAAAAACAATTTATTCTTTTTTTCACCCTGTAAAACTCATCGTACATGCAGGATCTCTTGCATTATTACGAACTTTAATCCTCTGAGTGGGTAATTAACGGACCAGAAAAGCCATTTGTGGAAAGGAAGAGCCATAAGGGTGAAAAATATTTCTCTGCTGAATGATCTTTAAGGAGTAAATAATTACAAGAGTGAGAGGTTTGGGATGACCAATCTAAATCTGAACATAATTAGGATGAACACAGTTTGAAAATCGAAGCAGTTGGCATGTGCAACAATTCTCATATCAGAAGACTAATTAAATATTTAAAAGCCCAAACCCCCTCACTATTCGCAGAAAAATAACCTGCCACAAAAGGGTCTGTAACTTTGCGGATAATTAGGGAGGGTTACAGGGGGAAAAAATCACACATTGACTCCAAGGTTCTGCAAGGTCACGTCTTATTATGGTGTATCTTCTATATGGTCTGATAACAAGTTTCTTGCTAATTTAATCTAAGTAGGGCATCCCGTAGTGATTTCCCATTTCCCTGGTTAAAAATGTGATTGTGTTTCTACGTACAAACTGCAATAGGTGAACATTTTTATAAATAATTGCTCGTAATTGATACAGGCTATAATATTTTTTAATTATTCCAGGGGAATGCATGTGTTAAAGTGCAGGGAGGTTTGCCCCCACCACACTCCCCATTTGAAATTGTCCTCACCCTGCCTATTGTAGGGGGAAACCAAAGGACCCAGTGAAATTATTTTGCCTCTGTGGCCAATTCTGTAGATGAGGAAATCTAACTTTCCTCCTAGAGCTGAGATATATTTATGGTGAAGATGCATTTCTGCAAACAGAAGAGCTGTGTAGAACTCCAGAGACACGTAGCGAGTCAAGCTGAGTTTGCATTTTGTATCAGAAATGGTGCGACCAGCAGGGCCAGGGAGGTGATTCTCCCTCTGTACTCAGCACTGGTGAGGCCGCTCCTTAAATCCTGTGTTCAGTTCTGGACCCCTTACCACAAGAAGGATGCTGAGGCTCTGGAGCGAGTCCAGAGAAGAGCTACGAAGCTGGTGAAGGGGCTGGAGAACAGGCCCTATGAGGAGCGGTTGAGAGAGCTGGGGGTGTTTATCCTGGAGAAGAGGAGGCTGAGAGGAGACCTCATTACTCTCTACAACTACCTGAAAGGAGGTTATGGAGAGGGAGGAGCTGGGCTCTTCTCCCAAGTGACAGGGGACAGGACAAGAGGGAATGGCCTCCAGCTCCACCAGGGGAGATTTAGGCTGGATATTAGGAGGAAGTTTTTCACACAGAGGGTCATTGGGCATTGGAATAGGCTGCCCAGGGAGGGGGTTGATTCACCTTCCCTGGAGGTGTTTAAGGCACAGGTAGATGAGGTCCTGAGGGACATGCTTTAGTGTTTGGTAGGAATGGTTGGACTTGACGATCCGATGGGTCCCTTCCAACCTGGTTGTTCTACGATTCTATGATTCTATGAACTGGAGTTCCAGTCAAAGTGTGAGTAGAAAGAGTGTACAAGTCTTCCACATTTCAGAAACTACAGTAACAAATCTGTCATTTAAGCTACCTTGTTTTAATGTTGAAGTGGGTGATTTTTTTAAAATTTATTTAAGTTTTGTGCAAATTAATGTGAAGGCTAAAGCTACACGTTTTCAATATTGCAATTCTTCATTTAATAATGACTCAAGCTGTCTTAAATTACATAACTTTTAACTACACTATGAATATGCTGAACACCGAGCCATGAATAAAAGTGATCGACAGTCCTGTTAAAAAGATTTTTACAAGATTTTTACCCTTATCCTGTGCTTTCTACCTCAGTATCTTCTGAAAGTCTGTTGCGGTGTTATGCCTAGGGATCGGATGTTGTGCTTTAGGATTTTCCCTTGGCTTTTCTATATACTTTTCTCTAGCTCCATGCCTCAGAAATAAATACCCCTTCCTGAAGCTCTGTGGATGAGGTGCTGAGGGACATGGTTTAGTGTTTGATAGGAACGGTTGGACTCGATGATCCAATGGGTCTCTTCCAACCTGGTGATTCTATGATTACCAAACCCTCTTTTTCTCCCCTGAAACCTGCTCAACCCACCAGGCTGCGCTCACGCTCGCTCGGTGTGAATAATCTGTGTAAACTGCTCAGACATTATACTGCTGCACTACCGAAGTTTTCATTAGTAAATAAGCGTAGCCGCAGGCTACTTATTTTGTCTAAATGGTGAAACATTTAATTGGATCTTTAGAACTGGTTCCGTTTCAGCAGTGCAGATCTGGTTGGCTTGGTAGGTGCACGAAGACATACGCTGTCTTTAATCCCCTGCTCCATTTTGCTTGCTAATATACGTGGATATACGTAATACAACAAGATTATGAGTATTACTTGATTTCTGTTTCGTCTTCCTCAGGCGAGGTTGCGTTAGGAACATTTTCTCCAAAAAACAGGTCTCTTCTGCTTCGTAACTCTACAAGGTTTGGGTTTGCACCTACGCAAACCTCACCAGGAGATTATTCCATTTGCTTTGCACGCCTCATCACATCTTTTGCTACCTGGTCTCCCTGCCCTCTCTTTACAGTCATTTCCTCACAAGTTCGGGTAATTCCAGTAGGACTTTCCTATGGAAAGAAATGGGGATAGAAAGATAGGGTTATAAAAGCACTTAAAAAACCACCAAGAGAAGTCAGGAGTTATGTATTACACTGTCATCTACATTTCCTTTTTCTTCTTTCTCCCCCCTTCCCTATTTTATCTGATCCTTCCTTTTCAGGTTAGTAATAAACCCATAGTAATGACCTTTATACCCGTAAACAAAGTGCTGGAACAAGGGAAAAATATCTCTGATAGCTTAGATGTGAGGAAGTGAGAAGATTTGTCTTTTTAACAGTGACTGCTTTGAACTTAGAGCACATGAATACTAAAAGGCAAATTTAATACTAAATGTATTAAAATCGTAACAAGAGGTTGAAAGCACGAAATATCTATTAAATGACTTTGCCACACAAGCCCGATATGCATTTGTTGATTGTGAATCAGACTAGGAAATCCTAAGAAAGGGCCTGTGGGAGCTGCATGTTTCCTATTTTGTTTTAGTGTCTCTTTGGAGTTTTCATCCTTAATTCGTACCCTTAGAGTCCCACCAGATGACGTTGTCTAAAGAAAACACAGTTAAGCATTATTGCGTATTTATCGGGCAAATGGAAGCAAAACTATATTGCACCTTTTTCTGCAGTATTAATTATACACTCTGGCTTCCTTATGTCCTTTTTACTGAGTAATTAGGAACATTAAACAATCATCAATATTATACTTTAAAAGAAAATCGAACCAATTTTCTCAGTCACCCCCAAATATTTCCCATCCAGGTTTATTGCTGCAGTGGTCACATTGCCAAGTCCATAGCAAAATCCCATGGATGGGATGTGGATTTTCCAACCAGTTTCTAGCCTGCTCTGCTGCTTTAGCAGTCACCAGAGGATCTCCAAAATCGAGACACAATTCTTTTGTCCAAATTCTGCTTTCATACCTGCTCATGTGTCTCTCATTTCTTTCTTGGATTATGAAAACTACCACCCTAGCACACTAAATCTGTTTTCCCTTTGAAGTGGGTAAAATAAGTTGCATTTTCTTTCTATTTGCTTGTTCTCCCATAACAGTTTTAAAGATTCTAACTTGAAAATATTTTTTAGGTAAGAAGATCTACCAACATGGAATCCTGGAGTTTTAAAAAACCAGTTGAGGGAAGACCTCATTGCTCTCTGTAACTACCTGAAAGGAAGTTGTGGAGAGGAGGGAACTGGGCTCTTCTCCCAAGTGACAGGGGACAGGACGAGAGGGAATGGCCTCAAGCTCTGCCAGTGGAGGTTTAGGCTGGACATTAGGAAAAAATTTTTCACAGAAAGGGTCATTGGACACTGGAACAGGCTGCCCAGGGAGGTGATTGAGTCACCTTCCCTGGAGGTGTTTGAGGGACGGGTGGATGAGGTCTTGAGGGACATGGTTTAGTGTTTGATAGGAATTGTTGGACTCGATGATATGGTGGGTCTCTTCCAACCTGGTTGTTCTATGATTCTGTATTGTCTGATCTTGATGGACGTGTGACTCTGTAGGGGTATGTGTACTAGCTTCCTGCAGAGATAGGCTAGTGCTACTGCAGATGGGGAAGAGCTACGGATATTGGAGTGATGGCTGAGCAGTGCTGCTTCAAAACAGGGCTTTATAGCATGTCTTGGGGGATTTAATGGACTTTTTTCAGACTTTGGTTAGACCCAGTTTGCTGTCTTATTCAGTGTCAGTATGTAGTGATGTGTTTCTTGTGAGGTGACCTGAAACTCAGAATTTCAATACATTGCTTTAACTTTACCTACTGTGTCCTGTCTGTGTGGATACGTGTGTACCTGAATGCCCCTGAAGTAAAATCTCTGTTCTCTGACTGTATTTACTGTGAGACCCTAGCCCAGGTTGCCCAAAGAAGTCACGGATGCCCCATCCCTAGAGGTGTTCAGGACCAGGTTGGATGAAGCTTTGAGCAACCTGATCCAGCGAGAGGTGTCCCTTCCCATGGCAGGGGGTTGGAACTGGGTGATCTTTAAGGTCCCTTCCAACCCAAACTGCTCTGTCACTCTAGGATTATTTTCCATGTAAGTTCTGCGTGTACCTGATAGGAGGTTGTGGAGAGGAGGGAGCTGGGCTCTTCTCCCAAGTGACAGGGGGCAGGACAAGAGGGAATGGCCTCAAGCTCCCCCAGGGGAGATTAGGCTAGAGATTAGGAGGAGGTTTTTCATGGAAAGGGTCATGGGGCACTGGAATAGGCTGCCCAGGGAGGTGGTTGATTCACCTTCCCTGGAGGTGTTTAAGACACGGTGATGCCTCGATGATCCGATGGGTCTCTTCCAACCTGGTTGTTCTATGATTCTACTTTTGAAGACTGAATTAATAAATCATAGCATTTAAGTAATACCTAACAGCTTCATACACATGTTACACTGAGTTTAATAACAGGAATGGAGGTCTAGTAACGATGCATCCAGAAGCAGAAGCACCTCTCACGTGGCAGCTGTAGACCATTAGGAATACACACGTTGAGGCAGTAATTTGCTCTGGGTAAAGCGATTCGGGAATTTTTGCAGTTCAGAATATGCTGGTTTTAGAAGTCAGCACACGAAGTGTAGGCATCCCACACTCCCATCTCTTTTTACTCCGACTGCAGCTCACCCAGGGTGAATAAGGAACAAGAAGACCATATGGAGTATGCGGTGCTACAACCGAGTTTACGTGCTTCAAGTGGTGTTTAAGCAGGTTGCTGCAGGCGATGAGCAGGAACATGTCATCATGCTTGCTTTTAAGTATTTAATCAATATGCTGAAAGCGAAGTATTGTCAGATCTGGCTTAAAAGTTTCAAACCCTACCAAGATAGATTTTTCAAATGTATTGACAATTTTATTAAAAATTAGTTTTATTTATTAAATGTGTCTTCAGACCAGATCTTTTTTCTTCTTTTTATAGTGAAGTGCGCAACTGTTTTCAGTTTGCCAGTTTTGCCCTACCTAATGAAACACTTTCAATCACAGGAGTGGAGCATTAGGAATATCTGAAATTGTTTTACTTGCCCATTTCTGACTAGACACTAACCCATATCCTTTCCGAAATAACACAGTATTTCATTTATGTTGCTGCCTTTGCCACTGTTATGTATGCAAAACAGAAACATTTGAAGGATAAATTGTAATTTATCCTAGATACCTTAATGGTTGGACTCAATGATCTGATGGGTCTCTTCCTACTTGGTGATTCTATGATTCTATTTTTATGCGACTGATGTGAGTCACCATAATGATAATATCTTCTCTCAGTCAGTCATAGAATCCTAGAATCACCAGCTTGGAAGAGACCCACTGGATCATGAGTTCAACCATTCCTATCAAACACTAAATCATGTACCTTAGCACCTTGTCCACCCGTCCCTTAAACACCTCCAGGGAAGGTGACTCAACCACGTCCCTGGGCAGCCTGTTCCAGTGCCTAACGACCCTTTCTGTGAAGAATTTTTTCCTTATGTCAAGCCTGAGACTCCCGTGGTGGAGTTTTGATCCATGTGATGCTAACGTCTTCCCAGAATCCGATTCTCTGATTCCAGTATTGTACTTTCTGGTCCAGTCGTGATACATTGTGTTTTTCATTTTAACGCCGGAGTATTTGTTCAAGTCCATAGATTTTGCATTTTTAATCTTCCTTAGAACAGTGGTGAATAATGGCCCTTGGCAGGAGATAATGAAATTTTCTTAATTTATACTTTCAAGCAGAAGCTTCAATTGAAAATGGCATCCTATGGCCTGGAGACACAGCTCTAGTGCAAGTTTCAGGGGAGCTATAATAATAATGCAGTGCCAGCGGTGACGGGGAATGATAGGACAGTGAAGAAGTAATTTAAGAAAGAAAAGAGAATGTACCAAAGCTTTATTGTAGCATATCTAATGATCTGCTGAAGATTCCCAATAGCTTTTGGAGCATGACAGGAGAAACTAATGTTATCTTGCCAAAACAGAAGCCCCTGCTTAATCAGCAGAACGAGATTATTGATTAAAACACCTCACACAATAGATTGCACGTGGAACCTCATCTCCATACGTCGTACGTGGAAAAGTGCAATAATGAGCATAAGAAAATAAAAAAAAAAGAGCAAAAGCAATTTGTTGGGAATTGTACAAGTCAAGATTAGAGTTGAAATGCAAACAAATTATCATGGGAAGTAGAGCTGCCCTTAAAGCTGAGCGCAGGAGAGGCTGGATGCAGCAGGGACGTTGCTACCTTAGGAGCAGAGGGTACTTGCTAACAGCCCTGCTGGAGCTGCTTTACTTTCCTCTTCTTTTTTTTTTTTTTTTTTTTTTCTGTCTGTATTCATCTGAAATGTGAAAGGGCCATTCCTCATTTGCACAGTCGTCTTCCTGAGGTGAAAGGAGTTCAGACATTGTACTGTAACTGTTAATTAAACACTCCATTTGATTTTTAGATTACTCTTTAAGTGATGCATCTGCTTTATGAAACCGTAACCTTTCTTCATTCATACCACAATAGTGAAGAAATGAGCGTTAGAGTATACAATTGCTCCTTGTATTCAAGAGAATAGTGATACTTCCTACAGTTTCCCTTGCAAAATTCTTGCTGCTTCTAGCACAGGAACCAGAATTATCTTTACTTTACTGCTACAGTTAGTCTTTTCCTAACTAGGGCTCCGAATGTAATGTATTTTTTACTTTTCCTAAATCAACTGTTAGTGAGTTTGTATAGAGTTCTTTGCAGATCTGTTTTGTTTCCTTGTATATCACACAGTCATTGTATTATAAATCTTTGTGAATGTTGTGAATGTCTGAAGTGTAAAGACATTATTATGGTTGGACTCAATGATCCGATGGGTCTCTTCCAACCTGGTTGTTCTATGATTCTATGATTTCTCAGTCTGAGATATGAATTTTAAGATTGTACGTAGAAAACTAGAAAATTTGCATATTTCAACATTCACTAGGAAAATATGCTGGTAGGTAGATTACAGAACACTTATATAGTGCTTTAAAACTACCGAAAACTAGGTAACAGACACCAAAACGCTGAAGTGTTTTGATTCAACTTAAATTTGGAGAAGTTGGAGCTGGTCTGTGTCATGTATATGGTTGGACTGGATGATCCGGTGGGTCTCTTCCAACCTGGTTGTTCTATTATTCTGTGCCTTCCTTGCAACAATTCCGGGAGTTTGAATGGGTGCACTGAACTATCAGTATATTGTCTAGAAATATTGACAGTGCTTAAAATGAATGAAAGCTTTTAAGTTATTTGCCAGTTAAGGGTTTTGAGGTTTGGATTTCCCCCCACCCAATAGTGTTTAGGCCAATTTGCAAATTGTTAGGAACTTTATTTCCACCTTCGTCTTGTTTTGGAGAATCCCATGAATTGACCACAGTCAGATGAGGCTTATCCATTATTAAAAGGAATGAAAATGGGTCAAGGATTGAGTTGAAGGCTGGAACAGCGTAATGTCCTCTTCTTTGGGCATTAGTGTTGCTAAGTGTAGGAGTTTCTCAAAATTCTGAAGCTCTGATATGGCAGTAATAGCTTTGATAATCCGAAGCCACAAAACCTACTGTTTAGAGCTATTTTATGGAAAGTGGAAAATCTTTTGTTCTGCGTACCACAGAATTCAGTGCTTCTTGTCTTAAAGAATCTCAACTGAAGCCTTTATCCCTTTGTAAAATGGTCTTTGCAGGCAGCAGCAGAACTCTAGGCCAGTAGCTAATAGAGGAGTTGATGTCCCTGGCTTTACAGGCAAAAAAACGGTGCAGCAGACAGAGGACTTTCATTTATCCAGAGAACAAATCGTGGTAGTGTAAATTCCCTGAATTACTTGTCTCTGAACTGGTTTTACAAAGTCCATTTACTCCTCATCTCTTCTTTGTAACTCATGAATTGGGACTGACAGCTGCTGGAGTTGCTGTGGGGTTTTTTGAAGGTTTCACTGGAACTGAAATTCAAGCACTAACTATAAGAAAGTTACTCGAATGTCGACTTTTTAAAATGTGAATGTCTTAATCAGGTGTATTTAATTTGAAATCTTAGAAGTGAATAAAAATCAGGACCTCATATAAAAATTACTCGGGTTTTATAAAATGCAGCCAGAAATGCAGCAAAATAAGTGATTTGAATGTAAAGAACTACAACTTAAAGCACAAATCACATAACAGAATCACAGAATGATTTGGATTAGAAGAGACCTTAAATATCATGCAGTTCCATCCCCATTGACATGGACAGGGACACCTCCCACTGGATCATGTTGCTCAAAGCCTTATCCAACCAGATCTTGAGCACCTCCAGGGATGGAGCATCTGTGACTTATCTGGGCAACCTGTGCCAGTGCCTTACCATTCTCACAGGAAATAATTTCTTTCTAATATTCATTTATCTAAGTAATTTCACTTCTTGGGGAGGTGGTGGTCCATTTCCTCTCATTCTATCACCACATGCCATTGTAGAAGGTCTCTCCCCAGCTTTCTTGTAGCCCCCTTCAGGTGCTGGAAGGCTGCCATGAAGTCTCCCGAGAACCTTCTATTCTCCAGACTGAACAACCCCAACTCTCTCAGCCTGTACTCATAGCAGAGGTGCTTCGGTTCTGTAATTATCAGCCTTATGAGGCTAGGAATAAGCAGCTTAAAAGAAAAAAAAAAAGGACAAAGAAAAGAATTAGCTGATAAAATCAGAAGATGACTTTGTCTTGGAGTTTGCTCAGCAAGAGGCACAGTATGTCCTGACCAGATCTGTGCTAGTTTGATTAGTATATAAAGAGGAAAATGATCTATATCAGAATTCCTCAAATGCGCTTGCTCTACCTTTTATGAGGTAGCAGTGACTTATTCTTATACCTGTTGGCAATGTACAGCTGTGGAAAGCCGTTGATACAGGGTAGATGGTTTTAACTTGGGATGCGTTATTCAGGGAGTGTGGGAAGTAGCAGAGCAATAGAGAGGTTGATGTACAGCTCGAGTCAAAGGCTAGACTATTACTTAAGTTCAGACTTCTGTTATTCAGTTTGCTGACAAACAAAACTAACCCCTGAGAAGATCAGCCAAGCTCTTTTTCTTTTAGTCATGAAACTCCCTGACCTTCTGCATTTTTTTGCCTTCCACTTCCTCCTGACTGCTATTTCTGTATTACAGTTCGATCGTCTCTTCAGGGTTAGGTGGTTGTTTTTCAACTTTTAACTTCCAAGGTAATATTCTTTTATTCCTGGAAGAATATGAGTTGTCGTCTAAAATCTCATCGTTATTACTAAAACTTTAAAAAAACATTAAATTCAGTAGACCCTCATGGTTAGGGGCATTGTAATAAAGTTCTTTTTTGTATCAAAACTCATTGGCTTCCATCATTAAGCAAACCATATATATGTTTCAGTATTTAATCTCCTCTAAAATACATTTTGATTAATTTTCTTGAAATTCTACTTTTTAACTGTTCTTCTTATTTCCTCGGACAGTCATTCTTTACCGCTTCCTGTAACCTTACAGAGGAGGCTTAAGAGTTCTACCAGTTGCTCCTAAAATAATTAAAATGGAAATGCTAATGCCCTTTCTCTACAGTAACTCTTCCAGCCAAAATAATTTCTTTGAGTCACAACAAAAATCTCTGAGACGTAAACTCATTCGGCAGTATGTATAGGTCTAAAGATGGAGAGAATCGCTGATTTGTGTTATTGCGCAGTACTAAATACTACATTTTTTCATTTTATGTAATCTTCGCATTTTTCTTTGGCTTTATTGAAAATAGTATCAAATAAGTACATATGTGGGACAGCTATCCCAGCAGTAGAAACGAGAGATGCCTGAGATAACATCCATCTCCAAATTTAAAAGTATAAAGCCTGAACTGAAATATTTTCTTTATGGACTTTGGCTGATATAATGTTAATTAAATCTGTTGTCTTATGGATTGGACTGCCTGAGTGTGAAGTGCGTTAACGCTGTATATAGTACTTTAGTATGAACTTGCAGATTAAATGTAGTTTTAAATTAAGCAACTTGCTTTCTTTTCCCATTACAGGTGCAACAACCGAACACAATGTATAGTAGTTACTGGGTCTGATGTGTTTCCTGATCCTTGTCCTGGAACATACAAATATCTAGAAGTTCAGTATGAATGTGTTCCTTACAGTAAGTATAATCTTTTTTATTCTTGCTCACTTCCTCTGGCCCTCACAATTAAAGCTGGAATGCTGTTACATGGAAAAGAAGCATATGTTTATGGCCCACAGACCCATTATGCATGCAGAGCACTTGCAGACTAGGGCCTCCAATTAGCTTCACGAAGTGTGGAAGGAAGCCATAGTGCGATGCTGGCCAAGTGTCTGTCTGTGTTCTTAAGTGTTTGGCTTTTAAGGCTACTGTTTTTCCAGAAAACAAACTCAAATTAGCTATTCAGTAGGCCAGATAGAAATTTGTACTTTTGCCCGCTACCAGTTGCTGACAAATTGGCTTGGCTCACAGACTTCTAAAGCAGGAATTGACTTCAATTTTAATCACGATCTACTTGAAAGGCTACCTGCTGTCGTGGCGACGGTGGTTGCACAGCAAAACCCAGCGCTGACACTCGCAGGCAAATGCCCCAGTTGGGGGACGTTGTAAGAGGACTTGGTGCTTCAGGGGCACGTTAAACGTGAACACGGATCCAGAGTGAATAATTAATAAGTTACTCAAACTCGGTTCTTGAAAGCAGTGGGTAAGAGAGTAAGAAAGAAGTGTTCACTTTTAATGTAAAGCGAAAATATGAATTGTGTCTTGACTCAGCTGCTAAAACAGAACTTTGTACTGAAAACAAAATACTGAAATCGTATAGAGGTGGACACGTGAAGTTGTAGCTGCTTCAGCAGTTTTTTTACAGTCTTCTTTCTAACGCTATAAGTCAGTAGCTTTAGACATACTTCTTCTTTCCTTGCAATAATTAATGCTTTTTTTTTCATTGACACATGTGCATGTTTATGAAAGTTCTGCAGATTCGACACTTTTAACTGGTTTTGCTTTCTTGTAAGGTCATTCTTTGCAGTGGCTTCTCCCTCGTCCAGTAACTCAAGAGAGAAATAGCTGTGTTTGCAATGGAATTTGAGCAGTTCGCTGATTGTACCCTTAAGTTATTATGAAGCGTGAATTTCTTGATCTGCAGTAATCCTTAACCAAAGTCATATTTTCTGTTGGTACAGGAAACAGGCCAAGTCTGACATGCAAAAACACTGTGGTGACAGTATATATCCAAAAGGGAAGGAAATGAGTTCTGGCATAAGCAAAGCTATGTCAAAACTGTCCGCACTGTTTCCTAAAATTTAGACTTCTTAAACTGAAATCCTGCTCTGTACTGCTTCCCCATGTTGAACCTGCACTGTTGTTAAAGGCCAAACACGAGATCATCTGTTTTTCCTTCATTTCTGCTGTGTCATTGTGAAATGGTTGCTTGCTGATTTTTTTCCCGTGCCGTTTGTAGGACTGGAAGCTCACTGCATACAGGGATCCCTAGTTCCATTCCTCCTGTGTGTAGTATCGGTGGCTTGTTGTAACCGTTCTTCTTGTGCCACTTTTGAGGAGTGATGTCTTACCCCCATCTAACCAAAGTTTTGTTCCACCAAGATCCCTTCTACTTTAGCGCTGTTTTCCTTCCCAAATTCTCAGAAAGAGGGCAGCGCATCTGATTCCAAATCATGAGGTCAGTCAAATGGCAAGAGGTGGCATTTCCAGTTCCAGTAGGCTAGCTCGTAGAGAAAAAGTGTAACGCAAATAATGCTGAAATGTAACTTTTTATGCCGTTTTAGGAAGAGAAGTGTGGATATGTTCTACCAATTGGGTATTGCTATCTACAGGAATCTTTTCTTTTCCAGTTTTCTGAAGTATAGTGCCACAGCGCGGCCTGCCCTGTACTCTAACGTGTAGCTATTCTACTTCTAAAATGTTTATTTTTGTGTGCTGTCGATTGCATTGGCCTGCCCTTTGAATTATGTAATTCTGTGTCTATCGTAACTCAGGATTCTGGATACTTCTTGTCTTTCAAAGCCTAAAAGTTTTGGAGTTTGTCAACTGCAGCATGTACAGTGATGACACTGGGCCCAGTTCCAGAGCTGTAGGAGGCATCACCTGTCATTACCAGCAGTCATCCAAAAAGGTTGCCAGTTACTAAAATCAGTTTTGAAGTTGAATTTCAAGCCACGTTGTGCTTCAATAGCCATTTTGATTGTTGATCATCTTTCTTCCGTGTCCCACAAAGCCTATCCTGGTGTTCTTCCAAGTCTCTGGGGGTTTTTTTAATGCCTGATAAACTCCAGGTATCAAGTTTTATTTTGTTTTCTCTCTTTCTTGTTCTAGTGCTCCATATCTAAATGTATGGAATGACTGAAATCCCTAGGTTTGCAAATAGCAGCTGTGCCAGCCTGAGAGACTTGTTAGGAGGGTGGGAAAGGCTTTTGTGGGTCTAGGATCACACTTAGTGATCTCTGCTCTTCTAACCAAAATTCAGTTGTGGCTCTTAGTTTCTCTGAACTTCAGTAATTGCAAGACTGTCAAATTTACCTCCTCATGGCACCTTTCAGTCCATGAGAGATTACTAAGAGCACCGATACCAGGTTCCATGGTAAAAGTTTGGAGTTCTTACACACCGGAGTTGGTGTCACCCATGTACACGATGCAGTTTATGAGCTCCTCTACATCTTTCTGACCTCCAGAAATACTTAGCTGCTTTGCTGATCATATATATTGATTGTGCTTTTTCTGGGATCTGTATTCAATCACCCTAATAAGAAAGTACTTAATGGAAAGCTTCCTTTTTTGCATCTCACATTGTAGACCTGTTACTGATGTTTTTCTGATCCTCTTCAGTTAAAAAAAAAAATCTATTGAGATAATCAGTTGGATCTCCAACAAAACTAAAATTTTAGACAAATTTGATAGTATTCCTTTGTCCTGAAATAAGAGTGTTATCGATTAAATTACAAAGAAATTGAGAGTCCCATACTTGACATTTCTCTCAATTGTGCTGCACAGTGTATGTTGACACTTGAACCGAACAACAGAAGTTGGCCCTTTCGTAAAGAAGAACATCAAAAGCACCGTTTTTGTACATCTGTGCATTTTTATTCTAAGCCTTTTTTTTGGACTCTAGAATTCAATAGAAAAACGGTCTAAAGTGTTTTATTCTCTCTCTGTCTGTATTGATTGGACTTTGCAGCATTTGTTTATTTCAATAAGCCCATCTGTCCCTGAAAAATGTACAGCTGTACACCAATGCATGCAGAGCAGACATGCCAGGAACGATTTCAGTTATCCCTATCTTTTTTCCCCGCTCTCCTTTTATTAATTCTGAGCAGGTACGATATCAATATTGCTCTTTGGTGGGGAATATACTCACACTTAAAACTTTGCAAACAAAGTCATTAACACTGATTGTGAAACCCCAGAATTCACCTCGGAATCCATCTCTTCTGTTTACTCGGATAACTCAAGAATTACAAATTGCAGAAAAGCAAGTGTTTTACCTAAAGATGTATAAGTGAACAAAGGCTGGAAAAGCTACTGCTCGTTTTGAGAACATCAACCCCCTTCCCACTCCCCCATTAAGTTTTGCAATTATTCCCCGAAGAAACACTCGATCGGCTCAGCCAATAGCAGTCGCTCAAAATAATCATATGTAATTTTGTTAAATGAAACTGAAAATCCAGAACTTTATAGGAAGCACGCAAACACATTCTTCAGGATAATACCGTAATACTGAAAATGTAATAGCTGTGCAAATAGTTTCGATACACTGCCTCGGTATCAGCAGCTTCTGTTGCACAGATTTGTACATCTGTCATTTTCCAGGTCATTTTCTGCATTTAAGGGAGAGTACTTCAAAGGCTACTGAGTATATGAAATAGATTTTATTGCAAATAATTATCGGAAAGCTATTTACTAGCCGGACTTCAGCTCTATGTCTTCCTGTAATGTGTTCCTTAAAACTTCCTTGGGGAAAAATTGCTGTAGTAATATAACTTGGTTAATCGGGTGCAGTTTATATTTTCCATGTGTGGTAGTGGGGTGGGAATCTGTTTCAAACACTTAGTATGACTGTCCTTGCATACTAGCTTGCTGTTTCGGGCTTAATCGATGATGCTGGAGAATATCTGAATGAGCTAAATGTTAATTTTTTTTCCTTCTCCTTTTCCTCTTGCTTACTGTGCTTTTGCTTCTTTTTTCTAGATGTTTTTGCTTATTCCTTCTAGTCTGGTTTTGCAGTTGTAGACTAAGAAGTGGCCAAAGGTCTCAAGATTAACATTCAGCAAAACAAATAAAGTAAAGCCTAAGGAGAGCTAAAGGATGCAAGCTGCTTTCTTTACAAGAAAGAAAAGCAGAGGGATCTCGGGGGCAAATCTGGTGGAAGGTTTAATGATCACACATACAAACCGATATGACTTGCTATATACTGCATTTTGCATTTCTCTTTAATTAATATAGTGTGTATATGTGCACTGGCACATATATGATAAAATAATGTGTCACTTAAAAAAACCAACTTGATAGCATTATACTTTGAGAGGAAGAGTGTGTCTAGCATGCATTAGTAAAGTCATTCATTATTTATTCAGGTTCACTAAGTGAAACTACATGTCAACATATCTGTATTGCCTCCTTAATCTACTCAAATGATTGATCCATGTTCACTTGTGTAACCGTAGAATCTCTCTCCTGCTAGGTTTTCCTGTTGTCTGTTTCTCTTTATCCAATATAGTGCAGTTCTTGTTCTCCCTATATTTAGCGTCTGTTACTAATTTTAATCTTTAGATTAATAGTCAATTTATGTTAACCTTCTTTCTTTTTTCCTTGCACTTTTTTATTTTTCTTCCGATGCTTAAAATAGAAGTGGAGCAAAAAGGTAAATAATGTACACAGTCCAAACCCCAGCTCCTTGTTATGTGCCTTATGGATGTTAACCTCTTCCCTTCCCCTCCCCACAACACTCTTATATTATGATAATCAGCAGGATCTCATAAGTACACCTCATAAAGAAGTCGACTGTTTGCAATAAAGTGACTTGGCTGCTTAAAGTAGGTGGCGGGGTATATAGTGTCTGAAATACTTGGGCTGGAGGGAAGACTCCCTTGCTTTTTTCTCTCCCTTTCTCTTTGTCTTTTTTTCCCCTCTCTCTCTCTCTCTCACCCTTGGGTAATTTCTTGTTAATCAAGTGTCATCTTGCCTGGCTTCCAGAACCCTCTCCATAGCATGCCATGGTTACAGGGTTTCCTGGTCTGTTTCATTCATTGCTTTGGTTGTGTTTTGTTTTCTCTGCTCCTAATTGCTTTCTCTATACACCTGATGATTGGTTTTGTTTCCTTTATTTTTAATCGAGGCACCTCCTTTTTCAGCCTCACCACTTCTTAAAGTTCGAAACAAGTCGTTGCGATATTTTTTTTTTTTTTTTTGGACTGAAATGACCCAGCGCACTGCTGCACACCAGTTAAAAGCTCTGGAGCGTTAATGCGGACTCAGTAAAAGTCTAAGACAAAAAAAATGCAAGAGTAGCTCTACATTTTCAGCTGTCTGTGTTTGCCATTGAGCCTTGGTCTGTACTAGTGAAAACACTTCCCATCCACTTTCCATACTGGTACAGCAAGAACATGGTAACTTTAAGAAAAGTGGATGATAAAGGGTGATAATTGCATTAATTTATAACATAAGGTGTAATCTAGTGCCAATTAAATTGATTTTTTTTCTTCCTGACACAGTCATTATGATTTACCTACCTTTTTGTTTCTTTTTCTTTTATTCTTTTTTTTTTTTTTGGCTTTTTTTGTTATGAGACAGTCTTAATTTGACTTAATTCTTGTCTTACTTCTCTCTGTGACTGTTAGTTTTTGTTTGCCCGGGGACGTTGAAAGCAATTGTGGACTCACCGTATTTATATGAAGCTGAACAGAAAGCAGGGGCTTGGTGCAAAGATCCTCTCCAGGCTGCAGATAAAATATACTTCATGCCATGGACTCCGTATCGCACGGATACTTTGATAGAATACGCTTCTTTAGAGGACTTCCAAAACGGACGCCAGCAGACAACCTATAAACTCCCAAATCGAGTGGATGGTACTGGATTTGTGGTGTATGATGGTGCTGTCTTTTTTAACAAGGAAAGAACTAGGAACATAGTCAAATTCGACTTGAGGACTAGAATTAAGAGCGGGGAGGCCATTATCAATTATGCGAATTACCACGACACCTCTCCGTACCGGTGGGGAGGAAAGACTGATATTGACTTGGCAGTTGATGAAAATGGCTTATGGGTAATTTATGCTACGGAGCAAAACAATGGGATGATCGTAATTAGCCAGCTGAACCCCTACACCCTCCGTTTCGAAGCCACCTGGGAGACGACGTACGACAAGCGGGCGGCATCCAATGCTTTCATGATATGCGGTGTCCTGTACGTAGTGCGGTCGGTGTATCAGGACAACGAGAGCGAGACCGGCAAGAACGCCATTGATTACATCTACAACACCAGGTTAAGCAGAGGAGAGCACGTGGACATCCCTTTCCCCAACCAGTACCAGTACATCGCTGCAGTGGATTACAACCCCAGAGACAACCAGCTCTATGTGTGGAATAACAACTTCATTCTGCGCTATTCTTTGGAGTTTGGCCCACCTGATCCTGCCCAAGGTAAGAGTTTGGTTTTCCTGTATGTTTAATTGTTTTGTGCTTCCATTCACTTAACTCTGTTGTGTCTTCGGTCTTAGACTTAGCAGAAAGGCAAGGAGGGGTTATTTGTCTATGCTATGTGGAGCTGTACAGTGTTACGCTGGTATGAGGCAAATTTGCAGAACCTGTGAAAAGAGAGAGATTGAGAATTACTTTATTTGACTTACAGCCTTGTGCTCTCTTTCCTTTTTATGCAAGTGTTTAGCTTTTCTGTGTCTGAGAATGAACTGAGCGGTTTTCATATACGTTGTACCATCAGTCAGTTTGACTTTCCGTAGCCAAACTGAGTTTGAGTTCGTTCACTCTGAGACAGAATGTTGTTCCCATCCATGTGGTGTTACCTACCTTCTGAATTGATTGCAACCTACATGCAGACCTTTTAACTTCTTGGCGCCAGCAGCTGAGAGCGATGCATACTGGGAGGTCTCGGAGGAGATGGATGGGGTTAATGTACAATACCAGGCGTAAATATTTTTCTGCAACCCTGTTTTCGCATCTTTTAATGCCAGCTTAGACAAGATTACCACCCGTCCTCTTAGCAGGTTTCTCAGTAAGTCCATTACAATTGCAATTAAGCTCACTTGAAGTTAGAATGACTGCCTGAAAGGAAAGGCAAGTGACTGGGAAAAGAGGAAAGAAAACCAGTGGTCTTTAGGTCTCAGAAATCCCCAAAACTGACATGAACAGACATAGCCGCATACTAACATCTGCAGAGGAGAGCAAATACCAAGAGCAATGCTCCATGGAAGAAGATGCATGCAGCAAGAATTTTT
Source organism: Coccyzus lansbergi (assembly GCA_033558105.1). NCBI lineage: Eukaryota > Metazoa > Chordata > Aves > Cuculiformes > Coccyzidae > Coccyzus > Coccyzus lansbergi. The sequence goes on from JAUMJK010000002.1 coordinate 388,046, forward strand.
AAGCAGTAGTAGTGAAGGTAATAACTTTACTTCTAGCTGGTATCCATATTTATAGAATCATGGAACAACCAGGTTGGAAGAGACCCATCGGATCATCGAGTCCAACCATTCCTATCAAACACTAAACCATGTCCCTCAGCACCTCATCCACCCACACCTTAAACACCTCCAGGGAAGGTGAATCAACCACCTTCCTGGGCAGCCTATTCCAGTGCCCAATGACCCTCTGTGTGAAAAACTTCCACCTAATCTCCAGCCTAAATCTCCCCTGGTGGAACTTGAGGCCATTCCCTCTTGTCCTGTCCCCTGTCACTTGGGAGAAGAGCCCAGCTCCCTCCTCTCTACAACCTCCTTTCAGGTAGTTGTAGAGAGTAATGAGGTCTCCTCTCAGCCTCCTTTAGCAGCTCTTTGGTTTTTTTATTTCAAAAATGTAGTAATAATGGCTTCTCCGGAAGAAAAGTAGCTCTCCTGCTTCAGCCAAGCTGATTCATGCAGTGCAGAGTGAGCTATGTAGGTTGCACACAACGATATCAACAGACATGTAGCTCTTCCAGGTACAGAAATACGTAAGATGCAGCAGAGCAAAGTGGTTTGGAACTGATACATGAGTCACCTCCAGAGCCAAGTGATGTTCTGTCCGGTCTGGCCTCCCGCAGAGCTCCCTGACAATAAATGGCCGGGCTCAGGAAGATTCCAGGGATTTGGGGACTGAGCTCTGACTGTGAGGGCAGCCGTCCTAGCAAGATTTGCTCTCTGTACGTCAAGCTAGTCCATTCCTCAGGGAGGCTTTGGGGCTGCTCTTAGCAGAGACGTCCCCGTCTTTGTAATTAGAAAAATCTTAAAGCTTTCGTTTTCATACATTCTCATGCATGTCACCTTTCATTCAGTTTAACCGAGAATGAAGATGCATTTTAAATTCTCTGAAGCTTTAATAGTAAGAGGGAGAAAATGGAGGTGCTGTCTCTAAGTAGCTTTCGCAGTTCAGGCAGCTGCCGTGAATGTGGCAAAAGCTAATCTTTAAATCATTGCACTGAAGGAAAAGTGTTAAGAAAGACCAGGGAGGTAAAAAAAACAGGCTTTGTGGGAATCCTTCCCTTGCTTTAGTAAACCACCAAAGGTCTCCAGTAAGACATTTCATGTTTTTTTTTTTCTTGTGAGAGTCCTCAAGATCCTTAGTCACAATACCAGAAAGAGCTTTGGGCGTGCACCAGAACCCACTCGTGTCCCTGGGTTCCGTACTGGCATGCAAGGCAGGAGGAGAAATGGTTTATTCCAACCAGACCTTGACGAGTAGGGGTCCAGGGCACACTGCAGGGTGCTTGCCTCTCATCTGAGCTCTTTGCCCAGTCACTCGTGAAGACAGAGAAGGATTATTTTTGGAGTGGTTTACGAGTTTGGGTTTTAAATGCATTATGACATCAGTAAATATATTTTGATTTTGGCCTTTTTTTTTTTTTAAAGATATAAACCGTATGAAGTCACTAATGTTGTTTGACTGTGTGATGCATGTATTAACTAATGGTACTTTTCCATATATAAAAGCCAGTGCAAAATATTTTAATTTTGCATGGATCCCTACATAGCAGATGTAAGAATATGTTTCAGTTCATTTCCTCTCTTGCCTAAGCCAATTGCCTGTAGTTAAAGACTACTAAATTAAAGGAAAAATGATCTAATATGATTGTCCTTGAGATGTACGGCTATCAGTCCAAGGAGAGATTCTGTACGGTTTGCAACACTATGTTTTATTTGTATCATAGTCTCAGTTCCTCTTTGTTTCAGCATGAATTCTATATAAACGGAAAGTATTGTCAGATAGTTAAAGGATCTATATGTCTAATACACATTTGGTTTTTTTAATCTTGTTTGGAATTAGATCAGATTTTCAACACCTTTGATGAAGGGCGTTTTTGCAGTTTTTTTTCTTCTGGGTCAGTTTGGGGTATTTTATGGTTCACTGACATTTCTTAAATCATCCAGTCAAAGGCACAGGTGCTAGGACAACATTCTTTAAGTAACCTAACCCAGGAACCTTCTTTTACTGTCTTTTGCAATGGTGCTTTAATATCAGTATATAATGGTGTCACGAGGTCAGTGCCTCAAAATTGGAAGTCACGGCCTTTCCTCTTTGAATGGTTAACTCGGGGCCATTGTGGGAAACGTGGCAATCTGTGTTCCTTCTGTTGCTGTGAGAGCAATAATGATGTATAGACACTCATATTCTGGGGTTTTCCCCCCCCATCTATCCGTCTTGGCTGTCGCTTCTTGTCTACACCACAACTTCCAGCTCCTGAGTGCTTCAAACACAGCAGTCTTTCTTCCTACATGAAAGATGAATTGGTCACATCTAAGTCACACTTTGGAGCTCAAGGGTTTACCTTTGCTCCCAGGGCCATAATCTTGGACTCATCCATGACTGAACTGCCTTTTTTCTACCAGTTGTTGCTTTCATTTTTAGATCTACCTATTGAAACCTCTGAAATACTCCTATAATTAATTTAATGTTGACTTGCCCTTGTTGCAAACCTTTGCCATTTTCTCCTCTTGCAGTTGTCCATGGACTCGATGATCCAATGGGTCCCTTGCAACCTGGTTGTTCTATGATTCTATGTTATGTGGTCCCTGTATCCTCATTTTCTTAATCTTCAGGAGGACTTCTCTGATTTCTAGAACTGTAGATGCAGCACCCAGACCTCCGTTTTACCTTGACAATGAGTTCTGCTGCCTTTAGAACTCTCCTCTTCACCTCATTCTTCACGTGTTGATTTTGCCTCTTCCTTCCCGTAGGAATTATAGTGCATAAGGTGTAGAAATGGTTTTCCGAGTGACAGCTGACAAGCACCACTCAGGTATTGCAGGAGAGCACTTTTTCTAAGGTTAAGTGTGAAAATTATGTTTCAAAAAAAGAAAACCTCAATTTAGAAGTAAAATAAAATGTATCAGGCCTTAGGGAAAAAAAAACAGCTATGAAAAATTCCATGCAAACCAGAGTTTTTCTATCCTTGGTAATAAATGTAGTGGATATCATAGGATCATAGAACAACCAGGTTGGAAGAGACCCATCCGATCTTCTAGTCCAACCATTCCTATCAAACACTAAACCAAGTCCCTCAGGACCTCATCCACCTCTGCCTTAAACACCTCCAGGGAAGGTGAATCAACCACCTCCCTGGGAAGCCTATTCCAATGGCCAATGACCCTTTCCATGAAAAACCTCCTCCTAATCTCTAGCCATTTACATTCTTGTCCCATTACATTCTTTCTAAAGGAAGTATCCAAGGGGCCAAACGAATTCTCACTGAAATAGGAATTTTTAAAGGAATTTTCATTTAACAGATCAGGAAGAATGAAGGGGATTTTTTCCCCTAACTGGTGAATATGAGCATCACATTGTAAGGTTTCCGTGGTAACAAAAAGAAGATAAATCCTTTTGTTCTGTGTTTAGTGCGTTGGGGAGAGATTTCATCCACACTCGACGCAATTTGCGGTAACTGTGCAAACTGTTCAGACTGAAGTTGTCTCCCCTTCTGTAGCAGGATACCCATCATTAAGTTTTATTGAATCACCACAGGAAAATATGGATGTTGTGAGTGTGGACAGAACAGAAGCTCAGAGTTAGCATCACCAAGGGCTAAAAATAATAGCAAACCAGGGCAACCGAGTCTTTATAACACCAAGAATCTACGACGAAGTCATGCAGCAAATTAAGTAAATTAGCTCTTTACTGTTATATCGAACCTGACACACCACGGATTGATTAAAGAGAGGTTCTACAAGTAATGACAACATAATGGGGACCAGATAGCACATTCCTTGATCGTAGGGATTTTGCTAATTTGGTGGCGTATTTGTTATCATTTTCAGGGTATAAATTTATAAATGGCTGTGTAAACATTTTGCTTTCGACTAAACGGGATTTGGCAGGGTCAATAGAGGACCGGCTAGCATAATAGCTGGAACCTATAGGTAATTAGGTGAGTCTTAATGACTTCCCTGCTGCTCATTGAGGCATGAAAACAGGCACAGAGTGGTAATAAGCAGAAGGCAGGGAAACCTGGATTCGAACAGGTTTCTGGTCTCCGTTGCTTTATAGAGCAGCTCAGTGTATGACACCTTTTAAAAATGGAGTTGGGCACCTAGATTTTCACATGTCCAAACACATTGGAATACCCGACCTGTAAGAGCAGACGTTTAACTTGCAAAATCCGTGCCCCTGATTTCAGAATTACCTAGAGGCCAGATGAAAATGGAACCATTGGTGTTTTCAGAATCATAGAACAACCAGGTTGGAAGAGACCCATCGGATCATCGAGTCCAGCCATTCCCACCAGTCTCTAAACCATGTCCCTCAGCACCTTATCCATTGCACCTTAAACCCCTCCGGGGAAGGTGAATCAACTCCCTCCCTGGGCAGCCTCTGCCACTACCCAGTGACCATTTCTATGAAAAATGTAGCACATCATCTGTCCACTTCAACACAATTTTAAATCTAAGCTCAGAGAATTGTATTTTGCATGGGGACTCTTGTTTTGAGTTGTTGGGGGGCTTTATTTTTTTTTTCTTTAAAAAAAAAAAGCATATTTTCTGCTTGCTTAGAATAGAAACCTGTTGGCAAAGAATGCCAGAGAGCTTGTGTGCCTTCTCGAAATCTGCTCTTCACTGTCAGTTGGGGAAACAAAGTTACTATTCCCCTGCTGTCCCAGGCAATTGTCTTATGTTTTTTATAGACATCACACTGTTAAACAGGTGTTGATTTTTACTCCAGTGGTGTCTTCATTTTTAGAAACAGAGAGTATGCATAACTGTTTAAATCAGCTGTTAGGAGCTGCGTGAAACAAATGGTAATTAATTACCCTCAACTCGAATCTTTGGATTTAGTTTGTATCGCTCTTTGCTTATTTTTTTAATTCATTTTATGAAGACTTTTTTTTTTAATTCATTTTATGAAGACTGGCTTCAGCTGACAGGGAGGCATACCTGGTAGTAAAAATAGGGGGAAAAGCAGAAGAGGTTTTGGGCTTCTCTTTTGGCACATAAAGCCTCGTCAAAAAGTCCAGAGTAGAATCTCAGATGGTAAAAATGCCTCTTTTGGCACTGGGCAAAGATTACCTATATTTCAACCTTGTAGAGGGGCTCTCTTGATAGGAATGTTTGGACTTGATGGTCCAGTGGGTCTCTTCCAACCTAGCGATTCTATGATTCTATGATTCTTGCTTCTTGGAACAGTAGGTTAATAACCTCGACATGGAGTTTGTTCTTCTTCTAAGTTGTTGCATATTAATCATCGCTGCCATTATCTTCTCTTGGTGAAGCCCTCTGCGAGACAGTGCCTGGGAACCTGCAGATGCCATCACCCTCAGCTTTCAGAATGAGACACATCAGGTGGTGGCAGCTATCATGTGTCTTCTACCAGCTCAGGGGAATGGCCTTGCAGATTAAATTCCCCATCAGGTCGTTAAAAACAAAATGATCTGCCTTCTGAAAGCCAGATGTATTCCTTAAAGTGATGCGTTTGGTCATTTCTTATTTTCTTCAGCCGCCTTCTTTCCCAGACTCCCAGCACAGTCTGAAGTTTCCTGCTACATCCTTAAATATACTGACTTTTCCTTCTTTAAAATTTAATTCTGGGGGAAGTCTCTTAAAAATTACCTTAATTTTTCCCAGTTTTGTGAGAGATGTGGTTTGAAGTCTTTTTGCTGAAATGTGAGATTATAAATATATTTCTAAAGTACGTACTGAGCTGTGCAGGTCATTTCGGAATCACTGGTGATGTGCTTTGAAATTGATTTTAATGGATACCATTAAAATTGTTCTTCCTAAAGCTGCATAATGACAGCAGGATTTTTTTTTTTCTCGCTCGGGGTGCAGCACAAAATCCGTTCTGAAAATTGTAACCTCAGTACAGAACTTCAGTTGAGTTGTTACGAATTCTTACAGTGGTGTTTCGCTCCCGAGACAAAGCTATCCTAAACTTTCTAGGTTTGGAGTAGCAATTGCAATAATGCTAATACACATCCCAGTGATGAAACGGTTGAATGGTTGGACTCGATAATCCAATGGGTCTCTTCCAACCTGGTTATTCTATGATTCTATGAAATATGTTCTATTTAGCACAGTGTGTTAGGGGATGGGGAGTAAGGATTACTTGTCCCTGCATCGTTCTCCATCCCCACAGCTTCCCCCTTCCCCAGGACCTGATTCAGCAGGCGTTGCCTGATGCTACTGCAAGCGATTGCAGATTCTTTTGGCACATGCTAATTGGGAAAGCACTAGAAGGCTGGATGCATTGTAATCAGGAGAAAATTACAGCAGTTTCACAAGATGTCAGGCAAGCCCTTGCAGAACAGATCCAAGGATTTCAAAAGGTTTCGGAGTAGCTGGCTGCGCCGTGAGTTCGGTGCAATTACAGGCTGGATTCCAGCAGTAACTGCTGAAAGCTGATCTTAACACTTAAACATCTGCTGAAAAGGGAGGCAGCTCTTCTTTGGGATTTTTGTTTTGTTTACGATTATGATTTTTTTATGATTATGATTTTTTTTGTTTTGTTTATCATTATGATTTTGATGGGAATGGTTGGACTCGATGATCCGACGGGTCTCTTCCAACCTGGTTGTTCTATGATTCTATGATTTAGAGAAGATGCCTTGTCCAGTTAGTCTGAGTTTTAGGGCTCAACAGAAGCAGGGAAAAAAAAAGCCACTTTATCAGCTGAAGTTAATCCTAAAATTAGCTTTGTTTATTTCTGTGTCAGTTAGGATTTTCAAAATACTTACTATGAGCTTATTTATTCTCGGCACAAGGATCTGGGCTTTTATGTGCCTATAAAGCACTGTGAGCACTAATGAAGATTTGGAAATAATTAATGCTAACTCTTTCGGTGACTTCGCTCACTTGCATTGTTTCAGCTGTTGCTCAATCGACATTTACAAGTGATGGAATTCCGGACTGTTCTCTCTGCTAGCATTAACCAGTATTATCCTTCCAAAGCCTGCGAGCCCAGCTCAGGCTTTACCGCAGCGACTCCCAACGTGGGGCAGTCCCACACAGAAGGGATTTGGCCTAAACCTATCTTACTGCTTCATTAAAGATTCAACTGGGTAATTCTTGCGCGTTGTGTCTTCGTACCTGCTTTATCAAAAAAAGGACGTTAAGGCTCACGATGTTCAAACCCAAGAACGCCGCATCCTTGCTTCTGTTTGGAGCTAATCGGGCATGCCGCAGCTCTCTCGAGCAGAACGACTGCCGAGTAGGAAGATGTTATTGTAATTATTTTCCTGGAAGGTGTATACTTGGGTGACTTGAAGTTTTGGGGTCTGCTTTTTTAAAGCGGTCTTGTTAGTTACAACTCGCTGCCTTTGTTGTTCGAGCTGGACTGCATTGTTTACGGCACGTTGGTTCGAGTGCTGCTGCCTATTGAGTTATTCCTTCTGCAGAAGTGATTAAGTAATCTTTAATTGCTATGTACTGATAGCTCATTGCTACTGCCTCTCAGCCGTTAGAAATGTAAGCATCAGTTTTTATCATGGAAGAGATTATTTGGAGATTGTGCTGAAATGTCATACTGGTATGAGCTGGGAGTAAAGAAAATTTCAAAGTTATGTCTTAAGAACCCAAAGTAGCACTAAGAGAAGACTACTGTTAAGATAGAGGAAAGGAGACACCAGAGAATCCTTTGAAACTTTAAATAACATTTAAAGAAACCATTTTTCTATATAATTCTGAAGTTATTTACTTTATTATTACTCTGATTTTCTCTGTGCAGTGCCTACCACAGCAGTGACAATAACTTCTTCTGCAGAGCTGTACAAAACCACAGCGTCAACCACTAGCACAACGTCACAGAAAGGTCCCATAAGCACAACAGTCGCTGGAGGAACAAAGGAAGGAAGCAGAGGACCCAAGCCACCACCACCCATCTCCACAACCAAGATTCCACCCGTGACGAGTTTTTTCCCTTTGCCAGAGAGATTCTGTGAACCGACTGAGGCCAGGGGAATTAGCTGGCCTCAGACACAAAGAGGAATGATGGTTGAACGCCCTTGCCCCAAAGGAACACGAGGTATTACCTTTAAAGATCTATCTTGATTTCCAGCAGATGTTTCACAAGCAATGTGCCGCTCTCTCATGGTGAATTTTTTTTTAATGTCAAACTGTTACACAGTTTTGTTACTGGAAGAATGTAGTATCTGCCAGCAATGGTCAAGTTTTAATCTGCGAACAGCATTTGAGCGTGGCCGCAGAATTATCTTGCACATGCGCTTTTGGGAATCCAGGTCAAATTTTAGGGCTTTGCTTGAGGACTATGGTGAAATATGCTTACAGCTGCCTTCCTGATTATGAGCTCCCCCCTGGATTGAGTCCAGGAAAAATCAAGGGCTTTTTGTTTGTTTGCAGAAAATGTCTGGTACTTTTCACTGACTTCTTCTATTGCTCTTTGTAATCTGCATTATTTCCTTACACTGTTGTCAGTTATTGTCAAACGCTGCCATTAAGCAGCATTCAGAATTTGAACATGGCTTAGGAGCACAGCGGAGCCGATTTCCTGAGCGCCTGCAGAAAAAAATGGTTTGCGTTTCACTCTACGTTTTCTCCATCTGTCGTAGGAACTGCCTCGTATCTCTGCATGGTCTTAACGGGAACGTGGAACCCCAAAGGCCCTGATCTTAGCAACTGCACCTCACACTGGGTAAATCAGCTGGCTCAGAAGGTTAGTTGAAACCTTTTAATCTGCCTTGCACTGGTGATTAAGGACTTTAACGCCGAGCATTAATAATTAAGTTTGTTGAAGCCGCCTTTATGACTTTGTGTTCATTTAAAGTAGAAGTAGTTATGTGTACTTTGTGTGCGGAGCATTGCCCAGCTGGTAGGTTTTATCTGTGTTTTGCTGTGCTCTTAAGTTCTCGTATTGAATCCGTGATTGTTTTCATTACTGCTTAAAGCAAAGTAGCTTTGCTGGGCCTCATACAACCCCAAAAAGTTATGTTTGCTTAGTAAATCAAGTATTATAAATAATGCAGCAAAACCTGTGGTATACAGCAAGGTCTGTTGTTTTTTTTAGTTCGGGAAAAATTATACTGTAATAAATAGATTTTTGTCTGAGTGCATTAATAACAGTATGATTAGAGCGCAGAGCCGCTTTCTGTGTTTTCCCTCCCTACTGAGATTCACTAAGTTTATGAAAACTGGATAATTTGTTGTCAGTACCAGGCTACTTGACTTTCAAATGCCTCAAGCACTAGGATGAACAAATAGATTTCTTACTGTCTGATAATAATGGCAGTAAAATAAAAGTGAGGATGAATAGAAGATCTAACCCAAAAGTCCCAGTCTGATTTCTGGGTTTGATGGCTGTTAAGAACTGCTTTTGTGTGTCATGGATCTAAGAACCTTTAATCTTCTGAGATAAAGAGAACGTTATTGGTCTCAATTAGTTGCAGATTTCAATGTATGTGCAAATGGTTATTTCACCACAACAAAGGTGCTCAGGGAATTGGAATTAGGAGCCGCAAGCAGAACAAGGGACCCTGCTGAGATAATATAAATTGTCATTTCAGATCAGAAGTGGAGAAAACGCTGCTAGTCTGGCCAATGAACTGGCTAAACACACCAAAGGACCCGTCTTCGCTGGCGATGTTAGTTCATCAGTGAGGCTGATGGAGCAGCTCGTGGACATTTTGGATGCTCAGCTGCAGGAGCTTCGGCCCAGTGAAAAAGACTCTGCTGGAAGGAGTTATAACAAGGTACACAGCTACCGGCACCTCCTTTGCCCTTGGGGTTTTTTGGTTTGTTTTTTTTTTTTTGTTGTTTCACAAATATTAATCTGTTCTTTGTTCCCTGCGTGCTTATAGTGCTGGAATAAACATGTAAGGGAAAACAGCAGTAAATACACGATGGAAAGTTGCGATTACTTTCTTTAGGGAGTTGAGATATAATTCATGGACCTAAAATGCATAGCCATGTCCTGTATTACAATGTGGAATACATTATAAGTAGGGTGAGGGGAATGGGCTTTAGCTCTCAGAAATTCAGTAACAAATCAGTATTTACCTAGTGATCATTTTAACCCTGAACATGTAACAACATCAGTGGGATTCTGCATATAGGCGCAGGGTTTTCTTTTAATCTGACTTCCTGCAGAACAGCAGCACTTTTTCAGCCTTTTAAAGACACCGACGTCACTTGTAATTGAACTTTATAAAAATGCTTTAATATGCTCATCTAAAAAATGAGTAATTGTTTTCTCTGGAATGATGTTCAGAGAAACATTTCAGAGAGAACGTGTATCTTTGTAGTTTCCATTCAAATCACGAGCGTTATTACCATCCCTCTTCTTCTGTATTTTGCTGCGTTTCTTGGCCTCTTCCTTGTGTCAGCTTAGTCAACAACGTACAAATGAAACATTTTTTTCCAGCCTCCTTTACAGACAGAGCTCCATGCACTCCTCTGTTATTTTGGCAATAGTTTTATTAGCTGCCCTTAAAAAACTTTTCCCAGAGACAGATCAAGTGTCCACGCAGGGATTTTCTTCTTTAGCCTTTTCACACAAATTCCACCGTTTCCCACTGTTTGGGCAAAGATACCTGGACACCTGTATAGATGCTGGGGAGAAACGATTCCTGTGTGATGGTTTTTTTGTAGTCATCACTGGACAAAACCTAGATGAATGTCCAGTCTACAGCTGAAACTCGGGATTTGAAACGCCAGCCTAATTTTTTTGATATTTCTGAAGTTTTCCAGAATGTATCTAACTTATGATTTTCTTTTTTCTTACTAAAAAGCTCCAAAAACGAGAGAAGACATGCAGGGCTTACCTTAAGGTATCTCTCCTGTGCTGTCACCCTGCTTTCTCCCTGCTTCAGCAACCTGCCACGCTTTATCATCTTGCTGCATGATCCTATGTATTTCAGTCTTTGATAAATGTCTGTTGTGCCCCATATCAACCGTACAAATGTTGGCTTTGCACAGGTACAACACTCAGAAAAAAAAAAAAAAAAATTAAAGATCAAAGTTTATACCTCGTTTACCTCAACTTGTTCAAAACTAAAAAGAGCAGAAACGGTTTCTACCTCAATTGGAAGTAGCATGTCTCTCAGAATGTGACTTGGGATGGAGGAAAAAGCTGGCACCTTCACAGAAATTACTTTAGCTTGGTAGTATTTCATATCAAAGACTGTTTAGAGTTAATTTGCTTGCATGAAAAATGTGTGTTCTATAGCTTGCTTTCTTTGTGTATTCTTGTACCGAGTAAATTCACCCTTTCTTGCAGTTTTAAAGAGTTGTGACAAAGGCCAGATTCAGTGACTTCAGGGTAGAATGTACAGACAGACATTTCTCTAGTTTCACTAGCGAAATGCGTGCTACGTGTCCCATTAACAGGCTATATGGAAGGCATGGAACACATTACTACCCAATTTTCAGGTTCTTTCATCTGCTATAGAAGGGTTGTCCATAGGGGCCAACTCCTGCTCTGCAATACAATGCCACTAATACCACCTCATGCCTGTGAAGAAGAGAAAGAAAAGCCCTGGGACAGCTCATATGTGGCTCTGAAGCGTTTTATTACACACTTTTTCAAAGTTTCTTTTAAAATACCGATTTTTCACTTGTAATCTCTGAGGTAAAATATAAGAACATTTTTTGAAAAGAGCTTCAAATTATTTTGCCACATGATATTGTGATTCAGACTCTTAGCAAAGAGACTTCTCTCTGTTCTGGGTGCGTCTGTTATCTTGCAGCCCAGATGGGAGATGTCCAGTTATGCCAAAATGTGACCCTAAGAGGCAAAGATCTGGAGAGAAATTCATTTCTCAAATCATAGAATCATAGAACAATCAGGTTGGAAGAGACCCATCGGATCATCGAGTCCAACCATTCCTATCAAAATAATAATATTATATAATAAGATAATAATAATTCCTATCAAAATAATAATAATTGGAGCAGTTTATTATTAGAGACTATTTATTTGACAGTAAAGGGAAATGTTTTGAGCAAAATGAATTTTCAGACTTCAGTTGTAAAGGTGAATTTGAGAAGAGCTGTAATGTGGTTGCTCTGATGGTGGCATCGCAGGGAGCCCATGGTCTTCCCACCACCTGCTCACCTCTGTCTGAGAGGAGAGAATGCCTCAAAAATATTACTGTGGAGGTGGTAGTTTTCCACGGGAAAAAAATGCAGAGTTAGATCATCCCACAGCAAATAAAAAGTGTTTCATATTAATGGATTCACACCGTCAGCACTGCATGGAGATACACAAGGAGCTGTTTCACAACCTTGATTTCCGACCGGTGTCGTTTTCTGTAGGTCTCAAATGGGCTTCTTTGCTTAGATAAGACTAATAAACCTCTTGAAATTACAAATCAAAAGCTGACTTACACTATGCAAATGAAGCGAGTTCCCACTTTGTGACAGAGGATTCATTTGTACCTCAGATTAGAGGCTCCAATCTGTATTTCTTGGTGACTAATGAATCTGGCCTCTGCAGACCAATTTCTGTTCCACTCTAGTTAATGGCTGCAGCAGTATCAGCGCGAGCATTTTGACTATTCTGTCTCCCATTAGAGAAAGAAAAAAAAGGCTTTAATGCCACCTCGAAGTATCTTCCACCTGCCAGGAAGGTCGTGGTGGCTCACGATGCAGACAGAAAGAGGATATTAAAATGGATTAGGCTAATTAATCTTGCTCTGACAATAGTCTTGACCAGCTTCTCCTATTCGTTTATTGGCACAATGCAGTATTCCGGACCAGCATCTTTCTGTTTGTACAACCTACTGTTGTTTCCATCCCCAGTGCTTTTAAATCGATCAAACAAATTGTATATATGCTTAATGACACATTAGGACGAGGGAAATGGGACAGAGTGAACAGGGTGTTTGGGCAGTGCATGGTGTACTCAACGCACAGCAGACTCAATGCGCAGCTACATTATGCATTAATGTAAGAGCTTGCCTCCAATTGATTAACTGATTACTCTGATTGATTGGATTATTTTGTAAAAATTATGTAATCACGTCGCCGAATTCCTCGTCTTCGTTATTTGTCGTTATTTTACATGCAGCTTAATGAACCTTAAAGCCTGGTGATAGAGTTGTTCCGCGAAAGACTCGTTAAAAGGGGCAGCTTTATTCAGTTTTACAGTTTTGCCTTCGCCGGTAACAGGGACAGTCAGTGGACATCTTGTTTGGAGCATCGATTTCTTTTTTTAGCTGACCTTTGTGCAGGAATGGGAGTTAGTAATCTTTTTAAGTATCTGCGAGCAGGTACAGGAATAGGAGGGGGAGTGCGAGTGGCCCAGGCTAATTTATATCCACTGAGTCAGCTTCATTTCATGCCTCCTGTAATAAAGAAGGCAGTTTGTCATCGACAAGTAGTTTCCAGAGCTATAGCTGCGTGAGTTGGGCTAAGTTTCCAGAGGAGGATTATTGTCTTTTTTTTTTTTTTTTTTTTTTTTTTTACCTAAACTACCGAATGCCAATTTTGGTGTTAGTGTTTTTAAATAGAAGTTACGCGTTTTGACGTTAACTTTTAAGATGAAAGCTGCAGGCGAGATTCCTGGCATTTATTTTTTACGTTTAGCAGCACATTAATAAGGCTGTCGTTACGTCTGACACAAGACCAGTCAAACCTGCATGTTTACCACTTCGAGACCACGCGATGCTAGTGGCTAACTGCACTATTAATGCTAATCCAGCGAGGGGATGGAAAAATAGTTTTATGTTGAGAATAGTCTTCTAGTGCCATTAAATCACAGTAAATCATTCTGACAGCTAAGTATTATAATTGTCACCAGATAACGTTGGAAATTCTCCCCAGCTGCCTAGGGCAATCAGACCTAATGATAGTTTTCTAATGAATGCAGGCAATTGTGGATACAGTGGACAACCTGCTCAGGCCTGAAGCGCTGGAGTCCTGGAAGGACATGAATTCTTCAGAACAAGCCCATGCAGCCACAATGCTACTCGATACGTTAGAAGAAGGGGCTTTTGTCTTGGCGGATAATCTCTTAGAACCGACTAGAGTCTCGATGCCCACGGAAAATATCGGTAAGTGAATTTCTTTTCAAGCAAAATTTCCAGGCTGCGCGTTACTGTGTGCACAATCGGGAAAAATTAGCTTTGAGATAGCCACACGCAGCTGAGCTGCACAGCATTTCGTAGATTCATAGAATGGTTTGGGTTGGAAGGGACCTTAAAGCCCATCCAGCTCCAACCCCCCTGCCCTGGGCAGGGACACCTCCCATGAGGGACATGGTTTAGTGTTTGATGGGAATGGTTGGACTCGATGATCCAGTGGGTCTCTTCCAACCTGGTGATTCTATGATTCACTGCATCAGGCTGCAAAGTAAAATCTCATAAGCAGGGGAGGCATGCTTCTCGTGTTTACTTCTTCAAAATTAGCATCATTCTTTAATGTCATTAATACAGTGTAAAATGGAAAGTAGTTAATGTTGCGAAGTTGATTTACCGCTGAAAAATCATTAGCAGAACGTATGGATATGGAGAGGGCTTAAATGGCAGAGTATGGATTTTTTTGAGGTAACTGCTTTCTGCAGAGCTGCAAAATGCGTTTCTGTTGTATAAAATCTGTTCCTAATGAATTTAAATTACTTTTTTTTTTTTTGCAAGGGTCTCTGCCAGTTAAATATTTCAGGCACTCAGAACATAGGCCAGATGTTTATATTAAAACATGACTGCCTTCAGGTAAAAATGTGCTCAGTGAACTACATCTCCCATAATGCAGAATAGCTCCTGCTCCAGAGACTGCAAAATAGCTGCAGACTGGTGGATCATAATTTGGAATTTAAGTTGTGACGGAGAAATGAGAGGGTTTGGTATTAGATATGTGCAAGTATCGGTACACAGGATATGTCAAAACAAAATCATAGAATCGTAGAATCAGCAGGTTGGAAGAGACCCACCGGATCATCAAGTCCAGCCGTTCCTATCGAACACTAAACCATGTCCCTCAGCACCTCATCCGACCGTGCCTTAAACGCCTCCAGGGAAGGTGACTCAACCCCCTCCCTGCGCAGCCTGTTTCAGTGCCCAATGACCCTTTCTGTGAAAAATTCTTCCTAATGTCCAACCTACATCTCCCCTGGAGAGATTTAATCCATCACGATAAAATTAAAATTACTTCATCATATTGCAGGGATGAATTTAGTCTCAGTGAGATACAAGGAAGCTGCAAGTCTGCTAATTTGAGGGGTACCAAGGTGGAGATGTGAGATAGACTGCAGAAACAAGACGTTTCACGTTTCAGCGACTGCATGTTTGTAATCATAGAAGATGATTCTCCATAGTTTTTAATTTGAGGAGGAAGGTACTGGGAGAGGGGAAAGGTGTTACAGTCTGTCGTCGAAGTAACTTGTACCAGTTGCTTCTGAAGGAGTGTGGGTAGAACCACAAAAACTCTCTCTGGGTGCACACGAGTAGATCCACAGAGGTCAGAAGACTGTCTGAACATCACTTCTTGTCATAAACTGTCTGCAAGTCGTAGTTAGTAACACAATTCTGATGCTGTACCAGACTGAATTCCCAGCGTGTGTGGATATATGCAGCTTAGAGAAAGAGAAGTTGTTCCCTAACTTAGTGCCTTTTGTTGTTCCATAGTTTAGCCGTACGGTTGGACCACATTAATACAATGTTTTGTGTTGTCAACAGTATTTATATTGTATTGTCAACAGACCACTCTGACCTGTGTGATTTTCCATAGCCAAGGCAACCAAATATAAAATATTCAAATTCAAATATAAAATCTTCAAATATAAACTGTGCTATAAAATTAAAACTTAAGCAAGGCTGAATGTCACCAAAGATTTCCTTTTAGGTATTTTTAGCAGAACCAGTAAAATGGTTTCCTATAAAGCTTTATTAACAATAAGATTTAAGAAAAAAGATATAAATCTGGAGTTAGGAATACTGATGTAGCTTTATAAACGGCAGAAGTATACTTAAGTATTAATTTTCTGACTGTTTTAAAT
Source organism: Coccyzus lansbergi (assembly GCA_033558105.1). Classification (NCBI taxonomy): domain Eukaryota; kingdom Metazoa; phylum Chordata; class Aves; order Cuculiformes; family Coccyzidae; genus Coccyzus; species Coccyzus lansbergi. The sequence goes on from JAUMJK010000002.1 coordinate 404,028, forward strand.
ACTCCATGTATGTAAATCACTACTTAAACCTCTAAATTTGTTAGCAGAGGATACTGCATAGACATTAGTAGCTTCAAAATTTCTCTACATGCGCGTGTTACATTTTTAAGTGAATGTTTTCGGGGCAGAAATTAAAACCAAGGTTTTTGATGTCATGTTATCGCCATCAAAGTGCTGTCATTTTAGTCTCGTGCAGTAGGTTTACTTGAAGAAACGAACTGTACTCGAAACGTACCATACAGACCTGTCTTAGGGTGGCAAATTAGGACAGCAGTGCGAGAAAGCTAAATAAAAAATGGGGAAATATTGTCATCAGGCATGTTGCAGTCTGGCCAAGAGACTTTCTCTGCATTCTCCTTTTTTATCACTCTTCTTTCTTTTTTTTTTTTGCTTAGTTTTGGATGTTGCTGTGCTCATTACTGAGGGCCAGGTGCAAGACTTGAAATTTCCTCAGGGCAGTAAAGGAGGCAACTCGATTCAGCTTTCTGCAAGCACCGTGAAACAGAACAGCAGGAACGGTGAGTCTTGGGCACAGAGCACTGAAACCCCATTAACTTTTATAAAGCCGACATTACCTCCCTTAGCTAAAATATCAAAACAGAACACAACAAAACTGTTCTGTGGCGTTTTCTCAGAGATCGTAGAATCATAGAATCGCCAGGTTGGAAGAGACCCACTGGATCATCGAGTCCAACCATTCCTATCAAACACTAAACCATGTCCCTCAGCACCTCATCCACCCGCACCTTAAACCCCTCCAGGGAAGGCGAGTCAACCACCTCTCAGTGCCTAATGGCCCTTTCTGTGAAGAATTTTTTCCAAATCATAGAATCATAGAATTACCAGGTTGGAAGAGACCCACTAGATCATCGAGTCCAACCATTTCTATCAAACACTAAACCATGACCCTCAGCACCTCATCCACCTGTCCCTTCAACACCTCCAGGGAAGGTGAATCAACCACTTCCCTGGGCAGCCTCTGCCAGTGCCCAGTGACCCCTTCCGAGAAAAACTTCCTCCTAATCTCCAGCCTAAACCTCCCCTGATGGAGCTTGAGACCATTCCCTCTCGTCCTGTCCCCTGTCCCTTGGGAGAAGAGCCCAGCTCCCTCCTCTCCACAACCTCCCTTCAGGTAGTTGTAGCGAGCAATGAGGTCTCCCCTCAGCCTCCTCTTCTCCAGGATAAACACCCCCAGCTCTCTTAGTCGCTCTCTCAGTAAGACTTGTTCTGCAGCCCCTTCCCCAACTTCATGGGTACCTGGGTGTTATTCTTCAAATATATAACCTGAAAATGCCTTTCTGTTTACAGATGCTTTAAGTTCATTAGAATATAGTTTGCTGTCTTTTTGTAGATCTCTGTGCATGATGATGGGATTTTTTTTTTTTATTTTGTAGGATTAGCAAAACTGGTTTTCATCATTTACAAAAGTCTAGGGCGTTTTCTTAGCACTGAAAACGCAACCATAAAGCTGGGCAGCGACTTTGCTGGGCGGAACAGCACCATCGCAGTCAACTCCCACGTCATTGCAGCCTCTATCAACAAGGAGTCCAGCCGGGTGTACCTGACTGATCCTGTGCATTTCACGCTGGAACACATTGATGTGAGTTATGCTAATGAATTAATGGGAAGGTCATAAAATCAGCAAGAGAGAAAAGCATCGCGGAAAAATAACCCTTTTTCCATTTGAATTTTAAATGTTTGACTAGGTCAGAGACACGAGCTTAGTTAAGTCTGTGAACATAAAATTAAATGAGCCTGGTTCAGTGATTATTAGAACTTAAGCGTATTCTTAATGAAAGCTAATTCAGTAATCAACATGAAAATGTAAATGACTAATTTGCTTCCAACTGAAAATTAACTCTTACCTTAGTAGCGGGGCAGAAAATAACCGTTAAGATTCTTGATGGTCTGTGTAGGAAGTTTTAATGTCATTTTAACTTTTTGCATTAAATTTGGATCAATTTCTGAAAGACTGTATGAGTTGTCGAAATGTGAAGAGTAAAGTATCTTATCTTGGTTTCTTACAGTTTAGATTTGTGTGTCTGAATGATTATTTGATGTCTTTCTTTCCTTGTTAGTTTGGTCCTTTGTGTTTTCACGTCTCACATAGGGAAAGTAAATATTACCATAATAAAGAAAATACATTTGGATTTTCTTCTGATTTTGCCTCTTTGTATAAATCTATTTGGATTGGTTTTCAAATCAATTGGTTATCAAAATAGATAGACCTTGTGGACTGAACTTTTTCCTGATATGTGTTCACATGACATTGGCATGACTCAAGTTGAGAGGCAAAGTGAAAAAAGATCATCATTTCAATTTCTCAATTACAGGGAAAATATCACTAGAATAAATTCGCAACCCTAATCTTGCAGAAAGCAAAAACGGCTATAATGTACCATCAGTGCATAAAATCGTAAGATGGAAATTGTAATTGTTTAAGATTGGGTCTCCAGTAATTGAGACTACACTTCGGAGTGTTTCGGACTATAAAGTCCCTTTTAAACTCGACGTCTTCCTTGTCTAACATAGTCCAGAGTTTTGCTGATGAAAAGCTTTATTGTCCGAAACACACAAAGTTTAATCTAAATTACCCTTTACACATATTAAACAATTGTTATTGCCATCTCAGTGTGTAAAATCCTCATTTTATGTTATCCTTTTGTCTCCCAGCCTGACAATTATTTCAATGCAAATTGTTCCTTCTGGAACTACTCAGAGAGGACTATGATGGGATACTGGTCAACTCAAGGCTGCAAACTGGTTGACACAAATAAAACCCACACGACATGCGCTTGCAGTCACCTAACCAACTTTGCAATTCTTATGGCTCATCGGGAAATTGTGGTAGGTAATGATGTTTCTAGCCGTTGGCAGGGAACAAACTTCTGAAGATTGAACTTTAAATTTTTAGCAAGATATAAAATTGGTGAAGTTTCTTACATATGTATAGCCTCTACCCACTCTTTCCAAAGCAATTTGCTTTCTGTAGCACTTTTCTTCCTCACCCATAAAGTGCCAAGTGAAATAACAGGAAAGATAAACAAGGAAGGATAAGAATTTTCTTGAATTCATATTTTCAAGTTACTGACCAGTCTTACAATTGTTTTACAGACTTCCCCTCAGTACAGCTGGAGAGTATCTGTAGGGCAGCTGTGCTGGCTGCTCCCTGGGAGCACAAGTACCAATTCTCCTTAGAGCAGGAAGACCAAGGAATAAGTCACAGGGCCCAGAGCAGGCGAGACTTTCCATAGACCTGTTGTATCTGGAAAGTGTGCTGAAAACTTAATCAGTATGACAAAAGTGATTCTGTCGCAACTGAAAGAGGAGCCTTCTTTAGCTAAACATGAAATTAGAGATGGAATTACTCATGTCACGTATTCTTCATTTTGTTCTAATGTGTGTATATATCATTGCTTTCTTCTCTGCTGTGGAGCTCCAAGTCTGTAGGAAAGGGCATGTACCCTTATAGGAGGTCCCAGGGAAACTTCTCCTCTTTGTTTGCTTCAAAGCCTAGTGAAACTTTTCCTCTGCTTGTTCTTGTCTGACAAGTTTACAGTGAGTCATAAAAAAATAAAAATGCTATCTGATCTGGCTAAAATAGTCACATTTTTCTCTCAGACCTGCCCATCTTTACTTACCCTAATCTTACTCTTCTGGGAAGCTGATCTGTGACTGAGAAATTACTGAGTACGTGTTGCCCATCTTATGAAACGAATAAGTGACTTTTCTTGATGCTACCTGAAAATAGGTTTTTTGTTTACACTGACAAAGAGTCATATTAATTTTCTCCATTCTTGGTTATTTCTAGTACAAAGATGGAGTACACGAATTGCTCCTCACTGTCATCACCTGGGTGGGAATTGTCATCTCCCTTGTTTGCCTGGCCATCTGCATCTTCACATTCTGTTTTTTCCGTGGCCTCCAAAGCGATCGTAACACTATTCACAAGAACCTTTGTATCAACCTATTCATTGCCGAGTTCATTTTCCTAATAGGCATTGATAAGACAGAGTACAAGGTAAGTTTTCTCTGATCTTGTTCTATAAAACGACCGAAATGGATTTGAATTAAAACATGACAACCTTGCCCACATGTTCAGCACTCTGATGCGTCAAGGCTGAAATAAAAGCTCAATGTGAAAATAAGATAGGCATGTCCATAAATAGTGTTGACATCCACCAAAAATATCACCACGGCCTTAATTTCCCGCTTTTACAGCAATAGTTTTCATTTTCAGTTGAGAAACATGAGCTATTAACGAAACAGGTGGCTTAAACTTTGAAAGAGGAGATGAAATTAAGTGTTGACACACTAGGAATATATGTATGTTCTCTCTCTCTACGCTTATGTCTCAACAGCTATTGATTACTTTTTCATACATATATTAGTACAGAGCTTTATTTGTATATTTACTCATTTTTTTTACTCTGCACATTCATGCAGGTTTTTTGGCAGCACTGGTGAAATTAATTCTGTCATTCAGAAGCAATCTGTCAGGTTTAAATCTAATAATTCAAATTGATCTCTGTTACGATATGGAAACTTCCAAATTACAGCAGATAAAAACGGTTTGATGGCTGCTGCGTGATTTTAAATAAGTGGTATTACATTATGCATCTAGAACCAACTGTTCGTGTCTGTTAGCTAAACTGTAAGCCCGAAAACCACACCGACTTCAAAATTCAAGGATTGCTTATAAAATTGAGAGGTCCACTCTGTAATTGAAGATTGAGGGCGAGGGCACAATTTCCTTATCTTCATTCATGCTGTTCAGCTGAACTTATTTTCTGCAGCTACTGGGAGCACATTAGTATTTGAAAATGTTCAGCATATGTTTTCAGGAGGGGAAAATGCTCCTGCTTTTGTGGAAGATCTCAGATAGAAATATGTGTTTTGTGTCGCTCGCTGCTTTATTGGAGATATAATGTGAAGATGTTGCGGTTTATATTTCCATCTTTCTTTTCCTTTGCAGATTGCATGTCCAATATTCGCAGGTCTCTTACACTTTTTCTTCCTGGCAGCCTTTGCCTGGATGTGTCTAGAAGGAGTGCAGCTTTATCTAATGTTAGTAGAAGTATTTGAAAGTGAATATTCTAGGAAGAAGTACTATTACGTTGCTGGCTACCTCTTCCCTGCTACAGTGGTTGGTGTCTCAGCAGCTATTGACTATAAGAGCTACGGAACAGAGAAAGCGTAAGTAATTGCAAGTGACCTGAGTGTTTTTCAAGTGAATAATTTTTTTAAAGCCTATTAGCTGTCAGAGGGTCCCTGACAGACTAAAATACCATCTGAAAGCTTTATTGGTAAGAGAATGGCAACGCTGCGCACAAATTACAATCAAGTCTTTTGTAATTCTCCGGGTTCAGAGGATTTGTACTCTGGAGAGCCCGATTCTAAATTATGGTCTTTCTTTTAAACACAAAAGATTGACCTGCAACAAATTGAAAAAGTAAATAACTTTTTGGCCTCAAATGTATATTAAGTAAAAATTCTCAACTTCAAGTATCTGACAGGCCTAAGCGCCCGGTTTTAAGCTGATGCTTCATTAGATCTCTTTGTTCCAACTGCCCCTCTAGCTAGCTCTAGTCCTGAATTATGACAGTACAATATTCTAACCCATATGTTTCACTTTGATAATATTTTATCAGGCGGGTAGAGCAGGATTAAAATTAGCCCCTGCCTTTTATTTACGAAAATCCAGATATATATCGAAAGTGACAGAAGGTAGACAGAAAACATATCTGAGGGTAGGAGTTGCTGGAGGCATGAATTTGCCTTCCAATAGTGTTTACTTTGTCCTCTGATGAAATTAGTTACAGAATGGGAAGATACTGTTGACTACAAGAAAGCTGTTTGATTCTCCTACTGATGAAAGACAAATAAGAGCAATTCTGCAGGGAACTGGGCTGCATGAAAAACGAATCGCTAAGTGAAGCCAGCCCTAATAGGTTTACACGTCATTTAGTCTGGTATCAAATGTATTTCTTCTCTACTGTTCAAATCCCAGTTGGGGCATTTTATTTATACCATATTGTTTTTCAGCAACCCACGGCATCCGAACGTTTTCGGTCTTGTATTCCTCTGGAGTAAGCGCTTTGCCTATGATATAAAGTGAAAGGCAGATTTTGAAGGCTACATTAAAAGCCCATGAAAAATATTTACTGATGTGAGGTTCATTTGTCCATGATAGCACCTGTGACCAAACCTTTTTGTCTGGTTTTGGTTCTTATTACGTGTTAGCTATTCCCGATGATGTATTTTCAAGTTTTATGGGATTATTAAACAGAATTCTTCAGGAGATGAATTCATCAGGAGAGTTTCAGGTTAAGAAAAACCGTCCGTGGAGTAAGTGGTACTGTGCAGTGGTTATTATTTACTGATAAAACATTAGCTTAAAAAGAATTCTTGCACTTTTTACTTATTGGACTAAAGCACTAACATTCATTTTTCATTCTCTTTTTCTCATGCTAGATGCTGGCTCCATGTAGATAACTATTTTATCTGGAGTTTCATTGGACCCGTGACCTTTATTATTCTGGTGAGAATTTTGGTTTTTCCTTTCCTTTTAAAGTTGGCTCACAGCAAAGTTTAAAAGTTTGAGCATCAGTCAATACTGTTGTTATTCACAAGACATTTCGTGAAAATTCTTATAAACAATTTGTAATGTGACCAGTGGTTATATAAATGTTTAGAAATCTCTGAAGAGTGCTGACCAAATGATTAATTGTCAAAGCTGTGGTGGCACTAGAGCACAGCCATTTTCTCCTAATGGCTTGAACTCTGAAGGTCGTATTGACATGTGCAGTCATATGAAAAATCAATGAAGTACTAAACGCAGGATTTTTTTTTTTTAAAGGAACCACTATTATCGCTTTCAATTGAGTCGCTATTGTACACGTTCCAGAACTTAACTGCTAATTATCCAACGTAATTATCTCAAAAGGGTGTGCTAACGAATTGGATAATTAAGTAAATCTTATATTTCATTACACTTAGGCGGTATTTGTATGTGTATTTGCATAAATATGTTTTTCCATGACTACTGCGTGTATTTGTGCTACATGTAATGTATGTAAGACGCACGAGTTCATCTGATTTACTATAAATAATAGAATATCGTCTAACCAGAAGAATGCGGGTGGAGAAAGCCTGGAGAAGAGGAGGCTGAGAGGAGACCTCATTGATCTCTATAACTACCTGAAAGGAGGTTGTAGAGAGGAGGGAGCTGGGCTCTTCTCCCAAGTGACAGGGGACAGGACAAGAGGGAATGGCCTCAAACTCCACCAGGGGAGATTTAGGCTGGACATAAGGAAAACATTTTTCACAGAAAGGGTCATTGGGCAGTGGAACAGACTGCCCAGGGATGTGGTTGATTCACCTTCCCTGGAGGTGTTTGAGGGATGGGTGGATGAGGTACTGAGGGACATGGTTTAGTGTTTGATAGGAATGGTTGGACTCAATGATCCGGTGGGTCTCTTCCAACCTGGTTATTCTGTGATTCTATGATGTTCGTGAAATTGGTTGAGTAAAGTCACCGAGTGCACACACCTCTGTACACCCCAGATGTGTGCCCCGTTCTCCTTTTAAGATTGAATTCATGCATCAATTATCCATTCTCTAGGTGCTTTCAGACAAAAAGCCTATAGTCATCTGTCAACCCTGGGCAAAACAATCTCCCGGTTATTTCAGACTAATCATACCAACACTGCCCAGCACAGGGCTTTGGGAGGAAAGTGAATGCAAGAAGTGCATTTTGCTTTAGCTTGTTTTAATTTGCTGCTTCCATGTTTTTAAAGCTCAACTGTTCTAGAAGACTGGGGACATAGAGCCTATGTACATAGAGAGCTTTTCTCATAGCTTCTGATAGTTTGGAAGGATGAATTACGTTGTTTTTTATGATTTTGGAAGTCTAAATAGCTACCTGTTTTCCTGCCTGTGTTCTCTACAGCAACAGAGTTATGAAATATTAACAGAAGTTCAGTTCCCTTGATTTTCCAAAATCAGGGGTTGTATTTTGTCATTACTATTTTTTCAGCCTGAATCCCATGCATCAGGTGTTTTTTTGAAATTTCTGACTTTTCTAGATCTGTGTGCCAGATGCACTATTTCAGCATTTTTTGTAGCTTACATTACTTTTCTACATGAAAGTAAACTAATATTTTGATTACGGAGCTTTTATAAAAAATGTGCTTGGCTACTCTTTTGTAGACACTTTAATCCTTCCTGGTCTCTTCAATATTGAAATGAGCTTGTTTATATTTAGGTTGGTTTCACTCTCTGTTTATACCAAAAATCTACTTCAGTTGTTGAGCAGCCACTTAAGAAAAGACAGTTGAGCAGTGTAGAAGTTGTTTGAGTTCATTGGCATATTTTCAGAGAAATAGATGTAGATGCCAAAACTCACATGTGTGAGAGTTGCGTTGGAAAAATTTTAGTGCTTGTAAGGTTTAAGTATTAACTATAATAATTGCACAGTTTATTCTGAATACATTTAAATTAAATCAAATCCCAGGATGATATTCTTCTCTCATTTAATCTGCAACTACAGTTGAAAAATAGATTTAGTATTTTCAATATGATAGACAACACTTTTCAACACAGAGTTGTTCCATGTAGATGCTATAATCATTACTAGAAAATTGTTCCAAGTTTCATGCCACTCTAGGTCAGTTACCTGGAGTCTGATAATGTGGTGATAATTTTGCTTTTTTGTGCCTAGCTTTTTATTTTATTGTTACTGGGAGTATTTTGCTAAGTCACCTCTATTTTTCTCCCTTGCTTTAAAATAACATTTCAGATGGGAAGCTTTGGGCATTGCTGACGGCTTTTTCACTTCCTCATAACCAGGTCAGAGCGAGAATAGAGGTGAAGGACATTTAATCATATTGACCATGTACAGACATAGTTCACTATTATTTACTGGCCATGACATTATTATCCTCCAGCAAATCATTTAGGCTGAGACGCAAAAGGCCTTTGGGAGTAGTATTCCCAACTTCAAAAATATGAAACAGCAGGTAGCAATCACAGCACAGTTCCTGGGAGTAATTCTTCTCTAGCAATTGCTTTGCCCTCTAATCGTCCCAACTGACAAAGCAAGAGAGGCTGGAGGAACAAGTGTGAGAAGCATAATGGCTGAAAAATAATGTCGTGTGCCGTGTTACCAAAGAAGGAGCCACATTTGTAGTATTACTTGATACCAGTAGCACGTGTGAATTTCCCTTTGATAAGCTATTTAACATGTAATCAAATCACTTTTATGATTCTCAGTGCACATAAATGCACAATGAATATAAAGGACAAGCGTAAAGTCTCGCACCTGGGAAAAGATAATCCAGGTGGGATCTATGTGGCTGGAGAACAGCCTGGTGGAAAGGGACCTGGCGGTCCTGGTGGACAACTAGCTGAGTTTGAGCGACCAGTGAGCCGCTATGGGAATGAAAGCCAACAAGATACTGGGTTGCGTCAACAAGGTCACCACCAGCAGAGATTAAGTTGTTGTCCCACTCTACACAGAGAATCTCAGGCCACGCTTGGAATGTCGTGTTCGGTTTTGATCCCTGCTAGACAAAAAAAGACGTGAACAGGCTGGAGAGGGTCCAGAGAAGGACCACAAAGGAGATCAAAGGAAGGTTGGCATATCAGGAAAGGCTGAAGGAACTGAGTTTACTCAGCCCTGAGGAAAAAAGCTTTAAGGAGAGTCCTTATCACCATGCGCTAATTTTTAAAGGTTGGTTACAAAGAACATGAATGCTCTCTTTGTAAAAGTAGTCACATGGAAAAGATGAGGGATAATGGATGGAAGTTACTCTCAAGGAGATTCTGAGTGGATGCAAGAGGAAAATTTGTCACAATGAGAATGAAAACCATTGGAATAATCTCCCCACAGAAGTGATGGACTCCTCAACACTGCAGACTTTCCAGATTGAGCTAGACAGGGTTCTGGGCTGTCTTTCAGCAGCTGAATGATTTTAAATTGCCTACTTTACAGCACAGGTTTGGTTTTTCAGTGACATTACGTGGCTGTTGGACATGGTTTAGTGTTTGATAGGAATGGTTGGACTCCATGATCCGACGGGTCTCTTCCAACCTGGTGATTCTATGATTCTCTGTTTTTGTGAAGGGTTGGACCAAGTGATCCTTGAGAGATGATCCCTTCTGACCTGGTGCTGTATGATTCTGTGAAACTCTTTCTAACAGAATTGTTTACTAATTTAGTTTACTTTTTTTTCTCTGTGTTTATAAGCGTTTACACTTGAATCTGTACACAAGTTTGCACAAAATCAGTATGGGAGGTGTAGGGGGGGAAGTATGAAGTTCCTCAATACGTCTTCTGAGGAGCTTTCCAACTTCACCATTTCCATAGCCTGTCGTGCCTTTGGGCACCAGGGTTATCATATCTATGAGAAAAGAGCATGTAAGTAATGAGCGGTGGGAAACCATTAGTATGCCTGAAATGGTTTAATGAAAGCTTGGATCATGATACGTCAGGAGCTGTTCTTATCATTTGGACAGCTCCATCTGCATCTTTAATAATTAATTCAGTTCAGTGAGAGTTCAGTGTGCACACTCATTTAGAAGCCTTCTTCAGAGAGCACCTCTCTCTCTGCCAGTCCCGGAGAGAAATAGGCTTCTGCATGGCTAAGAGCAAAGATCTGGAGATACAAGAGCAGTTTTAGAGCTGCATTTGCCAGGTAACAAAAGCTCCGGGGAGTTCAAAAAGGGTCAGAACATGTGCAGTTCAGCTAGGTTACTTCAGCGTGGTGTTTCTGTTCTTCTGTCTTATCATATCCATGTCAGCACTGCAGGCTGTGTGGAGTGAATTTTAAGCTGCTAAGCTCAGGCGGACACGATTCAATTGAGCAGGTTGATGGCTATAAAACAAACAGTGCACTCCTGTAATCTGTGGTCAGAAAAGCTGAGTATTTTGACTCCTACGTAGATCCCTGTTCGTTCATATCCAAGGAATGGGCGATGTCGCTTTGAGCAACAAAACTGCTAAAGGGGCTGGAGAACAGACCTTCTGAGGAATGGCTGAGAGAGCTGGGGTTGTTTATCCTGGAGAAGAGGAGGCTGAGAGGAGACCTCATTGCTCTCTACAACTGTCTGAAAGGAGGTTGTGGAGAGGAGGCAGCTGGGCTCTTCTCCCAAGTGACAGGGGACAAGACAAGAGGGAATGGCCTCAAGCTCTGCCAGGGGAGATTTAGGCTGGACATTAGAATTTTTCACGGAAAGGGTCATTGGGCACTGGAACATACTGCCCAGGGAGGTGGTTGATTCACCTTCCCTGGAGGTGTTTAAGGGACGGGTAGATGAGGTGCTGAGGGACATGGTTTAGTGTTTGATAGGAATGGTTGGACTTGATGATCCAGTGGGTCTCTTCCAACCTGGTGATTCTATGATTCTATGATTGTATGACTTTAATTTGGCCAAAACCACTAGAGTTTCTTCTTCTTCCACGTGGAGCCAATGTGTTAGGCTGCTGGAAGCTATTTAAGGAAATTTCCTAGGATGTTTGATTAACATAAGAAAGTTAGTTTTGTTTTTCACTCAGTTTGAGGCACCGGTTCACCAAAATCAGTGGATGTAAACATACAACTCTTCTTGTGAAAATGGACTGTATTTGTAAGCTTATATATCTAAAAAATGAATGTAGCAGGCAAGATTTGTAATTAAGAATACTATAATAAAATAATACTGTAGTAGAGACTTGATAAATATTATGTAGCTATTGCTAACAGGAGGAAATTTATTACAATTATTGCAAACTCTAGGCTTTATTTGGCTACTAATTCATTGTACCTGCAACTAATTCCTCTCCGTTAGTTTTCTGTGCAGGTTGTTAGATCTGCTTTTTTTCAAAATGTTAATTTGACTTGAAAACACTCCCTGTTTCAAAAGTTTCAGGTGTTGGAAAGACAAAATTCCTACTTACACCATTCTCCATGTCCAGTACCTTCCGATTTCCAAAACAGAAATGGTTTTCATGTGTCTGTTGCCTGTGAAAGGAGCATGATCTTCCATGGTGCTGTGTTTGATCACTACCATAAAAATTATTCAAATTTTGCGTTTTAAGGTAGTTACTTTTTATATTTTTAATATAAAAATATAATTGTCTTTCTTTCAATCCGTTCAATCCAATTGTATTTTTCATATTAAGAGATAAGTAGCAATTGGAATTTTAAACTGTACTCTTGTTGCATTTTTTTTACTATCACATACATTTCCAAAATCAAAATATACATTAAACCAGTTCTCTATGTAATCTTGTATCCTGTCTCTTATAGTGCGTAGTATATTTTAGAAACTCCACCTAAAACTAGTATAAACATTAATATAATACAGTCCAAATTTTCGCTTCTTCTCATGAGCTGATGTTTTAAGACATCTCATATTACAGCTCCACCTACTGAAACTGTGTGTCTTATCACTTTTGATATTACAACAGAGTCTTCAAATATGAGCATAATCCTTGACCAGACTCTCAAATTCTTATTTTCAAGCTTTCAAACGAATGTTGGTCTGATTTCCAGTAGTCCAGTGTGAAAGAGATTTTACTGACTTTATCAAGGATATCATTTCTTGACTGCTTGAGATGGATACATCATGGCTCTGTGTGTGTTTATATGATGTATTTGTATTTTTTATTATACTTTATGGAGAGCAGTCCTGTTCAGGGGCAGATTGTGGGTCATTGGGATGAATGCAGCTCCGTTGGTAGGTTGAGGGCCCCTCCAGTCACTATTCCTTTATGTTATATGAAGCGATGAGAAAGTCATTATTGTTAGAGGCCTTTTTTTTCCATTACAAGTTTGGTTTCAGTTGCATTTATGTGGACCTTTAGGTGATCCCAGAGTACTTGGTGTTTGTGGTGAGCATTCTTAATAAAGAAATATGGTCTACTCTGACTGTCTTTAAAGCTTGGAAAACATCTACAGATTCATTTGCTTAGGTCAGCAATGGCTCCGTCCTCCCAGAGTCAAAAATTTCAGGTTGGAAGGAACTTCTGGAAAGCTGTGGTCCAAACCGCTGCTCAAAACAGGCTCAGCTGTGAGCTCAGACTGGGTTCCTCAGGGCTGAAAAAGCTTTCCTTATACAAGGTTGGAACAAATTAGTGCAAAAGCGCTGTGTTTCCTTCTCCCCCCACATATTTCTCATCAAGAAAAGTAACTCAACCACTCTTTTATAAGAGCAATTATTCGCCAACAGGTTCCCTTCTCTCACTGCTTAGTGTCTCATGTAATAAAATGGCAGGATGCCCAGAAGTCTTTAACTTATGACTTCCTCCAAGGCAATCCAGTTCTAGATGAAGAGTAGTAAGGGAGCCAAAAGCAAATCTATAGAAAGGTTCGGTTATAGTATTTGTGAGCCAGCAAAATAGGCTTTTGATAATGATAGAATGTGTAACGGAGATGCCAGCGTGTTTGAACAAATGGCAAACCATGGGCTTTTGACTGCTGAAACTGAAATCTGTGCAGTATTTGACAGTGATGGAGAAACAAGTATCATATGCTCTGTTGTCATAGTTACTTTGTCTTCAAAGTACAATATTTTTGCAGTTTTTTTTTTTTCTTGCAAGGACTGGGGTTGTTTAGCCTGGAGAAGAGGAGGCTGAGAGGAGACCTCATTGCTCTCTACAACTACCTGAGGGGAGGTTGTGGAGAGGAGGGAGCTGGGCTCTTCTCCCAAGGGACAGGACGAGAGAGAATGACCTCAAGCTTCGCCAGGGGAGATTTAGGCTGGGCATTAGGAGGAAGTTTTTCACAGAAAGGGTCATTGGGCATTGGAACAGGCTGCGCAGGGAGGTGTTTGAGTCACCTTCCCTGGAGGTGTTTAAGGGACGGGTGGACAAGGTCCTGAGGGACATGGTTTAGTGTTTGATCAGAATGGTTGGACTCGATGATCCAGTGGGTCTCTTCCAACCTGGTGATTCTATGATTGTGTAACTTCATCATCTACTGGGATACAGCATTATTATTATCTCTGTGAGCTGCTATTGGGGTTCTGCACCTAAATTAGAGTTACAGTGTCTGTTAAGAAACTGCTGTGTACATTTATTCCTTAGTCCAGCAAGCAGATAAAAACAAAGAGAACTGCATATTACATAAAACCTGCTTAATACACTGGAGGTTGGCTCAGGCTGTGGAGCAGCGCCGTGTCTGCTTGCATGTTATTAAAGGAATATTAGTATGTGAATGCAAGGTTTTGGTTTTCCTATGTCAAACGAGCACTTCAGTCATACACAAAGAACGAGAGGATAAAAACCTTTCGTTTCATAAGGCAGTCACTTATGAGTAAGCCGTGTCTATGAGTTTTTGATCCAAGAATGATGTTGCTAGTACAACACAGTACTTGCTACTTAGGCAAGGATTAGCTTCCAGCTGTGCTGTAAATACTGTCCTGAACCGGATTGAGCACTCCTGGTTGCACAGGTTGCAGCCCAAGTTGATTTATATCTTAGGATTGGCATGAGGCACGTCTCAGCGCTAGATCGGTTTGTTTGCACAAAAAGTAAATTCAAGTGAACAATTTTTTTAATCGGGCTGGAGAAGTTTACATTCTGTCAGCTACCAAAATGTGCAAGAATTGTTTTTTCAAGTACGGAAGAAGAAAGTCTGCCTGCAAAGGCATGGAACTGAGGGAGAGGTCACGTGCAGAACCCCCCGACCTCTGTCTGGTGCACAGGGCAGCGAAAGGAGCAACTTGTTTTCTTACCCAAGGAACTTACGCAGTACAGTGGAAACTAAGATAAGAGGAACAGAAAGATCACAATGATATAATAAAGTATTTCTCAACTGGTTCATCATTAGCTGTAAGAATCATAGAAGGCAATCAGCAGGGCGATGAGCTATTGACACTTCCATTACATTTTGCACCTATGGAAATCGTGCTTAACCCTCACCCTGTATATTTCTCCACTTAAAGGTCAAGGATTTTTTGTCCGTTCTTGAAACACAGACAGAAAGACATTACAAAAGCTTATTTTTGTTATTTGCATCAAGTACACTTTTTTGTGTTCTTCTCAAGATAGAATTGTAGAAGTGTTTTACTTTGAATCAACACCGATGAGGTCAGAAGCTGCCACATACTGCTCTGCTGTTGAGAACCGCGTTATAGTTCATATTGTTCACCCTGATTTTGAGACAACAGCAGCAATGATAACTATAACTAAATATTTCTGTACATACCTGTATTAAGAGACTCCAGTCAGAGCCTTCAAAATACTCCTCTTTTCTAGATTGTTTAGATACACCTTTTATTAGTATTTGAGTGACTTTTCTAACCATTGGGATACAGCTGTAGGAACACATCTGGGATGAACTGGTGAAAATTGTGAGGATTTTCATACTGTCTCAGACCAAAGATGCCCCAAAATGAGAGTCTGGGATTAACCATCAGTAACCAGTTGCAGGTACATACAGAAGTTTGTAAGAATGGGATTATAATCTAATACATGTGTATTAAGGATGGCAGGGATGCTCTCCCATCTCCTCTTAGCTATTGTTTCAGCCGTGTCGTGTGGATAAGGATGATTGTCTTCTCCCTGAAAGGGCGTAGCTCTTAGTACTTTCATTTAGTTGAATTGTCTGCATGATATGAGGAGCTTCGTGTGAGGAGTGTCTGAGAGAGCTGGGGTTGTTCAGCCTAGAGAAGAGGAGGCTGAGAGGAGACCTCATTACTCTCTACAACTACATGAAGGAAGGTTGTAGAGAGGAGGGAGCTGGGCTCTTCTCCCAAGTGACAGGGGACAGGACAAGAGGGAATGGCCTCGAGCTCCACCAGGGGAGATTTAGGCTGGACATCAGGAGGAAGTTTTTCACGGAAAGGGTCATTGGGCATTGGAATAGGCTGCCCAGGGAGGTGGTTGATTCACCTTCCCTGGAGGGGATTAAGGGACGGGTGGACGAGGTGCTGAGGGACATGGTTTAGTATTTGATGGGAATGGTTGGACCTGATGATCCAATGGGTCTCTTCCAACCTGGTTGTTCTATGATTCTATGATATAGGACAGTGCGTACTAATTACTCAAATTATGTGTATACCACTTTTCAACCCCCGTTCTACAGGCATCTTTGTGTCTGGCTTACCTGTGCTCGTCACATACTTTGAAATCAATAGGGAGAAAGGCACCTTTGATATCTGTGATTCACTTTCACAAAAGGCAAACTATAAAAAAAATTACCTTCAGTATCTTCCCTGGTGTTAGGTGTATGAACGACGCAACAAGAATAAGACAGCAGAGCCCTTTCCCTCAAGTGGTGTGCGGTGTCGCTTCGACTGACTCCGGACTACAAAGGGAACGAGGGCAGTGGGAGGGTGCACAGCCAGCACATGGCTACGACACCATTAGGTTTGATGCATTTGCTGCATCTTGGTGTTTCTTTTTCTTTTTCCCTTCCTTTTTTTTTTGTTCTCTTCAGTTGCACTTAAGCTGTTTCAAGACTCCAGTGGTATTTCTGAGAACAAAAGGGAATTGGGGGAAAAAAAAACCAGAAAGGGAGAAAACAGCAAAGGCAAAAAACCGTTCCAGAAGCAGGATGGGGTGATAAAAAAAGACAACTGGTACAATACAATAAAGGGGTAACCACAGTCCTTGGAGGAACTCAGTGGGATGGAGAACAGACCAGAGGTGACAGGCAAAGGTGAACAGGGGCCAAGCACAACTCACTGGAAGACAGAGCTAGACTGACAATGACAAGTGTTGAACATGAGCTAAATACAGTGCTTCGTGATGATGAGCTGAATTTGGAAAATTAAGTGAAACAAGGACTTCTAACGGTTTTTTTTTCCCCTCGTCCATATTTACAATCACTTTGCAGACTGTCTGATGCAGCTACCCAGTTTCACTACGTATTTGGAAATAAACCATGGGGACTGTTTAGTCTGTAACATCGTCATTATTCAACCTATTACTTGAAGTAGTTTAATTTCATTCTTATCTATTTTGACAGCTGAATCTTATCTTCCTGGTGATCACATTGTGCAAAATGGTGAAGCACTCAAACACTTTGAAACCAGACTCTAGCAGGTTGGAAAACATTAAGTAAGTGCTTTGTGTTCAAGTATGAGAACTATGATTATTTTCTGATTGCTGAACTGATTGAAAGCTACTCTCCATTAGGAGCACATGCCATTGTCTCCCAGCAACTGCAGATGTCAATTAGAAGCAAGCAGAGCCAATCCTGCTTTCGTCACATTGTTGCTGTAATGTCACAATCGCCGGTCAAAATTAGATAATTTCAGCCTGGAACTAGTGCCAGGAAACTGTTTCACGGAAATGCCACAACACTGTAGGAATTTCATTTGCATTTAAAATGCAGCTCAAAAATGATGTTCCCTGTTTGCATGGCTGATACGATTATATTAAGTTTGTTTTGTTAAATGACTTTTTGATTTAGGGATTCTGAGCAGTTTCTACTCGTAATCCTGTTCTCCCAAGAGAATTGACTCTATTATTATTGTTAACTTGAAGATTATCTGCTGTTTTCATGCTAATTTAACAAGTGTTTGCTTTATCATGGTGCTGTACTGCAGTATCCCTTTTGCAGAGTAAGAGAAGTGTTATACTATTAACGAGGCTTTGGCAGCTCTAGTCTTTGTACTCTCTGTAGCTTTACATTGTACTGAAGGTTTTTGTTATCCACACTTGAAGGGCTGGTGCAGCGTTCTTAACACTGAGGGTTGGATGCGGAAAAGGGTCTTAGAGATTTGCTTTGAATGTTGAAAATAGCAAGGGGAGATTTTCCAGTAAGGCTAAAATTGTGAACTAGATGTTCTAGATAGGTCAGTATCGGCTTCATTGCATGATGCATGATGAGAGAGAGAGAGCTAATCTTTAGCATCTCTCTCTTTTCTTCCTTTTCCTCTTTCTGTCTTCTCATCCACACCAGTAATTACCGTGTTTGTGATGGCTACTATAATACGGACTTACCTGGGTAAGATAGAACCCTACATTAACAAATTTCTGGCATGATTTTTTTTTTTTAACTTTACAAACTCGGTCAATATTGTGGATATCCCTTAATTTTAATTAACTACTCTTTGAGATACCTAATTTGCTAAAGAATTCTTAACTATTATATGCCTTTATACTTTTAAATTGCTTGCCTCTGCATTTTGAATTTCCTGATTTTGATTAATTTTTATAGAAAATTAAAAAATGCTCTTATCAATTTCTGTTTCAATTCTGTCTAATAATTTTGTTTCTCTTTTCTGCTTATAATGCTTTCTAGCTATGAAGATAATAAGCCATTTATCAAGTAAGATCATTAGTTAGATGTACTGACTAAAATTCCCTTTCCCTTTCATTCCGTGCCCTTCTCTACAATTCCTTTTCCTTAACCTACTCATGATGGAATCTTTTTTAGACTGTTCTGTAGAGCAGTATCCATGGTTTTTTGTCGCATTTCAGCAGGGTCTCTTCATGCGGAAGTTAGATCATCTAGCTTCAGTTTAGCGGAGTTTATCGGAGCATTAAAGATTTGGGCTCTAGGCTTTTAATCTGCTGTTTAACCTTTGTGCATTTGTGTTACATTATTTGGTGTCATATGGCAGCACCGCTGCTTAAAATCTATGGTGTGATTAGTGGCTAAGCCAGATTTATCAATCTCTTCTGCAAAAGCAGATAAAGCAAAAGGAGTAGCTGGGGCTTGCACTATGCTTCTACATTTCAAACTAGTTTTGACATCCTATCAGTTCTTGAGAAAGAAAAAGGTCACATCTACTCTTGCTGTTTTCACTGGAGACTTAAGATTACCAAATGGAATTGTTCTTTCTTTAATACATAAAAGGTTAAACCCAAGGAATTTTTTTTTTTTTTACATTTTGAATACGAACCTAGTAAAAGTCAACTGCAAGAACTGAAATGTTAATATTGGATTTGGCGATAATGCATTCTCATAAGTGTGTTACTAAAAAGACTGTTACTAAAATTAATGTTACTAAAATCAATTTTCTTTTACAGATCCTGGGTCCTGGGTGCATTTGCTCTCCTGTGTCTTCTTGGCCTAACATGGTCGTTTGGCCTGCTCTTTATCAATGAGGGGACAGTCGTGATGACCTATCTCTTCACAGTATTTAATGCTTTCCAAGGAATGTTTATTTTCATCTTCCATTGTGCCCTTCAAAAGAAAGTAAGTTACTAAAAACGCGGATTTGTCTTCCCTAACTCCTTAATACCACATGTATTCTTTAAGAAACATATCAAAAATAGCAGCATCGAGTACTGGAGTCTTTTGAAGTAGTTTGAGAAAAGGACTAGGATTCAAAAGCAAATCTTGCTCTGCATATTGGTCTGTGGCCTGGGTAGGTTTAAAGTGGATCCAGCAAGTCCAACCTGGGCTTGAAAAGTTTTAGGGGAGAAAATGACTGTAAAAAATGAACTGTTTAATATTGGTAATGTGATACGTATTAGAATCATAGAATCACCAAGTCGGAAGAGACCCACCAGATCATCAAGTCCAACTATTCCCGTCAAATATTAAACCATGTCCCTCAGCTCCTTGTCCACCCGTCCTTTAAAACCCTCCAGGGAAGGTGACTCAACCACCGAACTGTGCAGCCTGTTCCAGTGCCCAGTGACCCTTTCTATGAAAAAAATTTAACTAATGTTCAGCCTAAACCTCCCCTGGCTTTAAGTCCGGGGACTTAAAGCCAGGGGAGGTTTAGGCTGAACATTAGTTTGGGGACTTAAAACCCAAAGTGCTTCATGAGCACATGTGCTTCCACTGCAGCTCTGCAAACAAAGGGTTATTTACAGTATCATCCCACCTCAGCCTGGAAACTTCTCTTTTCCTCAGATCAAGGCAGAGGACCTCTCCTGAGATCCTGTTAAGCTGCCACATGAAGCTACTACGAGTGATAGGCAGGGATAGTGCTATCAGTGCTCGTTCATTAAGAAATTTAGTGAGATACAATAATTAATTTTGTTGTGAACTTCAACACACCTTAGGAAAAAAAAAAAAAAAAGTAGTAATTAATGCGAGACAACCGCTAATGAGGAGAGTTTTCCAAAGATATCAGCCTGACTGCTTTTTCTCCCCAGCAATCCAATCGCTTTGCGCTCTTAACCAGAGCAACCGGAATCCTCTGGCAAGAACCTTCCCTGATGAGCAGGTTGTGTTAAATTAGTTCTGCTCCCCTTTGCCTGGTGGGAACAGAGAGGTCTAGAAGGAGCAGATCTGCCGGGGAACGAGAAATCTAGCAGGGGAGAAAGTAGCAAACAGGGGAGGAGGTGAAGGGCACAGCTGGGTGGGCTTCTATTTGAGTTCCCTAGACTGAGGGTGATGACTGCGTCCAAGGATGCCTTAGAGGCGCTTTAATGAGAGGGAAAAAAGGAAACGACTCATAGTCTGCATTAGAAGGTGTAGCAAATGAAAGAAACAAGAGCTGAGAGGAAGGGTAAATGTCGAAAAACCTCACCCCCAAAAAATTTAAAGTGCACTACATCCTGCACTTGGAAACGCCCAATTTGCAGTATTTAGGTTCTATGTATTTTACTGGTTTTAGGCTGGAGACCTAGCAATTATTGACTCCCATTATAATTAGCTCACCAGAGACATAATTAGCTGATATTTATAAAATGGTTTGAGACCATTGGACAGAGCATTGCTGTGTAAATACCAAAATCACGTTCTTGCGTGTTCTCAACTGTAGCAGCTCTAACAGCATCAGCGTCTCTCAGTTTGCTGTAGACAATGGCAGTCAGCCACGTTCTAGGAAAAAATCTGGTAGACAGAAGGAATTTTCTCTAGATAAACACGGCACTCCTCTCACTTTGAGAGAACAAAAGCACACTTCGAGGGGAGGGTGAGCCCAAGGAAAGACGACAGGGATGGAAACGCAAACATTCTCAAAATGCAAATAGTTCCTAGATTAGGGTTTCATATAATGTTGCCCTTTTCTACCAGTTGTATTGGACTTGAAAATCAAAACCAGATTCCTTTTTTATTTCTTTTTACAGCTGCGCATTGTTTTTCTACTAAGTGGAGTCAGCAAAAAGCAAGATTAAAATACTAGTCGAGTGTGAAAAAGCATAACCTAGAGCAACAAGAGTTATACCTGAGAGAATGTTAAAGCTGCCATTTAAGTTTTTTAAGTTTCGATGCCTTTGACTGGATATCATCTCATCCTCTGTCTGCATAGCTAATGTCTTTTTATTCTGTTATTACTAGTTGGTCACTAAATTGAACAGAGAAATAGAATTGTGAAAGTGAAAACTATTATGTTTCCAGTTCTGACAGGATGATAGTGCTGTTGCTTCCATCAGTTTCCAACAAGCTATAATTTAGAAATAATGACAGTGGAATGTGCAGTCCTGACAGATAATGTATATTCACTGCAATATAGGCATTAGGCAAAACCAGCCCTGGAGGGTGGTATTTGGGCAAAAATACAGTTTTGATTGCTATTGTCTCTGCTGTGTAGTGGTTTTGGAGCATTTAGTATCCATTACTGCTCAGGAATGCATTTTCTTAGGTGTTACACCATCTAAAGATGATCTATGTAGACTTATGTTTTTCCAGACTAGAGAGTTAAAGGTGATAATTCTGTGTCCATGCATTTCTGTTGTCATTTTTTTTGTGTGTCTTTTGCGCTCATATAAATAGGGATCCACTCAAAATATGTACCGTCTACTTTTATAAAAAGATGAGTTCTTGTCCCTAGTGTGAAGCTAAGGCACAAATTACTCACTCATGTTTTTTGCTGAGCTTGTGGTTTATAGAAACATCCTAATATGTATTTCATCAGTGAAAATATTGTAATATTGAACAACACGTAGCATGTGGAAATCCACATTAACTTTGTTTCCCCTCCCTTTCCTTATTTTATGCATCCATAACTTTATTTTTGTCCTATATGAGGGACATGGGTTAGTGATTGATGGGAATGGTTGGACTCGATGATCCGGTGGGTCTTTTCCAACCTGGTTGTTCTGTGATTCGTAGATCAATCTGAATTTCCACATTAGCTGAATCTCACTTTTCCCAGAAATATAGAAATCTTATCGATGTAGAAGTGACAACAAGCATCTGCTGGAAGATTTACAAATCTAGACTTCTACATCTTTAAAAATTTCATCCACTATATCTTTTCACTTCAGCTGAGACTCTTCTGAAAGTAGTAGTCAATGCATCAGTCACCAAATAAGAGAGAATTAACTGCTCTGTAAATTAATCCCGATTACTTCCATGACAAATGTTAACACACGTAAATCACAAAAGTAAAGTTTCCAGTAGGTCACTGGAAAGAGAAGGTGAGTAAATGCAGGCCAAATGCTGGAACCCCTGATGAGTTTTGTTGCTCTGTCAGAAATCTCATATACAGAGGGGAATTCAGATTTCTGGGTTCAACAAAGACAATAACGAAGATTTTAGAGTTTGTTCCTGAAAGGGAAAGATGCTTCTTTAGCCAACCTTTACAGTTCCAAATTCTGAAACAATGACAGTACCACTGCTGGCTGCCTGCGTAGAGGGAGGCAGCGGCATTCATAGAATCATAGAATCACCAGGTTGGAAGAGACCCACCGGATCATTGAGTCCAACCATTCCCACCAGTCTCTAATCCATGTCCCTCAGTACCTCATCCACCCACACCTTAAACACCTCCAGGGAAGGCAAGTCAGCTACCTCCTAGTGCCTAATGGACCTTTGTGTGAGGAATTTTTTCCTTATGTCAAACCTGAACTTCCCCTGGTGGAGCTTGAGGCGATTCCCTCTCATCCTGTCCCCTGTCCCTTGGGAGAAGAGCCCAGCTCCCTCTTCCCCACAATCTCCCTTCAGATAGTTGTAGAGAGCAATGAGGTCTCCCCTCAACCTCGTCTTCTCCAGGCTAAACAGCCCCTCAGCTCTCTCAGTCGCTTCTCCTAAGACTTGCTGAAAGCATTCATGAGATTTATACAATCCTGAAACAAGTTTAGTGTTTGATAAGAATGGTTGGACTCAGTGATCCGATGGGTCTCTTCCAACCTGGTTGTTCTATGATTCTAAGTGCGATCACATCAACCTTTATAGTCATCACAGGTTTTACACCCTTTCTTGGAAAGGGTAACTTAATGGGCACTACCAAGCAGTACAGAGGTTAGTTATCTCAGCCTTTCTTGGATGCTTATGATGGGAAGATCGGCTTCCTGTGGTTTCTGCACCAACAGCTCAGATAAAAAGGACTGTTTTCAGCCAGCATTCAGTTCAGGTGAACTGGAGGTGTTTAAGGGACGAGGTGCTGAGGGACATGGTTTAGTGTTTGATAGGAGTGGTTGGACTCGATGATGCAGTGTGTCTCTTCCAACCTGATTGTTCTATGATTCGCCATATTTATCTACCACATGAAGATGAAGTAAAAATAAGCCCATAAATAACTCAGTAGCGATTTATTCAGGCCACATCTAAATGCTGTGTGTATACACCTTGAAAACATTCAAAAATCCTGGATAGCAGGTAATGCTGCCATAACGTAGGGAAAAATACTTCATTTTGTTAATGATTCAACAGACAAGAATTATATATTTGCTTGAAAAATATGTGAAAAAATTCAATACAAGGTTCATGTATTTTTGCCAGCAGAGATATTTGCCTTTTTTTTTTTTTTTTTTTTTTTGTACCAAGTAATTTTTTTTTTTCCTGCCCCGTAGGTACGTAAGGAATATGGGAAATGCTTCCGACATTCTTACTGCTGTGGTGGGCTGCCAACTGAGAGTCCCCACAGTTCAGTGAAGGCATCAACGACGAGAACGAGCGCTCGCTATTCCTCTGGCACTCAGGTAGCGAAGACTTTGACAGCGTCTTTTAATTAACCTTATTTATAAAAAGCCTACTGAGATGTGTTCTGATCAGAAGCACTAATTGTCTTCTCAGTTTTATCGTTTAGATGGCAAATACATACTTCCTCATACTACAAATGATTTTTAGATATTTCCATTTACTTTGGTCTAATGCAAACACCTTATTTTTCTTGTAATTAGGGGCTACTTTATAGGAAGGTTTATCCCACCCTTTTTCACCTAAATGAAATCAAATAAATTAGAGTTTTAATAACAAAAGAAGGCATTTCACTCCCTGCTTAGAAGAATGGCTTAGGTTAGGCCAAAATAAGCACAAATACTCTACATAATAAGCACATGAGTGGATAAAAATATTTTTATAACTTTCTGTGCTTTTATGTCACTGCTTGATGTTAACAGAGTCGTATAAGGAGGATGTGGAATGACACTGTGAGAAAACAATCTGAATCGTCTTTTATCTCAGGTGACATCAACAGCACTTCAACTCTTAATCAAGGTCAGTCACTGGGAACATTTCCGTTGTAGAAACCTATATATATATATATATAAAATTTAATATAGATTTTATATCACTTATATTAATTGAAAAGAATGTTTTGAAAAAAAATTCTGGAACAAATGTTCTCTAAAAACAGTTTTAAAGCCAAAACACCAGCACCTTTTTCAAAACGTGTTCCCTCAGCTGGCCCCCTGCTATATACAAGTTGAATTCCTCCATTCACGGGAATGTATTTAAATAATTTTCATCAATAATCTAACTTGAAAGCAAGATCGTAATTTTAAATCTTTCCTAACCTTTATAGGTTAAATCTGGACAGAAATATATGAGTGCAGTAACATTTTAATGCATATTTGACTGATTTTTAGGAGCAGAAATTTTCCCAGTGAAATCTAATTGATATAATTTCTATGCAAAAGATGTCTGTAAAGCATTTATCTTTTCTATTTCAAAGAGCATCATATCTGTCACATGGGATAGAATCCAGATTTTCACGCGCAGAGAAGCCAGAACTCCAAATTTCTCAGCTCAAACAGACTTTGAAATCACGAAGCTCATTCTCGTGTCCGGTTAGGAGACAGGGTTATTAGCCAAGACAGAGTGTCCCTTCCTTTCTCCCCTTCCCTCTGTGTTTTTAAAGGCAGTTTGAGCTATCAGTGGAGGGAGGACTGCTCTGTACAAGCCAAGTTCAAAGCAAGCCAAGTTCAAAGCCTGTTCTTCCACCCACGGCCCTTGGAGAACAACGTGTAGCCCTGATCTCATTGCGACCACTTTCTGCTCAACTCAGTTTCAAACAGAAAATTCACCACCGTCAGGGCTGCTGTAAAGCCCTCATCAGTCACAACTTAGCGAATTCACCCCTTTTGCTTTCTGCTAGTGAGGGACACGTACTTAACTCACATTTATTTTGGAATTTAAACATATAGTCTTTTGCAAAAGAAAATATTTCAGAAAGCATGATTCTGTATTAGAATCACAGAATCATAGAACAACCATTATTATTGTATTGCTTAGAGAAGCGGAGAAGATCCATGTGTCTCACTGCTCCCCCATCTGAATCTTGTATGATTCTCTAGAACAATCAAAATTAATTAATTCTTTTATACTTCTCCTAAGTATAAAATACATATTTTTCATGGGCAAGAAAGAAGCGCATTCCCTTTTAGTGCTTTATTAAAATCCCATCAATACGCTGTAGATGAAAGTCTGGGGTTTCACCCTAATTTGATCATAGAATCATAGAATTACCAGGTTGGAAGAGACCCACTGGATCATCATGTCCAACCATTCCTATCAAACACTAACCCATGTCCCTCAGCACCTCATCCACCCGTCCCTTAAACCCCTCCAGGGAAGGTGAATCAACCCCCTCCCTGGGCAGTTCCAGTGCCCAGTGACCCTTTCCATGAAATATTTTTTCCTAATGTCCAGCCTGACCCTCCCCTGGTGGAGCTTGAGGCCATTCCCTCTCATCCTGTCCCCTGTCCCTTGATGCTGAGGTTTGCTCTAACCTAACTGCGCCCTCAGTGATTTTATAGTTGAACAGAGGTCTTGGAAGCGTCTGTTTCAGAGCTCCAGTCTTAAGTCACTGGAGATGTTCTGCCACAATAAGAAAAAGAGCCATGATCTTTATCCAATTGCTATATTGTCACTATCTCAGTGATATATACATAAAGAGTAGCTTAATAAGGAATGGCAAATGTCATTTTTCCTTTAAAATAAAAGTTAAACAAAATGGCAAAAAAAAAATTTTAATTGAAGAAACAGATTCTCTTCACTATAAATTCTGAAGATAGCACACAACAAAAAAACACAAGCAAAATATTTTAGTTAGTATTTCTAGTAATAAGTATATTACAACTGAAAAAGCTACGATGAAACTCTTTCAGTTCTTCACTGATAGAAACTTTCAGAGCAGATTAGCATATTGTTAGGCAAGAATTCTCTGAATCAGAGAGTTTTCTGCTCATTTCTGCTACCAAGCGTCTGTGATAACACAGAAGCATCAGTATTTGGAATATATACTGTTTTTTTCTGTGCCCAAGGAAAATCCTATAGAAATTTAGCTCCTCAGTTGTCCTTGGGTCTGTAACACAGTGATCCTCATATACTGCTGTGCAATACAGTAGAAAAGTAAGTGAGATTTTACCCTCGTGAAGTGTTTAGAGCAAGTTTTAAGTCACAGCACCTTAGGAGAGTGTCGCTATTCCAACCCATTTTTCTTCTACTAGCTAAAAATCAGAGATTAATTCAATGTTTAATAATTTCTCAAAAATACTGTTTTTTTCCCTAATTAATCCAAGAGTTCTTTAAATGGTGTTGCATTAAGATATAAAACGGGTTTGAAAGTAATCTGTTTGTGCAGTATTTTGCGTTGTCTTTCGTTGTTCGTAAACTGATGGGTTAAAGAAAATTTACTTGGTTAAAATTGGTGAAAGAAAATTTACTTGAGGAATTCTTTTTCAAAACCTGGCAGATAAGTTTGCAGCATGAGTGTCCCAGGAGAAAATGTGAACCGCTCCGATTTCTTAGAGCAAATATTTTTCTTTCCCCTCAGCATGCATACTTTTGCATATACTAAGATCTGCCTCTCGCAGTTTGTCATGCACTGTCTGTTTGAAAACAGAAATCCCCTTCCCCTTCTCCGCGTGGTTTTAATAAAGTGAATAACAGCTCTGATCCTGTCATAAGAGATTTTTTTTCCAATACCTTTCAATCTGAAAAAAATCAGTTCTCTCCGTTGTGGACGGAAGCGTTCAAGAGAATAATTTTTCAAGTTAGAGAAGCTTTATGTAGCACCTTGATCTCTACACATTTAATTGCTATTCTTGTGTAACGGTGATTTTGTATACGTTAGTAAATGTCACTCTCACTAGATGTTTACTTTGGGGATTTGGACAGCACCTGCGAATTACTGGAATCTTGACTGTATTTTCCTACCCCCATTTCAAATACATAGCTCAAACACACCCAGAAATTTTCAGCTGAATTACCTTTGACAAGGCCTCCGTGATTCATGATGAATAAAAAAAAAAAAAAATTTATTGAAGCTGTCAGCCTAAAATTAAAGAACTGACATTTTTTTTTTTTTCTGTTTCTTTTGCTTTAGGAATGACTGGCAATTACCTACTAACAAACCCTCTTCTTCGACCACACGGCACTAACAACCCCTATAACACATTGCTCGCTGAAACAGTTGTATGTAATGCCCCTTCAGCTCCTGTGTTTAACTCACCAGGTGTGCTTCTACTTCCTGAATAAAACCGCTTTTCTTGGCTTGCTCCGAATCCCTCCTTCTCCCTAGATAGAAACTGGAGTTGCGATGCCCTAGCCGTGAATTTCTGTCAGTTTGAGAAATGCAGTATTGCCGATGTCAGCTTGTAAAACTGCACTATATTATAGTAATGCCTTTGCCCTAACAGTATTTACCAATAATTATCCATGTTTCCAACACAGGTGGCATAAATCTTAATATACTATTACAGGACTGACACCCCAAGGTCCGAGAGCCCATCTTCAAGATGTATATCACTTAGAGGTATCATGTCTATGCAATATAAGGTTGAATCTGAAGTTTGCTGGAAAAAAAAAAAAAAAATTGTTATGAAACGGATTAGATACTAAAGCAGCGCAAGGCATCTTGACACCTTTGGATACTCCAGTGCGGAAAACTGTATCCAGCGTCAAACGGATCTAAACTATAGTATAGTGCAGCTTTATGGTAGATAATTTTCCTGCAGGAAAATCTCGAGATGAGCAGTTAGAATAGTTTAGCTCGGTAGGAATATAAAGGGTGTCATCGCTTAACCAAATGTTCTGCTGTTACGTTATCTAGTTGCTTTGTTTAACTGCAGCGCAATTCATCAGTAAATATCTAGCAGTAACTGTTTGATCAGTGATAAGATCACTTCAGTATAACTGGAACGATAAAACCTTTGATAAAAGGTCTCATAAAACATTGTTTCCAGTTTTTATTTCAAGTTTCCTTTTAAACTGAACTGTAGTTTCTATTTTCATTCTCTTGTTTTCTTACTTTCCTTATGCTTTCCTCTAGCAACCTACAGAGAGACAAGTATGGGAGTAAAACTTAACTTTGCCTATCAAATGTAAATTTTTTCAGCATGATTTTTAATGGGCACAATTAAAACATAACTAGCGGTCATGAAGTAGACTCAGCGGGCAAGTGGTTCACAATTTGCAAATGAAATGTTTCCACACTCAAAAAGTACTCGCTTACTGCTTTTTGGGAAACGACATGAGGTCTGTAGCAAACGCTCTTGGTAACCCAAGTTCATGCAATGCTGAAATAATTTGCCATTGAAACCCAAAGCGGCGTCAAACGAAAAAAAATGTTTTAACGATTTACTTATATTTTTCTACATTCCCACAGTAATCTTGCTACAGGCCATGGAAAGATTTCAAACGAATTACCTGATCACGGGCAACCAAATTTGCCTCATCAAACCAATTTGAATATATTCTAGGACGCTTAACTCTGCAGTATATCATAGAAAACTCATTTTGGATTATCAGATATAGTTTGGTATCTGTTTAGCAGAAGAAAAGAGAATTAAAATTATAGAATTAAATCACTTTCATGAGGGAAATGAATGCCAGCATGTGGTCCATGTGTTGTCTACTTTTATAAATGCCATATGTTCTGCGCAGCTAAATCCTTTGCGGGAAAACTCTTGGAACATATATGAAATTGCAGAACTACAAAGTTGTTTAATCAAAGCTTAAAGAGACCTTTCAAACAACCCTCATCGCTGCTTAAATCAGTACACATGGAGAGGAGTTAACAAGAACGCAAATACAAAATTATTTGCAAATTACCCAGGATTTATTTGGAAATTATTACGCTATTTTTTTAAAAGTTGAAGACAAAACTCTTTTCGTGAGAAAACGCAATTACTTTATAATTGAAAACAATATTTTCCAGAGAAGATTGAATTTTCTAGGATAAGCTGCAGCTTTAATTATGAAAAAAAAAAAAAACCAAAACAAAATGGGAAAACATATAATCTCCTCCAAAATGACATTTTTTCTTACGCTCCTCCAAGCCTTGCATATAATGCAGCAGCCTCACAGTGGTCAGTCTCATTTCAGTAAAGTCACTCCATTCTTTCTTTATTTCCAGACATATCTGTAGATAAAGTGATTTTCTAGGAATGCTCTCACCATCTGACTTTCCATGGTTCAAACTGTTTAATTTCTTTCAAAGTTTATTTTTTCCTTTTCTTTTTTTTTTTTTTTTTTTCCCCCCTCTCCTTTGCTTGGGAAGCGCTGTGCTGTCATAGTTTACATGTCTCTGTGTCTGTAGGAAAATCTTTTCTTTATCGTGTTACCAGAAAAAAAAAAAAAAAAACCCCACAACCAACCCCAAACCCCGAACCAAAAACATAAAGACCTTAATCATCACAAGACTTCATTTCTCCCCCCACCCCCTTAAACTTCTTTTCATGTTTCCAGGACTTACCCAATCTTGTCATTCCTCCAGCAGCTATAAGATATCAGCCGTGGCTGATTTCCTCTTCCCATTCCACAACTAATATTTATTCTTTGGTTTAATTTCTGTGACCCATACTTACAGAAATTCCTAACATTTCTGCATTTGACTTCCATGCCCACGGTAACCGTGGGCCCTAACTCTTAATTAACTATTCTGGTTCATTCAGTGCTGTCACTGTGACTGATGCAGACTGCAGGCAAACTTTGACCTTTAGAAGTCTGGGGACGTTGTTGGCAGACAGAATATTAGCGCAAAAAAAAAAAAAAATAAAAAAAAAATTACATTAAGTGGGAAAAGAAAAGCTGTTATTGCTTAGTAATCTTATTTGCTGAACCCTTGCTCTGACTAAGTTGCTGAGAAGCTCAGTAATTCTTCATCATGTTACAATAAATCATTTTACTTTCTTTTATATATCAGCTACTCTTAGGCCAGATAGCCTGAGCAGACAGACATGATGTGAGTTGTCCAAAGTGAGTCATTCCACCTGCTGTCTATCGTGTTGTTGGATGGTGCTTGTGGGCCCTGGTCCCTGTAGTGTGAAAGATTGGCTGTCCTTGTTGAACATAAATTCTTTGTATTTATCCATTTTTTTTCATTCTTTTCTTTCCTTCATCTCCAAAATAAAAAAAGGGAAAAAAAAAAAAAATTGTTAGAAGTGTCGTTAAAGTAGTTGCTTGCCAGTTACGTGGGTTTATGTTGTACATTTACCTTCAGTTACGTCTTGATCTAATTACCTTTTTGATTTAGTGTCGTTTAGGACAAATTCTGTTAATTTTCTTTTTGGAAATCATGGTGGTGTCCTTCAAAACGTAGCTGTTTCCAAACGAATTGCTTTGCATTACATATGCAAGGGCATGGAGTGAACAGTTCCTTGTGGAAGAGTCACAGAATTGACGCTAAATTAAGAAATTGAAATGCCACGATTCCTTCCCCCTCCCCAGGAAATACACGTTAACTATTTTGCAAAGACATCTTTCCTATAAGGTGTGCAACTGTTTACATTCGGGAATGTTTGATAACTTACCTTTTCACGAGTCTTTTACTTCCGAGTACAACTTTGTCCTGAACTGCATTAAAGAATTTTGTTAAAATAAAAAAAAAAAAAGAGTAATGAGGCGATAAAAAGCAGGTCAGGCGATAACCAGCCCTGTCCCTTTTCCCTTTCAGGACATTCACTGAACAATGCCAGGGATACAAGTGCCATGGATACTCTACCGCTAAATGGTAATTTCAACAACAGTTACTCGTTGCGCAACGGAGACTATAACGACAGTGTGCAAGTTGTAGACTGTGGACTAAGCCTGAATGATACCGCTTTTGAGAAAATGATCATTTCGGAGTTAGTGCACAACAACCTGCGGGGCAGCAGCAAGAACCACAACCTGGAGCGCACGCTGCCGGCCAAAGCTGTGATCGGCGGGAGCAGTAGCGAAGATGACGCCATCGTGGCCGACGCCTCATCTTTGATGCACAGCGACACCCCCGGGCTGGAGCTCCACCACAAAGAGCTGGAGGCCCCGCTCATCCCTCAGCGGACTCACTCCCTTCTGTACCAGCCCCAGAAGAAAGTGAAGACCGAGGGCACCGACAGCTACGTCTCCCAGCTGACGGCCGAGGCCGACGACCACCTCCAGTCCCCCAACAGAGACTCTCTTTACACGAGCATGCCCAACCTCAGAGACTCTCCGTACCCAGAGAGCAGCCCCGACGTCGAAGATGATCTCTCTCCCTCCAGGAGGAGCGAAAATGAGGACATTTACTACAAGAGCATGCCAAACCTCGGAGCTGGCCACCAGCTTCAGATGTACTATCAAATCAGCAGGGGTAATAGCGACGGCTATATAATTCCCATTAACAAGGAAGGATGTATTCCCGAAGGAGATGTTAGAGAAGGACAAATGCAACTAGTGACAAGCCTTTAATAGTGTAGCAAAGAAATATTAAAGGCCACGTACAAGTATTAAAAAGACTCAATTGGCCCCATGCAGGCTCCCTCATATCTGCTTGAAGAGACAATTCTGTTGACCCTGTGGTTCTCCGGTAACGGGGATGACTGGACCTCGCAGTTCTGTGAATTTTTATAAAGCAAAAACTTTGTATATACACAGAGTATACTAAAATGAATTATTTGTTACAAAGAAAAGAAATACCAACGAGGTATTTTAAGATATCTTCTGCTGCTGAATTTAACAAAATTGTGAAAAGAAAAAAAAAAAAAAAAAGAGAGAGAAATAAACACTTTCCAGCCATTTTACTGCAGCAGTTTGTGAACTAAATTTGTAAATATGGCTGCACCATGGTTTGTTTGGTTTTTTTTTTTTTCCTAGGCCTACATTGTATTATATACAAGGCGTAGGCTCTAAAATCCTGTGGGACAAATTTACTGTACCTTACTATTCCTGACAAGACTTGCAAAAGCAGGAGAGATATTCTGCATCAGTTTGCAGTTCACTGCAAATCTTTTCCATTAGGGCAAAGATTGAATACATGTCTAACCACTAGCAATCAAGCCACAGGCCTTATTTCATATATTTCCTCAGCTGTACAATGAACCGTTCTCATGAAAAAAAAAAAAAGAAAATGGCTAAAGAAATTATATTTTGTTCTATTGCTAGGGTGGAAAAATAAAAATAAATACATTTGTGTCCAACTGAAATATAATTGTCGTTAAAAAAATAATTTTAAAGAGTTTGGAGAAAATATTGTGAAAAGCTCTTGGTTGCACATATGTTATAAGCTGTTTTTTCTTACACTCTGTTCATAGTACAGTAGTATGTTTAAAATGCAAGTTCTACCCGTTTTTTCACTTATTTTTCACTGTAAACAGTGTTCTGCTTTGACAAGTTAGTTTATTCTTAAGTTTTGGATTTTTTTTTTTTAATTGCCAAAAAAAAAAAAGAAAAACCCCAGAATTTGGGGGGGAGAAATCGTTTTAGAAGCCAATTATGCCAAGCCTTGCACAAATTTGGTAGAGCTAACAAAGATTGTAACTCAATTCCCTGTTCGTTCTTTAATCAGGGTTGGGTGGTAAGGGGTGTAAAGGGGACACTGGACACTTCTCACAAGCTTTCTCGTGAATAAAGGTGCCTGTCCTTTTAAAACAAAAAAAATAAATAAAACGTAACTATTACTCTTCCATATTCCTTCTGCCTATATTTAGTAATTAATTTATTTTATGATAAAAAGCTAATGAAGTGTAAATTGTTTCGACAAAATTCTGCTTTTCTTTTTTTCATCCCTTTGTGTAAACCTGTTAATAATGAGCCCATCACTAATATCCAGTGTAAAGTTTAACACCTGCTGGCAGTAAATAAATGTGAATTTTTTTCCAACTAGGTAAAATGTGGATTATTATGTACGAAGCATAATTGGCATCAGCAAGTGTCGAGAATACAATAGAAAGTGTCTGTCCAGCTCTGCAGAAGAGAGGTCGTCTTGACTCTTCATTACTCTAGTCACAACTGAATAGGATCAAACTCAGCCATCGCAGGGTCATTAGGAAAATGTACTGTAATTTCATGTATTTACATAACTTTTAAGTAGGCGTCTGTGCTGAAATTAAAAACAAGGTGGTAAACACCACTATCATATTCTCGGCAACGGTAATTAGCAGTTAATTATTAGTGATGAAGATGCATTGTTGCAGTAGGGAAAACATGAATAAAGCGGCATTTGGATAGCACTCCGAGTGCTATCTAAATAATTAATCCATCCCGGCGCTGTTTGGAGTTAGATAAATAAGCGTGACTGGCCCCGTTTTTATCAGACTCGAGAACTGCAAAAGGCAGCTTGATGCCCAAGATGTTACCTACAAATCAGAGGCAAAATTGGAAGTCTTTGTCGTCTCCATTCCCAAGAGTCTTCTGTTCTTCTCAACGAGATCATGCTTCGTTTGTCGCCACTTCCAAATTTGTATTTTTTCCAAATAATTCTAAAATCAGTGTCCTGTCACCACAGAGGTCATGGTTTTATGTGTGGCCACTCTGGGTGTATGATAACAGCAAAAAAAGTTCATTTGAAAGCCGTGGCCATTCTGTTCTCTTTGAACGCATTGGAACAGATAAAGTCTATTTGGAGAACAAATAGATGCATTTTTGAAAAAGTTTGGATTTCTGAAGAATATTTTGGGCAAGACTTCCTGCTGCTCAGACTATTCAAACTTAAAAAAAAAAAAAAAAAAAACAAACACCCAACCAACAAACAAACAGAAAATCCAGAATGAGAGGGACCTGTGAGGTTCAGGTAACCTCAGAATATCTGTAGCCAGGACTGCAAATCCATAACAGTTGCTCTTGAAGAGGAAGGTGTCTTCATCATCAACCCTCCTGGCAAGTCTTGCCAGGATGCTCCTTAACACTTAGCGCTCACTATGTTTACAGCAGAGTCACTGGGACTTTATTCAGAAATCTCTGTTTAGCAGAGATGCTTTCAAAACCTCAAGTCTCTATGAACTAAGAATTTGTTCTCATTCAGGGTACACAGCAGACTCTTTGGTGCAAAAATGATTTCCTTAGTCTGGCAATCTAAAAGCTGCCTTCTGCCTAGGAAATCGCGTCTTGGGGATTTAAGAATAGTGGTGCTCAAGTAATTGCAGTACACGCGTCCTAATAACGTCTCCAACTTTCAGCAGAACCTTCAACCCTAGTTCAGGCAAGTCCTCCTTTGTGTCTAAGCAAAGGTGGCAAAACTAGATGCTGGAGGAAGGTTTGTAGGGCTGTGATCTTAAATACATAATCGCAGGCATAACAAGTAATCATAACACGAGAAACTGTAGCTGATGAACCTAAGATGAAAACCAACCAAATCTAAGTACCATAAGGGAAATCTTTTGTTAGCTTCTTTGTAATGTAGATGTTGCTTTTTAGTGAGCCTTTTTTTTTTTTTTTTTTTTTTTTTTACTGGTAAATGCTAGTGAATGTCCTGTGTTTAGCGAAGAGCGAGCAGCCGATACCTTTGCCAAATTTCGTTTGGTGTAACTTCTCAGTGTAGTAGGTTACAAAATAATTATATAGCCAACAGCTTCTTGTAATTTATGTTCTTTCTCTCACGTTCCTGCCATCTTGTCTTGGGATCTGAAGGACAGAAGAATTCCGAGGAAGATTTCGAGGCTAGCGAAATAATGGCAGCGGAATTAATGGAAACGTGTGTTTCTTCAGGGTCGTCAGTTAACCAGTTCCTATGATGGTGCCAAGGATATGTGGCTATTTTAGGCACCGTCTTTCAGAAGAGCTGTAATTCTCTCATGGCTAGTAATCTCCTGTTAGTAGCAGTGTTAACCCTCCTGGCTCAGTTCAATTCTTCCTTGTAACTTCAGTCCAGTTATATTAATTCCTACAAAAAAAAAAAAAAGATTAAATGGGATGTGCATTTAGTGAACTGTTGTATAATGGTGCTATGCATTGTTTAATATAAAAATACATCTCAATTCTACATAAGTGAACCATAAAATGAAGAGACGCGACACTGGTAATACCTTTATAGTTAAAAATTAACCTTTATCTGTGAATTCTCCGATACACCTTTGCTTCTTTTAAATTGGAAATGAAATTACTAATAAAGTTTACATATATTCACTTATGTAGGCAATAAAAGGTGTTTCAAAGTGACAGAAGTTATGGATAAAATACGTGTCATATTTTATGTCTTAAAAATTATTAAGGAAATTTTTTCCGATTTTTTTTACTCAGAATAGTCATTAACAAAACAACAACAACAAATAGTGAGCAGTCCCTGTGTGCTGTTGTGATCCCACTTTGCTTCAAAACTAACAAAACTTGTCTTCTAGACTTGATTATACAGCAACATCTGCCACTGTAAAGTTACAGCCCTGAATAAAAATTATTGTTTAAATTAAAGGAGGTACAGGTAGACAATTTTATATAGGATCAACGAATCACCAGGTTGGAAGAGACCCACCGGATCATCGAGTCCAACCATTCCTATCAAACACTAAGCCATGTCCCTCAGCACCTTGTCCACCCATCCCTTAAACACCTCCAGGGAAGGTGACTCATATATATATACACACACACACACAGATAACAGGCCCTATGAGGAGCGGCTGAGAGAGCTGGGGTTGTTTAGTCTGGAGAAGAGGAGGCTGAGAGGAGACCTCACTGCTCTCTACAACTACCTGAAAGGAGGTTGTAGAGAGAAGGGAGCTGGCCTCTTCTCCCAAGTGACGGGGACAGGACAAGAGGGAATGGCCTCAAGCTCTGCCAGGGGAGATTTAGGCTGGAGATTAGGAGGAGGTTTTTCACAGAAAGGGTCATTGGAATAGGCTGCCTGAGTTGGGGATAAAAACTAACACCGCCCACAGCCCTGGAAGCAAGAGATCCCTGCCTCTCGCTATAAAAACACTTTGTAAATTAGTAGGAATTCAATTAATGAATCCAGCTCTGACAAAAATTTAGAGTAAAGGTTCATTAGGACCCTGTCTCTTTTCAACAGAGCATTTGGGTGGGAGGTTGTGTTTTGTTGTTTTTTTTTTTTTTTTAAGTAAAATCCTTCATGTGGTTTTTAGAACGACAACTTCCAAATCCTTTTATTCATGCAGGATAAATTCTCAATGGTATTTCATTAATTCATGCCTAAGAGCATTAATATCTCTTCTTACTGTATTATGTCATCATTAATCTCGACTGCTCCCCATCAAAGTTTCTGGCATGTGAAGCGGCTCCCAGCGTGGTGCAGCCTGAGTGGTTCTAAACGCTACTGAAACATCAGACAAGCCTCAACACAGCAGCAAGAAGGTTATTTTTTTGAAGGCCCAGTCCATATAACGCACCAGCTGCTGAAGTCATCAGTCCAGGAGCCCAGATGGGGGAAGCCGTGGTTGCAGAAATAACAGTCAGAATAAGTAGTTTTTACAAGAAAATTCTTCTAGAGCAAAGTCCGTGTAGTTCTGAACCTTCCTTCCCTGGGTGCACACCTCCTCCTGGGCCTTGGAGCGGGAGCCTTGGCACAATGGAGGCTCAGCCCTGCCGAGCAGTCAAAAGTTTAGAGACAGTAAAGTTGAGCACAAAAAAAACCATCTATGAACATGTAAAATTCTGATAGGAAGCAGCAGGTCAGTGTCTGTATGGGCTTTTCTATTGGAGAAGCAGGATCTCTGAATAACCAGCATTGAATAACTACCAGGAATAACTCTTCCACTCCTGTCATAGTGTAAGAATTGCTTTTAAACAGCATAATCCGCCTGAACTTTCAGCCTCTGTGATTACTTAAGAGAATGAGTCCCAAAGGTTAACGAGGTTTGCATGAAAATAACTAATTTTTCAGTCACTTTAAATATACCACTTTGCTTCTCTTTTTTTTGCATTGGGAGGATAAATAGCAGCTTCTTAATTGTATTCTTTACACTACTCGTTGCCTTAAATACTTCCCTTCCATCTTGTATTACTTGACTCCTTTCTAAACAAACCCTTGTTTTCAGCCTCTTCCATTTCTCTAATCATTTAGTTGCCAGCCTGCAGAATTACTTTTTGGCAGTTTGCTTTATGAGGTAGGGCAAGAAGAAAATTATGTATCAACTTTTAGTGTTGATTTATGGATGGAATTTATGGATGGAATTGTATTTTCTAGTCTGTGCCCCCATCCCCCCAGCCTCCCATCTGGTCTCACATC
Organism: Coccyzus lansbergi; assembly: GCA_033558105.1. Classification (NCBI taxonomy): domain Eukaryota; kingdom Metazoa; phylum Chordata; class Aves; order Cuculiformes; family Coccyzidae; genus Coccyzus; species Coccyzus lansbergi. The sequence goes on from JAUMJK010000002.1 coordinate 441,447, forward strand.
CTCTTTTGTTTTCATAGCATCCCTTCAAAATACATTTTTTTTCCCCACTAAGCTGATGATAGCAAGTAATGACCTAAACAGTTATGGTTAATTTAGAACCCTGTAAAGCCTGCAACGAGTTCCAATTATTCCCCCCGAATATGTGCCCAACCTTCTATTTGTCACCATTGTGCTTCATACGCGTCACACTGCCCATTTATTCAACTTTGTTAACCCAGGTCACTCCTAGTTCTGATTAACCAAAATAATTCTCTGTTAATGGCAAACAGTGCACCTCTCAGATCATAGAATCATAGAACCACCAGGTTGGAAGTGACCCATCGGATCATCGAGTCCAACCATTCCTATCAAACACTAAACCAAGTCCCTCAGCACCTCATCCACCCGTCCTTTAAACACCTCCAGGGAAGGTGAATCAACCACCTCCCTGGGCAGCCTGTTCCAATGCCCAATGACCCTTTCCATGAAAAACCTCCTCTTAATCTCCAGCCTACATCTCCCCTGGCGGAGCTTGAGGCCATTCCATCTTGTCCTGTCCCCTGTCACTTGGGAGAAGAGGCCAACTCCCTCCTCTCTACAACCGACTTTCAGGTAGTTATAGAGAGTAATGAGGTCTCCTCTCAGCCGCCTCTTCTCTAGGCTAAACACCCCCAGCTCTCTCAGCCGCTCCTCATAGGGCCTGTTCTCCGGCCCCTTCACCAGCTTTGTGGCTCTTCTCTGGACTCACTCCAGAGCCTCAACATTCTTCTTGTGGTGAGGGGCCCAGAACTGAACACAGGATTCAGCAAGGTAGTGTTAAGTATCCAGAGGTACTGGTAACACAGATGGTATAGAAGCATAGAAGGTTTAGGTTGGAAAAGACCTTTAAGCTCATCAAGTCCAACCATTAACCTAACACTGCCAAGTCCACCACTAAACCACATCCTTAAGCACCGTGTCTACATTATCTTTCAAATGTCTCTGGCCATGGGCATTCAACAATTTCCCAGCCTGCTTGAATGACTGACAACCCCTTCCATGAAGAAATTCTTGCGAACAACATTTCCTCTGCACTATGTGCTTAGCTAGACGTCAGACCCAAAAAGCACTTAACAGCTCAAAAAGCACTTTACTGAAACTTTTAGGTGGAATTTGGCACAGAAATCGCAAGGTACATCACCCACAGGTGAAACCTTCAGCTCTTCAAGGGGAGAAGCAACTCTAGCTTTGTAGAAACACATATTTTTGGCACTAAGGACATTCTATCATTGCAAGTTCTGCTGCTGCACGTGTGCAGCCGTGTCGTCCCAGCGGAGGGGAGCCAAGGCAAGCCAGGCAGCATCACTGCTTTGTCACACATACCAGTGCAGCCTCTGAATGCCACCATCCAGAAATGAGCTTACAATACGGTCCCCTCCCTTCCCCTGTTCCGACAATAATTACAATTTGTCTGGAGGTGAGAGATAAGCCCTGTAAGTCAGTGTAACACTGCAGCGTGAGCACCACCATCAAAGCTCTGCATCACCTGCTGATCTACTCATATTCCAGCACATTTGTGAAACTTTCCAGACCTTTGCAAGCCCAGGCGGAGCTCTTTGCTATGGAAAGCAAGCTGTAAAATTCCTCCCAGGTCTTATTTTTCACCTCTTGTCTGTGAGCACACCAGGTTTACTTGTCCATGTTGTGAAAGGGTCACAGGTCCTACCTGTGCAGATGCAAAAACTCCATGGGTTTTGTCATAATGTGCATCATAGAATCATAGAACAGCCAGGTTGGAAGGGACCCATCGGATCATCTAGTCCAACCATTCCTATCAAACACTAAACCAAGTCCCTCAAGACCTCATCCACCCACACCTTAAACATCTCCAGGGAAGGTGAAACAACCACCTCCCTGGGCAGCCTCTACCAGTGCCCAATGACCCTCTGTGTGAAAAACTTCCTCCTAATCTCCAGCCTAAATCTCTCCTGGTGGAGCTTGAGGTCATTCCCTCTTGTCCTGTCCCCTGTCCCTTGGGAGAAGAGCCCAGCTCCCTCCTCTCCACAACCTCCTTTCAGGTGGTTGTAGAGAGCAATGTACCTGTGCTGAGTTACAGTCATGCTGCTGCTGCAAACACTGACCTGAACACTCAGCTCTCTGTTTCTCCCAGGCAGGAGTAGCTTAATAGAAAGTTACTGCTAAAAATCTTCTTGAGGAAAGCAACTGTAGCTGAAATGGCTGGTGACAGGGTGGTCGCCATAAAAAAAAGCACAAACACATGGCAAGTTTATATGAAACAGTGAATGTTTTCAATCGCATTTCAAGCTGCTGGAAGAGCTTGAGACTAGATTTTTTTTTTTTTTCCCAAAAACTGGGGCAGAGAAGGGAATACAGACAAATGGAGAAGAAAATGAAAGGACAACATGAAACAAATTTTTTTTGGAAAGGGTCACTGTTCATTGGAATAGGCTGCCCAGGGAGGTGGTTGATTCCCCTTCCCTGGAGGTGTTTAAGGCACGGGTGGATGAGGTCCTGAGGGACTTGGTTTAGTGTTTGAAAGGAATGGTTGGACTCGATGGTCCTGTGGGTCTCTTCCAACCTGGTTGTTCTATGATTCTATGAACTTGAGGCCACTTACTCTTGTCCTATCACTTGTCACTTGGGAGAAGAGTCCAGCATCCACGTCACTACAAGCTTCTTTAAAGTAGCTCTAAAGAGTGATAAGGTCTCTCCGTAGCCTCCTTTTCTTCAGGCAAAACAAAAGTATCATACTCCTCAGCATCTTTTAAGGAATCTGCTCTATATCCACTTTTAAAAACTGTATATCTCCACAGACAATATTTCTCTCATATTTGGAGGATGAATCCTAAAGAGTGAGTAAGCAAGCGCAAGTAGAAGTGACATCGATATATAACATACATTTTTTAACAAAACTACTACAAAGTGCTGAGCAATTTGCTGAGGGCCTTTCGTGATCCAGCTCATGGTGTGCACACAGAAGTTGCTCTTAATGCAAACACAGAGAATACAAGAATCTACATGCTGGCTAGTGCGACATCTAAACTAAGCAGGTAGTTGCTGCAAGGGGTTTCTTCCAGGTCTCAGCAAAAGTTTGTTGTAGATTAACTGGCACTTCGGGGACTACTTGGTCTCCTCACGTCAAGATAAGAACACGCTACATGCTGCTTATAGTTATAAGTGTTCTAATTAGGTCGACTTGATTATTGTTCAGTGGTTTGATAGATGCTGTATTTAAAGTCATTTCAAATACTCATTTTTAGACCCTTTTTTTTGTGAACTAGTAAATCAAGTGCAATTTATTCGGTGAATTATTCTTCCCTTTCTTAATGCCTATTCCCTCTGGCTTGTAACTTTAATTAGAACCTGCTATCTGTTCATATTGGTAATGGTAACAGTTGTCACCAGAGTGCAGATGCACAGATTCAGCTCATAGTTGCCACTTTGACTTTAGACTTAAATCCTAACAATCTTCCCAGCTATCCATCTGAGAATACCATCTATTAATGCTTTATTTCACTGCCCCCCCCCGAACTCCAGACACTAACAATCTGATTATTTTTTGACCATCCGATAATGCGTTTTCTAAACAATAGAAACTTTCCAAAAAAATAACTTCATTTAGAGATAAATACCTGCCTGAAAAGGTTATTCAGCCCATCCAGATTTCTTTTTTATTACTATAGATTTTCCCAAGGCAGTGTTGCTTCCTGAATAATTATTGATCTAAGCAATTGTGTGCTAAAGTAGGCTGATTTATTCATTAAACATAGACACAGGAAAGCTCTTGGTTGCCCTGGTAAAAACAAACAACTCCTTTCTGTCTCCTTCTCAACCCATCTCTATAATATGATGCTTACATTGAAATGTAATCGGTTAATACTTGCTTGGCATTCATCAGGAAAAAAGGAAACATATTTCTTTGAAATAGAAGAATAAGGATCTCGACAACTGTTTGAAAACCACTTGATTGCTTTGCTTCACTTCTTTACATACTGATTTACAAGTTTCTACAATTTGAACGGCACCTTCCAGCCACAAGTTGCAACTAGTGAGGTTCTGAAAGAATCATAGAATCATAGAATCACCAGGTTGGAAGAGACCCATCGGATCATCGAATCCAACCATTCCTATCTAACACTAAACCATGTCCCTCAGCACCTCATCCACCTGTGCCTTAAACACCTCCAGAGAAGGTGAATCAACCACCTCCCTGGGCAGCCTCTGCCAGTGCCCAGTGACATGTGTGAAAAACTTCCTCCTAATCTCTAGCCTAAATCTCCCCTGGTGGAGCTTGAGGCCATTCCCTCTTGTCCTGTCCCCTGTCACTTGGGAGAAGAGATCAGCTCCCTCCTCTCTACAACCTCCTTTCAGGTAGCTGGAGAGAGTAATGAGGTCTCCTCTCAGCCTCCTCTTCTCCAGGATAATCACCCCCAGCTCTCTCAGCCATTCCTCATAAGGCCTGTTCTCCAGACCCCTCACCAGCCTCATTGCTCTTCTCTGGACTCGTTCCAGAGCCTCAACATCCTTCCTGTGGTGAGGGGCCCAGAACTGCACACAGTATTCAAGGAGCGGCCTCACCAGTGCTGAGTACAGAGGGAGAATAACCTCTAAGCTCTAATAAGCTCTAACTTGCTTATTATTTTGATAAACAAAGTACTGTTTTTCATAACGTGGTACAGAGAAATGTTTCTGCATCATATTTTTTTGATAAAATATATCAGGAATAGAATAGTTTTCAAGGTCTCTGTTCACTACAAAGACAGAGAAGCTGCTCTTGAAACTGTCTGCATATGAACCAGTATCTGTGAGAGTTAGCAATACTTTATGAAAGAGTCAGCAACACCAGTAGGGAACAGGGTTAAGAAGGTATCTGTTAGCAAACACTGAAAAGGATCTTTTTTCATTGACTTATGTACTCCATGGATGGTACAAACTTGCATTCAGTCTAGCAAACCTACCTGTCTGCAAACCCTCAGCATCACTTGGTTACAGAAGAGCTGCATTTCTTCTGAATGAATAGTGAAGGTGCTTAAGCAGGTAAGCAGATGGCTTTCTGTGTGTCAAACATTTAGTATTTGGTTATTGTTAAGGGAAATGAGAAAATAGGTTAAATATATCAATGTAGGTCTTAGATATTATTGATAGTTGGTTGTGATAGAGTATTAAGAATATAATAACAGGTGTCGGAAATTAATCTTTATGACAACTACAAGAATACTGTTCAATTGTGTACATAGGTACAGCCCCAGTCCAGCTGAAGCGAGTGATTCTGTAAGGAATGTCAGACCTAGAACACAGGGATTAGATTTGATGACAACTGATGATTAAGAGGTCAACCTATTTTTGTATATAGGCAGAGACTAGACATAGGTATATGTTAATGGAACAGTTTGAGGTATTTCTTTGAAGTATAAAGGTGAATACATATGTCTCAAGAAAGAAGATAAGAGGCTTTTATGACTGGAGAAGGAACATGACCTGTTGAAGCAGGGAGGGAGTTCTCTGAGGGAGAACTTTCTTACACAACTTTCTGTGAATATTGAAAGAATCACAGAACAACCAGGTTGGAAGAGACCCACCAGATCATCGAGTCCAACCATTTCTATCAAACACTAAAGCATGTCCCTTAGCACCTCATCCACCTGTGCCTTAAACACTCTCCTGAATCCCTAAGGGGATCTTTTCATATTTCAGTTTGTTGATTCTCAGAGCAGATGTTAAAAATAAAAACAAAAAGGGCATCAATTTTTTGAAATGCTTTCCAACCATGATAAAAATGCTTTGTTTCTCTTCACTCTTTGTAACTTTGTTCCTGCGTGCATCACCCCCAATAAGTGCTGTTTCACAATGGAGAGCATACACTGATTTTCCCCCATTAGATCAATACCTGTCTAAAAATATTTACTCACAAAAAGGGCTGTGATCCTTTTCTTTGTCTCCCTTGAACTTCTGTTCTGCTCTTGATTTTTTTTTTTCCTTTCTTTTTGACACAGCCTCTTCTATTTCACCTTCCCTGGAGGTGTTTAAGGTGCAGATGGATGAGGTGCTGAGGGACGTGGTTTAGAGACTGGTGGGAATGGTTGGGCTCGATGATCCAATGGGTCTCTTCCAACCTGGTGATTCTATGATTCTTTTACTTCCTGGCTACCACTCTTCTCTAACAGGATGTTTTTTTCTTTTTTGCAAATTGTTGCTCAGATGTTTATTATAGAGCATACATCACAGCTTTTCCACTTGTCTAATCAGAGGGTAGGTCCAGCACTAAATTGCAGCTGCTTTAAAATGCTGCCTATGAACACAAGTTTTATCTTCAATTCCTGATCATGGTAGCTTAAAGGAGACAAGAAGATGCTGATCAAAATAGGAAATGGGGAAGACTGACTGAGTGATTTGTTTTATAGAAAGAGAGAAGTAGAAAAGCAAGCAAGACGTAGAGGTAAATCCATTCTGTACTGGGATAGGGCAGGAGTTATTGTATTGTACTCTGTGAACGTATTCAACTGATCCACTTCTATTTTGACTAACAAAGACTGAAGTGAAGAAAGAAGTGTGAATGAAAGGATATTAAATAAGCCCTGGATAGCTGACTGCAATATTCACAGCTTTTGGAACCCTTTATCTTTCCTGCAATTGGCCGCTGACATGCCATTTGTCTTTAGAGGAGCTCGTGTGTCCGTCCGCCTGTCTGAAAAACAGATAAACCATGTTCACTGTCAGCAGAGACTTAAAAACCTGTATTCTTAAAGCAGTATCTGGAGCAAAAAAGCAGTTGTTCGCTTCTTCCAGTCCAACTAAAAGCTCCTTACAGGGATGGAGCTACAACAAGAAAATTAAGGCTGTCACCCTGTTGGCACCTTGGGGTTGAAGTCCCTGGTTCGAATCAGCTGGAAAGGATTTAATAATAAATCCCTCAGCTCCTGGAGGAATAAAGCAATTACAGTGGCACTGGGTGCCCAGTACACACTGCCAGTGCCCTCCCTCCTGGGCCCCAATGGGAAATGACCTCCAGGATGCCTGGTTTGAGACTGAGTCTCACAATAGAGCTGTTTCACAGAATCATAGAATAAACAGGTTGGAAGAGACCCATCGGATCATCGAGTCCAACCATTCCTATCAAACACTATACCAAGTCCCTCAAGACCTCATCCACCCGTGCCTTAAACACCTCCAGGGAAGGTGAATCTATCACCTCCCCGGACAGCCTATTCCAATGTCCAATGACCCTCTGTGTGAAAAACTTCCTCCTAATCTCCAGCCTAAATCTCCCCTGGTGGAGCTTGAGGCCATTCCCTCTCGTCCTGTCCCCTGTCACTTGAGAAAAGAGGCCAGCTCCCTCCTCTCCACAACCTCCTTTCAGGTAGTTGTAGAGAGCAATAAGGTCTCCTCTCAGCCTCCTTTTCTCCAGGATAAACACTCCCAGCTCTCTCAGTTGCTCCTCAGAAGGCCTGTTCTCCAGACCCCTTCACCTTCTCTGGACTCACTCCAGAGCCTCAACATCCTTCTTGTGCTGAGGGGCCCAGAACTGGACACAGTATTCAAGGAGCAGCCTCATCAGTGCTGAGTACAGAGGGAGAATCACCTCCCTGGACCTGCTGGTCACACCATTTCTGATACAAGCCAGGATGCCATTGGCCTTCTTGGCCACCTGGGCACACTGCTGGCTCATGTTCACTTGGTTGTCGACCAACACCCCCAGGTCTCTCTCCTCCTGGCAGCTTTCCAGCCAGACTTCTCCCAGTCTGTAGCCATTCCTAGTCTGTTTCCATTAGCTAGTGCCCCACAATTGAAGCTTCATGCAACAGACATCCTATCTGAGGATTTATCTGTTATATTTACTCACAAAAAGTGTGACAGTGTCTTATTTCATATTCTAGACACCATAATATTTACCTATACCCTGCCCTCATTTCTCTTTATGCTGATTTGCTTCCAGAGGCTACTAACCTCTGTTCTGCTGCACAGAAGTAGCACCATTTACAGCCCCAATTTCAATATGAGACACAGAGATGACTTTGGAATAAACTCTGAAGTGAATCTTTGTCAATGCAGCTGGAATAAGAATTTTTTTTTTCAAAGGGCAGCGTTTTAGCACGTCTCTGAACTTGACATAAAATGGGACTTTTGACAGTGCTCTCTTACATAACGAAATGTATTAATTAATTCCGTTTTCCCGATTTCTAGTGGCAGTTACCTTTTTTCAACCTTAGCAACTAGTCAGATTGCCATAATTACAAAGAGCACACGGTGCACAGCACACGATCAGCAGCATATAATAGACTTGAAGTGTAAAATGCTCCAACAATAAAGCCAGAATAAATGTATTGTTTAGTTATTGGCACAACTGGTACATTTATCGCTGCATCCAATTCGCTCTGACTCTGAAATGAGTGCCTGCGCTTAATTTTTACAATTTGGTGCATATTATTTTTCATTTACTAAGCGATGGGTTAAAGTTGAAGAGAGGAATGTTTTAAACTGCAAATATATTGTGGTTTATACTATTACATTCACATTAAGGGGTTTTTTTTTACTATGTGTGGGGGAGGAGGCTAATGAAAAACTTTTATCTATGCATGTCAGACACTATGAATAACTGCATAGAAAGCTAAGTAAACCAAACCAAAAGTCAACTGCCTTCCCAAGTCACTCACTCCATTTTCTCCTCAGAGCCTCTCGAAAGATTAGATAAGTGGATATATAAAAACTGAAGCATCATCAGGTCTGTTTTTTCTTGCATCATCTTTCTAGGCTCCAAAGACAATTGCAGTTAATAAGCATATTGCTTTTGATTTAAACAGGCTTTAGGTCATCATACTGCTGTTACAGCTTCAACCTCTTTGTGTTCTTAGTTGCTCCTTACTCGTTAAACCCCATCTATGAGTGTCAGACGAAAGCTTTCTGGGGCAGCGACTACATCTTCCTCTACAGGAAGAGAAAAGGCAATAGAAGTTGACAAGCTAAACACAAACAGTGATGCACTATCATAATTTGCATTCATTTTCTGACATTCCAGCAACAAAGTCTGAGCAGTCTCAGCACCCGCTCCAGTCCTCCTAACAAGAAAAGTTCAGAGTCAGTGACTTTGCAAAAAAGTACCAAGAGTCTGGTGTCTTACAACACTGCAAGAAGGCTACAGGGATCTGAACAGGCTGGACTGCTGGGCTGAGACCAATGGGATGAGGTTTAACATGGCCAAATGGTGGGTCCTGCACTTGGGGCACAACAATCCTGAGCAGCTACAGATTAGGAGAAGTCTGTCTAGAAAGCTGCCTGGAGGAGAGGGACCTGGGGGTGTTGGTTGACAGCCGACTGAACATGAGCCAGCAGTGTGCCCAGGGGGCCAAGAAGGCCAATGGCATCTTGGCTTGGATCAGAAATGGTGTGACTAGCAGGGCCAGGGAGGTTCTTCTCCCTCTGGACTCGGCACTGGTGAGACTGCTACTCGAATCCTGTGTTCAGTTGTGGGCCCCTCAGCACAAGAAGGATGTTAAGGCTCTGAAATGAGTCCAGAGAAGAGCAACAAAGCTGGGGAAGGGACTGGAGGGCAAGAGGAATGGCTGATAGAGCTGGGGGTGTTTATCCTGGAGAAGAGGAGGCTGAGGGGAGACCTCATTGCTCTCTCCAACTACCTGAAAGGAGGTTGTGGAGAGGAGGGAGCTGGGCTCTTCTCCCAAGTGACAGGGGACAGGACAAGAGGGAATGGCCTCAAGCTCCACCAGGGGAGATTTAGGCTGGACATTAGGAAAAAAAATTTCATGGAAAGGGTCATTGGGCATTGGAATAGGCTGCCCAGGGAGGTGGTTGATTAACCTTCCCTGGAGGTGTTTAAGGGACGGATGGATGAGGTGCTGAGGGACATGGTTTAGTGTTTGATAAGAATGGTCGGACTCGATCTGGTGGGTCTCTTCCAACCTGATTGTTGTATGATTCTATGATTCCATGATATTAGCTTGGGGGATCAATAATATTTTCAGTAATCAGGACTGGAAGAAGAGAGGACAGGCACACTGGTACAGTTCATGCAGCCCCTAAGCTAGATTGCCATACCTGTATGGCATTGTTGGCTTCTTTCCAATTTCCCTCATTCACTCCAGAGCTACACAGGCTTTACCAGGAAAAAACATGCTCTTGATTTGTACAGTTTTCTCTCTAAGTTCCTGCAGTAGCAGTATCTAGTGCAGCACAAATGACTTGAAGCACATAATACCACTTGTAACCTAGCAGCCACATAGACCTTTTTTATTCTCCGAGCAATAAAACAGCTGCAGCTGACCTGGTATGAGCCTGGTTTTAAAAGAGAATAGCAATGAGAACAGTATCTTACCAAGACCTTCTGCTGCAGAAATTAACCACTGAAGTCAATACAAGTTGCACCAATGTATCTTTAACTCCCCTTATAACTTGGTTTTCAATCACCTGCCTGCCACAAACTCTCTCCTTCCCAAAGAAATATTAAAATTACTCCATGCATGTATATCTGGTAAGAGAAAAATCCCTGATTTCAGAATTAAAGGTGTTATAGCTCAACCAATATCACCCAAGTAGATATGGTTGAAAGGCATGGTTGGACTCAATGATCCAGTGGTTCTCTTCCAACCCGATGATTCTATGATTCAAAGCTTGAACCAAAAAGAAAATATTCCGCAATCTATCCACAGACCATGCAGAGACAGTTTTCAATCCGGTAGCACTGCTCCTGCCGACTACATTATTAATAGAATTCTGTAGGTTACAAGCTGATTTTCCTGTATTATTTCAAGGTGACTGCATTTTTATGTGGCATACGCCTAACACCATGGGTACGATTACTGCTACCATGTAATGTCAGTTTTCATGGGTAATTAATTGATAAATGACAGCCAGCTCCTTCTTAGCTGCTACATAAGTCCTTTATTAACACATTTAATTCAATAAAGAGTGAGATAGTGCCAATCATAGCGAAGGACAGAGAATCAGTTTGTTCATTTTCATACACTTACTTCCGCAGCACTTATTTAAAAAATAAAATAAAGTAAACCCAACAGATGCTTTTTTTTCCCAAGTCTAGCTTAAAATTAAGATGAGGAAAGGGTAGAAATCTCAGAGGCCTGTCCTTTAAAGTTATTCACTGCGGCTGCAACATTACATGAGGAAAAACAAGTGAACACATTGAACATATGGTGAGTCCCTGGAAAACTAAAGTTGCCCAAAAGGAAGGAGAGTGACAACAAGGAAGCAAAAATTGCAGAAGAAGGGAGAGAAAGAAAAAAATGAAAAGAAGGGAAGGGAAGGCAAGGGAAGGGAATCAGAAGGTTTCGGCCAAGGAGGGTGAGAATTTTAATGACACACTTAAATCAGCACAAATATTTGTCCAGTGAGGGATTTAAGCACAAAGAGATAAAGGCATTGAAGGAGCAGCTCAAAATAGATCCTCCTTCTGTGCTGCAAGTAACAAAGGGCTGGTGGAAGTATTTATGTTGTAGCTAATTTGGTATGTTTTAAAATAAACGAATCCTGCCAGATTGCTAATAAAAATAGTCCATTAGTGTCAGGATCACAAAACGTCCTGTTTACTTCTGTGAATCTAAATTCTTGTTCAGCTTTGAGAGGGGACAACCTGGGAACATTTGTTATAGTGACGCTGTTGAGAAGAGGTTTCATGACTGCTACATGAAGCTAATATTCACATTTCTTTCCGAGGCTAATACTTGTAAAATGAAGTTGCAAAATTATTATATCATGGAATCGTAGAATTACCAGGTTGGAAGAGACCCACCGGATCATCGAGTCCAACCATTCCTACCAATCTCTAAACACAACATCTTCACAAAGAAGGTGTTCCAGCATAAGCACCAATAGCAAACTAGGGATGAGTCCTTTTGTGCAGGTTCCTTTTAAACCAAGATTTTTAAGCAGTTGCTTTCCACAAGGCCCTTTGTAAGCTTCAGATCGAAGAACAGCTGGGAAAGAGCCACAACTCAGATCTGCACTCACAGGGCAAATCTCTTGGGCTTTCTAATTACAGTTGAGACTTCTCTGCTCCTGTAAGACACAAGGAGCAGCCAAGCAACAAACAATGAAAATAATTCTGTACTTAAACAACAGTGTCTGGTGTCATTCTAGACACTGAGTGGAGACATCTGCCCAGAGAGCATCCCAGATGGGACTTCAGGGGACCATTCTAAGAGATAGAGCGATTGCTGTTACACATCCAATTCCTTTAAACACAAACTAGAACTTTGCAATGCTTCCGTATTTGTCAGCCGAGGCCATGATCCTTAAAACATTTCACAACATTTAATATTAATCACAGCAAAATTATATGCGAAGATCAGGGCTTGCAATTCAGTTGATTTGAAGGCATTAGTAAAAATACCTAACGGTGCTTGTGAAGCTCACAGTTTTCAGAAAATCCACAAGACTTTCACTCATTTAACCTCATCTTAGAACTTCTTGCCTCTCCGACACTTTTCTCTAAGAGACACACAACCTTATGAAGAGGTTTAGCAGAAAAAAGTGAGATAATACAACCTTTGCTATTTTATATTCAAATATATTATCATTCCACTGAGATATATTATCATTCTACCGAGCAAGGAGATAATCATAGAAATCCTTTTATGTTTGTATTTAATTCTGCGGTTTAAATTGGAAATGTGGTGAATTATGAGTCGTCAGCTTTGTTTCAACCACATATGTATTCTTAAAGGCATAAAATAATTACCATAAAAATGCCACAACATACCAAGCAAACGTGGTGCAGTATTACAGTTCAGTGTCAAAACTAAATAAAACATATAAATATACTTCCCATATCTCTTTTACTCAGCCTTTACTCTCAAAACATCAGCAGTTCTTTTAATGTTTCATATCCTCAGCCACTGTCATCTAGGTACACACAGAAATAGGAATTTAAAGGAGGATGATGGAGAAGGTGTAAAAAGTGGCACAAAGGGAATGATTACTCTCTGTGGAAATGGAAAAGGAGTGTTATAGAGTGACTCAAAATCTTATTGCTTACCTGCTCAAAAAAAGGACCCAGATCATTCCAGTCTTGTAAGAAGCTTTTTCATCTGCAGAGTCTGGGGATGAAAAATAAACCTCCATCAATGCGCTTCCTTCTACTTCTGGAGTTCAGAAGTAGCTGTGGAAGAAAATAGACATTGTTCCTCTTCTCACAAGCTGCATCTTCCCAAGTTTGCCTGCTTTTCCATGCAGACTCAAGTTATTTCTAATTGTCAGCTGTGTTCTCCTCAGTCACAAGCAAGCATTTGAGGTTTTCTATTCCAATCATCCACTCTAAAAACAGAGGATTTGGAAGATGGTAGCAAGACCTACACGTTTGCTCTCTAGTGCTTTGAAACTATGGCACTGGAACTGTTTCTCCTATCACTGAGGGAACAAGCTGGAAAAATTGGGTTTGTCTCAAGCATGAAGGGGGATGTTACCCTAAGAAAGATTAGCCAAGTGTGCTGTTGCCACTTTTCACTTTATTTAGGGATGAAATGGAAGAAGAAGATCTTTAATTCTGCTGACATCTTGAGAGTCTCACTTTTCATCTCCATCTTCTATCCTATAATTTTATCCATTAGAGAAGTGCGGTGGAAAGTTGGGAAAATGCAACCTAATGAATTCTGAAGTCAGTCTTGGGCTGCAAAATAAATCCTAGGTCAGGACTATTGATTACTTAGAGTTCATTCTTGACAGTGTCAAATAGGTGAGGAAGATGAAAACCTATCTTGAAAGCATTGTTACTAAGGTTATTAAAAATAAAATCAAATCCTGCAATGTCAAGTGCAGCTCTAAGAGGTTGGACTATATTCGACATTGTATTGCCACTGGATTTCTTGAACCTGTGTCAAATGCTAGAAATAAATCTACTTTCAGCTGTAACTCAAGATTCCTTTTTCCAGGTAACTGTGCAGCCAGATAAAAGCTGATCCTTCAATTTTACAGGTGGGAGGAACTGAAAATTCATTGCCAATGGGACGAAAGGAGGCTGGACTTAAAACTTGGGGAAGATTTCTCAATAGGGCTAGTCCATTTCTAAAGGAATGTGTCCACTCACGCTATTAGATTTTGTGATAGGAACCGTGCTATCTGTGTTTTATACAACAGTTTAATATGTAAAAACACATCTTGTTTTTCTTTTACTGACTTCTGCTGAATTATCAGGGAGTTCTATGCTACTCTGTGTGTGTGTGTGTGTGTGTGTAATATATATATATATATATATACACACACACACACACACACATCACGGTTAAATTTACCATTTTTGCCAGGATAAAAGTAAATCTACTGCAACAGCAGAAGATGAGTTTCAATTCCAAAGTCCACGAGTTTCCAAATTACTCAAGGCGATATCAGCTCGTCTGCAGCTGCTATGGCAGAAAATGTTACGGCCTGAGAATCCATTTCGTAACAGAAGTGCCCTGTAATTCTTAGCCACAACAGGCCATACAGTATTGCCTAAGAAGTGATGTCCATCCCATAGTGATCACTGATATACGTGTCGGTAGCTTTCAACTCACCTTCAGTGCAATACAATTAAGTGAAATTCGGTGGTACATAAACCACATATAGGCTGTTTACACAGGACTAGCATTATTCTGCAAATAAAATACAAGCTTGCTGCTGAGTAATGAAAGAGGTGAAGGAAGAAAATACAGCAAAGATCAGAAATGAGGACAGTTCTAATTAATATAAGCCAAAGCATAGCTTACCATATAAGACAAAATTGCTCTTTGGAGACCGTGGGCGGTGGTTTATTACCAGCTTTGTTCAAAAATACGATTTTACACTTTAAGATACCAGCTCAATAGTCTCCAGAGTCAAGGCTTCTGCTTTCACTACTGAGCTGCTGTTTGGCTGAGCGTTACAGTTTCCAATTTGATCCTGCCGGAGACAGAAGCTTCCATGGTTGGTAGCACTGAAAACGCAAATTAAAACTTTGAAAAATTATATTAGTGGAAAAAACATTCACTGCCATACACCACAGCTTTGTTTTGAGTCAGGCTTCTTTGAAAACTCTCAATTTAACCACTTACACCCGAGGAGATTTTTCCATTCTCCGTGCTTATTCCTAAGGGGCACCAGCACAGTTGCAGATCCTAAAGGAACTAAGATGATTAGTGTAACTTTACCACACGAGGAGGATGTTCCCAGGGTAAGTATACCTTGAACACTGCATTTCCATAAATAATTGCTACCTCTGAAATAAGTTTGTAGTTTGTGGGAGTTGTATAGTATCATAGAATCATAGAACAACCAGGTTGGAAGAGACCCATCGGATCATCGAGTCCAACCATTCCTATCTAACACTAAACCATGTCCCTCAGCACCTCATCTACCCGGCCCTTATACACCTTCAGGGAAGGTGAATCAACCACCTCCCTGAGCAGCCTGTTCCAATGCCCAATGACCCTGGGCAGTAAAGTAAAAAGTAGGAGGTAAAGTAGGAAGTAAAAAACTTCCTCCTAATCTCTAGTCTAAATCTCCCCTGGTGGAGCTTGAGGCCATTCTCTCGTCCTGTCCCCTGTCACTTGGGAGAAGAGCCCAGCTCCCTCCTCTCTACAACCTCCTTTCAGGTAGTTGTAGAGAGTAATGAGGTCTCCTCTCAGCCTCCTCTTCTCCAGACTAAACACCCCCAGCTCTCTCAGCCGCTCCTCATGAGGCCTGTTCTCCAGCCCCTTCCCCAGCTTCGTGACTCTTCTCTGGACTCGCTCCAGAGCCTCAACATCCTTCTTGTGTTGAGAGGCCCAGAACTGAACACAGTATTCAAGGAGTGGTCTCACCAGTGCTGTTTACAGTTCTGAAGAAGAGGAGCTCAGAGCTTTACAAAAGGCTGCGAAAGCGACAAGGCCAGAGAGAGACTGATGCAGGATTTCACCTTTGTAAAACCAACTGCTTCTGACTTCCAATCCCACCTGATCTGAGGACTAAACTCTCCTTTCAACTATTGCCTCGTACATAGCAGGCAAAGATCACAGAGCAAATAGAAGGTTACAAACCTAGCAGTTGTACTAATATGGTTCCTATTAACTTCTCTCCCGTCTACCCCCAAAAAACCTTCTAAGCCCTGGATTCCTCTCAGCTTGTAGGGAATTGTGCTGACACAGTTAAAGGGGAGAATAGAAGTAATCATTTGCTCTCTTGCATTGATTCTGCCAGAGAAGCATAAACAAAGCCTTCAAAGGGCCTGATCCAATCTCGCTGGAAAGCCAACGCCATTCCTCGCTAAATACATAAGTAACACATGTCTAAAGGAAAGGTCAAGCATCTGTGCACAAGATGTACGTAATTCCACACAAAACCACCAGTCCATCATCCTCAAGCAGATAATACAGATATTTGACTATTAAGGATTTAATTTCTTATTTTGGCTCAGAATTTGTATGAGTTACTCTGGGAAACCTAGAGGGAAGGGAATTATGAAGGCAAGAGCAGAAGGTGTATGCGTTTAAATCACTTCTGTAAATCTCCATATAGAGCGATACAGACTGAAGGAAAGGCAAAAGCAGCTCTGATAAAGAGCATCTGGTCTATTAGAAGGTGTAGCAGGATGAACTCTTTGATGAACAGGCCTCATGAGGAACGGCTGAGAGAGATGGGGGTGTTTAGCCTAGAGAAGAGGAGGCTGAGAGGAGACCTCATTACTCTCTACAACTACCTGAGAGGAGGGAGCTGGCTTCCTCTTCCAAGTGACAGGGGACAGGACAAGAGGGAATGCCCTCAAGCTCCGCCAGGGGAGGTTCAGGCTGGACATTAGGAAAAAATTTTCACAGGAAGGGTCACTGGGCACTGGTAGAGGCTGCCCAGGGAGGTGGTTGAGTCACTTTCCCTGGAGGTGTTTAAGGGACGGGTGGACGAGGTGCTGAGGGACATGGCTTAGTGTTCGACAGGAATGGTTAGACTCGATGATCTGGTGGGTCTCTTCCAATCTGGTTGTTTTGTGATTCTATGATTCTTAAAAATGACAAACCAAGTACAGGGAAGAGCAGTGCTTAGACCAAGTCCACAGGATGCTGCTCTTAGTAGATATT
Organism: Coccyzus lansbergi; assembly: GCA_033558105.1. Lineage (NCBI taxonomy): Eukaryota > Metazoa > Chordata > Aves > Cuculiformes > Coccyzidae > Coccyzus > Coccyzus lansbergi. The sequence goes on from JAUMJK010000002.1 coordinate 458,450, forward strand.
CTCTATGGCAAATGAAAATTAAAGTGAACGCTTTGGCAGTGTGAAAACATAGTGAAGATTTCTTGCTTGTATGCAATAAGGAAAATTCATTGACTGTGGGAAAAAAACTCAGAAAGCAGCTTAATAGTCCTAAAGGATGAGCCAAACCCTTAAAGCCTCTGAGATGGGCAATATTTAGCATTCTACCACTCTGAATAATCACTTTTTTGGTACACAGAGCCAACCTTCATCTCCTGGGTCACAGATTTATTAGAAAGTTGCAAGAAAAAGATGGTATCTCAAAGGTCTGGGTCCTGGGGAGAAATTCTTTCTGTCCTGTGGAGGCCAAGAGCAGCTACATATGAAAAAAGAAATTTGTACATGGTGAGAGGTTGTATATATTCAGGCCTGCAGGAATAATTAAATGCTGTCATTGGTTGTGCTTAGGTAGGAGAAAAGGAATGAGAAATGGTCGTATTCTTCGTCTCTGTGTCACCAGAGGTTCTGTGGCTAAGCTTCATAACGTGGTTTTTTTCAGCTTTACTTGTAGCATAAGAACAACAGCAACAAATAAATGAATGAGAAAAGACTTGGAAAACACAGCAATGGGGCAGGAGACCAAGGTGCCATACAAAATAAATAAGGACCAGCGAGTCAGACCACATCAATATCGTAGGTCAGCAAGAATGTCTAGGAGTAAGTCTGTGTATGATTTCTGCAATTAAGAGAAGAAAATCCTTTGACCCCCATAGCATGTCTGCAGAGATGAATATCCCATGGCTACAATTAAAAATGTTGTTTGAGTTGGTTGACCCTCTCTGCACAGACACCCTGAGCTTTTACAGTATTTGTTCTTTAAGGTGAAAGGAAGAGATCATGATGGTAAAAGAGGTCGGGTCTCGAGCATAACTGGAATGGAAGTCGCCGCTAGCAAATTTCATTTCACCTTTATTTCTTAATTGCTAACTTGACTGTTTAAAAAAAAAAAAAAAGCAAAAAAAGATTTGCTTTCAAGGCCAGATTCATATTGTATTTTCCTTTCTGTTTATCAACAGATCTAATTTCGCGCATTTGATTTAATTAAATCAGCTGAAGCTTAAACACCTTTGAATGCTCAGAACGCAGATGTACATCCAATGACTATTAGGGCTCTCTCGCAATAGAAGCTAAATGATCTTACAGCTACTTGCAGTCATGCCCTGTTTTTCCCTGCAACATACATAACCTTTGTTACACAACCATAAGGAATGCAGAACTCCCAGACTGCTGTTTAGTGAGAAACAGTAATATGCTGTTGCTTTTCCCTGCCTATTGTTCAGTGACCTACAGCAATGCCAGCAATGTGTGCAGGGCTACATCTGTTTGACATAGTGCTCTTTCCACAGCCTCCCATATAATTCTTCATAAACTACTTCAATAGTTGAATTAATCATATCTGCAGTTGGGATAAATCAACGCAGCTTCCTTACCGTTAATACAATGATACTGATTTATGCCAGCATATATTTTAATTAAAAAAAAAAGTTTCCTGAGCCACAGTTTGATGGAGAGACATTGTTTAATTTGTTCCCTTTCTGCATATTTTCTTCCCTATGAAATGCAACAGCAGAAGGTTCACAGTGAAAAATTAAAATTGTTGTGGATGCACAAAGAATCACAGAATCATAGAACAACCAGGTTGGAAGAGACCCATCAGATCATCGAGTCCAACCATTCCTATCAAACACTAAACCATGTCCCTCAGGACCTCATCTACCTGTCCCTTAAACACCTCCAGGGAAGGTGAATCAACCACCTCCCTGGAGAGCCTATTCCAATGCCCAATGACACTCTGTGTGAAAAACTTCCTCCTAATCTCCAGCCTAAATCTCCCCTGGTGGAGCTTGAGGCCATTCCCTCTTGTCCTGTCCCCTGCCACTTGGGAGAAGAACCCAGCTCCCTCCTCTCTACAACCTCCCCTCAGGTAGTTGTAGAGAGTAATGAGGTCTCCTTTCAGCCTCCTCTTCTCCAGGCTAAACAACCCCAGCTCTCTCAGTCGCTCCTCAAAAGGTGTATGATGCTTACAAAAGGTGCATAATAACGCTGATCTCACTCATTTTATAAATCACATTTCTAATCCCATTATGTCTCTGTAGTCCATCAATCAATCTAATACCATTAATATTACTTGAGGTTTGAGAGGGGGAGGTTTGCAGAGGGCATGGATTTCCTCCAATAGTTTCTTTTACCAAAAGCTCCCTCCCCTCTTTTTTTATTGTTCTGTGAGTTGAAAAATATCAAGTTGATTACTGCATCGCGTTGTGTAAATATGAACAAAAGAGAAACATCTGTCCATTAGTCTGGAGGTGTCTGGCCTTCCATTGCTCAGCTTTCTGAAGCATTTGACTGTGCTGAAGTAATCACATTTTAGTTTTTAGAAAACATACCTTTAATTATACAGTTATCTTCAAGACAAAGGAAAGAAAAAAAAAAGATTTTCTTGGCTCTGGGAAGGCAGCATTTCATGCCCTGATGGTTTTTTAAAAAGGAATTGAAAAAGTAAGTCTGAATAGTTTGAGAATAAATTACTCCAACATGAAGTGAGCTCTCATTCACCAATACTTACAAATAGCTCAAGCAAAGATAAAATAACGTGTATTGTAATTAATATTTTAATTTGCTAAGAAAAGCTAAATAGTGATTAAACCCCTTCCCCTCCTCCTTCCCCCCGATAATAATGAAGCCAGGCAATTTCAAGAGAAGCAGAGCAGCCAGGAGTTTAATGTCGTTGATTAAGAACATGTTTCCATGGTGGCTATTATGTCCCTCTTTAAAAGATGAAAACAAAACCAAGCCTTATTTCCTTTTAGAGCTACAGGGTTTCTTCTGCCTTCATAAGACAGACAACAAGAAAATGTTTAGACATAATTAAAGGCAATTAGGCTCATCAAGGCTCATTCCTGGTCTAGTTCCACTTCTTCTCCCTACAATGTGTGCTAATTGCTGCTTCAACAGACCAAGTAGCATGGGCTATTTTTTTGTGCGCTTCCACAAACAAGACGATTTGGTCATTACCAGCTTTGACAGTCTGAATAAGAGACTTTTTTGTTTGATTTTGTATACATTTATGCTACGTCTCCCATTGAATCGGAAAATAAAGAATAATAAATTAACATTTAGCGGCTGTGTAGTACCTTCTGCTAGAGGATCTCAAAGTTCTTTGCAAACATTAATGAATTAATTCTTTCAACAATTTTGTATAATAGCTATCATAATCATCATTTTGTGGACTGCTGAACACAGACAAAGAGGTTGTGCAGCACATTTAGTGTCACAGTCAACACATTATGATGTTGGTCTCCTGTTCACACACAATGATAGTATTACCTTGTTTGCTATAAACATGCTTCCTGTCTATCTGATTCTGAGTCATTGATATCAAGGTAATTTAGGGTATTTAAATGTCTAAACTTTAAAAAAAGGTTTCTAAAGGGATATTAATTAGAGGCAGATATCCAGAACCAGATAGAAAAATATTCAAGAGCATGTCCACAATACAGAATCATAGAACAACCAGGTTGGAAGAGACCCACCGGATCAAGTCCAACCATTCCTATCAAACACTAAACCATGTCCCTCAGCACTTTGTCCACCCGTCCCTTAAATTCCTCCAGGGAAAGCGAATCAACCCCCTTCCTGGGCAGCCTGTTGCAGTAGAGGCTATTAGGTAATTTAGTTTTCAGCAGAAAAGCACAACTCTCCGATTATCAATTCCTGACAGTGCAGTCATGACTGCTTAGATCCTACTGACCCCTTCATGCAACACTGCAACCCACCTACCCAACTCAACAACTCTCCAGCCTCATAGAATCATCAGGTTGGAAGAGACCCACCGGATCATTGAGTCCAAACATTCCCATCAATCACTAACCCATGTCCCTCAGCACCTCATCCACCCGTCCCTTAAAGTCCCTTAAACTCCTCCAGGGAAGGGGACTCAACACCCTCCCTGGGCAGCCTCTGACAGTGCCCAATCACCCTTTCTGTGAAATATTTCTTCCTAATGTCCAGCTTGAACCTCCCCTGGTGGAGCTTGAGGCCATTCCCTCTCGTCCTGTCCCTTGGAAGAAGAGCCCAGCTCCCTCCACTCCGCAACCTCCTTTCAGGTAGTTGTAGAGAGCAATGAGGTCTCCCCTCAGCCTCCCCTTCTCCAGGATAAACACCCCTGGCTTTCTCAGACGCTCCTTGGAATCCTTGTTCTCTAGACCCTTCCCCAGCTTTGTTCCTCTTCTCTGAACACGCTCCAGAACCTCCTAATGAACTAAGGAGCAAATACGCAATCGCAGAGGAGAAGTTCTGACCTCAAAAGCATTTGGATGCCACACACATTCAATTTCTCCACCAGAAAATGTCTCTTTACTGCTTCTTCATCCAGAACACACAAACAGGAAACTTTATGCGTGACTTTACGATTTTGAACACGCTTTTATGATTTTGAACATTAATGAAAAATACCTCGTCCGATACCGAAAGATAAGTTTGCTTGCATATTCAGCACATAAGAAACTGAATTAATTTCACTTCTTGGTATACAGCAACTTCTTCATGTTTCACAAATCACATATAAAAATAACTCTGATTCATGTAGGTTCCAAACCCCCGAAGTCCATAATTTAGACTCTTATCCTATCTTCTCATCGTCTAGATCTGTCTAGTAAATATAATCAAATAGATTAGGCTTCTCATAGAACAAGAGTGCTCATTCATCACATGTAAAACCTGAATAATTCTCTGCCTTGGAGAGACTTAAGCTCACGTGTCCAACCTCCTACTTCCCTCTCTCCAAAACCATGAAGTGGAAGAAAAGAGGTACTTAACTCTTGGTTAAAGTATTTCGGTTTGATAGATACTTAATAATTAAAAAAAAAAAAAAGAAGAATGCAGGCAACTACATGAGCAGTATCAGTAAGATATCTGAGCTTTGCAGTTCTATCTCTACCACAGGCAACATTTTGAGCAGTAAGAGAAGGGCTGAAATCCACAGAAGATGAGGAGTTTGAGGGGGATTGGTGTGTGTATATATATATATATATATATATATATATATATGCTAATACATACCAGACATTTACCTGATGTTCACGCTCCAGGCTTTTAACTGAATCCAATGCAAGTCTGGAGTGCTGGTAATAAAAGTAACCTAGGGTAGAATTTCCAGAGCCTACCTCTTGGACTCCATCCACTTCTAAGTTTCCTTTATCTACCCTACTTTTGATCAAGGACAATAGATATTTTCAAAGGCCTCAGCTGAGACAATATCAAGTTTGTTTTTTTTTTTTTCTCCTGAGAACACGAAGTCCATTAGTAGAATCCTTGTTCTCATGTACTCCCTTGAAGCTGCTCTTCTCAGCCTTCACCCACAGCAAGTATCAACCACAAGATATTATGAAATAACATGTTCATGTTTTCTAATATTAAACTCGCTAGGTCTTAACTGCTTTCAGCTCTATTATGCTGAAAAATGCAAAGAAATTTCCCTTCTAATTCCCTCAAAGTGATTGTCTACATGCATAGAAGATAGAGATGCCAAGTTTCCAGCTGGAACTGTTCATAAATTGTAGGAAAAAAAAAACAAAAGAAAAGAAAAGATAAAAAGGTGGGGCAATAGGGTCTTGAAAGATCTGGAATTTAAATAAGTAAAGCACTGCTATAGTTACTAATTGCAAGCAGTTTGCCTAGCTCCTGCTCCCCTGTGCAAAGGAAAGGTAATTTCAGCATCCCAAACATGCTCTTCTATCTCCTTCTCTTCAGCCTGCGCATCACCCCTCCAGCTACGTATTTAGCATCACCCCCATGTTGACTGTAAACTCTGCGGCATTTTGTTCTATTACTTTGCCATGAGCTCCCCATAGGATTTTATGATGAGGCATTTTCAAGACTCAACTTGTTGAACAGCACCACACAGATCTAGTAATCTAATCAGTCTTCCCTTCCTTGCCTTTTTTTTAAGAGTCCAAAGCAGTTTTGTTTTTCAAGGGCTGTATACTTGGGTCTTTCCGCAGGCAGGAGTCTACACCTGCCTGATACTCTGCGCAACACAAAGAGGTTCAGTACAATTTGGGCTGTGCACAGTTGGCATCATTGTTTCAAAAACAAAACCCCTTTATAGCCAGTTTCTCAAAAACAATTCTTTACGTAAAAATGCCCTTAGTACTTACATGAACTCGATGGTTTTATGCCTTCTCAGAAACCTATCAAGTGGACAAGAATGTACTTTCATGCTGTAATAAAGGGTATCCATCCCTATTTTGTCTAAAAAGAATGGGTTTTTTTAGAATAAGGGCTACAGAATGTCTGGTGTCTATCACAGAATTCAAATTTTGGAAAACAAAGCAAATACAATCATAGAATCACAGAATCACCAGGTTGGAAGTGTCCAACCACTCCTATCAAACACTAAACCATGTCCCACAGTACCTCGTCCACCTGCACCTTAAACACCTCCAGGGAAGGTGAATCAACCTCCTCCCTGGGCAGCCTGTTGCAGTGCCCAATGACCCTTTCCGTGAAAAACTTCGTCCTGATGTCCAGTCTAAATCTCCCATGTGGGAGTTTGAGGCCATTCCCTCTTGTCCTGTCCCCTGTCCCTTGGGAGAAGAGCCCAGCTCCCTCCTCTCCACAAACTCCTTTCAGGTAGTTGGAGAGAGCAATGAGATCTCCCCTCAGCCTCCTCTTCTCCAAGCTAAACACCCTCTCTCAGCCGTTCCTCACAAGGCCTGTTCTCCAGCCCCTTCACCAGCTTTGTTGCTCTTCTCTGGACTTGCTCCAGAGCCTCACCTTCTTGTGGTTAGGGGCCCACAACTGAACACAGGATTCGAGAGGCGGTCTCACCAGTGCTGAGTACAGAGGGAGAAGAACCTCCCTGGACCTGTTGTTCACACCATTTCTGATACAGGCCAGGATGCCATTGGCCTTCTTGACCATCTGGGCACACTGCTGGCTCATATTTACCTATCACTACATGGAGTTAGTATGAAAAGGGCAAAAATTACAATACTTCCGAAAAATGAATAGTTGGTGCTTCAGATGTCCATTTCCAGTGCTCAGTCATGATACTTCTATTTTTTTATAGCATATGTTTTACCACACATTTCTTACACTACGGATGAATCTATCCTAGGGTCGCAGCGGCTGGATGCAATACAACTAGATACAAGGCAATCCAACAAGAGTGATTTACAGCATGTCATTTGTGTGAAACAAATTGGCACCTAACCTATAGGATCTATGTTTGTATCTGGTTGAAGGAGATAACACTGTTTGTGAAGTACATCACATTTGTTATCTTGCTATAACATGGATTTCCCTGGAAACGACTTATTTTTGTATCACTGGTGAATAGGTGGAAGAAATGGAAGAAATTCAGCATGAGTGCTTTCATATGAAGAAAAGAAATTACACTAAGATCTCCAGTTTAATTCTTAACATACACACAAGTTCAACTTGACTTCACCTAGTGAATGAAACAACTCGGACTTGTCATTTACAGACACTGTCCTTGAAGGGATTATTACTATTATTCTTTAATTTCTCCTTGATTAAAATCCAGATTATGATCCAAGATCCTAATGCTGACTGCTGAAATCACTCATATAAAGTCAATTACAATTATTACTCAATGGCATATGAGTAATTACTCACAAGTGGGAGAAATGGCTGCAAGCATTTCCTTTAATCCTGAAACTTTTCTCTTCAGAGACTCTTTCAGCCTTTGGCTTCTGACCTGGTTACACACTGATCTTCTATTCTGCCTCTCCTGCTCTTCCTTGTCATTTTTACTCTTGTTGATGTTCTTATTGAGTAAACTGGCTTCAGGATATGTTTAAGAACATTAACAATGCAACCTGGAGAAGGTGGTGAAAGTTGTTAAAATGTAAATTCTCTTCTGTAAATCTTTTCTTCCCATTTTAAGTTAATGCCAATGAAAAAAAACCATAAAGACCCTCAAACACCACATCTAATATCAGTAAAATAAAATTAACCAAAATCAGCTGGCAAGACTTGTGAATTTTAACTTTCTTTTAGTTTATTTTGTGATTTTTTTAAAGTGTTTAGTATGAAGTTTATCAGTCAAACTTTTGAGGTTAATATCCATGGAAAATGGGAATGGAAATGGAATGGAAATGGAAAATGGGAATGGAAAATGGAATGGAAATGGAATGGAAATGGAAAATGGGAATGGAAAACGGGAATGGGAATGGAAAACCGGCCCCTAAAAAGTGACGAAAGTCTTGAAACTGCACAAAGATACCTCAGTAGAAGGTACTTCACTGTAAGGTCTGCTTCAGCATAGGGTCTGGACAGGATGACCCCCAAAGGTTCATTGAAACCTCAACCATTCTGTGATCTTTCTGATCTGCTCTCCCAGCCTTTCAGAAGTCCTTGCTATGCCTTCTCTTTTCTGTCCCATAGAGTAGGAATCCTAGGCATCTGTGGTGCTTCGCATTGTCACAGCTACTTGTAATACATTGCTGGATGTATTACCACATGCTAACTTGGTGAATTAAGTGCTATCTCACTCTTTCCATCTCCATTCTTTCTTTTGGCAGCTTTCTAGACATCTATTTTCTCTTGTCTTGGCATATAGTAACTTGTCTTAGCAATAGTAACTTTTGTTAGACAGGTGCTTCTGCGTCTTTACAGAAAACTTTACAAGAATTAAAGTGGAACTATCAGTTTATCTGGATAAGTTGTCTCCAATATTACAATTCTGGACTCCCAGCATTTGGAAGTAGGGGTCCAATAAGTGTGTAAAAGCCACAAATTATAGGTAAAATTCTCAGCTGAGTCGTTCTGGGGTAATCCAATTTTAGGTTATAGAATCAGAGAACAATCAGGTTGGAAGACACCCATCGGATCATCAAGTCCAACCATTCCTATCAAACACTAAACCATGTCCCTTAGCACCTCATCCACCCATGCCTTAAACTTCTCCAGGGAAGGTGAATCAACCACCTCCCTGGGCAGCGTCTGCCACTGCCCAATGACCCTTTCTGGGAAATATTTTTTCCCTAATGTCCAGCCTAAACCTGCCCTGGTGGAGCATGAGGCCATTCCCTCTTGTCCTGTCCCCTGGCACTTGAGAGAAGAGCCCAGCTCCCTCCTCTCTACAACCTCCTTTCAGGTAGTTGTAGAGAGCAATGAGGTCTCCCCTCAGCCTCCTCTTCTCCAGGCTAAACACCCCCAGCTCTCTCAGCTCATTCCTCACAAGGCCTGTTCTCCAGCCCCTTCACCAATTTTGTTGCTCTTCTCTGGACTCACTGCAGAGCCTCAACATCCTTCTTGTGGTGAGGGACCCACAACTGAACACAGGATTCAAGGAGCAGTCTCACATCAGCTGATCGTTAAGATTTTTCAGGCAAGTTATTTAAATTTGCTGCTACAAACAGAATATTTGCAACATAAGTAGGCACAGAGAATTCTGGGTATATCATGCATAATTAAAAAACCTTGGCCAAAGATTTCCTCCCTAATGAATTTTCCTTAAGAAGTAACAACTCTAGAACCTCTGTTAGAAATGCCTGGAAGCATTACCACTAAAAATCAAACCAAAACAAAAACGGATTTTTCTTCTATCTGTATGTTTTTTTTCTTTCAGCACAGAAAAGACACAGCTTGTGTACTTCTTTTCTTGCCGCAGTTACTGCAAAGCTTTCCCAGGATGCTGTACCTAGTCAGACCCCATTAAAATAATCAGCAAATAGAAATGTCTTCAACCTAGATTTAAAGCCACAGCTTGATCCAGTAGTTAAGATCTTGGCCAGGAATGTGTTGCACAGTCACCATCCATAATGACTGAGAGGTCAGAGGCTACTTTGCAGCTCACAAGTGCAAATGGAATCGCAAATGTACTGGAGTTCTCCTTCTGCCAATTGCTAAGGCCGAGGCTTGTTTTGCAACAGGGCATGGAAGATTAAAATAACACAGGAAACTTGGCTAGAGGATAGCTCCAAGTGGACCTTGAAGGAAGTAATTACTTTGCACTACTCTACTCCCTCTTCCTCCCTCTGCTTCTTCCCTTCTTTATGTGCTTAATTGTAAATTACCCTCCACTCCTTCTATCCCTCTTTTAGCTTTTCCTCGTACCAGTGAAGCGACACAATAGTCCTGGTACTAAATTCCTGCTGTAAAAACCACTGCCAGTACTTGGTGTCTATGAGCTTCACAGCGCTTTGAGCACTGGAGCTAGTGACATTACGAAGCTTGTTAACGTACAATCTTCTTTGTGTTACATTTTTTGCAATACGTTTCACAAAAAATCTACCCCAGGGAGTCAAGGGGCAGTTGCTTCTTTATTACATTTTAGAAGAGCCACATTATTAGCGTTCCAGTCTATATATTATGAAATTAAGTGGATACCCTTGGGGTTAATTCCTTGTTGTAATTGTAATGAAAAGAAACAATTTCTAACCCTCCATTTAAGATCTATAACTATTAAAATCCACTAGTCCTAGTGGCTCCTGGGGCCAGTGAAGTACTTCAGCGTATATGAAAAAGGGCACTCCTACAGTGTCCAATATCAGTAATTTATAAAAATAACAGCCTCCGAGTGGGAAAACTAACAAATGACTTTCCATTGAGCCCCTCCCTGCTGTTTACCATTGCATGCTGGATTCATCAACTACGTCAAATTATATGCATATCGAAATTATGGAGCTGGGTTCCAAGATTGTATTTCACCTAGAGAAGGAAAGGTAGAGCTGGAATCAGATAATACAGTGATTAAATATAAGGAAAAAAAAGGCAATATAGCTATGGTTTACTGTTTAATAGGAACGGTTGGACTCAGTGATCCGGTGGGTCTCTTCCAACCTGATTATTCTATGATTCTATAAAGAATCCTCTGAAGAATAACAGTTAAGTAGTAACATTTTTTTTTTTCAGAAGCTTCTCCGTAGTAACCGATCGCACTTCAACAAATTTTGAGTGATAATAAACACTTTATTTAAAGTAATCAAAGATTAATATTCTATTTAAAAAATACTATCGTCCCTCTGAAAATGCTTATTTTATTCAGTTTGAGAGATACAGAGTGGTAACAGTGCTATTCCCTGTTTTCAATGTCTTTATTGTGTTTGCAGTTGTAATTTTTGTGACAATTTCTGCTCACTAATGATTTCCTACTGACTTCACTACGACCAGCTTCCACATCGAATCATCATATAATGGTTTGGGTTGGAAGGGACATTAAACATCATCCAGTTCCACTCCTCTGCCATGGACAGGGACACCTCCCACTGGATCAGGCTGCCCAAGGTCACATCCAACCTGACCTTGAACACCTCCAGGGACGGGCAGCCACAGGTTCCCTGGGAAACTCAGGGCTTCACCATGGTCACAGGAAAACATTTCTTGCTAAGATCTCATCTACATCTCACTTTTCAGCTTAAAACCATTCCCCCTCATTCTATCCCTGCACTCCCTGATAAAGAGTCTTTCCCCATCTTTCCAGTAACCCCTTAAAGTACTGGAAGGCTGCTACAAGCTCTGCTCAGAGCCTTCTCCTCTCCTGGCATCATCGTCATATGTGCCAGGTTTCATCATCTCTCCTACAGGCTTCTACCCCCTTTTCACTTTTCAGAATGCTCTAAAGAGAGAGAGAAATACTTTCAGAAATGAGATGAGGAAAAAATGGATTTGAAAACTGCGGTAGTTAAAGGGAACTGCACTACAGGAACCTGTTATTAAATCATTTTTATGGACAGACTAGGTTTCAATTTGGCAGCAAACCTATAGCATGTAATTCAGCTTGTTAGTAGTGAAATAAAACGTGCATCGTCAGATAGCATCTTCCAATTTAATATGCTTATTAAGATCATTGTTTCTATTAAGCTAAAAATTGTATAAGTGCATTATTGTCTAACACAGCAGAAATTCCTGTTTGGGTATGCACACACACTGAGTGGACATAGTAATTGATCATAGAATCATAGAACAACCAGGTTGGAAGAGACCCACGGGATCATCGAGTCCAACCATTCCCATCAAACACTAACCCATGTACCTCAGGACCTCGTCTACCTGTGCCTTAAACACCTCCAGGGAAGGTGAATCAACCACCTCCCTGGGCAGCCTGTTCCAGTGCCCAATGACCCTTTCTGTGAAAAACTGATGTAGGAGAGTTTTCTTGCACTTTATGTTAGATTTACCTTGTGAATAAGAACATCCCTTTAAGATCTCAGGAATGGATTGTATTTTTGATCAAACTACTTGTTCAGTTGTTGTTGACATAGCTTTAATGGCATTTATCGCTCCCCTTTTATTCATCACAGTATAAACTCCTTTAGAAGAAAGGAAAATGGTATTAGTGGTCACGAAGGAAATAAACAGTAGTTGGTTTTAAGAATACCATTGTACCAGCTAATAAAATACGATGTAAATTGCTGTGTACAGAGGCATTTAGGCTCTCTTGGTTATTTTTAAGGGAAAGAAAGAACGGGCCATCATTTTACATGTCACAGATCAATGAAAAATAGTTTCCGGTTCTGTAAATTTTTGTATTTATTATAAAATCACATTAATGTCACCTGTTACCATTGGCAAGCCGTGCTGGAGCGTGTCCTTTTTCTCCAATGCTTATAAAGCCTTTTTCAGATCTGACCATTCACAGCTTGTGCATTCTCTACTCATTGCACCAACCACTGAAACCAGCACTCAGGCTGCTACCTTAGCAAGACTTCAACTGCCAGCTTGAAAGGACTAAGACTTGTTGCTCTTGCCTGCTTTCAAAGGATTAAAGAAAGTTGTAGAACCATACAATAATTGCAATAGAAGATGAAGGGTTCAGTGCTAGGTCCAGCCCTGTTCAATGCCTTCATCAATGACCTGGATGAAGGCACTGAGGGTACCCTTAGCAAGTTTGCAGATGACACAAAGCTGTGTGGAAGTATCGATCTGCTGGAGGGTAGGGAGGCTCTGCAAAGGGACCTAAACAAACTGGACCACTGGGCAGAGTCCAATGGGATGAGGTTTAACACGGCGAAATGCCGGGTCCTGCACTTGGGCCACAACAACCCTATGCAGAGCTACAGACTGGGAGAAGTCTGGCTGGACAACTGCCAGGAGGAGAGGGACCTGGGGGTGTTGGTCGACAGCCGACTGAACATGAGCCAACAGTGTGCCCAGGTGGCCAAGAAGGCCAATGGCATCCTGGCTTGTATCAGAAATGGTGTGACCAGATCTGGGCTCTTCTCCCAAGTGACAGGGGACAGGACAAGAGGGAATGGGCTCAAGCTCTGCCAGGGGAGATTTAGGCTAGAGATTAGGAGGAAGTTTTTCACACAGAGGGTCACTGGGCATTGGAACAGGCTGCCCAGGGAGGTGGTTGATTCACCTTCCCTGGAGGGGTTTAAGGCACGGGCAGATGAGGTCCTGAGGGACATGGGTTAGTGTTTGATAGGAATGGTTGGACTTGATGATCCGGTGGGTCTCTTCCAACCTGGTTGTTCTATGATTCTATGAAATTATAAAGCTGGTAAGGAACTACAAATCCTTTTGTTTTTACCATCGGCCCAGCTTAATGTGCTGAATATATGGGTCTTTAACAATGGATGATTACTAGAACTTAGATCAAGTGAGCAGGTGGCCTCCATCTCATCAGACAGCTGTTAGGACCACATCTAATGAAGATAAAGAGAACTGTTGTCAATAGGCTGTAAGTTTAACAGTTTTCATGATCATGGCATCCCTTTTAATAAATCAAGATCTGATCAGAAAATACATGGCTACCCCTAGGAAGTAGAACACTTTCTAACATTGATTGTGCAGATGGCAGAAAGAACTGTGCTTCTCAAGGCCAGTTGCTAATTATCCAGTATCAAATATGGATAGGACGACTGCTGGGCAAGCGACTGAGCAGAATGTTGATACCGGGAACCTCAGCAACAATTCGAAATCATTAAAAATTAAACAAGGGAGTTCTGACCTTTGAACTTCTGATCATATCTTCCTTATGTCAGAGAAATGAGTTTATTCAAACCTGTCTCCACATCCCTGTAATTTCATTGCTGATCATGTACTGAAGGCAGCTTTCCTGAAGCATGACAGAGCAACACACCAATAAGGCTGAGGTGCTTGGAAGCCGTTGTCCTAATTTGCAATAAAAAACATATCAATTTTATCCAAGCATCAGAAATAATATACAGAATTTTGGCATTAAATGCTACCAATAAAGCCATATAAGTGCTAGGAATGGGTCCTTATGGGAGCATGCACAGGGGGAATGTTAGAATCATAGAATCACCAGTTTGGAAGAGACCCATCGGATCATCAAGTCCAACCATTCCCACCAATCACTAAACCATGTTCCTTAGCACCTTGTCCACCCAAACCTTAAACACCTCCAGGGAAGGTGAATCAACCACCTCCCTGGGCAGCCTATTCCAATGACCAATGACCCTTTCTGTGAAAATTTTTTTCCTTATGTCCAGCCTAAATCTCCCCCGGTGGAGCTTGAGGCCATTCCCTCTTGTCCTGTCCCCTGTCACTTGGGAGAAGAACCCAGCTCCTTCCTCTCTACAACCTCCTTTCAGGTATTTGTACAGAGCAATGAAGTCTCCTCTCAGCCTCCTCTTCTCCAGGCTAAACACCCCTAACTCTCTCAGCCGTTCCTTATAAGGCCTGTTCTCCAGTCCCTTCCCCAGCTTTGTTGCTCTTCTCTAGTCTGTTAACCCTGTTTAACAGACAAAGATGCTCTAATACCTCTGAGATGCTGGGTCTGTGAAGCCTTTGGGTAATGCCTATTTGATAGTTTTAGAAGAAATATTATTTGTACTATGAGTGCTTTTAGTCAAGGCTAAAGTCATGTTAGGAAGTTAAAAACAAACATAAAGCACAGCACAGATGCCAACATCAAGTTACAAATTGAATAATTGCGGTATAACTGCCTAAAAAAAATATTGTAATTTCAGTTCCATAGCGAATCTCTTACTTTATTCTTACTTATATCCCTTACTTCATTCTTACTTATATCCCTTACTTCTGCAAATATGAACGTACCTACATTTGTGAAAGAATTTATTCACCAGATGTATACTTACCAGCTCTGAATGGCAAATATAAATATACATTAAATTATGAATATGTCTTGTCTAAAACTGAACAGCAAACTGGTAAAAGGACTCAAAGCAAAAAACAGTACTGGAATTCTCCAAAATGGTAGCGACATGATTAAATTTAGTTATTATTTATGAAATAATGACCAAAAGTAGGAATTCGCTTGTTACAGAAAAAAACCAAACCCAAACCCAAAAATACCCCAGAAAGAAACATTCAGCTTAAATGGGTTTTGTTCAATTGTAATACTTACCACCTTCGCTGCTGATGTAATCTCATTTGAATATATTCCTAAACTGTCTTTTGCAGAAAGCATTTTGTGAAAGAGTTAAAAATCACAAGTTAGAGCACTTCTTCTCTTAATGTGCACTGTCAGACTATAAAGATGAGAAATGTTGCAGTGTTCTTGGCCTGTGATGCACGTTGGTAATATATTTGTAGATAGTGAACAGCTCGATAAAAAAACCTCAGTATTGGTCAATTCAGTGAAAATGATCATAAAAATTTTCCACTGAACTGAAACTATTTGTTCCCTCAAATAAATGGACAAATCAGATGTGTATAGTTTCCTCTTACATCTTAACTATGATGATATAGATAAAAGACAGTCCATAACCTACCTTGATTCAGCCCTCACCTGGGAGAAGGGAATTCTGGCTTCCAGTTTCTGGATTCAGTTAATATTTGGAATATCTCCATCCTAAATACCTCCAAGCCACCAGGGGATGGGGATTCAGTCATCAAGCACAGACAGAAACTGAAGCCAGGACTCCTACATTCCCAATGGACTCTCAACACTAGTGTGTGATCAGATAAAATGAGGCTGGATATGAGGAAAAAAAATTTCACAGAAAGGGTCATTGGGCATTGGAACAGGCTGCCCAGGGAGGGGGTTGAGTCACCTTCCCTGGAGGGGTTTAAGGGACAGGTGGACGAGATGCTGAGGGACATGGTTTAGTGTTTGATAGGAATGGTTGGACTGGATGATCCGGTGGGTCTCTTACAACCTGGTTGTTCTGTGATTCTATGATTCTATGAAAATCAGGCACTTAGCTAGATGGGCACAACCCAACCTGAGGGGCAGATGGATTGCCTACTGTCTTTGACCCTTTGGAAAAAATAAAGGAAAAAAAACCCCACATGACTCATACAATAAATATCATTCAAAGTCATATCTGAACTACTGAATTCAGCCACACAGCAAAGAGAGAACTTACACATGGGTCCTGCAGATCAGCATCACTGTGATGTGCCAGAGCTGAGGACAAGCTATAAAATCCCATCCCTAGAAGCATTCAAGGCCAGGCTGGATGAGGTCTTGAGCCACGTGATCCAGTGGGAGATGTCTCTGCCCACAGCAGGGAACTGGGAGCTGGATGACCTTTAAGATCGCAAACCATTCCGTGATCCTGTAGAATCATAGAACAACCAGGTTGGAAGAGACCCACCAGGTCATCGAGTCCAACCATTCCTATCAATCACTAAACCATGCCCCTCAGCACCCTGTCCACCCGTCCCTTCAATCCCTCCAGGGAAGGTGACTCAACCCCCTCCCTGGGCAGCCTCTGCCAGTGCCCAACGACCCTTTCTGTGAAAATTTTTTTCCTAATGTCTAGTGTTTCTATGAAACACTGCAGACGAATAAAAGGCCTTTCTCCCCTTACTTTTTGATGGTAATTTTTCAAAACATGACTGCCCCAGCTGGGAGAATGCAGAGCAGGAGAAATCATGCACCATCCATGCTCACACCAGCACTCCACATCACTCAAGCGCAGCTAGATGAGGGTTTTAAATAGGCAAAAGGGACAAGTATACATCCCAAGCAGCCTTTAATCTTTAATCTTACATAATTTACATTGCGATTAACTCAACACTTGCCTAAGCCATGAAGAATTTTAGTTAAAAAAAAGTGGATAACCTGCCATCTCCTCACTGATGAGGAAACTGTTCTTCAGCATGGAGGATATTTGGAGCTGTTTACAGCGCAGGGGTTGCAAGCTGAATAGCTGGTGTGCTAGATAAGTACTGCCTACAAGCACCTCATTCAAGTGCATGAGGAATTGCCTCTCTTCACACATTCTGTTTAGGAAGTGTGATGGTCTGAACTGCTTTGTCCTCCACATATATTAAAAGCATATTCATCTCTGAGTTAAAGAAAATAACCTAGTACTGTCTCCACAGACTTTTAAATAAGTTCCTCCCCTTTTACTCTTGGCATCACTACAGTGGAATAACAGAATATTGGATGCTTGCTAAAGATCCTTAGGCTGTTCCATTCGCAAAGAAACTTTGAGCTCTTTTAAAGAAGCATGTCAACTCCAGCCGAAAACACACCACTACTGAAGTCAGGTTTTAATAGCTGGATGAACCCATGGATTTGGCCAGGTTTTGTTTCCTTTTTTTACACTGGAACTGTAACAGTTTCTCATTTATACTCCGTAAGGGGAATTAATAAACTTGTCTTTGATCATGTGCGTTCATTTCAAATCTGAAAGTCAAACCAGTTAATTTTGTCGGGAGAGAAACATTCTGAACCCTGCAACTCACCTCCCAAAAATTCAGAAATGTTTCGCCATATGTACAAGTAGCATTCAATTATAAATGGTAAGAGGGCTCACAAAGGTGTTACCAGAAGCTTTTTACTCCAAACAGACTTCTTGCACTGACATTTAAAAGTTAAAAGTAGAATATCTATTAGATTTTCTTCGTGGCCAAAGCCTGGTACTCATATGTTAAACAGAGGTATTCAATACACTTCCTCTAAGCCAGTTATGGATCGAGTCGTTCATTAACTCTGGAAGCCATCTTCAGGTTTGCTGAAAAACTTACTCTTTTAGATTTCTAATGATTTCTAATTAGATTACTAATGACTACACTATTGAGTAACTACCACTCTATTTACTGGAGGTATTTTTTTTCCTAAAGCATACGGCGTTTTGAGTGCTCTGTCAGGAGCTTTCGATAGCAGCAAGAGCAAAGTTCAGAATCTGAAGTACTTAAAAAAATGTACTTAAAAGCCGTTCAATACCCATCCACCTACACCCTCTAGATCCCAGGAGGAACAAATACTTTGTTGAGATCACTCAGCAAAATTCCTATCATTTTGATAGGAATGGTTGGACTCGATGATCCAATGAGTCTCTTCCAACCTGGTTGTTCTATGATTTTGCTCGACAATACATTCCCATTTTTGCTACAAAACAAATAGTTTCACTGAATGGGACTGAAGCACAGCATTAGTTTAGGAAAGCACAGCAAGAGTGTGGAGTGTGAAACCTTTTAAAAAGAAGTAAAATATACCCCCAAACAGGGTCTGGGACAACTGAATGCTGGTAGTACTCCAAAGATTTGGATAGGCTCCTCTCCAGGCTGCAGGAGAAAGCACTACTGCACTTCTTGTCACCTGTACTGCTTGCTCAGGTGTCTCCTGCTGGGTGAGCTCTCTAGCTAAAATGTCATGCCTGCATGGGGTCAACTTGGCCTCAGCAGCTACTTTGAGGGGTTTTTGTGATGCTGTGTAAGCGTCTCCAGGGGCATCCACAGACACTCCGTTCCTGCTGCAGCTGCAAAATAAGTCCTGGCACTTATCCAGTCTCTTGGTGCTAGAGAAAGAGACAATCTGGGACAATTCATTTACATCCTGAAGTCTTCTGCAATGTTTTCATTACCTGCCAAGTCTCTCTTTTCAACTCTGTCCTTATACTTTGGAGGAGGTTTAAGAGAATAATAGAGTCCACTCTACAGAAGTTACACTTCTGGGATTAGGCAAAGGCTCTGAACCCTTAGAATCATAGAAAAATCATAGAATCACCAGGTTGGAAGAGACACATTGGATCATCGAGTCCAACCATTCCTATCAAACACTAAACCATGTCCCTCAGGACCTCGTCCACCTGCACCTTAAACACCTCCAGGGAAGGTGACTCAACCACCTCCCTGGGAAGCCTGTTTCAGTGTCCATTCTGCACCTCCCCTGAGGTAGCTTGAGGTCATTGCCCTATGTCCTGTCCCCTGTCACTTGGGAGAAGAGGCCAGCACCCTCTTATTGCTAATAGTTTATTTATCAAAGTACTACATTATTTAAATGTTTATCTATCTAAGCATTATTCAGGAGGAGGGGAAGGCTTCTTTTCAAATTATTTTAACTCAGTCTTGTCACAAAGACCTAAGGGCTTTACTCTGCCTAACTTCTTCATGTGAAGTTCATGGATCCTGTTCAAACATTTGGCTCAGGTCAGAAGCAGCTACCTCAAGAAAAGACACTGTGAAACGTGTTCACTCTCTACCCTTTTAGGCAAGCTGAAAACTTTCTCCCAAGAAACTTACTAACGCTTTGGATTATCTCTACTTATTTCAACTTTTTTCTCAGCACACTACAATAAGAAAGAGATCTCAAGCCTTCTTTTACATCTTTACATGTGCACCTTGTGTACATCTTTAGTGCCTGAGTAAGTTGTAGCAGAGCATATGCTTCCATTCATTACTCAGAAAAATAACATACCCAAAAAAGCACAATAGTCAAAATCCAAATGGATGTTTGCCCTGTCAGGATGTGTTATTCGTTTTGTTTGTTCTGTCTCTTCTTGAGTTCATCAATATATGAACAGATTTTCAGCTGCCATCTATGTTCAGCATATACTACACCAAATAATCACTACAATTGAAGTTAGCCAGGGTTTCCTTCGAAGCCAATTTAGGTCGCATTGTGATAAATTTGGATGTACTTCTTATAATTTTGCTCTTATCTTTCAGATATATTCATCACTTCCTTTTGTGCATATACCCTTCAAGAGTTCCTCCTCAGTAACTTCTCATCTTATGCCTTTTCTTAAGAAATTTTAGCTGCAGGCATATTTGTATTAAGAACTACAAGAATAGAGTGATGAATACAAAAGCATAATTGCAATTGAAAGGACACAACTTCTAATCATCCAGTAGTAAATTAGTTTGGGAGCACTGAGTTAATATAACATGGATACGCAGAATATTGTGATATTCGTGATATTTATTTTAATTCCAAATTCTTGTATTGGCCATGTGTTGATAATCTATCAAAGCTTCTTAGGGAAAATACTTTAGGAGCACATACAGGGTTTTGTTTTAACAGAGGATGTTAAAATTCTCTCTCTCTTCGTATTTCATGAACATATGCTTGAAGAGAGGCTTATAGTTTTCATAGTAAGATCATGGACATACTGAAAACATACTCCTACTCCTTAGTTCTGCCTCAGAAACAGACTGAAGGCTAAATATTGCTAGCTGTGCAATATCATTATCAAGATTTTTGACAGTTCGCACACCATTTCTACCACTCTCCCTATGTGGGCATCAATGGAATATCTTCTCTTTTACTGACTAAATAAAGTCAGATCATATTTCCTACAACAAGAGAGTGACAAGGCCAAAGAAAGAGTTAAATATTTTTGAAGGTTCAAACCCTGTGAATCCTTCTTAGCCAGAGTGTTTTGATTTTTGCTGTCCCATTCCTTTCCACAGATTCTTTTGATAGGTCAGAAAAGAATGACATCTCCAAATATAGTCCAGCACATCTGTGGTCCAGACAAAGAAAGTGATAAACATTCCCATGATAAATGATATCTCAGGGAAGGATACCAGATATCTTGACGAGTACTAAAAAATCTCCATGTGGAGAACAAATGCTCTCAGAAAGAGAGGAAGATATAATAAAATCAAAACCATTTCAAGGACATGAGGCAAGAGGGGAAGATGAGGAAATGCAACAGTTGTCTCTGAAACTGCACTGACAGTGATTCTTTCCTTGTTAATCTTTTTCAAACAGGGTGCCCGTAGCTGTCCTTAAAACCTTCACTGTTTGCGTTGGGCTCTGAAAATATTTGAGTTGAGATGGATCACAAGTGTTTTCTTCCAATGGAATTCTGATAGTCTCTGGATGAAATTGAATACTACCTTACAAGAACCATTAGAAATGCTTTCCTCATTTCAAAAAGCCTCTCTCAGTTATTTTTTTTCCCTTCTCCAGTATTGATAATTGCCAGTAATGCCCATTTCCTCCCACTTTTTAAGTGTAAAGTTAAAAGGGAAATATTTTCAGAACAAATTTCCATCGTATGAACAGTTAATTCAGAATTAGATGGCAGGCACTTTCCTGTCCTCACTATGCATAATTCCCATTTAAAAAAAGCCTTAACCCTAGAGTTAGAGTAGAAGAAGCAGTGCTTACTTTGGTATTTTTCTCCCCTAATCCAAGATAAATCTCTATACTTAGAATTGACTACTTTTTAAAGCAACAGAAATGGCAAGTGGCTCTATCTTAAATTAAAAGATCTGTTACCTTTGGTCTTCTGATTCTCCTCGGCGAGATGCTGTCTCAAGGAGCACTTTCTCATCCTCACGAAAACTACTGTTCTGTAGGTACAAAGGGAAAACAGATCATTGGAATTATGTACTAAATGACTGCCTAAGGAAGATACTTTCTCCTGGAGAAGAGTAGTCTGAGAGGAGACCTCATTGCTCTCTATAACTACCTGAAAGGAGGTTGTGGAGAGGAGGGAGCTGGGCTCTCCTCCCAAGTGACAGGGGAGATTTAGGCTAGAGATTAGGAAAAAAATTTTCACAGAAAGGGTCATTGGGCAGTGGCAGAGGCTGCCCAGGGAGGTGGTTGATTCACCTTCCCTGGAGGGGTTTAAGGGACGGGTGGACGAGGTGCCGAGGGACATGGTTTAGTGTTTGATAGGAATGGTTGGACTCAATGATTCAGTGGGTCTCTTCCAACCTGGTTATTCTATGATTTGTGGATCAGTAACCAACATCATTTGTCTAAATACTCACAACATTTGATGATGTATGTACCTCATTTTAAAAAGACTTGGATCCAAACCAGTCCAGCTTTCTTTTACCCATGGTAACAAAAAAAAAGTATCTAACTAAACAAAATGTTCAAGAAGCAAAACCAATTCTCTCATTTGTCCCTCCTCCAAATGCTTAGTTTTATTTACTCTAATAATTATTTAATCTAGGTATTGTAATGCATTCAATGCCTTCTCGTTTTCAGACCTGTATGTATTGCCCTTTGAAATTACACCATATGACTGAACACTAGCATCCACGGGAGGAATTTTAGAAGTCATCAACAGGCCAGACAGCTTATGGTTGCTGAACACAAGGTATTTTGACTCTTCTGGCTGATTCCACTTATTGCAGCGATGCTGTGCCAACAGTGAATCTAAGCCATCTATCTAAATTTAATCTGTTCATTACCTCCAAAGACTATTGCAAATAAATAGGCAATCAAGTAGCGAGGAGGACAGCAAAGAGGGATAAGGTGTATAATGGGGAACCTCACAGAAGACAATCAGAGCACTGATTCCCTTCCTTCCAAACAGCAGACAATAACAGTTCAAACTAATCACGATTCAAATTTTCTTCTCTACGTTTAATTGATACTCTGGAGACTTCATTCAGCTCACTCTAAATCAGTCCCTTGGTAATTGACTTCCCCGATAACTGGATCAACCTGCAGGTAAGAGCTGGATTGAAATCTGTAGAGCATGAAACCCTCTGCTTTACACAGCAGCGAAAGCTGCTCCAATACACACACAGCGTAAGCAACCGTTGAGAAAGGCTCCAGATGCCCTGACAATATATTTTACCTTGAACTGGTAAAACAAGCTCATTGTTTACCCAGTTCTTGGCTTCTTCCCTGCTCCTGCATTGGGAGTGACACTTATGAAATAGATATCTTTCCCTAGGGAATGGAGGTAAGAACAGTTCAGTTTACAAACTCAAGGCTAAAAAGGACCTTTCAGATAATGCTTTCAGTGAGAACTGACTGGGATGTCTCTTTACCTGGAGTACACAACTCACCTCTGCATCCCTGTGGACTACTGCCACCTGTCTATTACATTCTAGTTATTGCCAAATAAAATTCCATTTATATAGAAAATTTCAACAGACATTGCTATTTAAAAGACCTTCCTTCCGGAGATACAATAAAACGTGTCTTTTGGTTAAAGGACAATCTTATCTCACTATGGTTTCTAAATCTAGAAGTTTTTCTGAGGAATGGAGTGCTGAAATCTGATTGCCGAGGGTGCGTGACAACAATGAAGGCTAAAGAGAAAGATTAAAGATGTTTAAGGTTCAGACATATCTTGACTATCTTTCTCAGCACATTGACATAAGGATTAAACACAGTTTCTCAGAAAAGTGAAGAAATCATTTCAATAGAGTCTAGACAGAATTAGGTAATGTACGGTCTGTTACCTAGAAGAATATTCTTATCCTGAAAGAAGAACGGCCCTTGAAGTAGGATAGTCAATGATAACATTCCAAAAAGTGTCTACTTATTTATTTTGATCAGACTTCAGAATATTTTGGGTTTGTTTTTATTTTTTACTCTTCAGGGAAACGTATTATATTTCCGTGTCCTCGCACCACTGTCTCTGTCTTCAAACCGTTCTCCTTCAGAAACAGTATTTTCATTCTTTTGTCCTCATAATAATATCTGCAGTGCCAAACAAAGCTCTTCCATCTTAACAGCAGCTGAGGAGATCAATCATCAAACGTGGCCTTAAGCTTACATTTTACTAGCTCATGCTGACCAAACCATTTAGCCTTTGGGAGTTCGTGTACATGACTAACATATGGCTAATGACCAGCAAATGATTTAAGTTGACTGGAAGAGAACTATAACTCTTGTCTACTGCAGCCACGCAAGAAATCTGAAGCATAAATTTCACGAGTAACCCGGGGGGTCAGGGGTAGGCATAAGAACAAACTCAAAGTGGCTCAGGTCTACACGGCGTTTCTCTTAAGCTGATAAAATTTTTCTTTATAAGGTTATGAGATGTTTTAATTTGAGTATTTTATACTTTGAATAGTTCATTTTTTTTCTGCCTAGTAATTCACAGTGGAATTAATTCCCGGTCTTTCCCGTGGCTGCTTTCAGCGGCTGAATACTCGATAAGAAAAGGTGTGGGGGACAATCAAGGAGGAAAATGGTGAATTGTAAAAAAAGGAAGGGCATTTTAGTCTAAAATACATTTGCATTTCAAAAGTTTAGAGTAAATCATGTGCACTTAACTGGCACTTGCTTTTTTTTTAATTTAATTAATGCTAGAAAGACACTCCAAGACACAGTGCTCTAAAGGTGCTTGGAAGGAAGAAATTGTCCCCCAAGTGTCTGATGTGAAGAGCCCCTGGGTGACACTCAGAGTAATGCACTTTTTGAGCACTTCAACTAACTAGTGTCTTTCAGTGTTTAATTAACATAATTTGACACAATTATAGATATAAACACTTTATAAGCACTTGGTACTAGGAGTGTCAAAAAAAGTGTTGATCTCCATCAGTTCACACTGGAAACAAAAAGGCTCTAGCACAGCACTCAAACAAGTGCTTAGAACTGTTCCACGCTATTAATAACATTCAAAAAAGCCATGAAAATAAAACAAGAAAAAAGTGGCTTTAGTGGTGTACTTGGCAGCGTTAGGTTTCTGCCTGGACTTGATGATCTTTAACTTGATGATCCAACACTAACTATTCTATGATTGCATGAAATGCAGTGTTTATTTTCTTGATACAGCTAGTGAGGTCTCCACTTAATGCAATGAGTGTTCTCCCAGAAGATACTGCTGAGAAGAGGTTCTAACAGGCAGAGCTTGGCCAGCAGTGAAGCCCCATCAAATGCCTCAGAAAGGGTCATTGGGCAGTGGCAGAGGCTGCCCAGGGAGGTGGTTGATTCACCTTCCCTAGAGGGGTTTAAGGGACGGGTGGACGAGGTGCTGAGGTACATGTTTTAGTGTTTGCTAGGAATGGTTGGACTGGATGATCCGGTGGTTCTCATCCAACCTGGTTGTTCTATGATTCTATGTTCCACGTCTTAACTGAGCAACAAATCCAGCTTTTGTGCTGAAACTTTGTTCTGTTCAATAGGGAAAAAGAGTATCAACATGAAGCTTAGGTTTGCTCACAGGACACTGCAATATCACCTCTCCCTCTCTCTTGATCCACGGATTTGCTTCACACAGGAAGCATTTTAATTATTAACTTTTCAATTAGCAACTTCCATGCAGTCCTAAACTTCAAAGCAGGGTGAGGACTACGATTGGAGCAAAAATATGGCGAAAGAATCTTCTTCTAAACATTGATTTGAAACACAATGTAAAAAAAAAAACCAACCCCTGAGAGTGCTTTTTTTCTTTTTTCTTTTCTCTTCATATTTACAATTTCACATCCATTTCCTCAAGCCAGAGGTTGTGTTTTCCAAAGTGAGTGAAGCAGATAAACCCTGTTGTATATTATCAATTTTTACGTGAGGTTGGTCAGCTAAATTTATTAATGTTTCACCTGCCAGTTACATCAATCATCTTAACACTTGGCAATCTTTCTGCCAGTAAAGTCGAATGACAATTGATCATATTAAAGATCAATCATCACATTAAGAATCTACGTCAACTAAACCAAACAAAAAGCAAAAGTAAAAATGACACATTCATCATAACTTACTTTCATTAGGGTTCGCACGTGACAGATTTTGAGAACTCATTACATGCTGTCTCTTTTTACCTTGTTAAGCGTTGGAAGTGCATTCTTGCAAGATCCGTCTATTTTGATTTAGGGCATGTCTGATTTGTCTTGAAATTCTCTCCGTCATGCAGTTGCTGAAGCGTTGCCAGCCCAAACCAGACCAGAACAACTCTTCATTTAGGCTTGAAATAAGGCTGGGAGCAGCGTGGAACTGAGGATCCTAAACAAAACAGAACAAAATAGCTTTAAAAAAAAAAAAAAAAAAGCATCCGAAGAATAAATGGAAATTGGAAGCAGTAGGAATTACAGGATGATCTGAAAAAAAATCAAACCGATTTTTTAGGCACCTTCCAGCAGAGACTGCAAAAACGGTGGCCTCCCTTTCTCTGCCTGAAATTTGCCATCTACCCATTCGAGGCACTGTTGCAGCAAAGCACTTAAGCACTGCTTAAATCCTCTTGAAGTCAGAGGGATTTAAGTAAGTGAATAAAATTATGTGCATACTGAAGTACTTGGCTGGGCTGGGTTGCATTGTTGAATTTGGCCATGGACAATTTTAAAAGATTACTCCAAGACTGAAACTCTTATCTGTAATTTCCCTGACAAAAGAAGATGTATTCTGCCTCTCTCCCTCTAATACATCTGAGATAAATAGGAGAACAGAAACAGCTAAAATTGTCTGTTTTTCAGAGGAAGGGGGAGGGGGAGAAAGCCTCAAAGAGAAAAAATGCAAGCTGTTTTCTTCTTTCCTTTCTGGATAAATATATGTTTCAGGTTCTTGATCCATCTTTTCTAACACCAGTGTTTTCACATTCGAGTTCTGTTTCTCTACCAAGTTGCACATTCTGTCTCTCAATTTCTGTGTTATTGCTGTGAAAAACGCTAAAGGTTAGAGATATTTTTTTAAAAAACCTACCTATTCTCCCCTAAATTCAACTGCAGTTGAGGAAAAGACTAAAACTGATTGAAAAAGCTCCAGCCTCACTGCCTCACTACTATCTAACCACAGAGGCATTTCTTTGTTTGACTTAGCCTAATTCCTCTAGGATCTAGGAGGCTGTTTCGGAGCATGTTCAAAACTCTTCCAGTTTTAGCAGTTCATTTAGTTTTTCCTAAGCTTGATAGGAATCCAAAAATTACGCGGAGGATTCCTTAAATCCTGAAGGGTGCAAGCTGGGGGGGGGATGAAGTGGTGGTGGTGGCAGAAAATATACATAATGTACACACAGAATTTACTCTCAGTGAAAGCACAGCTAACTGTTCTTTCATAATAAATGCAAGGAAAGGATGGTCTAATAGACTAGGAGGGAGAGCACTTAATACGAATAGGAAATGCGTTAAATTCCTTAATCATCCTAAGAGGGTTTACATGCATATCTCACATCAAAAAAAACCTCCACACTTCAGGTTTCCTCTCCACAGGTGCATTTGCAAAGAAAACTGCTAATGTTGTTCTGGTTTACAACGAACTGTTCTAGGCTATATAACCTATGGAGCTCTGGGACAGCAGATCCCAAACTGACAGAGTTCAACTTTAAATCTCTAGACCAGGAAACGTAGCTCGAGACGGAGGAAGAATTTAAAGTAGATTTCTTGAGACGTAGCTTACCACATAGCTTCACATGCTTCCACTTCACATGCAGGTGTTTAGATGACTTTTTGGAGGTCGTAATTCCACCACATTCTAGGCAGGTAACATGGAAAAGATTAGAAGTCCAGAAATTAGATACCCAAGATACAGAGCCAAAGGGAGGGTTATGGTTCATATTTAACTGACTTGTTAGAACTTAGATTTAGCCCTCCTCATGCAACAAATGGTTTCAGCTTAATGGTTGGTGTGACTGTAATTTGATGACAGAAAGAGGCTTTGGTTACGGTTAGCTTTTTGTTTTGTTTTGGGTTTTTTTTTTAAGCAATGTAGATTGTTATTGTTACGTTATACTAGTTCGTTCACCTAATTCTGTTAGCAAAAAGATATCTTTTCCACGTCTGGTTAAATGTAAATAGAACTCTGTGGCGGAACAGTTGATCTAGATGACAACTATCTGTCTGTTACTCCTCAGCTGCCACTGCTTCATCAAAACACTCTGGCATTGTGGGACTATGCCAGTTACATGACAAATAGGGACCTTATGTATAGCACAATGCCAGATTTCTTAATAGAAGCAGTTCTGGAACAATCAACCTCATCCCCTTGCTCATTTTCAAACCCTGAATTCATTCAGCATACATTATAAATCTCTTTCTTCC
Organism: Coccyzus lansbergi; assembly: GCA_033558105.1. NCBI lineage: Eukaryota > Metazoa > Chordata > Aves > Cuculiformes > Coccyzidae > Coccyzus > Coccyzus lansbergi. The sequence continues at coordinate 486,281 of JAUMJK010000002.1, forward strand.
CCAGACAATAGGCATTTGGGATCTTCTGGCATTCCAAGGCCCTTTACTCACAAAAAGGACTCATTTTGTTCCACTCCTAGGTTTTCTTTTTGTCCTCCTCATAGCTTTAGTTATAAAATAGCTTTTTACTTAGAAAAATGCATTAATTAGAATCATAGAATCACCAGGTTGGAAGAGACCCATCGGATCATCGAGTCCAACCATTCCTATCAAACACTAAACCATGTTCAATTGAATACATAAATACCATTAATGAGTAGGAGGGGATATGTAAATGACAATATGCAAAGAAGACAATCACAAACGTTAAAACTGCAGATACATAAAGACACTAATGGAATGATGATGATGATGGTACTGAACTATATGCACTGTACATACCCTTATGGTGGAAATGATATTGCTTAGTTGGTTGGATTATGTCTCCTATGGTTGGACTTGATCTGATAGGTCCCTTCCAACCTGGTTGTTCTATGATTCTATGACTGCATTTGTCTCGATCAGTGAAAGGGTTATTGTTTGGCATGGATGTAACAGCAGAACACAGCCCTCCAGTGGAAAATCTAAAAGCAACCTTAATAGCAACACAATCAGACCCACTTAAAACATCATAAAGTCATTACGTTTTGGGAAGCAAACACATTTGTTCAGCATCTATCTTAATATTTTGCATGCGATTAGCTGAGCTCTGTCACACAGCGTAAGATTGCCAATAACATATTGTTGAACTGATATCAGCATAAATGAAGTTGTTTTTTTTTTGTGTGTGTCAAGGGCAATAAGAAACATCCAGTAAATTGTGCTACATCCAGGCCTGTAGCCTAAGCTGCAATCCTGGATACTTATGGAAATCAGACGCAGCTGGAGTTGATTCTCATTTACCTTCTCTGTGCAGCTGGATTTAATTCACAATTACCTTCATTATTTTTTTTTTGGTCCAAAAAGAATATATTCAATCTTTATTGATTTTTTTTTTCCTTAGACATCACCATATGCACCTATTTATTGTCATTAGGAAGTTTTGATGATAGCCTTGACAAGCATCTTTATTTTAAGTAGGCTGAGTCACATTCAGAACTTCAGTTAATTCCACGGTCTGCTTCGTTTATCATCTACCACAGCTGCCTTGTTCCACTTCCATCCTAAACTTTGTTCAAGTTCTGGCTGGCCAGTCTGGACTGAGAGTTGCTTTTGCCTGCTGAGGAGAAGACAAGAAAATCCTTTCTTCCCTTTCCTTAAGCCTGTCATGTTGTTATTAAAGCTTGACGCTTCCCTCTTGACAAAGTGGGAAAACAAATTTGCAATAACATAAGCTCAAAACTGCTCTGCTGTGCAGATTTCCCCCCCTCCCCTCCTCCAATCACTCCTATCAATCCATTTGTTTCTTCTTTATTCTCTTTCTCCCCACAACCCCACTGTTTGTAATGAAAAGAGCCGGCGGGAGCACCGGAAAGAGCGGCTAAAGCCAATCTGAGGGAAAGAGATTTGTAGAAGCACCACAGAGCTCGGCTACAGAAACATGGCAATGGGTGTCAGGTACAGCTGCTGCAGAGCTCAGAGAAGCCCAAGGGTTGGATCATCCTCTGGAGCAGAGCTCTGATTGAAAGGGACAGGGAAAAAAGCTGTACAGGCAATTGCAATCAGCTCATAGGATGCAGGAGTGTGCACCATTCTCTCTTGTGCTGATAGGTGAGAAGGGGAGACCTTCTGGGTAAGCTGTGTCTTTGTACAAAATAGGAGGCATAATTAAAAAATTATTAAATTCATTATTAAATTCTCAAATCTATTCGTGTTTCATCTTTAAACTTGCAAAAAATTCCTTCGATTAAAAAATTTCTCCCACAGCTATTGTAGGAACAGGGATACATAGTGAAGTAAGTATTGTGGAATTAACAGAACTGAAAATTAAGCAGTCTTAGTGGCATGAAAATCCACCAGATTGTATTAACGAGGACTCTCCAGATAGGTGAGACAGAGCTGTATGTCTCCAGACAGCTTTTTCAGAGATGATATCAAGATCTGAACATTGTCCACAGTGATTTTAAATATTAATGAAGCATCACTGTGTAGCTTTGCATATCCAAAGATTAATTCCAGTTTAGTTTTATGCAACCGAATAACTAATCTTTTATTGCCTTAGAATGAAGGTTTCAAGTTTTTTTACCATTTACATGATTGATTCATTCACACAGGATCAATTTACAGATCTTTCCTTTCTTTGTTTTTAAAAATGTGTTCCATCATTATGAAAAATTGCCAATCTAACCATTGCTCATTGTGTTGGAATTTAGCTTTTGTGACTTGGATTAGATCATATTTTCAATAGTGAAAAATTACCTCGTGACTCTGTTTTTAGTGACAAGACTTTTGCTGTTCTTTCACTCCTTTTTTTTTCAGACAAGATGAACAATTATCAGTTGTCTAGATGATTACTTACTTTCTTAATAATCACAGAATCATGTTTGTTTTGCTGGGCAAGCGAAACAAAACCTCACTAATAGAAAAAACAAAAGCAAATATATTTCTAACCAAAGACCTTATCTCCTTGAGCACTTTATATATGAAACAGAGTAGACAAAGATAGTGGATATGGACATCTGCCTCTGTAGAACTGTATTACCAATTACTATATTCCAGGACATATTGTGAAATAATACGGACATTTCCACTCATAGAATTATTTCATAGAATCATAGAACAATCAGGTTGGAAGGGACCCATCAGATCATCGAGTCCAACCATTAAGTCTCCCATTAAGTCCAACCATCGAGTCTCCATTTCCTTGGAGAATCTTCCAGGAAGACTATGAAGCTCTGGAGATCTTAGAGATATTGTGAACTGTTCCTTTTGTTTTCTAGAAAAACAACTCTAATGAAGATTATAACCCTTAACATCTTAAGGTCTGTGAAGAGTTCATGAGGAGAACCTTAAAAAGTATTTTCTGGAGAACTTATTCCTTGTAAAATTTGAAGAATTTAGGGTAGTTTGCTAGAATAACCAGGGAGTTTACTTGAATAACCAAGGAGTTCATAGAATCATAGAACAACCAGCTTGGAAGAGACCCATCGGATCATTGAGTCCAACAGAACAAACCCCATAAAAGTTAGATGGGGCTTCGAACTTTGGACTTTAGGTTCATAGGCATTTCAGATCTGTTGTGTACCTTCTTTTGTCCTTCTGTTCAGCTTTAGAAGATAAGATCAGAGCTGTGCACACACGGATGTATATAGGTATATTACACACACAGCAGTGAACCTGCAAGGTTCCCACAGGACGAATTACGATTCCCTTGCTCTACTCTCCTAATTATCATAGAATCATAGACCAACCAGGTTGGAAGAGACCCATCGGATCATCGAGTCCAACCATTCCCATCAATTACTACCCATGTCCCTCAGGACCTCATCTACCTGTGCCTTAAACACCTCCAGGGAAGGTGAATCAACCACCTCCCTGGGCAGCCTGTTCCAATGCCCAATGACCATTAGTCCATAACATAGACTGTTAAAGGCCACCAAAAGAAGGTTCCACCTCACAAAGTATTCACCAAAACATCCGTTGGTTGTGAACTGTAGCTAGTTTAAGGAAGCGAGAATTCACTTTTAAATTCAGTGCAATCGCTCCTTAATGTGACAACATTTTCCTTCAAGCAATTTGGAAAGAGAGTTCCTATTTCATAATAGGATTCCTTTCTGGGGTCCCTTTCAGGGACATCCATCAGAATAAGATCTTTATACTGTTTGCGGTCTTTCATTCCAAACAGGTTCACTACCAGCTGGCAGGGAGGGATCAGGTCCAGCCTAGGGAAGTGGGAAAAAAAAATAAAAAAGACCTACCAGGAGATTCAAATTACAATTGCACTCACTGCATTAACTTTCTTTGTAGGAAAGAGGTTTCAGGTGCAGATTTCTTTATAGAATATGGACATTTCTTTCACATTCGTATACAGAATCATGGAATCACCGAATCACCAGGCTGGAAGAGACCCACTCGACCATCCGGTCCAACCATTCCTATCAAACACTAAACCATGTCCCTCGACACCTCATCCACCCACACCTTAAACCCCTCCAGGGAAGGTGAATCAACCACCTCCCTGGGCAGCCTCTGCCAGTGCCCAATGATCCTTTCTGTGAAAAACTTCCTTCTGATGTCCAGCCTAAATCTCCCCTGGCGGAGCTTGAGGCCATTCCCCTTGTCCTGTCCCCTGTCACTTGGGAGAATATATATATGAATATGTGGGCACCACTGAATCCGTCTGAAATGAACTGGACAAACTCATTTTTTAAAAACTATACACAGTAAAATGTAGGGGTCCTCACTTTCTAGCTTTGAAAAGTGTTTCCTTCTCTCAGCTTTGGACTTAGTCTCTTTATCTCAAACGTACCCATTAGAAAGGAAGTCAACCGATGAGTTCATACAACTGACAGTTACCCTACAAGGGAAATAATCAGTATTGTAAACTTGGGTCATAAGCATATTTTTCTAGTATGTTACAAAGCTCTGGGTATCTTGTGATCACAGTTACACAAGAACTCTAGTGTGTGCAAGAAACAAAGCCTCATCATACTAGGAAAGCATCAACACACATCAAACAATTGAATTAGACTTCTTAGGGATAGTGCTACGTGTAAAAAGGAGAACAAAAGATCAAAACAACTTAATTAAATGTCAGATTTTTCAAGCATATCCTCATCCATGATACATTGACTTAAAAGCGTATAGGCAAGACTCACAGTAGGAACCACTCTTCGCTTTTGTTAATTACTGGAATACTTAAATAGCATTTACTGAGAAAACTATAGGATCATTTAATGGAATTTGAATGGTTGGACTCGATCATAGAATCATAGAACAACCAGGTTGGAAGAGACCCATCGGATCATCGAGTCCAACCATTCCTATCAAACACTAAACCATGTCCCTCAGGACCTCATCTACCTATGCCTTAAACACCTCCAGGGAAGGTGAATCAACCACCTCCCTGGGCAGCCTATTCCAATGCCTAATGACCCTCTGTGTGAAATACTTCCTCCTAATCTCCAGCCTAAATCTCCCCTGGAGGAGCTTGAGGTCATTCCCTCTTGTCCTGTTCCCTGTCGCTTGGGAGAAGAGGCCAGCTCCCTCCTCTCTACAACCTCGTTTCAGGTAGTTGTAGACAGTAATGAGATGATCCAGTGGGTCTCTTCCAACCTGGTGATTCTATGGTTCTATGAGATGCAGGAGTTCATAACAACCTCCAAGGTACAACATAAGAAGTTGGCTTGATCTCAAACCAACTATAGCTGTTAAAAACATTTTTGGAAAACTTCGAAGATTAATTCCAAAAGATTAAATTTTAAAAGAAAAAAGAAATTTGCATTTTGAGTAATTTGAGCAAAACCAACTACAATACAAAACTCTCAAAAAGCACAGAAATGCAATTTCAGATTAATTTTAAATTGGGACCTTATCTCAGATGGTGACTGTGCAGATTAGAGCACTGTGGCAAGTTCTAATTCACACAGTCAGCTCCTTATGCAGTAGAAGACATGAGGTTGCTTTGTCTTGGCACACTTCTGGGTAATATTTTCTAAACGTTTTGTTTGGAACGCTTTAAAAGTATTAGGTCCACATATATATTACTTCAAAACATTAACAGGGTTTTGTAGAGCTGTGAATTAATTGCTTTCACGTGTGAAAAACTAATGGAACGGTTTTAGGCCAGGCAGGTACGGGACATATCCAAGACTCCTGCTGAATTCCTTACAGCAGATCTCCACAAGCAAAACCTTGGCATCTCCACTGAGGACACATGCAGTTACACAGGCATCAAATGGATCTGTTGCATGAAACCCAAGATCAGATGGAATTCCAGCTCACAAAAAACCCTGCACCTGCCTAGTCCCTTGATTAGTTATTATACACCCTTTGCACTTAGAAGACTCTTCATGCAAAGACCAAAAAATTATAATCCTACTTTAAATAAATACAATTCTCATTGAAAAAAATCCTACTTTAAATTCAGGTAGAATCCAGAAATAGAGCTGTAAGAGATCTAGCCCCAAATTCAGTGATATCAGAAATTCCTTTCCATTGCATTAGAGGATATGAATGAAATTTGAGAATATGAATGAGAAAACTAACCTCGGGACATGCAGTTAATTAAGAACTGAACCGGAAGAAACCTCATGGCTTTCAAATCAGAAGCTAATCTGTTGCCAGCTGGAATGTATGGCCCCCGCATGGGAAGGCTGAAAGTATACAATTGTAAACTCTATTCCTCTAATTCCCTCTGCTCTGGAGAAACCCACAACTATCAAAGATACGGAACAATAAATTGCAATTAGCGCACAGTTAAAGAAAAATCTTCCCTCCCACTCCCCTCCCCAAAAAAGAGAAAAACCCTCCTTCCCTCCATGAAGGGTAAAGGGGAAAAAACAAGATGAATTTACAAATATTTGGTCAAGAAATACTTTCCCTGAAGATCTTCCTTATATAAATAATCCTTCCAATAAATCCTTCCTTCCAATAAACTTGCTCATAATTGCTGTCTGCTTCTACCTGGGTCCCTTAAAAGTTTTTGGCTTTCTTAGCTAAATTTGACAGAAGGGTGAAGTTGTTAAGTGGATGAGCAGCACTCAGTTTATCAGTTGTACTCAAATTTTACAAAAATAGCCAGGCCAAGCAGTAAAGGAGCATCTATAAAAGTTACAGTGTGGCCACAAATTACACCAGATAGGAAAAAGCCTTACAAAAGACCATCAGTGAGCAACACTTCACATCAGTCTTGTGCTTTTCTAAACATGACTGTCAAAAAACTAGAGTCATAGGATATTTTGGCTTGGAAGGGACCTTAAAGATCATTCGGTTTCAACCCCCTTGTGATGGGCAGGGACATCTCCCATTGGATCAGGGGCCCCAAGCCCCATCCAACCTGGCCTTGAACCCCTCCAGGGATGGGGAAGCCACAACTTCCCTGGGAAACCTGGGCCAAGGTCTCACTGCTCTCATAATGAAGAAATTCCTCCTTATGTCTAGTCTAAATCTACCTGCCTCTAGTTTATACCATTTGCCCCTTGTTCTATCACCACAAGCCTTTGTAAACAATCCCTCCCCAGCTTTCTAGTAGCCCCTTTCATGTAGTGAAAGGTCATCATAAGGCCTCCTCAGAGCTTTCTCTTCTGAACAACCCCAACTCTCTCAGCTTGTCCTGGTATGGCAGTTGCTCCAGTCCTCTGGTCATCCCTGTGGCCTCCTTTGGACCTGTTCCAATAGCTCCATCTCCTTCTTATGTTAAGGATTTCATAACTAGACACAACACTCCAGATGAGGTCTCACAAGAGAGGAATAGAGGGGCAGAACCCCCTCCCTTGCCCTGCTGGCCACACAGCTTTTGATGCAGCCCAGGACACAATTTGCTTTCTGGGCTGCGAGCACACATTGCCAGCTCATATTGAGGTTCTCATCAATCAAAAGACACAAACGCATAGAAAACCACAGTTAATTTGTCCTGGAGCTTACGGAACTATCTGCCACGTCATTGTAAGGACAGACTAACCAGCATAATTTTTAAGTCTCTAGGGAAAAATGTGTTGGTCGTTGTGGTACTAGAGTATGGAGGGCTCATGGCTCACATGACAGAACTGCCCCAGGAGACTAAGAATTCATGTTAGTGGATTAGCTGCCTCTTGAAAATGGTCTCAAATCTTCTCTTACATTATGTATCATTATAAAAATAGTCTCACATTCTTTTCATGAGCAGAGAATCTATTGACCATAAAATCAATGGCTACTGATATATTAATCTCTTTGAATATATAATAATTTTATTATTTAAGCAACTAGGGAACTGTTTTTCTAGTTTCCTTTACAAACTCAGAAAGTTAAAATCAGCTTTAGGAAAACTTAAGACTCTACTTAGTGACTGATGTTCATTTCATAGAATCATAGAATCACCAGGTTGGAAGAGACCCACCAGATGATCAAGTCCAACCATTCCTATCAAACGCTAAACCATGTCCCTCAGCACCTCGTCCACCCATCCCTTAAACTCCTCCAGGGAAGGTGACTCAACCCCCTCCCTGGGCAGCCTGTTCCAGTGCCCAATGACCCTTTCTGTGAAAAACCTCCTCCTAATCTCCAGCCTAAATCTCCCCTGGTGGAGCTTGAGGCCATTCCCTCACGTCCTGTCCCCTGTCACTTGGGAGAAGAGCCCAGCTCCCTGCTCTCTACAACCTCCTTTCAGGTAGTTGTAGAGAGCAATGAGGTCTCCCCTCAGCCTCCTCTTCTCCAGGCTAAACACCCCCAGCTTTCTTAGCCGCTCCTCATGGGGTCTGTTCTCCAGCCCCTTCTCCATCTTCGTTGCTCTTCTCTGGATTCGCTCCAGAGCCTCAACATCCTTCTTGTGGTGAAGGGCCCAGAACTGCACACAGGATTCGAGAAGCGGCCTCACCAGGGCTGAATCCAGAGGGAGAATAACCTCCCTGGACCTGCTGGTGACACCGTTTCTGATAAATGCTGGGAGACTGCACAATCATCAAATGAGATGTTACCACTATACCATGTTACACTCATGAAGGAGTGACTCCTGAATCCCTGAAAGAAATCTATCACTGTACCAAGAAAGAAAAAGAGATCAAGGAAATCTGCAAGGGCTAACTATACCTCTGTCTGACATGAAATGCCAATCCACATGTTTACAATTTCACCTTATTCCTCCTAAACTGGTAAACTGCTAAAGGTAAAAAGGAAGCTGCCTTGAACTACCATGAAAAAAAAACCTAACAAACCAACCATTGTTTCTGCAATTTAGTTTCAACATCACTGGCGAGATGCTACTGGCAAAAGGTCTGTCAAAAGATTAGATTTAATCCATCTTTATAATCAATAAACAGGCTTTTGAAAATGATACCAGAACTTAAAGTAGTAACAAGTCACTCCAAATTCCTATTGTACAGCCTGGAAAGACTATAAACGTATGAACACAGAAATAGAACTTAACTCTGATCTGACATCTCCAATATTCATTCATTTAACACTCTTAATAGAAAGATCTAACAAGCAAAACCCACCGATATTCATCCTATTACTTGAGTTAAAAACCTTTAATTCTGTTCGGTCAAGTCACTTTCATTTCTATATTTCCTCCCTGGCAGCTAATCCAAAATACCAACAAGGATTTACCAATCCTAAAACTTAATTCCTCTGTCTATCTCTAAACCATAGCAGTTATCTGTTACAGAATAAATTAGGAACAATAGGATTCTTGTTTCTCTAGACTATAGCTATTTAGTAACTTGGAGATAAAGCCAATTAGTATTAGATCCCTTTTTATATCTCAGTTTAATTGGTATTATATTTCGTATTCTTATTCTTCACCGGGTAGCTCCACTAGCAGTATTCTAATATTAGCATAGGTTTTGTGCCTTTTAACTATATGAAATGATTAATAATAAGACTTCTTAAACATCTTTCCCATTTACTAGTCAGCTAACTCTGTAAGAATAATATTTAGGGTTATTAATACTTCTCAAATCAGGAGCTAAGGATTAAATAAGAGATATGAAAGATTGTTAACTTGGAAATATTCTTTAATCTTGGTGGAGGTATTCAAATAAAAAACAGGAGCAATACCTGGTAGAAAACTTTTCTATATGCTTGAATTTCTCTCTAGCTCTTTAACCCTCAGGTTTTTCTCCTGATAAACATTTGCCCTAATACCTGCTGTGCAAAGAACAATAAGAAAATCACCAAAGCTCCCCAGACCACATCAGTGACTCTTCCTGAGTCATTATCTTGCAGGTACCATAAATAGCATGAAAGGCAAGATTTCTGCCACTCCCAATAGGGATCCAGCACAAAGTATTCAGCATGATGTCTCATGGGGCGAAATCAAGATCTAGAAGCCACATCAGTACTTATCTAAATTCAGTCTTCAGCCTCCCATGCTAGAAGAAAAAAAAAAAACCCATTCCTAGTACAGTTAATGCGTGTAATTCCATTTCCTCTTCTTAAGCAAAACCGTAGCTATCTGGTCTCTTCTCTTGTTAACTCGCTCAAGAGTCCATTGATGACTCTACTGACGACAGCTGTCAAGGGGAAAACAAAAATGCTAATATAAGCTGATAAAAAACTGTCTAGGTGGGAAATCCTATATCGAGAATGAAAATGTGGTGTAAAGTATATGCTAAAACATAACTTTATGTAGCAGAATAAAATATATTACCCTTTTTAATACATTAAAAGTTTTCCTTCCTTGAAAAAAACTTTAATCTTAGAGATGTCAAGACGGTTTCTGAGGGCTTTTGCAGCCATAAAAACATTTATTGTGAGCCAGGGGGCTGCCTTAGGAATACTTGGTGATGAAGTTTACTCTTCTAATATATTCTTGGTATTTTTAGCTTGAAAGAATTTTAGGTCTAACACTGGTTAAAATCTATCTATACATTATTTGAAAAGAAACCAGATGTCTTTTTGCATACTCATACATACACACACACACATATATATATATTTATATATGTGTGTGTGTATATATATATTATATATATATATATATATATATACGTATAATCATTGTGAAAACAGACAACATGATTGAAAGAATTCAATTCAAGTGGTCTCTCCACTGCACTCAGTACTTGGAAATCTATCATGTCCTGAAATTACATAAATAAATACCTAATATTCTTAGAGAATACAGGGTAGTTGCTCTTCTGTCAATCTCAGAGAAACAACAGAAGGTGACTGTAAATACCAGTTTGTGGTATTACCATGTGCACCTCTGGTTCTTTTGTGCACCTGCTTTTGGCTCAGGATGTGAAGCTTCCATCAGTGATCGGATGGCAAAAGATGTAAACAGTCACATATACTTGAAAACTAAAGACTAGGTAAACACAAATCGGAGTTCTGTGGAACTAGATTATATCCATGACATTTTATCCAATTGTTTCTGTCTCCCCTGTTATCCTTTGCTAGAAATCTGAAGGTATAAAACTTCAAAAATCTTATGGGGACAAACCTCGGGGGGGGAGAGAGAGAGAAAATAGCCTGGATGAAAGGTCACAAGTTATGGAAAAGGGCAAAAAGTAAAACTCAAACACAAGTAGCACGTAGCATAGATTTCTAGGCTTATTTCCATTGAAATTATCAACGATGAAAAGAATTGAGATTAGTGCACACATGCATACATGGGAACAGACATCCCAATATATCAATGTGAGTATAAACACCAATACAAGAGAGAAAATTGTCACCAATAAGAAATATTGAATGCATACACACACATAGCACCTGCCAAAGGCTTTGTAATTCTTTTGATTGCAGTTGGTTGAGGTTCAAATTAATTTCATAGAATCACAGAATCATAGAACAACCAGGTTGGAAGGGATCATTGGGTCTATCGGATCATTGAGTCCAACCATTCCTATCAAACACTAAACCATGTCCCTCAGGAAATTTCAACTGTTCTGTAGTAGGAATCCAAGGGGTTTTTTTAACCTGTTTTAAAAAACGTTGTTTTAAATCACATCAGCCAGTGCAGAGTGCTGTGGTACATTTCATAGCACCAATATTTCAATTAAATTTAAAAACATAGATGCATATGAATATATGTAAAAATACATCTAAAATTCTAGTCTTGTCATCATTAAAGTGTACCTGCTACAATTAATTACGTTCAGAAAAGGCAAACAGTTATCTACATGCATTTTTTCCTCAAAATGAAATCCAGGAATTGCATATGATTGCCTTTCCAGGCAGAATAGTTTCCAAATTTATCTATACATGTACTTAAAGGACATCTTTCGCTGTGTGCAATGGTTGATTTTATAGTTTTGCATGGATATCTCAGTACATATGTAAGCAACATTGTGAACATATTAGAAAACTTAATTAAACTATTAAACCTGTAACCTATTAAGCTTGAGCTAAAATTTGGCAAATGCTGGGGGAGGCATTCCACAAATACAAGAACTCTTATTCCATCATTAAGAAAATAAAAGTGAAGGGAGTTGCTGGGCACAGTTTCACAGCCACATGAAATAATATTTTTCTAAGTCTAACACATAATCAGAAACCAGCCCTTAAAAATCACACATAGTTGTTAAGAGAAATAAATACCCATGACTCTAGGAGAGGACAAACCATTTCATTTCATTAGTTACACCGTGCAAGGTCTTCTTTAAGCAAAGAGATCTGAATACAAAAAAATAAAATGCCCTCATGGATAAATCTTACACGTGTAGTTCAAGATAGATTTAGCTCTTACAGGATTAGATCCTAAATAGCAACTTGCTCAGAAGACTGGGAGCAAGTCCAGAGAAGAGTGACGAGGCTGGTGAAGGGGCTGGAGAACAGGCCCTATGAGGAGCGGCTGAGAGAGCTGGGGGTGTTTAGCCTGGAAAAGAGGAGGATGAGAGGAGACCTCATTACTCTCTACAATTACCTGAAGGGAGGTTGTAGGGAGGAGGGAGCTGGGCTCTTCTCCCAAGTGACAGGGGACAGGACGCGAGGGAATGGCCTCAAGCTCTGCCAGGGGAGATTTAGGCTGGACATTAGGAGGAAGTTCTTCACACAGAGGGTCATTGGGCATTGGAATAGGCTGCCCAGGGAGGTGGTTGTTTCACCTTCCCTGGAGGTGTTCAAGGCACAGGTGGATGAGGTCTTGAGGGACTGTTTGATAGGAATGGTTGGACTAGAAGATCCGATAGGTCCCTTCCAACCTGGTTGTTCTATGATTCTATGAATCCAACTGAGTGTGTTTGAATTTGATTACTTTTGGAGTTAATGCTACACAACCTGAGAAAAATGGCATCCTTGCACCATTAGAGGTGACAATTTTTGGTTGATCAACCTGAAGGTATAATCATGCCGCAACATTAATGAGGAGCCTGAAGAAAACCTCAGGGGAAAGAATCAAAGAAATGGTTCTTTAATTAAAAAATATGTTAAAATCTTTAGTCGTTATTATCATCAAATTATTTTTATGCATTGTTTGCAAGAATTTTTCATGGAATGTTTTCACGGAAAGGGTCATTGGGCATTGGAATAGGCTGTCCAGGGAGGTGGTTGATTCACCTTCCCTGGAGGGGTTTAAGGCATGGGTTGATGAGGTCCTGAGGGACTTGGTTTAGTGTTTGACAGGAATGGTTGGACTTGATGACCAAGCCAATATTGGAGGTATCATAATGTCTTGAAAAACCTATAAACACAGGACAGAGAATTACTTAAGTGTGGAAGGTTGGCACGCGGAGCAAAATTAATCTTATTTACTGAACTTTGTTCCTGCTTAATTTCAGTCTGGCAGGGGCCAACCCATTTACCGAGCTCACCTCACAACGAAAATAATTCTATAAAAACCTGACAGCAATCCCTGAGTCACCACTTGAGTTTAAGAACACACCTATCCTGATGTGATGTCACCAGCTGATGAGTGATGAAGAGCATCAAATCAAAGTCATTAAGTGCAAAAAAAGAAAAAGATGGTGCATCTTAATGGAAAAGAAAACGGTTTCTCCCGTGTATGTGGTGGGGAGGGACTTCTACGACTCTTATTATTTCTTCATCATGTCTATTTTACATTTTTTTCCTGTTTGAAACAGGTGCAATCAAGGAGAAAGCGCATCACCTGGCACATGAGCGAGCAGCCCCGCGCCACACGCAGAGCAGAGCGTACATAACCCACAGGCTGTTTTCAAAACAGCTACTGAAAACAAACACGAGAAGAAATCAAATCCCATTTGCTGGAATTCCCAACAGAAAACATGACCACTGCCTTCCAGGATACACGGGATGGTAGCGGAGGACGTTTGGTTAGCTCTCCAGCGTGTTGATGACTCACAGAGCGACGATGCTGTAACTCCTCTGCCGGGGAGAGCAGAAAGATTCAGGTCATATGGGGACAAATCAGTCCGGTTCACCTCCTTTTAATAGAAGGTGTGTATAATTTAATAGAATTATATCCACTTAGGATTTGCCTTGAGTGGATAAAAAGGTTCTGGCCAACGCTGCCAGGGTGTTTCCAGTCTAATCCAATGTCATTTCCATATTCTTCATGTTTGGTAAATGACATTTTTCAAACCTGAATTAACCTAGTTTTACTTCACTAAAGTGTTTCATAAGCAGCATGGGAGTGTTTCTAAGTAGCAGGAAGAATACAGACATTGCAGTCAATTCAGGAGGTCACCTTCGATTTAAGCCCTCCAGGACTACCAAGCCTTCACCACATAAACGAAGGAGGAAGACAACCTAGAGCCCTCGTCTGGAAGTCCTGCGATAAGGAGCTGATAGAACAATCTATTTGGTGAACAAGATTTAAAAACCCCTAAACCTAAAAACTTAAGCTGTTCCCAAAAGAAAAAGCATTTTAAGTTAATGGCCAAAGTGAAAAATGAAGTCCCATATGGAATGAATAATTTTCCTAACACGTCTTTTTTAATTTAAACTAAGATTTGTGATAACAATGTTAATGCTGGGGATTTTAAGTCACAGAATATTATTCTAACTCATTCCTATAAAGTCTCCAAAAGAGAAAAAAAAAAAAAAAAAAAGCTCCTTTGTTAGGCCTAGTTTAGGCCACCTTAAAGCTCCTTTCAATCAAAGTACAGCTTCTCATTAAGGGAAAAATGATTATTAACATCCTCATTTTGCTTCCTCTTGTGAATTATTTGCATTCAAAAATGTGCACGGCATTAGTTTCAGGGTAAATGCAAATATGACAGCGGGATTTCTCACCAAGATCCTTTTTATTATTAGCTCTTTTTATGCCCTCCATTTATTATTCCCCTCATCATTTTTTCACAATGTATTAAAATGTTACATTTCCTAAAATAATAATATTTTCCTTCATTCGGTAATTGTCTCAGTCCAGTCTACAAAAGTCTCCACCTCAGTGCCTACTGCCTATAATTTGAAATAGTTTATAATAATTGTTCATCACGGCTTAGAGGAGCCTTGGGCAATAGCTATTACAGTTACAGAATCATAGAAACACAGAACAACCAGGTTGGAAGAGATCCACCAGATCATCGAGTCCAACCATTCCTATCAAACACTAAAGCATGTCCCTCAGCACATCATCCACCTGTCCCTTAAACACCTCCAGGGAAGGTGACTCAACCACCTCCCTGGGCAGCCTCTGTCAGTGCCCAATGACCCTTTCTGGGAAATATTTTTTCCTGATGTCGAGCCTGACCCTCCCCTGGTGGAACTTGAGGCCATTCCCTCTCGTCCTGTCCCCTGTCTGTTGGGAGAAGAGCCCAGCTCCCTCCTCTCCACAACCTCCTCTCAGGTAGTTGTAGAGAGCAATGAGGTCTCCCCTCAGCCTCCTCTTCTCCAGGATAAACAGTTGGTTCTGTCTTAAAACAGAACCAACAGCGATGGATTATTTCCCAGAATCCCTTCTCTCCCACCGTATACCCGATTATTTTAGGTGAAGCCCTCATGACAGGTGAGAGGGCAGGGACACTTGCAAGGCTTTTACCGTGACTGCCCATAGTAGATGCTCAGCCTGTGGTCTGAAGACAAACTGAGCTGTTTTTCAGGTTTTTAAGCTTTGTCTGCCCCGCGTCTGCCAGAAACAAGGCCGGTTCTGAAATATATTTCAGCATTATCTTAAATAAAACACCAAAAGAAAACAAATAAACTGTTGCTCTGACTCATCTTCCTGACATTTTAAGAGGAATCATCTTGGATGCTGAAGATTAGTCAAAACACACTGCGTTCAGTTAGAAGAAAATCAAGTTACCACTGGCACACGCTCTGCCAGGGCTGTATTTGATAAACTGATTACAATTACTTCTTTTTTCCCTGGTCATATTAAAAAAAAAAATGGAAACAGATCTGACTAATAAAAGCAAACTAATAAAATCATTTGATCATCCTGATTCACTGCACTTCATTGTGCCAAGCTTCCCTGTTGACTCTCAAATTGTTATTGTCAAATTCTCAAGCATTTATTACACTCGGGATGACTTATGTGTCCCTTTTTTTCCCTGTCACTGTGTTGATGTCAGTCGTCACACCGTCACCACCTTCTAATTGCAGCAAAGCAGAGCAAAGTCCACTCTGGTACCACCCAGTGAAAATCACACAATTTCATTTCAGAGTATTCTGCAAGAAAATAATCTACCGCGACCTGGATTGACAGGAACGCAGATAACATCCATTCCACAAATGGATCTAAATACACTTAGGAAGAGTTCTCAGCTGATATTTTTAACTTTCTTCTAGGGCAGTCCCTGAGATTTACTGTAGCATTATTTGCTATCATATAATTGAAACATATTTACTGAATTTGACCCACTGATGTTGAAAATTACCGAGAGGTGCAGAACCAATAAAGCAGGATGTATGCTAAAAGCAGATCACATCCTATTTATATCTTTCCTTTCCCTTATTCCACCTCACTTGCGCAAATGTACGTGCCCATGAGTGTCACTGTGAGTAATCTGTGTAATTCTGAGTTCAACTACCATAACTTACCTGCTTCAGAGTTTGTTCCTTTGCTTAAAGTGGTTTCTGAGTTACGGTGGATTAATTTTCTGCAATGTTTTGTGGGAGAGACTTAAGTTAATTTCGGGTTCATCATCATATGGGACTACAAAGAGCTGGAAGTGCTGAAAAAGGCAGAAACACGTGGTTGGTGTCTTTTGGTGGTGACCCAGTTAGCCAAATTAAAAGCAGCATACGTGTACTCCAGAAATTGCTCTACAGAGGTGAAATCAAAACAGACATTAATTGGGGAGGAAGGGGAGAGGTAGAGAATGGGTGTGGCAGTGAACTCAGGACACTACAGGCTAAAATCCTCTCTCACCAACCCGTTAAAAAGATGTAAATACTAACACATGCATTTCTAGTGTTTGAAAATATGAATTTCTCATTGAATTAAGCATTTAAATCTAAGAAATTTTAACAAGTGTGCTTATACTCTTTTTCTTTATAACTTCTTTCCTATAGCATATTTTTATCATTCCTTCTCAATTTCCCTATTCTGATATAAGGATATGCAGCAATTACTATTATTACGTTTTTAAAGACATATTTGACTCAGTTACATTTTTCTCATTCTTTAACTACAGATAATTACATCAATAACTTATATTAATACAGAAGATATTGGTTGCACAGAGCTCATTCCCTGCTCTTTTCAGGAGGTCTTCCAGAGCACTGAGCCTTTGATTTGGGCAAGGAGTACAGGTTATTAAAATAAATTCCATTTAATGCCACCTAATTCTGCAATGATCAGTTAATTATGGACTCCTGTTTAGTTTCCAGTCCAAAATGAAGACATAAAATCATCACCTCCCAATCAGGGGAGCACGTTATTATGATTTAAACCGTACTCAGATATACCTTAAGTATCTCATTATTTCAGGAATGGTATGGAAAGGAGCACAGGTTGCAGCATAAGGCTGCGTTGGCTCTTTATTAAATTTTGCCAGTTGTCTCTGCTTCCAATTCCTTCGTTTTCTGAATAGTGGACAGTAAAACAACACCTACTGTACAAATAGGTTGCAAACACAATCTGAACTGTCAAAACTAGTAAGGCAATGCCATTTTCAAGTAATCATGGAAGTGACAGCTGGCACTTGCAACAGAAGCTCTTTTTTTTTGAGAGGAATTCCATACATTTGATATTTTCTCTTAAAGGTAAAACCACAGAAACGAAAGAGCTCTCCCAAAACATAGAATCATAGAACAACCAGGTTGGAAGAGACCCATCGGATCTTGTAGTCCAACCATTCCTATCAAACACTAAACCATGTCCCTCAGGACCTCATCTACCTGTGCCTTAAACACCTCCAGGGAAGGTGAGTCAACCACCTCCCTGGGCAGCCTCTGCCAGTGCCCAGTGATCCTATTCAAAATATTTTCGAGGTGGTAAAATATTCCCTTTGTCAATGGTGCAATTGTATATATTCAGTTTCACTTGATTTCCTCTCTCTTTTATCATGTATGCTGCTTTACCTACCAGAGAAGTTGAAGTGTCTATCGGAATACAGCGAATTATATATAGGAAAAACAGGTTTGGTTCCTTCATTAGTCCTCTTAACTGGAGATACACTCTTATAAATCTGCAGGCTGAAAAGAGAATGATAGCTCTTAAAGATATGCATTTTTCAATTCAATAAGACATGATTGGCATAGCATAATAAAAAAAGAGAGACCGAAGCAGGTATCTCCTGATAGGTAACAATTTGCATCTCTGTTGACAACGACTCATACAGGACAGAGAGGTGGAGGTCTGGGTATCAGTCCATATGAGCCTATTCATTCAGGAACAGCTTTATCGCAAAGAAACAGTTCATTATTACTTGGAAGAGCGAGGGGAGACTTGCATGTCAGAGTGGAAAAAAAGGGAGAGGAAATTAGTGAAATACAGAGCTGAGCAGATAACTCCGGAAAGGAGCGAAAAGCCTATCGAGCACTTTTTTTCCTATGCCTGTTCAAAAATACTAAACGTAAAAACAAACCAACTAAAAATATATTACTTCAATACTCAATCAGAAAATATAGCTTCAATACGAAAGAGACACAAATTGGCATTTTAAAAGTACACCCCCAGGAGAGTTTCTGAGGGTCTTGTGTTAGCCTTTTCATTGTTTCTGCCAAAAGAGAAATACTGAGTAGAGCCTATTGAGGCCACTGAATTCCTTTTGTGGTATTTAATGATGTTATTAGGAGTCTAGGAAGCATTTGCTGCGAGAGAAGAAATAATTACAATCATGCGCTCAATATGCTACTTCTTCAGGAAAAAACTCAAGGAATTTTGCCAATAAAATCCAAAGAAACATACAAAATTGTTATTTGGGTTGTGTAACAGGGGATGAACTATGTTCTGATGTGGAACACAGAGTGAACATGAGATCATGGCAGGAGGGAAAGCTGGTCTTGCATCACCTGTCTATATCCTAAGTGAATAGAAAGGGATATTCTCCAATTTATCAGAAATAGTTGGGTGTAACTGCCCTAAAACTGTGACTGCTCTATGTACCACATGCCCTCCTTAGTCTCCAGGTGCTTAAAACATTCTGTCATAAAAAAGAATGTGTCAATTTGGCAACAGACCCTCACTGGTGCAGCTCAAAGACTGATAGAATCATAGAATAACCAGGCTGGAAAAGACCCATCGGATCATCGAGTCTAACCATTCCTATCAAACGCTCAACCAAGTCCCTCAGGACCTCATCCACCCATGCTCTAAACACCTCCAGGGAAGGTGAATCAACCACCTCCCTGGGCAGCCTATTCCAATGCCCAGTGACCCTATTCCGTGAAAACCTCCTCCTAATCTCTAGCCTAAATCTCCCCTGGAAAAACCACGGCCAGTCCATATTTTGCAGCACGGTTACAGTGGAGAACAAGCTTTGTCTTCTAATTTTTGCAGGCTGCAAGGCATTGTGGGAAGGAAGGATCCATACAGAGCAGTTCAGGTTTTTTGTAGAGAAAAGCTATAAAGAAAGTTAGTGCCTAGAACTCTGCTCCTAGTTCTCCTTTATTTACCAGGCTATTATTGCCTCTAAGCCAAAATATGAAGGAAAAAAAAAGATGATATATAGCCTGTTTCGGGTTTTGTACATGAGATTAAGAATTTTCACACATTCTGCATCTTGCTGGGCAAATCAAACCCTGAAGCTTTGTCTCAACAGCCTCTTACACAAAAGCATTTATTTCCGCTCTCATGCTAACGCCTTTATCAGCTAAATTTTTTACTTAGTCATATTTATATTAATTCTAGTAGCCAGCTGAGTGACTCAGCTTTCTGGAGGCCTATCTTCTGCTTTCTTTCCTTTTAAAAAATGGAAGCAATTATTTGTGCTCATGAGAGCAACGGGAACAGCAATGCACTAAAGACAAAAATATATGAAATTATCCACAGGAAAATTACAGAGAAGCTCCAGCTGCACTAAGTGTTCCCACTAACTACCCATTCACTGACCTCCTTCTTGAATTACTTACTTGAGTGAATGACACAGCAGAGAGACAATCTGAAAGGCCCATTTGGCTATCACCCACTGAAAATGTCAGCTGAGCTCATTTATTGAGGAATTCTGCTCGTGTTGATCAATTGCTAAAAACCTTTAATAGAGCAAAGGCTTAGCAAGCACACAGCTGACTTCAATGACAACATCCACAGAAATAAAGGCACAGATTTGAGTCTCTGCGGCATCATCCCATAACTCGAAGTCTCCACTGTGCTGGGAAAAAAATAATTTGAGAATGCACAAAAATCCAGTGGTAAAAATGAGATGTAGTTTTTAAGTAGAACTATTAAAGCTAGAAGTTGGCTAGAAGTATTGCCTCAAGCTCTGCCAGGGGAGATTTACGCCAGAGATTAGGAGGAGGTTTTTCACGGAAAGGGTCATTGGGCATTGGACTAGGCTGCCCAGGGAGGTGGTTGATTCACCTTCCCTGGAGGTGTTTAAGGGATGGGTGGACGAGGTGCTGAGGGATATGGTTTAGTGTTTGATAGGAATGGTTGGACTCGATGATCCGCTGGGTCTCTTCCAACCTGGTCATTCTATGATTCTATGAAGTTATTAATTTCAATTAACTCAGCTATTGTACAAATGTCCTTTGACATCAGAAAAAAACTCCAGATATGCAGCACAATGGGATGGTAGAACATACAGATACTCTAATTATTAGTTTTCCAAACCAACATTTCACTTATAGAAGTGAAAATTCAGTATATTAAGGGGAGAATGCTGTGACTGATGTGAATGAGAGTTCCTCTCAATGTTGTTACCCTGCTGCTGTTGCTAAGGCAGCTTTCTTTATTAGTTATACTATTTGTATGGGGATGAATTCATCCAGCAAGCATCTTCTGCACTTAGTAAAAATGAAATGTAAGAATCATTAGAATGTGAGTGGAAAGGTATTTTTTTTTTTTTTTTAAGAAAAGACAGCAAGTTCAGTAGAACAGTTGTTCCAGCACTTATTAAAACTTTCCAAAACGGTATTTCATCTTGTGTCCCTAATTACCGAACCACATTTCTCGTATCCTGACAGATAAACCTGTTTAAAATTCCCGAAGAAGCTGAAGAGAAATGACGTATCCAGCCCAAAGCACCTTCCGCCACATCACTGACAACGTTCAGCTCAAGGCACCCTGACCCCCCAGTTGATTATCTGTGCTTTGACAGTGCCATTGACAAAAAATGCCGAAAAATTAGCACTTCTGAATGCCTGTTTTGCATTCCTCAAGTACATTATTAGAATTCCTTTGTCAAAAAAACATGCTATATCATTGTATTCATAATAAATGCTCTTTGATTTCTATGACTTTGTGTTTGTAATACACTCAAACAAAGATCTCGTTTGTTCTGCTGGCAAAAGCTAATCTGTACAAGGATTTTCATATTATTTTCTGCAAAAAAACTGCCTTTCCGAGCCTAGAGATTGGGTTAGCTAAAAGCTTCACATTCATTATCTTTAAGGTACCACGTTAATGAAAGGATTTTAATCATTGACATTGCGTTGTGAGTTATTATTACACAAACCCCTGCTGTTGAGTTAGACAAAATTAACCCAGTGTAAGGGGCATTAAAAAAAAAAAATCACAGCTAATTAGTAAGCTAACAGGAACAAAGAGAACGTATAACAAAGATGTTGAGAGGAAGACACGCAAAAGCTGTGGCTTCCATTCCAACACTGATCTTTCGGTATGGAAATCTTTTTTTTTTTTCCCTGTCTGATTTGTTCCATTATACTTGAGCATTTTTATGTTTTGTAATTAGTTTTCTAAGCCACAATATCTCACTTCTCTCAAACTGTGGAAATCCAAAGGCTCATAATAGAAAATGGAAGATGTTTAAAAATGCTTTTAAATTATTTCCCCAGCGATCTATATCAGAAGCATAAAGTAATTCTCTGGATTATTCTAGGAAATTATTTCAGTGTTCTCTGCTGTTCTCCATGAATTGCAGAATACTTTAACTAATCGAGCTAGGTTCCATCGGAACGAGCCCTTCATTTTAATGGACTGATGCTGTTGTCCAGGTTGCAATTCCATATGGAGCAGACAAATGAAACTATAGGTTTAAATCACTGCACGGCTTCTCTGCCACACTCCTAGTCACGCTGGTTTCCAGTGGGCAACACATCATGGTGCTGATGTAAGAGGATGAGATGATCAAACCTCAGAGAAGTATTCACGCTGGGTGCCATTTGTTTATAATTGCTCTTTGTAACTTATAGTTTCAGATAAAGCTCCCAAAATGGATAGACGAGAAAACAATAATTAAGTCTGTTTCTCTTTGAGCCTGACAAAGGCTTTAATTTTTTTTTTTTTATGTGTTTGTCCATCCATTCACTATTCCGCTCATCCCCTCTTTTCTCTCTTTGGTTCATCAGCCTTTTTTCAGCCTGATAATTAAGATTCAAAATATTTGCTGCTGCTGGTTTTTTTTTTTTTCCAAGCCATCATTTGGTTTGTGTTGCAAATGTGGAACGACAATCATCTAGTTCTCTTGTGTGCCAGTAATTTAGTATTTCAATAATCTCCAATTGTTGAAAGGTTTAAAACAAATCAACGTTTCTAGCAGTTTCCTTCTCTTTGTGGAGGAAAAAAAAATATGCCAACATAACATTTATAGCGTCTACTCTCATATTTTCCCTTTTTCTCCCTTTTTTTTTAGTGATCCTTATGAGGGAATTAAAAACACAGGCCAATTTGTTGAGCATAAAACAGGAGACACTTCAATAAAAAAAGAAACACATCCTTACACAGGGGCAGTTTTTACAACCAATATCATCGCTTCAGCTCTGCTAGTGCTGGATAATTCCATTAACTCTTTTTATTCAAATTCGAGTAAAATAAAGAATGAGTTAGTAGCTAAAGGGCAGTACATTATATATATATATTTTTCCTGTAGAACTTTCCATGGAAGTATCTTACAGGGTTTTAAAAATGTTGGCTAACTAAGCCAAAAACGCTGTAAATCAAAATTGTGTTAGTTCCACAAGGTACACAATGGGTCCAAGAAGGTTAATGACAAAACTAAGAACTAGATGTTATGCACCTCAGAGCACATTTTAGAGAGTAATGAAAACCGTTTTATTTCCAGAATCCCGGCGCAATGTTCTTCTCTCCAAATTATCAAATCTGTAAGGAACTGCCGGAGTCACTCTTTTAGGGAGGCCTGGGGGGTGTTAATCAGGCCAGTTGTCTAAAATGGATTTAAACATCCATTTCATACAGCACTGAAGCTGTCTGCCAGTGACCAGCCTAGAGTCAAGTAAATCAGCGATAACTCCCAGAACAGAACTTCCCCCATATTCCTTACCTCCCAGTAGTTTTTTTCATTCAGGAAGGATTTTTTTTTTTCATTCAGCGCTGGTACACAAGTAGAAAATACCTCCATTATATGCTTTTTCCATAATACAGCTCTCAGAGCACAGAAAAACAACACGCAGTCTTCCCAAAAATGGTATCAAAATCCACAAGTTATTCAGCTGAAAACCTAGGAAGGACACTTGAGTCACAGACAAAAGTGATAATGTGGATTTTTTTTCCGGAGAAGAGGAGGCTGAGGGGAGATCTCATTGCTCTCTACAACTACCTGAGAGGAGGTTGTGGAGAGGAGGGAGCTGGGCTCTTCTCCCAAGGGACAGGGGACAGGACGAGAGGGAATGGCCTCAAGCTCCACCAGGGGAGATTTAGGCTGGACATTACGAAAAAATTATTCACAAAAAGAGACACTGCACTGGCAGAAGCTGCCCAAGGAGGTGGTTGATTCACCTTCCCTGGAGGTGTTTAAGGGATGGGTGGACGAGGTGCTGAGGGACATGGTTTAGTGTTTGATAGGAATGGTTGGACTCGATGATCCAGTGGGTCTCTTCCAACCTGGTTGTTCTACGATTCTATGACTTCTCCAGCTCCTTTAGAAACTAGAACTAATTCATTAGACCTACTAAGAAATGGTCAGTAGTCTGAGAAGACAGCCTCCAGTCTCTCATGATGTGCCCCTTCCCAGCACATGGCAGCCAGCTCTCCAGTCCTAGAAGTGAGGAAACGTTCAGGGAGCCCAAGATAACAAAGCCACTTGGTAAAAAAGGCTCTCCCTGCAGTCAGTATTCCTATAACACCACCCAGTCTTCAGTCAGACTACATCCTTTCTCTTTAAGGATATCATAGAATCATAGAACAACCAGGGTGGACGAGACCCATCGGATCATCAAGTCCAACCATTCCTATCAAACACTAAACCATGTCCCTCAGGACCTCATCTACCCGTCCCTTAAACACCTCCAGGGAAGGTGACTCAACCACCTCCCTGGGCAGCCTATTCCAATGCCCAATGACCCTCTGTGTGAAAAACTTCCTCCTAAAATATACGTGCTAGGTGCATGTCGACAATGCTTCTTGGATAATTACACATTCACAAGCTTCCTTCCAAATTCTGGACTGTTTTAGAAAAGATTTCCTATAGGTTTTCCATAGCCATCGCGGCAATTCCCTTTCCCGCGTTGTACTAAATCAGTCAGCTTAATGCTGCGAATTTTTGCAATGGGGAAAGCTACAGAAGGCTATAACCACCTCTACTTATACATCATTCATATGCTATATTTGACTAAGCATCAATTGAAAATAAACAATTTCACGAAAGGAAAGAAGCTGAATTAGCTTTTCAGATGTCCACAGCAAATCTCTGTTGTCTATTGAATGTCATGTTTTTACAGACGATACAGCTACGTATTTATGAAAATTAGGTACAGGTCTATCTATCTATATGTGTATGTTCTCACATATAAGCGTGAATGTGCATTTGCCTCTCAGAATTGTATAGGAAAACTGATTAGAAAAATAAGACCATCAGCCCTGATTCCATTTGTGCTTTTCAGTTCCATATACAACGCAATTATTTGCTCAGATTTCATACCGATGTCAGTAAAAACTGTATGCAAAGCAATGAATTCGTGAGATACAATAGCAGTTCGTTATTTATAGCAGAGAGGTTTCTTTACTGCTTCATAAATATTATTTAAGCTAGTCAGTAAAATCTGAAAATATAGAGGTCCTGATAATGCCCTCTTTGAAGGAGTATTTCATATTATTAAAAACGTTTTAGCTGTTTCTTGAAAGAAATATATTCTATGTATACAATATATATTATAGAATAATTTATATTATAGAATAATTTATATTATAGAATAATTTATATTATAGAATAATTTATATTATATTAATTATATTATACTATACTATACTATACTATACTATACTATACTATACTATACTATATTATACTATATTATATTATATTCTTCCAGATGTGGATGCATTTAAGTTTTATTCTGAACGGGGCAGAAATTCCAATTTTCTTCTTTTAGATTTTGAGAACAGGTGACTATTTTAATGGTAAAACAAAATAAAAAAAATGAATTTTACACCACTTCTTTATGTCTTTTAGAAACGATTTACAAAAAGTTTTTGAATTTTCATCTTTGTTCTGCTGCACTACAAAGCAGTTATCAGACCCCATTGTGAACACTTTGGAAAAACACAGCCTGTCTGACAAATTAGTAGTATTTGGAGCTAATATTACTAATACAACATTTGAAAGGGCTGCTCGCTGGGGAAAAATAACATGTTCTCTAAGTCACAGGAGAAACTAGGGAGATAGTTAATGGGTGTTGGCTGTGCCGCACATATTGTGCGTGATGCTGTTCACATTGCAGCTGACTGAGTGCCAATAGATGTGGAAGTAATTGTCAACAAGACTTATTGTTAGATTCACATTTATACAGTCAGAGAGGAAAGGCTGAAAGAGTTTCGTGACGTTCGGCGCTTACTTCTACTGTACCTTAACAACCCACAGTGATGGTTGTAAGTGAGGTGAGGAGGAGGCAGTGGATCATCTTTACAAAGCAAGACTTCAGGTCACCAGTTTAAAAGACCGCAACACACTTGTTCTATAAATGTATAAATTCCAGAGGCATGAATTTCAGTAAACACTTTCCTCAGCTTCTGTTCTTAGGGGTTAATCTTCTTGAGAACGTTTTAAACTTAGCTTGACTAAGGCAGAATGATTTTATTTATGTGGAATTTTATATACATATATTCTAAATATAAAAGGATAGATTTATTTTATGAAATATTACAGAATTTAATCCGAAACCCAGCCTGAATTTCTCAGGCATTTTTGTGTCTATCCAGATGAAGCAAAAAATTTTACTTTGAAGGTTCTTAAGATTGTTTTGCTTAAATATCTGTTGCATTCATTTCTTTGTTTCAGATGGAAATCAGCTGCGGTGAATTGGTTATATTTTTGCTGTAGAAGACCTCTAGCTCTGGCATCTTATTAACTAGTACCTCAAGATTATGATACATGAGACTGACTGGCAAGTGCAGCTCTGGGCCCCTCACCACATGAAGGATGTTGAGGCTCTGCAGTGAGTCCAGAGAAGAGCAATGAAGCTGGTGAAGGGGCCGGAGAACAGGTCTTATGAGGAAGGGCTGAGAGAGCTGGGGGTGTTTATCCTGGAGAAGAGGAAGCTGAGGGGAGACCTCATTACTCTCTCTACAACTCCCTGAAGGGAGGCTGTGGAGAGGAGGGAGCTGGGCTCTTCTCCCAAGTGACAGGGGACAGGACAAGAGGGAATGGCCTCGAGCTCCACCAGGGGAGATTTAGGCTGACATTAGGAACAAAAATTTCACAGAAAGTGTCACTGGGCACTGGCAGAGGCTGCCCAGGGAGGTGGTTGATTCACCTGCCCTGGAGGGGTTTAAGGCATGGGTGGATGAGGCACTGAGGGACATGGTTTAGTGTTTGATAGGAATGGTTGGACTTGATGATCCGGTGGGTCTCTTCCAACCTGGTTTTCTATGATTTTATGGATAAAAACCTCTGCAAAGACACTTAAATGCATAAGAGAGAGAGGGGCTGCTATCAGAGAACTTACCCAGTGCTCCTGGATGTTGCTTCAGTCTGTATCAAGATCTCTGGAAATAAAGAGGGAAGATAGGCCCAGTTATTATGCGTGAAACATGCTCTTACACCTCTACACAAATACACATGTGCAATTATTCCGTCTGTGACAAAGCTAGTTAACTGCTCAGTCAGTGAGCTGGACACCTACTTGTTCATTTAGCAGGATGTTTTGTCAGTTTGTCTCCACATAATTAGCACTGTTAATGTGTCTATTTCTATTTTATAGATAGCACAGATACTGACAGATTTCTTTATTTTAGTATACTTGAAAAATCTAGTTGACCCAAATCATAGAATAACCAGGTTGGAAGGGACCCATCGGGTCATCGAGTCCAACCATTCCTATCAAACACTAATGCAGTAAGTGTTTTTCAGAGTGCACCCTGGGAGCAGATTCCTGTTCACTTGTGGCTCCGTACACACCGATAAGGAAGCATGATCCTGATTTCAAAACTACAGATGTACACATTCTAGCCCAAGGGCTGATAGAGATCTCCGAGTTCCTTTGTTTGTTGCCAAAGAGGGAGCATCTTATTGCAATTAATAATATAAATAATTCTCTCCTTTCAAAATTTGATCATTTCTTCCAGTTTCAGGTTGCATTTCTCAGCACTGTTGCAGCTGTTCAGGGTAATCTTGGTAATGACAGATATTTGGATAACGGACAGAATAAGAGTGTGAGGATATGCAGAAAACAGGATCGGAAAAGATTTATGGCAATTTTGGATTGGAAATACTCTAAACTGTCCTAACAAGTACTAGGAAAACAAACATTTCAAGTAAGAAGCATATTTACCTAAACATTATTTACATGGTGATCATGATTTTGCAGGAAGACATCTGAAATTGTACTATCAATTTAAAAAAATATATTTTACTGCTAAGAAGAAAATCAAAACACTTTGAAACGGTCTCCTGATGAATAGGAAAACACTGTTACAAAACGCAACAGGGGAAAGAGTCAAAATAATGAATTTTAGCCTCTGCGCTGAATGTTCCTGACAATTAGATTGGGCCTAAAGATGATAGAATTTTATATCTGTGTCACAGAATCAAAGGATCATAGAATATTTTGGGTTGGAAGGGACCTTTACAGCTTATCCAGTCCAACCCCCCTGCAGGAAGAGGGACATCTTCAACTTGATCAAGTTGGTCCAAGCCCTATCCAGCCTGACCTTGAATGTTTCTAGGGATGGGGCCTCTGCTAGCTCTCTGGTTAACCTGTGCCAGTGTTTCACCATTTTCATGGTAAAAAAAAATTCTTCCTCATAGCCAGTCTAAATCTACCCTCTCCCAGTTTAAAACTATTACATCTGTTTTAGAATTTCCCCTGTTTTCCAAAATACTATTTTGTATTGCTCTTCATAGGCTTCTATACTTTTATTTCAGGAAAAAAAATGTGTCAATAGCGTATTTGAAAATATTACAAATGTCATCTATACATGAGAGATATGACTGCTCTTTCCACACAGGCTGAGTGCTCCCTCTTCCAAGCCTTGAACACATGTGCACACACACGAATTGCCCC
Source organism: Coccyzus lansbergi (assembly GCA_033558105.1). Taxonomy (NCBI): domain Eukaryota; kingdom Metazoa; phylum Chordata; class Aves; order Cuculiformes; family Coccyzidae; genus Coccyzus; species Coccyzus lansbergi. The sequence continues at coordinate 514,727 of JAUMJK010000002.1, forward strand.
TCCAACTCTTCCTACCCTGCCTGTCCCCGAGGTCACTAACAAACTATATGCCCACAGGCAAATTTAGTCTCTCATATTCAAATAGCTCCCAGAATCAGCAGAAGTCTGAATAATGTGAAGTACAGAGAACTCATTAATGACTGTGGTGTATCTGTGCAAGCCAGAATAAGAGCACTCACACAGCTGGGAGAGAATCAGAAGGCAATGCAAGGATAAAACAGCTTATCAACAAGGGTAACTTCTGAGAGAATGAGGCCAGAGGGCTAGATAGACGCTACATTGCATAGTGCCCAAAACATACCCCCCTCTGGCCTGTCACTCTAGCAGGTCTGCGTTATGCATATGAAATAAATGAGAACTGGCTACAGAGAGAAAGGCTGACTGGAGTAGGTCAAACTTAGTGTTTCTGAATAACAGAAATTTCTGCCAATTCCTTCTGTCTGTAGAGAAAGAAATCTAAAGCTTCACCACATTTGCCTGAACAGCCCTGCAGACTGGTAGCAGGACTGAGCTTGTTTTGTCCACACTTCAGGTAAAGACATGAATCATACAATCACCAGGCTGGAAGAGACCCTTAGGATCATCCAGTCCAACCATTCCCACCAATCTCTAAACCATGTCCCTCAGTACCTCATCCACCCATACACCTTAAACACCTCCAGGGAAGGTGAATCAACCACCTCCCTGGGCAGCCTCTGTCACTGCCCAATGACCCTTTCTGTGAAGAATTTTTTCCTTATGTTGAGCCTGAACCTCCCCTGGTGGAGCTTGAGGCCATTTCCTCTTGTCCTGTCCCCTGTCACTGGGGAGAAGAGGTCATCACCCTCCTCTCCACAACCTCCTTTCAGGTAGTTGTAGAGAGCAATGAGGTCTCCCCTCAGCCTCCTCTTCTCCAGCCTAAACACCCCCAGCTCTCTCAGCCCTTCCTCAAAAGGCCTGTTCTCCAGCCCCTTCACCAACTTTGTCGTTCTTCTCTGGACTCACTCCAGTGCCGCTGAGAGACGTTGAGTTGTTGAGATACAACTTGAGTTATAAGCAAATATTTATCTGCCAAAGGTTAAAATCTTGACCTATTTCAAGACTCATCACTTGTACACCAATATTAAAGTGCCCTTGTTGAAGTGAGAAAATGGTTTATTTTGTAAGAAAACTCCTAAAGACTCAAATCACAGAATGTCTTGTGTTGGAAGGGACTTTAAAGCCCACCTAGTTCCACCGCTGCTGCCACGGGCAGGGACACCTCCCTCTGGATCAGGGGCTCCAAACCCCATCCAACCTGGCCTTGGACTCCTCCAGGGACAGAGCAGCCACCACTGCTCTGGGCAACCTGGGCCTCCTCACCTCATGGGAAAACATTTCTTCCTAATCCTATATTCTTTAATACCACTGTGAGCCAAGCAGTAGCAACATAGCAGTCTCAAAACCAGCTCAATTTGTTGAACCATTAAAGGTAATTTGTGTGAATAAGGATACAATTGGCCAATTTACAAAGAAGTCAGGTAAGACAACAAAAGATTTAGGAGACAAATGTAACTTAACTGTTATACAGCAGAAATATTTACCAAGACTTTTTTTACGATAACATTGCAGGTCTCTCTCTTCGTGTCTACGTGATAGAGGCAGTAACAGAAGAGCTATTTTAATTACAACAAATCAGTGTAGCACATACCAGTATTTGGCAGCTGGATGGCATAAATGCCAAGTACAGCAGAAAGTTTCCCGAGATAACATCTTCATCAGTGGGACTACGATGTCCTACGCTGGCTTGTTTCTAGGTCCACTAGGCTGAAAAACAAATATTACGGATGAAACCTTCAGACATCATGAACAATTTTGTTCCACGTTTCCTGCAGAGAGAGGAAAAATATATTGAGGTATAAAAAGGTAATCAGGTGACTGATGCAGACAGTCATCTGGTGCCTTGATCCCCTTTCTCCCAAGCACGTCTGAGGCACTCGGTTGTCTCGCATCAGTCCCTCACCCCCTGCTCACCTTCCCTTTTTATGTGTCAGTAAAAACCTGGTACAGATAAATTAAGGTAGTTCAGAGTATATCCCTGGGTTTCATCATCTCCTCAGTTACCAGCCATAGGACAGATTACAATTTCACAGATGCTAGGAGAGGAGATATTACAGCAAAGCAGTAGTGCCACTACAGATAAGGTTAAGATGGCACTTCCATTATAAACACCTATTTTCAGTGGCTTATAACTCCAGGCGACAAATTTCTCTCAGGCTGAAAACTGGCATATTTGGGCTCAGGTTGGTAATGGCTTTCCCTGTCTCTTCATACCATTTTGATTAGGTGTTTGCGATAGGAGAATGCAAACAAATATATGTCTCTGGTGGTTTCAAATGGCAATGAAACACTTTTCTTTCATGAAAAAGCCTCGAGGGCAGGATGTTCCTGTCATTCCAACACCCATTTTACTGTCAGCTATTTCCCCAAAAAGATCATTTTTAAAGTGAGAAAATTCACGGCATTATTTCCAGAAGCCATTCAGGGCAGCTAAGGTGTAGGGTCCCTGCTGATCTGCTCTGAAGGACACGCTGTGTCCCTCTGAGTGGTGACAGCTCATCAGGGTCACCCAGGCCAGGCTGGTCCTTGCTCTGGGCTATGAGAAAAGGCATCTTTGGTAGAACAGCAGTTCTGAGAGTTCAACATTGACCAAAACTTCCACATTTTGGAGTGAGGGGAAACCCAAGCAACGTTATACAGCACACAACTCACTATTTTAACGAGACATTTCTTCGAATCATCTAATTATTTTGAATTATATCTCATTATTAAAATCCTGTTTTTTTCATTCTGGCCTTTAATAAAGGATGCAATGAAATCCCTAAATACAGAACTGTTTTTTTTTCCTCTCTAGCCTTTTCTTCTATTAAAGTCTAGAATTTTTGCTAAAGATGATAATTTTTCATCAATCCTCCAAAGCAATAAAGTACTGAGACTACTTGCATCTCCTTCCACCTGCCTGGGTCTCATCATGGTAGCATCTATCTCGTCAGCCATTTAAAAAAAAATAAATAACTAATAAACCTGTTGAACAAGACAAAATTTCTGTTATTTTTACTTTGTATTTCTCAAATGCAAAGGTATGTGCTGAATTATTCTATCAGAAGCAATAAATAACCCTCTTTACTTTTAATGAGCTAAGAGGATGTTGTATCTATAAAAGCATATTCTAAGGAACAGGAATGATCATGGATGGAGTAGAAAAGTAAAAAGAAATGGGAACAGGAAGAAGAGAGGAAAAAAAGTCATATCAACAGTTGGAAAGGGACTATAAAAATGATTGAATGTATTTGTTCTTGTTATTTTTAATGTTTGCAAAATTTACTTTTCATTACCCTCATCCATTTAATTTTTGGCAGCACGTCTTGTGCACACTAACTCCTTTGTAATTCTGGAACGTGGGTAGGTGTGGATACTCTTCATGGCACTGCGCTGCGGTAAGCCTGCTATGTTCATTCCTCAGGACACTGGGCCTAGACACACGGGGGAGAGGAAGAAATCATGATCAGAGAATCATAGAATCACCAGGTTGGAAGAGACCCATTGGATCATCGAGTCCAACCATTCCTATCAAACACTAAACCATGTCCTCAGCACCTCATCCACCTATCCCTTAAACCCCTCCAGGGAAGGTGAATCAACCCCCTCCCTGGGCAGCCTCTGCCAGTGCCCAATGACCCTTTCTGTGAAATTCTTTTTCCTAATGTCCAGCCTAAATCTCCCCTGGTGGAGCTTGAGGCCATTCCCTCTTGTCCTGTCCCCTGTCACCTGGGAGAAGAGCCCAGCTCCCTCCTCTCCACAACCTCCTTTCAGGTAGTTGTAGAGAGCAATGAGGTCTCCTCTCAGCCTCCTCTTCTCCAGGATAAACACCTCCAACTCTCTCAGTTGCTCCTCATAAGGCCTGTTCTCCGGCCCCTTCACCAGCTTCGTTGCTCTTCTCTGGGCTTGCTCCAGAGCCTCAACATCCTTCTTCTGGTGAGGGACCCAGAACTGCACACAGGATTCAAGGAGCAGCCTCACCAGTGCTGAGTACAGAGGGAGAATCACCTCCCTGGACCTGCTGGTCACGCTGCTTCTGAACCAAGCCAGGATGCCATTGGCCTTCCTGGCCACCTGGGCCACTGCTGGCTCATGTTCAGTCGGCTGTCAACCAACAGCCCCAGGTCCCTCTCCTCCTGGCAGCTTTCTAGACAGACTTCTCCTAGTCTGTAGCTCTGCATAGGGTTGTTGTGCCCCAAGTGCAGGACCCAGCATTTGGCCGTGTTAAACCTCATGCCATTAGACTCAGCCTCAGCTATGATGGTATGTTAAGCAAGATTCTCTGAAGACTTTGGGGGCACAGTATTTTCATTTATTTTCAAAAGAAATCTGGCAGATATAGCAAGCAGGATGAAGCACACCGAAAGAGATACACTTCTTACCCTGGTCACTCCAACGCAAAACACATGGCAAGCAAAAACAATTAAAAAATTGAATCATAGAATGGTTTGGGTTGGAAGGGACCTTAAAGGTAATCCAGTTCCAACTCCTCTGCCATGGGCAGGGACACCTCCCACTGGATCAGGGGCTCCAGGCCCCATCCAACCTGGCTTTGAACCCCTCCAGGGATGGGGCAGCCACATCTTCCCTGGGTAACCTGAGCCAGTGACTCTCCACTCTAATAGGAAAATAGTTGCTCTTAGTATCTAATCTAGATCTCCTCTTTCAGCTTAAAACTGTTACCCTTCATCCTGTCACTGCACAAAGGACAGAATAGGGGATGTGATGAAAAATAATAACTGTAGCAAGCAGAGCAAGAACATTAGGAAATTGTTGCATGGAACATACCCAACATAAAGCCACCCACTGAAACAGCAATGCAATGATTTAAGGGAATGCACACACTGTACTATGAGAGTACATCAGCAATACCCCAGAGAGAGATTCACACTAGTCTTAAACGAGTGAGCGCGGGCACTGCCAGCAGTCACCTAGGGCAGCGCAGAGCTCAGCGTGAGCTAATTCACCCAGCTCCTCAGCAAAGTAAATTGGCCATGCTGGGCTCAGTGCTGCCTTGGGTAGACTGTTACCAGCGTTTGAATTTAAATCTAGCTCAGGTTTCTCTGCATTACACTGCAGGCACTTGAACGATTGCTGGGTAAACCTACCCAAAGACTTGTAGAAAGACAGTTTTTCGATAAATTGTACACCCATGCAACACCTTCTAAAAATATTAAGTCAATATAGTACAGGAAGACTCCTCCCAAAATATGCTATATATAGGCAGTAGGAACATTTGCAGCTACTTTATGGAGAATGAAATAATTGCAAGGCTATAAGGAAGAGATATTATTATGCTGCAGAGTATAAAGCCCAATTTAAAGCTCCCTATAAACTGCTGGTCCTGGTAGATCTGGATGATAATCCCGTATGGCGTATTTTGTATTTTGTAATTGGATATCCTGATTAAAAGTACCTTTCACGTGATTGTTGCAGAAGAATTTTTTCAGTATATGTAAGCCACAATGTTAAATCCTATTTAAACACCAAAGTCCAATCTGGGAAAAGGAATAACTTCTTAAGTCAATGTGGATATATCTGGAAAAAAAAAAACCCAAAACAAAACAACCCAAAGCACCCTAGCAAGATGTTGCTATCAAGGAATATTCTGATTGACTAGATAAAGTTTTAGTGTATTCCATGAGCAGAAGCTTCTGGAGAAAAGCTTGATTTTTCTCAGCACAAGTTTCTGCTTGAAAGGCATGAAGTATGAGATGCTGAGGGACATGGTTTAGTGTTTGATGGGAACAGTTGGACTTGATGATCCAGTGGGTCTCTTCCAACCTGGTGATTCTATGATTCTAACTAGGTGTGTTTACCATTTAGTTCTAAATCCCAGCTCACAAATGCAGCATCTATCTCAAATGTTACTTTATTAGTGAATAGATTTATTTCTCTGTTCTGCGACATGACTATATGCAATACAAAAATATTTCTTGAAGAGATGTCTGCTTTTTCCTCTGTGTAAGAAGGTTTGGCCGTGGTTCACTGAGACTGCAAAAATATTTTCAAATTAGGCACGGGCTGGTGATAATTGTTGGTGATTGAATGTCAATGGGTGAAAGTGAGAAACCCATGGAACAGCAGATGATGCGAAAGTGCTGGTTACACTGACACGATATCACTCTATCAGACTTTATAAATGAAGGGCAAATTAAATTAGGTTAAATATATGGTTATTTAACAACACTCAACCAAACATTTATTTGCCGGATGGCAAATAAGGTTTGTATTTAACCAAAGATTAGTGCATTCCAATTTTAATACCAATGCAGTTTGTTTTTATAGGAGGATCTAAACAGCACTTTATGTTGACATTTCTATTGCGTATTTAATGAACGCATATCAAATATGCATGGCAAATAAATACCGTGTTCCACGTAAACCATTCCCACACACTCCCTATCTTTTCTGCTTCGAAACATATTTGTTCTCATAAAAATGCATATCATTACAATGTAACTAAATGTTATTACAATTTTTTTTTCTTCCAGACAAGAAACAAATCTAGATCATTAGAAGCAGCCCTGCACTGTACCTCTGCCTCCCTCTAAGCAGGCAGGATGCTGAGAAAACATCCTACTGTCCACAGATAACAGCTCTGGGGCACTGGGTGAGATCATAGAATCATAGAATCACCAGGTTGGAAGAGACCCACCAGATCATCGAGTCCAACCATTCCCAGCAATCTCTATGCCCCTCAGTATCTCATCCACCTGCACCTTCAACACCTCCAGGGAAAGCAAGTCAACCACCTCCCTGGGTAGCCTGTTCCAGTGCCCAACGACCCTTTCTGTGAAGAATGTTTTTCTTATGTTGAGCCTGAAGCTCCCCTGGTGGAGCTTGAGGCCATTCCCTCTTGTCCTGTCTCCTATCACTTGGGAGAAGAGCCCAGCGCCCTCCTCTCCGCAACCTCCATTGAGGTAGTTGAAGAGAGCAAATCAGATGCAAACAGTAAAAAAAATCAGGCCTGGCAGAAGATGCTAACCATATTCTTCAGCATGTGGAGCTGAATATTTCTTTGTGCTCTGCAAGAGCAGAGGAAAACCTTCTTTCACAGTGTCCAGTTAGTTCTAGGTACAGGAGGGTGCATTTCTAGCACAATGTACAGTTAGACTGGATGAAAGGTTTGTCACTCAGATCCCAAAGGATCTCAGCTTAAATATACTTAGAATCATAGAACAACCAGATTGGAAGAGACCCACTGGATAATTGAGTTCAACTGTTCCTATCAAACACTAAACCATGTCCCTCAGCACCTCATCCACCCACACCTTAAACACCTCCAAGGAAGGTGAGTCAACCCCCTCCCTGGGCAGCCTCTGCCAGTACTTCATTTGGAATTCTAAGGGAGATGGAAACACCATGTAGGAGTCTAAATCGTGGTCCTTCTTTGAAGAAATTGCATTTTCAGCGATGTAAACTAATCTATCAACTTATTATTTGGGAGCCTTGAATTTCACACTGCTTAGCTTGAACAGAGAGAGTAGGTAACTCCTTTTTCTGTACAAATATATTAACGTAATGACAGTAATTTCTTGTTATTTTTCTTTTGGATTCACAAAACCTTTTCAAACAATATTGAAGATTTTTTGAAAGGAAACACAAACATTTTATTGGTTTGGTGCCTTCGAGTCCAGAAATAACAAAACCCAGATTCCTTAGCTCAATAGATGCTGAAATGAATGGTTATTTCTGCACACCTTCAGGATCTGGTATTTTTTTAAAGGAGCTTTAATGCTAGTCTGCCTAGTAATTCACTATGGGATGTCTTTATACACCACTGACAGTAATACAGCTCATTTTGGGTGATTAACTTAACCCCCAGTATTGCAAGTGCCTTGCTACATTAGCATATCTTTCAAGGAATAGTTGCAATGTGAGAAAATTGCCTCTAGGATTATTTGCAGCTAGGAACCTGTGAAATGTAAAATAAAATTGAAGACTATAAAGTAAAACATCAAAGCTACCCAAAATATTAATAGCCAGTACTCTAAAAAGTAATTTAGAAGAATTGCACGAGGGAGTGAAAATTACTAATTTAAAAACAGATAGCCCTGGCACAATAGAGTCAGAAGTTTAGAACAAACAATAGATAATACAAATTCATTGTATACACAATATGAAAAGAATGCAAGTAGCTCCAGAAGTTAAAGGAGTCTGGGATGGAAATGCCTGACCAAGCAAGCAACTAGGTCTGTACAAACAAAACAACAAAGTTGCGTGATATTGAATTTAGGCTACTGCAGGAAAAGAAAAAACAAGTACTCTTTAATCCATCTAGTTTTCTATTACATTTTCATTCTAATTGAACACAGGCAGAAATTGTGAGCAGAAGGATTTTCTTTTTAATTGACGTATTTTGGAGCCGAGAGCCATTGTCGTGCTGTTCCAAATCGTGTTTTCACCTGCTCTTGGTATGGGCAAACCACGTTGGAAGTTGCAGTCGGGTTTCTGGGGGAGATTACAAGCTTCAAAGCTGGCACTATGAAAACTGTTTCTCTTTTGATATGCACTTTTTTCTTGTAATAAATTTCAGAACAAAGCAACAAACTCAGGTGAATCATAAAGGCCCAGAAAATAGAGAAAATCTTTAGTCTTGAATGAGGCCCCAATTACATATGGCAGAGCTTCGAGTTGGGTTCATGTTTAATCTTCCTACTGAACCATTGCCTCAGAGAGGTTCTCATGACTTTACACTGTTTGATGCTAAGAGTGCTAAACACTGGGTCAAGAGCAAACTCTGCATGAGCTGCTGTGCTGCCATCCGTAGAATCATAGAATCACCAGGTTGGAAGAGACCCACTGGATCATCAAGTCCAACCATTGCTATCCAGGGCTGCACAGCCTCATCTCGCCCTCTTTGCTCAGGATCACAGCGGCCAGAAGATGACCCAAAGGTCAGTATGGAATTCACAGCACATTCAACACCACTTGAAGTTGCACAGAACTTACACAGAGAGCAGTAACTACAGCAAAACTGCAGCTAAGCACCTCATTCTGCAGGTCAAGTGTGACCAACTCATGAGGTTTTCCTGTAACTAAAAAAAAAGGACAGAAGGAAACCTTTTCTTTCAAAGGAAATTTAATCAAATCGGAGATCAAATCTCTGCTCTGGGCTTACCAGACAGGGGACAGGACGAGAGGGAATGGCCTCAAGCTCCACCAGGGGAGGTTCAGGCTGGACATTAGGAAAAAAATTTTCACAGAAAGTGTCACTGGGCACTGGAACAGGTTGCCCGGGGAGGGGGTTGATTCACCTTTCCTGGAGGTGTTTAAGTCACAGGTGGACAAGGTCCTGAGGGACATGGTTTAGTGTTTGATAGGAATGGTTGGGCTTGATGATCACGTGGGTCTCTTCCAACCTGGTTGTTCTACGATTCTATGATCTCAAATGCCTTCTGAGAGCTAGGATTCTGCAGTCATCACTGAAGCTTTGGTTTCTTTGAAAAACTTGTATTTTTGCCTTAACTGCACTGCCAGTGACAGAGGTGGCTTGGATACCCATTTCTTTCCACGGCACAATCACAGCATTATCGTCTCATAGAATGATTTGGGCTGTGAGTGGGAGCAAGATGACTACTCTGTCCTTGCCTGCTCTTGACTTCATGCGAGATGACCCCAGATCAAAGTTTAAGCAAGGAGCTCTGATTCCCTGAAGTCTACACTGGATTTCTAAAAGTCTTTAATGTATTGTTGCCAGGACTGTTCTGTGAAACCATGTTAATGTCATAGGAGGTGAAGATGAAACCTTGCCAGTGAAATATGTGCTGTACAACTAACAGGAGCATTTCTGAAGAAGTTGATGCATACACAGGGTGATTCTCTTACAGAAAAATAAAATGATTTGGGTCAGAAGGGACCTCAAAGCCCACCCAGTTCCAACCCCCCTGCCATAAACAGGGACACCTCCCATGGGATCAGGTTGTTCAAAGCCTCATCCAACTTGCCCTTCAACACATCCAGGGATTATGCATCTAGATAGCACATGAGCTAAGCAGAAAGTGCAGAGGCCAAGTATTTATTCTCATATTTTATCTGTTTTTTTCCTCCATTAGGGCACTACCTGTTTCAGAATTCTCTCAGGGTAAGGCATTAGTACACATTCTGCAGGCAACAACAGACTTTTCAATGAAAAGGGGCTGTCTTAATGACCCAAGAGGTCATTTAAAATCTATAGTAACCGTTTCCATGGACATTTATAGCATAAGGTACAAGATGATAAAAACAAAACTTGTTTGGCAACTTCTGGGACTTAAAACCAAAGAGCTCTACCAGCTCCTTCTAAAACAAATACATATATATATTGAATCAAATACCCCAAACTAAAATCCATAACTTTTGATACTGCTTTTTCTCAAAACTTGTGATTAATTTATCTCAAGATCCTACTCACAATCATGATCACTCACACGTGTATAATGATACGATGCAGATAGAAGGATTACAAAGAGGGTTGATACTACACTTGTACCTTACATTTAAAAACCAGGGGAGGAAGATTTTTCAAACTGACCCATCCACACAAGTAGCAGATAAAAATACAACACCAACAGCTTTTTTCAGGTGACCTATTCTAAATACCAACATGAATACAAGACATTTAAGAAAAAGGTGCAGACATCCTTAAAAAAAGAAAAGAAAAATAATAAGACCTAGAGATAATACACTGGTTAAACGGGGACTACATGACCACTAACTGATTTCTATTAATTTTGTTATTGATTTCTAAAATCTATTCCTTGCTCTATCCTCTGCATGCTAGATTCTTTACTCAATGAGTGTTTGCACCAGGATTTCCATGTCAGAAGTCAGGGCTGTGATCAAGAATGACTCAAGTGTCTCTTGAGAACAGCCAAGATGTTTTTTTTTTTTTTTTTTTTTTTGGCTTTACATTTAGTACCAGAACTTTAGCGAGAACTGTGTTTCTCTCAGCTGTGAGATACTGTGCCTTGGAAATCTCCATTCTGTGGAGTTTATACCCACTGCCCCTCATCCTATCACTCCAAGCCTTTGTGAACAGTCCGTCCCCAGCTTTCTTGTAGCCCCTTTGGGTACTGGAAGGTCACTATAAAGGTCTCATTGGAGACTTTTCTCCAGGCTGAACAACCCCAACTCTCTCAATCTGTCCTCATATAAGAGGTGCCGCAGCCCTCTAACCATCTTTGTAGCCTCCTCTGGACCTGTTCCAACAGCTCCATTTGCTTATGTTGACATTTCCACAACTGGACACAATATGTCAAATGAGGAATTTGACACCCAGCTCCTTAGACAACAAAGCCTTCACCAGCTGAAGTTTTGTTTTACAAGGTGCACATGGTGTTGACAATTTGTTTAGCAGGACCTTTCCAGCTATTCTGCTGGTGCTTTTCTTTTTTTCCAAGAAAAGATCCATTTCCTTTCTAAAGCCAAAGTTCCTGCGTACGATGCTTGCCCTTCTGAAGAAGAAACAAATCTTCAGATAAGTGTCTGGAGCTGAGTAATCTGGTTACTTTCTCAGTGGAGGACAGTGGTAGGCTTTTCTCCCTGTTTCTCTCTACCATGAGTACCAATTAGCCTCTGTGAGCTGAGCCCAGTGGTCACGGCCAGAGAACTGGAGATGCTCAGAAAGTCTTTCTTCCAGTCATCATTACATGCTCTTGCTTACGAGGCAGTGCACGCTTCATCTGTTTAAAGAGGGTTGTACATCAAATATGAGGAAACAAGATTTGAACCAGTTCTTCCTAGACAGGACGGGGCTCACTTCACAGGATGGGGAAAAAATTCTTCACAGAAAGGGTCGTTAGGCACTGGAACAGGCTGCCCAGGAAAGTGGTTGACTCGCCTTCCCTGGAGGGGTTTAAAGTGTGGGTGGACAAGGTGCTGAGGGACATGGTTTAGAGATTGGTGGGAATGGTTGGACTCAATGATCCAGTGGGTCTCTTCCAACCTGTAGATTCTATGAATATTTCTGAAATGTATCAATATTCTGATTTTTTTTTTCCCACCTTGTCTTTGGGAGTCTTGCTTTTTGTGAGAGCCCCTGGGCTAGACTGATTTACCGGAGCTTGATGGTTTGGCTGCCCCAAGCACCTGGCACCCACATACCCACTGAACCCAGTGGGGAAAAACGAGTATTCAGAAAATTTAGGTCATCAGCTTTGACAACATACACAATACTTATACTGATAAGTTACTTTTATACCAGCTGGGGCAGCCAGCACAATAAAAAAAGACTTCAAACTTGAAAGAGTTTTGGTTTGTTTTCTTTGTTGAGTACTTCTATTCTTTTAAGGACCATGCAACTCTGACAAGAGTCAGAGTTGCATGGTCCTTAAAAGAATAGAAGTAACTAACTCTAACACTTGTTCCCAAAGCACTTGACTCTTCTATAAGAATTTGTAGTCACTTTTGGATGCGTGTGCGTTGATAACAATACTATTTATTACAGGAGCCTGAAGTGTCTCTTTGAAAAGAAATTACCAAACATAATATTTCTCTTTGTACAAAAAGTATCCCGCAAAAAGATTATTTTCATGAATAGCAATGCTTTGCTTCAATTTGTACGTCTGCTTCTGATTTCTAAAGATGCTTTTAGATAGATCTTATCTCTATGAGGATTTGATAAGACAACTCTGAGGAAATAATAAACAGATTCTATTTATAATGGACTTGCTAACCAGCACTCAGAAAAGGCTTTTACGTGTGAGGTCTTTTCTTTGACTCTATCTTCACTGGGATAAAAATATTATCATAGGATCCTGTTCAGTTCCACAAGTATGCAGGGACGCGATTCTGCCTGAAACCAGTTATAAGGAGGAAAAAAAATGAATATTTTTTGGAAGAGAAGGTGATGGTGGTATGCTGACATTCCCATTAAAAATATAAATTAAACAAACCAACAAGTTACTGTTTGCTCCATCTCAGGACTCTTTGGAAGATCTCATTACAACTACAATGCCAAACTGGTTTCTCACCCGGAAGTGTTCACACCTAATCTGTTTATCAAGGAATGAAGACCAGGTATACTTTCTTCTCTCAGGTTTCATAGAATCATAGAACAACCAGGTTGGAAGAGACCCATCGGATCACTGAGTCCAACCATTCCTACCAAACACTAAACCATGTCCCTCGGCACCTCATCTACTCATCCCTTAAACACCTCCAGGGAAGGTGAATCAACCCCCTCCCTGCACAGCCTATTCCAATGCCCAATGACTCTTTCCGTGAAAAACTTCCTCCTGATGTCTAGCCTAAATCTCCCCTGGTGGAGCTTGAGGCCATTCCCTCTTGTCCTGTCCCCTGTCCCTTGGCAGAACAGCCCAGCTCCCTCCTCTCTACAACCTCCTTTCAGGTAGTTGTAGAGAGAAATAAGGTCTCCTCTCATCCTCCTCTTCTCCAGATTAAACACCCCCAGCTCTCTCAGTTGCTCCTCGTAAGACTTGTTCTCCAGACTCCTCACCAGCTTTGCTGCTCTTCTAGTCGCTATTTCATACCGTCCTTAATAAGGACTGATGATTGTATATACTGAGGCACTGTGAAAACTTCAAGGGAGGGATTTTCATAACTCCAGGAAGCCCAGTTTGCACAAATAATGGGTTAGCATGATTGAATGAGCAAATTAGTGATTTTCAGACACAAATATATAGGGATACTTAATGAGCAGAGGCTCCAGGAGTCACAGGCACATTTCCAGTGCCCAGTTCATGATGTTCAATAGAAATATAAGGGATGTTTTAATCTGAAACAGAACGCCCCTGAACGAGAGAGCTGATAAGAGCTACAACTGGTCAGTTAGACTCTGCCGCCCATTCCCACTCAACTCAACCATCGCAAGTTTTGCTTGTTCAAATGAAGAGCTAACTTGTCTAATCTGACTCCTAACTTTCCTGTTGAATGCATTCATCACAATATGAGGTGCTATACGAATGTAAACTATTGTTTCCACTTGGTTTATTGCATTCACTTTTTATATATATCTGGTACTATGACCTTTTCCAACTCAGCATTTCAGCATTCTAGGAGCAAAGTGGATAGTCACTGATTTCATAGAATCATAGAACAACCAGGTTGGAAGGGACCCATCGGATCATCGAGTCCAACCATCCTATCATTTCACATGAATTCGCAAAATTTCTTTTTTTGTTAGGTTTGGGTTTTGCTGTTTTTTGGGGTTTTTTTTGTTTGGTTTGTTGTTTTTATTGTTATTTTGGGTGCTTCAGTGTCAGACTTAGAGAGTTCTCTTCTTAAAGAGAAGGCTCCAGGAAGACCTTATAGCAGCCTTCCACTACTTAAAGGAGGCATAGAGGAAATCTAGAAGGGGGCTCTTTATCGGGCAGTGCAGTGATCAGACAAGGGGAAATGGTTTTAAGATGAAAGAAGGGAGATTAAGATTAGAAATCAGGAAGAGGTTTTTTTTACTGTGAAGGTGGTGAGGCACCGGAGCAGTTTACACAGAGAAGCTGTGGATGCCTAACCCCTGAGGTGTTCAAGCCCAGACTGGATGAGTCTTTGAGCAGCATGGTCTAGTGGAAGGGGGCTTGGAACCCAATGATCTTTAAGGGCCCTTCCAACCCAAACCATTCTATGATTCTATGTAGAACTTTGCATTCTAGAGACTAGTGTAACTAGTTTAGAGCAGCAATAAAATCATTCCTCTGCTCAAGAGCCACGAAGAACTCTACTTTTCTGAAGACCTAAGTCAGGATATGCAAGTTCACGGGGCAGAATCATAGAACAACCAGGTTCGAAGGGCCCCATTGGATCATCTGGTCCAACCATTCCTATCAAACACTAAACCAAGTCCCTCAAGACCTCGTCCACCCGTGCCTTAAACACCTCCAGGGAAGGTGAATCAACCACCTCCCTGGGAAGCCTATTCCAATGCCCAATGACCCTCTGTGTGAAAAAACTTCCTCCTAATCTCCAGCCTAAATCTCCCCTGGTGGAGCTTGAGGCCATTACTGGTTTGCAGGGTCCTTCCCACAACAGGCAGCTGTGAGGAACTGTGCAAGTTCCAAGCATGAAGTCTCCAGTGCATCAAAGGTTACTGCTTAAATCCTTCTGCCCCACAAAACAGTTGCCATCTGATCTGGTTGTCTGAGACAGACTCAGAAAAGAGTAGAGCAGAAACAAGTGACAAAAGCATATTCAGAAAGGTTCTCTCTAAAATATTACAAAGAAATTGCAGTTCAGTAGTGTAAAGATTAAAAAAATAAATAAAAACTTGACTATAAAAGCTGGGTTTTAACCACCACAATTTTTTTTTGAAGAAAATAAAAGTATAGAACACTTTACCATCATTAATGGATACATCGTGTTCCTCAGCATCGGAATTCCAAAGGTGTAATTTGCTTCATTTACAATCTCTTCCTCATTTGCAGTGAACATCTTGCACATTTTCTTTAAAGACATTTCACTTGGAATACTTACCCACTTTGCTGTTTTGCTCTTATTTATTATTATTACATATTTTAGTCTTTTCTTTCCAGGAAAATAAATGGCAAAAGACTAACTCATTATACAGGATCTCATAAAACTCTCGCATATCTTGGGAAAAATGTTTTATGCCAAGATTGGTACTGACAAGTACATTTTTAATTGCTAGTAATGTACATACAAAGAATACAGTAGATCTTATCACTGATATTCCTACAGAGGCTACAGTAATCTTCTCTCTATCAAAAGTCCCTGGCATCATTTTGATCCCTAGAGGAAAAGGCTTGATTAGGGCAGTCCCATTGTTTCATCTGAAATCTTCGCAGATTAATACTTTCATCGGGGCATCAATTTGTCCCACTTTTCTTTTTGCTGCTCCCTGTGAGTGACACAGCCAAAGGAATGCACCTCTTTAAACTGTCATTCAGTTTAACTCCTCCTCTGCAATTATACCGGCATGCATAATACATCATAACAAATTGGATTTTGCAAAGAAGCAACAACAGAAATTATATTTGCTTGTGGCATAAGATAGAAGCTCTTGTAATAGGGGAGGGAGGGGGTGAGCAACGGATAAAGGAATCTAATGAATTAAAACCACTTACAGAAAACAAAGTTGCCTTGTATTTTTCTCAAGGTTTTTTTTTTTTTCCCTTCCTCTTTAGCAAAAAGACAAACTGCAGAAGGAAAATGAAAGGCAAAAAAGGAAGTATTAGAACAAATTTAGTAGCTTTGCTGTTTGTGAAGGCTTTACAAAATTGCATAGTGCGTTTGTTGTTTTAGCAGGAAGATTTTTCTTTCGGCTTTAAAGGTTAAAAATAACTCCCTCACTTCAAGGAAAGATTTTGTTTGAACAAAAGCCGTTAAAGAGACACCATCGAGTGAAAAATCCTACATCATACAGAACAAATATCTTTACTAGATCTCCTGGCTGGAATAAGGACCTTCCCTTTCCCTTTGATGAGTAGAAACCCTTCCCCCATATACCAAACCCTGTGATGGTTTTCCAAGTCTCTCTGAGTCTAGCTGACTCGGAGGCTGATTATGTGCCTCCACACATCTGATTGCCAGAAGAAGAATAGAAGATAAAGGGTAACCCAGAATATCCTTCAAGCGGTGAACTAGAGCCAACAACACATCCACAGCATGTATGGGACTTCAAGACAGCAACCAGACCAGTTATCTGCTCCAGACACCTCAAAAAAAAAGCAAACTACACGTTTGTTAGGACATCTTCAAAACCCCTTCAGGTTTATAAAAGAATTTAGATGAAACAGAGGAATGTTTCAGTCTTCCACCAGTAACCATTCTGATGCTTTGATTTCAAGATTGTCTTCACGATACACATCAAAATTTAAATTGTGTTTTTCACATGCGATTTCCTATAGCATCGATTACTTTCAGTTCTATGGAAGGTGCCCTCTTCATTTAAAAAATAAAAGAAATCAAGGATCATCTCTGCTGGGACTAGGAAGAATATCTTTATGCTTTGAAAAATATAGACTATATGGTTCAAGGTTTAGAAAACAGAATTTTGTGGGTAAACCCCGAACATTTAATAAGGAATTTGGACTACATTGTTCAAGGGCAAGTCCTGTCTCACCCTTCCCTTCCCATATTTTAATCTTATTTTTTTTTTTTCAACTTTATAAAGTAATAATGAAAAAACTCCCAACAGATTATGTTCAAAGATCGTAATCAGATCTGCATCTGGCTAAGATATATTTTTAATTATTTTTTTCCCTTTCTGATGAAGTTAGGGAGGGTATTTCATGGCACTATTCCTCCTAAAAAAATAGAAATTCACTTCTAGAGTGTAGGGCAAGCAGAATACTTGCACATTAACAGGTAGCTCTGTGCACTATGTAATAGGGAGTTTCCAACAGGAAGATCTAGCTTATGTTTTTCATGCTAATCAATATAGTTCACAGGTGATGAAACCAGATAAAACAATATTTTTTAGGCTTTTAACATTCCTTTGCATCATACGTGAACCAAAAGGGTACAATATTATGTAGTTCAGAAAATAAAAGGAGCAGTCCTTTCTCTTTGCCTAAACTGAACAGGAAGTTGAGTAGCAGCGATAGGTCATGAAAAATAAATTGCATTCAGGAAATTCCATCAATTTAATAATTTAGAGCAAAATTAACAACACAGGAAATTTGATTAATTCTTTTTATGAGTTTTAGCCTACTGTGTCCTTCTAAATACAAAGGGGATCTGCTACTGCAATCAAAGGAAGTTTTGCAGTTCACCTCAATGACTCCTAAGACTTGTAACAATAATGCACACATTGATCTGGAATAGTGAATATATAGGCTTTTTCTGAAAATTAAAGACTGGAAAAGAAAGTGTATACTGCTTTAGCAGCCTAATTAAAAAACAAACAAACAAACAAACAAACCAGCAACATTTAGCTATTTTCTCATAAAATACAAGATATGTTTAATGGTCTCTGTAGCTGATGAAGAGTCAGCCTCAGAAGGCTGGGAGGCTCAGTAACTTCCTTAACTTTTAAATACTGAATAGTACTCTCCAACAAAACTGGAAATCTTGTAAGATCATGCTTTTAAAAAACACTCAGTACTTTCTACTCCTACCCAGATGAGAAGTACCAAGAGAGCGGCTTATTTAACTAGATCCATGGTTGATGCTCATTTCCTAAATTGATGAGATACCCTTCAAATTCTGCAATACCAGATCCCGTTATTCAGATGTTATTGCTTACAGTAAATACTTGTTTTGAAATGGACAACTCAACAATGGTAAAGGCTTGGGTCACACTTATTTAGTTCACAGAATCAGAACAGCCAGGTTGGAAGAGACCCATCAGATCACCAAGTCCAACCATTCCTATCAAACACTAAACCATGTCCCTCAACACCTCATCCACCTGTACCTTAAACACCTCCAGGGAAGGTGACTCAACCCCCTCCCTGGGCAGCCTGTTCCAGTGTCCAATGACCCTTTCTGTGAAAATTTTTTTTCTTAATGTCCAGCCTAAACCTCCCCTGGTGGAGCTTGAGGCCATTCCCTCTTGTCCTCTCCCCTCTTCCTTGGGAGACAAGCCCAGCTCCCTCCTCTCATCCTCCTCTTCTCCAGGCTAAACACCCCCAGCTCTCCCAGCCGATCTTACATGAAGATAAATGTATTCTTTGAATGAAAACGTTGTTTCCAAAGTAGCCAGTCCATAGCTTGGATATATTTGGATTTCTTGATGCAGGTAAGTTGCACAACTCTCTCTATAAGCAGCAGTTTGTTGTCCCCGATTGCTACAAGGCTCCATTCCATCTTGGCAGATGAAGTCCAGCCTTTGGTTATTTACATGTGTCACCTCAGCTGGATCACAGCCATACAGTTCTTGGGCACGAAGCCATCACACCTTAGGAATCTCCAATTAGTACAACATTCTGTAATATATGAGCTGCCCTAAGCAAATCTAACCTCTCTTGCCGTGACTTCTTATTGACACTTAAATCAAGAGAAATTCTCAATTACTACTTTTATGATAAAGAGTAGTCTAGGCTGAAGATTTTTGGAGGATTAAATGAAATTGTGGGATCTACAACCTTAAAATACAACTTCATCCTTTCAGTAATGTGATGCCCAGAAAGAGTTATGACTTATCTACCTAGAACATAGAATCACAGAATCATAGAACAACCAGGTTGGATAGAATCATAGAACAACCACTGGATCATTGAGTCCAACCATTCCTATCAAACACTAACCCATGTCCCTCAGCACCTCGTCCACCGGTCCCTTAAACCCCTCCAGGGAAGGCGAATTCACCACCTTCCTGGGTAGCCTGTTCCAGTGCAGAACATCCCCAAAGAAGGAAAACAGGTATCAATTAAATGTGCATTCCTGTCATCTTACAGTCTTTGCAAAACACAGTTATCAAATAAAAAAGGGAAGAAAAAGGAAAGGGAAAAGGTATCAACAACAACAATACTGTCAATATCATAGCCTCCACTACACATGCTTTCTTACTCCTAAGAAGAATATTGTGAGGTTAAAAAAAGAAAAACTAATAAGGAAATTAAATAATAAAAATTAAACAGATGTTTCGTACTAATCTACTGAAGGGCACTCGCAAAATATTAATGAATATGGCACAACACCTGTATAGAACTTATAGCATGGACTTCCTCACTATGTATAGTCATGTTTCTAGTAATTTAGTTATTTAAATACCAGCACATATAAAATGTGTCAAAAGGGATGTTATTCCTCTAATATGCAAATTCCTCATGAATGAGAAGTGCCACTGTACTGGCAAAAGTGTCAGTTACTCTCTAGCAAAGGTTCACTTTCATCTTTCTGAGAAAAGCCCAGTTCCTGGTAGAAAGATGTCTATCTCCAAACCAACAGCACTGCAGAAAATCTCAGAGCACAGGCCATGGGACACTAGCACCTTCATTTTTCAATGATTTCCCCTCCTAGTGTGGTGAGCAAGTTAGTGCTGGAGCAGAGACTAACTAAAACTAACTCAAAAAGAGATTCCTGCTGCAACTGTGACGCCTGAGAAAATGATATCAGCTCTATGAATGATGAGTGCTCTGCTTGCCACATTGAATTTTTTTGCCCTGTTGTGCATATCAATGAATTAAACAGCTGTTGTCATTCCCCCCAGATTAAACACAGCCCTTATGATACATAACAGGTCATTTGCATGTGTGTCTAATCTGTATATCCTCACTAAACAAAAGACTAGATTCAGGCTTATAAACAGGGGGTCAATTGTAGCACATTCTTTTAAAAAAAATGGAAAAGGAAGGGGGGGAAATGCTGTAGAGTTCTTAAAGGATTAACACTGGGAAAATCTCCAGACCAATAAAAAAATATAAAAAACCCAAACCAAAACAGTAAGTGCGTCCATGCTCTAGACTTGATCCGAAAATACCTCTCAATCCTGTCTGCTGTTTCAGATAAGAAAACCTGATGTGTAATTAAAAATAACCGCGTATTTGCACTTGCTAAACTGATCTCCAGGCCACATAGGCTTTTTCAGTAAAGGCTTTACAAAAGGCTTGGTTAATTCATCATCTTTGTATTCAGCTGGTATGCACATTCCTGTGGACAGGTGAAGCTTGTGTCATAGGTCATTAATCAGACATCCTCCCCCTCACATACAAGAAAGCATGGCAATTGATCAGTGATCCCTAAACCTTTTCGAAGTCACTGAGCAGCGACAGCTCAACTTCCTCCAGAACCTGAGAAGCTGAATTTCATTCCAGAGGAACCACTTGCCTGCTGCTGAAAGACTGCATTAGATAATTCAAAAGGAAGCATTGGAATTCCACATTGTGTACAGGGCAGGGTGTCCTTTGAACATATTTATTTCTTCCACTCAGTCCACTCCCTTACTTCTGCACTGATGAAAGAGGACATCTAACCTTCATGACCTTGAAGGTTGCCTACAGTAATAACCTTTTCTTATCCATATGGAATGTGATTTTCTGGGGGCTCTTTTCAATAATTTGTGATCAGCACTATCTTGGAGCAAAGAGCTCAGCAGATAAAGACGAAAGCAACACGTATCAACAGGAATGATGTGTTCAAACTGGACCCTCCAGTCCATCTGAGCTGGGCGTACTAAAGACTCTAAGTAGGAAATGAAGACAGAGTTGAGGATAGAGTAGAGGTTAGACTTGGGTTGCTATCTTCACTACCTGAAAGGAGGTTGTGGAGAGGAGGGAGCTGGGCTCTTCTTTCAATTGACAGGGGACGAGACAAGAGGGAATGGCCTCAAGCTCTGCCAGGGAAGGTTTAGGCAAGATATGAGGAAGAATTTTATCATGGAACGGGTCACTGGGCACTGGAACAGTCTGCCCAGGAAGGTGGTTCATTCACCTTCCCTGGAGGTGTTTTAAAAGGGCAGGTGGCACTGAGGGACATGGTTTAGTGTTTGTTAGGAATCGCTGGACTCAGGGATTCAGCAGGTCTTTTCCAACCTGTTGATTCCATGATTCAGTCTCAACTTAGGGAGACAGTCAAGAACTTAAAAGCAGGTTAGCCTCAGCTGTACCTCTTCATCCTACATTACCACTTTCAGAGGGTGATACAACAGTTAGAGGACAAGGAACATTTCCAATTATCGTCTCTCTCATTTTGCAGTTAAGAAGTGACTGAACTCACTCAATAGCTGTATTACTTAATATCCTGTTTGGTTTGGAAGCTGCTCCTGCCATTGCTGTGTAATGACCAGCTCTCCAGGGCACTGTCTGCTTTCTTTTCAGTTCTAGAGCGGATAAGGGCTCACAACACCACAGCTACTCAGGTAGGATACAGCCAAAAGCCTCAGGAAGTCTGGGCAGGTCTCAGATTTCATACATGGTTTTGGTGTAGTAATTATGCACACACTACTTAATGGAAGATTTCCCACCCACAGGATTTCATACCTCCCTCGGAGTACCTGGTTTATTAAAAAATGCCAAAGAGCTCCCACAAACTAAAGAGGGACTGAAAAAAAAAATTGGTTAACTAAAATTGAAAAAGCCAGTTTGATTGTATTTTCACCCAAGTTTGCTATTGTTGCTGCTTTTACAGACACAGACCTTTTAGTCTGTCAGAAAACTTTGTCTCCTGCTGGGGAGAAATGGGACTTTTTCTAAAGGGAAAAAAAAAAGGAGGGAAAAAGAAAAGAAAAACTAAGGCATTTTCTTAAAGATATTTTACTGAATATGTTGGCAGCCCTAGCAGTTGGTGACTACCGTGTCTGGGAGAATAAATCAATGTTACTAAAGTTGCAAAGTGCTGGATGACATTTTTCTCAAGTGACAATGTTCTACTGTGTCTCTTGGCGCTATTATCTTTTCATTGGCTTTGGGACAGTAGAGAAAAAAGTGAAAAAAAGGATTCTTATCAGAAGAAATATAGGGCAAAGGCATCTGAATTAAGACCTTCTACGTGCATTTCTTCTTCCCCAAATCTTCACTGCTTAGACTGCAAGGATGCCAGCTGGGGATAGGTTCCTGCTGGAGCTGCTTCAGGACCTTGGTAGGTCCAGGCACCACACCAACAGCCACTTACTCTCGCCACTCATCCTCTTCCACTCCGATAATCACAGCAGCAGGTTGATTATTGGGTTGTAAAATACAAGGGATTTAGTGCTGACTGCAGCACCGAGTGCCTCCTCAAATTCCTCACTGCAGATCACGTTCATAAAATTTGTCAAGGGTCTTGTCTGAATTGTATTTTCACTCAGTTAATCCTCTGTCTGCAAAGCAATCTGGCCCTGTGCTGCTTGCACTGCAAAACCCGCCTGTGTCTGACCTCCGGGTACCCCTCGCACATTCATCAGGATGCGCCCAGCCCAGCCACCCACTTCGCAGGTCCCGAAAAACGCTGCTACAGACACGTGTGGACTGACCACAAAGAAAAGTAAAGGCAGTGAGGAAATGAAAAAACATCTAGAGGAGGTAATATGAGATTACTGCTGACAGACTTCCCCTAAGAACACCCTGCAACATGTAGGGATAGCCCATGGAAAGGAATAAAAGATACCTCTGACTTCACGCCCTGAACTTTCTCAGGGTTCACTGAAAGTTCCAAGCTGAGCAGTTTATCATAGAAACATAGAATAACCAGGTTGGAAGAGACCCACCAGATCACTGAGTCCAACTGTTCCCATAAACACTAAACCATGTCCCTCAGCACCTCGTCCACCTGTCCCTTAAACACTTCCAGGGAAGGTGAATCAATCCCCTCCCTGGGCAGCCTCTGCCAGTGCTCAGTGACCCTTTCTGTGAAATTTTTATCTAATGTTCAGCCTAAACCTCCCCTGGCAGAGCTTGAGGCCATTTCCTCTCGTCCTGTCCCCTGTCACTTGGGAGATGAGGCCACTACCCTCCTCTCCACAACCTCCTTTCAGGTAGTTTTAGAGGGCAATGAGGTCTCCCCTCAGCCTCCTCTTCTCCAGGATAAACAACCTCAGCTCAAGTTAATAAAATAGAGAATGAACTTAACCAGTGCCTAATTGTGGTAGGTAGAGCACATTCCGACTGAGACAAAAATGGAGTATTAAAACACATGTTTATCTCCTCAACCTTAGTACTGAAGAGAGAAATAGTTGGAATTTTCTCCATTCATTTTCCAGTCTACTTGGTTCACTCGGTGTATTTCTCTCTTCCTTTCTGTCTCTTTAATTGTAGGTGGTGAAGCTGTTCCCACTTGTGATCTCACTTGTGGCCATATGCGAGGTATTTAATCCCTGCAGCTAAATACATTTTTTTTTTTTTGCTCTTCCTCCAATGCCTTACTGCTTGCTGGGCTGAGAAAGAACCCAAATAACCACCTAGAAATAACGACCGAATGAGGGAAAGATAGCACAGGAATGCATTGTGTTTTATCTTGACAGACAACAATACTCTTAGGTTATGTTTCCATTCTGAAAATTAAATACAGTGGAAAACAATGAAAGTATTTTGCAAAGGAAACAAAGATTATATTATTCAAGAAGGACAGGAAGTGGTACAAAAAATACCTCAGTAGGGGACAAGAAACAAAATGTCAAGTACTTCAATATTTATTTTTGGAAGCCCCATTATTTTGTTTTTAATTAATATCTAGTAACTCCTCTCTAACAAACAACGCTTTCTTCCATACTCCTCTTCAAACATAGGCCATTTCCATTCTGCATTCATTTCCCTAAGTATTTTTAACAGATAATTTTCCTAGTAAGATGAGTGATTGGTGAAAAGAGCAGCTGCATTGAGAAACAGGACTTTGTTCACTCTCACTAATAGATAAAACTTACAGTAAAAATAAAAAAAAAGAAAAAGAGGCTCCCTGTCCTCTGAAGGAAAGCAGCTTAGTTAGCAGAAAGTAAAGTTTCCAGGTGAATTTAACCACATTTAATTGAAGTCTGATATTTGACAAAGAACACAAAAATATACAGCTTCTTGGATCAAAAGCCGTGAGGAATCTATAAATACAAACCTGGCTCAGAAGCTAAGAAAAAATGAGTAATTACAGACCTTTGAACACTGAGGATTTTTGGTTTTGTAACAACATTAAGATGCGTGATGACCCAAATTCAACAACAATGTGGCATATAAGGAGACTTTATAGCAGCCTTCTCATACTTTAAGGATGCCCAGGGAAAGCTGGGGAGGGGCTCTTGATCAGGGAGAGCAGGGACAGAATGAAGGAGAAAGGTTTTAAGCTGGAAGAGGGGAGATTGAGATATTAGGAAGCAATTTTTCACTGGGAGTGTGGGGAGGTCCTGGCCCAGGTTGCCCAGAGCAGGGGTGGCTGCCCCATCCCTGGAGGGGTTCAAGGCCAGGTTGGATGGGGCTTGGAGCCCCTGATCCAGTGGGTGATTCCAGGTTGGAACTGGATGGGCCTTAAGGTCCCTTCCAACCCAAACCATTCCATGATTCCATAGCTCTTGCCATCATTCCTAGCACTTCTTTCTTTACATACATTTTAAAGGGCCTTCACAAACCCCAAACTAATACTGGTAGTCACAACAGTTTGTCAAGTGTTACTACAAAGATGCTTTAAAATAATTTCTTCTCTATGTTCATATCATTGCCTTGCGTTCATAGGAAATAGCTGCTGAAGAAGAAACCTTCATAATTTAGGCTAGAGATTAGGAGGAGGTTTTTCACACAGAGGGTCATTGGGCATTGGAATAGGCTGCCCAGGGAGGTGGTTGATTCACCTTCCCTGGAGGTGTTTAAGGGACGGGTGGACGAGGTCTTGAGGGACTTGGTTTAGTGTTTGATAGGAATGGTTGGACCAGATGATCTGATGGGGCCCTTCGAACCTGGTTGTTCTATGATTCTGCCCCGTCAACTTGCATATCCTGACTTAGGTCTTCAGGGAAAAAAAAAAAAGGGAAATAGCCTTAAACTCCGCCAGGGGAGATTTAGGCTAGAGATTAGGAGGAAGTTTTTCACGGAAAGGGGCATTGGAATAGGCTGCCCAGGGAGGTGGTTGATTCCCCTTCCCTGGAGGTGTTTAGGGCACAGGCAGATGAGGTCCTGAGGGACATGGTTTAGTGTTTGATAGGAATGGTTGGACTCGATGATCTGATGGGTCTCTTCCAACCTGGTTGTTCTATGATTCTATAATCAAATTTATTCCTGTTCCCTGGTCATAAAAAATATTTCTAAGGAGACTTTTTGCAGTAGACTTAGACTTATTACTTTGTCACTAATGATCTACTTTAGCACATTTTCAACATTCTGCTACATATTCTCAAGCCCATTCTCACTTCTGAACTGCAGGCTTATTACAATATAATTACTTCTGATAAAAGTAAGATTATCATTTCGCTTAAAATGAAATAATTATATTAACTTTAAGCAGTGACACTCCAAACTTAAAGCATGACTACACTTAGGGTCTAGTTCTTAGTTTGTAGCTCTCAAGGTCGTTACTAGGCATCTGAGAAGTGCACAGAGGACAAGAGAAGGAAAAAAAAAATCCTCATTTCTCATTTTCCTAAATTCAGAGTGGTTTGGTATTGCAGTGTTGCACTGACAGAATACTGTAAAGAATAAATTCTTTATAAGCATGTTCTAGTTAGAATTCTGTATTCTCTTTTACTTCAGACAGCAGCTACTGAAAAAATAAGCCCATATTGTAATACTGAGTAGTGAACAATCACTCTCACCCCCAGGCACTCTCTATGTAATGCAGTAGGAGCCTGTGTTTAAACACATTCTGAATGTCTGACATACACACACACTATACGATGAGCGTCTGTCATGATGTTGATATCCTAGGGCCAAAGACTCTGAACTTACTGCCTTAACCCACAAGGCGTGATTTTTGAAGATCTGGATTGAAATACAGTAGCAACGGGGAAATGTAAAGATACTATTACCGCAGGAATTCATTACTGGGTTATTCAATTGTGTTCTTTTCACAACCACTAAAAATTCCTTAAAAATACACAGAAGCCCCAAGAACTAAAAAGCGATAGTTTTTACCCCCAAGAGAGGAAGGGCTGAGGGCATGCAGCTTCTGGCAACAGGGAGAAGGCTCCTTCATAGAATCACAGAATAACCAGTTTGGAAGAGACCCACTGGATCATCGGCTCCAACTATTCCCATCAAATACTAAACCATGTCCCTCAGCACCTTGTCCACCCATGCTTTAAACACCTCCAGGGAAGGTGAATCAATCCCCTCCCTGGGCAGCCTGTTCCAGTGCCCAATGACCCTTTCTGTGAATTTTTTTTTCCCTAATGTTCAGCCTGAACCTCCCCTGGTGGAGCTTGAGGCCATTCCCTCTTGT
Source organism: Coccyzus lansbergi (assembly GCA_033558105.1). Classification (NCBI taxonomy): domain Eukaryota; kingdom Metazoa; phylum Chordata; class Aves; order Cuculiformes; family Coccyzidae; genus Coccyzus; species Coccyzus lansbergi. The sequence continues at coordinate 541,454 of JAUMJK010000002.1, forward strand.
CCTGTCCCCTGTCACTTGGGAGAAGAACCCAGCTCCCTCCTCTCCACAACCTCCTTTCAGGTAGTTGTAGAGTAATAAGGTCTCCTCTCAGCCTCCTCTTCTCTAGGCTAAACACCCCCAGCTCTCTCAGCTGTTCCTCATAAGGCCTGTTCTCCAGCCCCTTCCCCATCTTCGTTGCTCTTCTCTGGACTCACTCCAGAGCCTCAACATCCTTCTTCACCTGCAGATCTACAGCTGCAAATTAGGTTCAGTTCCTTGGCAGGAAACTACAGGAAGAAACCTCTTCTAGGGGCAGCATCACCCATGGGATGCATTGGGCAGACCGTAATGGGACACCTCCTCCTGTAGGTAGAGGCACAGATCTGCCACAAAGCTTAATATTGAGGTAGGTTTGTTGCTTACTGAGGGCACCACGAGACCATCCGAGTGGTGGAGCAGGGACCTCAGAGGTTGCACTGTCTCCTGCCTTGGAGTTTTCCAAGGACGAGCTGAACAAAGTCCTAAGCAGCCTTGCCTGACCTCCAGCTGGCCCCGCTTTGAGCTGCCAGATGGACTAGAGACCTCATGACATCCCTTCCAAGCCGAACTATGCTGCGATTCCATCAGGCCGGGAGAACATATTGCTCACATTACAGGCAAACTGTGCAACTGCAACTTCCCTCGGCTACCGTGGCATTAGACCACGCGCAGAACAATGAGTAGATTTATGCCAGCTCTCAAAGCCAACTAACTGGCAACAGTAATTTGTACAAAACAGAGGGAGATGTAGAGCAGTTCCTCCTACAAGTATATCATTACAATGTCCTTGTTTTGTAGCTTCAGGCCAGGCCAGTTCACACAGTACAAGAGATTTTTATGCTTTAAAATATATCTGGCACACACATCAGAAACAAGATACACAGAGGTTTCAGCAACAATCCCCTTACATTAATAAAACGAGAATGAAAAGCAAAGGCAACTCTTACAATTGTGGGAGCCTGTCACAACTGTCACACACAAAAGCAGCAGCAGAGATAGCAGCAAGTGCAATAGCAGCTTCTGCAGTGCTCGAACCAGCAGTAGCAGTCACTGATGCTGTTATCCCTCACTCTTTACATCCTAGCTTTACATATTCCTACTTCAGGTATCCCCATTCACCAATCCCTTGGTCTATTCAAATACTTTGCATCCTTTCAGTGAGGGAGTGTGGAAGCCACCCAAGGACTTTCTAGACTCAGCTTTGAAACTGGCTCTAGGCTTATAACTAGGAAGGCAACAGTGCCAACGCTCTCTGTGCAAAAAGGAAACAAAGCCCACAGGGGAAGTGTGACATTGGCACGGCCAGAACAGTCCACCACAACCCTTTTCCCTACACCCTCAGGAGAAGACTAGCTATACAGAAAACTTTGGTGGAGGGCCACACGCTGAAATCCCGGAGCAAACAGAGGCACTTGAGGCATCTGGTGTCAGTGCCAACTCATCGCTCCAATTCTCTGCCCTGCCCTTTTTTTTAACCTGTTCTTAAGTGCTACAAGGGCATAAGCCATTTCCAAATTGCGGAGGTAGTATTTTACACATCCTTTCCCTTTTGCTCTGCACTAGAGTAAGGAACCTGCATTAAGCCCCTTAGAAGCAATATCAATGCTTCAAACAACCCTTCTTGGAGATCATAGAATCATAGAACAACCAGGTTGGAAGAGACCCACCGGATCATCGACTCCAACCATTCCTATCAAACACTAAACCATGTTCCTCAGCACCTCATCTACCTGTCCCTTAAACACCTCCAGGGAAGGTGAATCAACCACCTCCCTGGGCAGCCTATTCCAATGCCCAATGCCCCTTTCCGTGAAAAACTTCCTCCTAATCTCTAGCCTAAATCTCCCCTGGCGGAGTTTAAGGCTATTTCCCTTTTGTCCTGTCATCTGTCACTTGGGAGACAAAAGTATAGATCCTTTCACAAGCAAGACCCTTGCTCAAAAGCAACTCGAGTTGATCGCTGTTGCATTTACTGCCAAGGGGTACCCAGCTGGCGTGGCTAAGAGGGATCTTAGCAAAAGGTTAGCACTGAAAAGATTTTACTTTGTTTTCCTTCTCTGCCACATGATCCAGCCATGAATTTAGGGCATTCTTATGATACTCAGATTCACAAAATGCAGCACAGGTAAGATCTTGATCCATGTCTAAACCCAAGCATTTTGGTAATATATTTATATTATATGCTTTCTGCTTCTCTTTTTTTGCGAACCAATTTCAAAACTAGGCACAGTAACAATTTGTGACCTCAAACCTAGCGTTGCACAAGTATCTTAAGATTTTTGCACTGTACGTTAAACAGAAAAGCCTATATATAAGCAAGCAGGTTGAATATCTCTCCAAATCTAGAGCAAACTGCTGGTCTCATTGTACTCCTAATGAAAAAACATCAATGTCAGAACACCCGCTGGGACAATTTTCACCCTTGCTGGTAGCCCAGGAAGAATTTACAGTCACTAAACGTACATAAAGTCTGACTTTTCAGTTTGTAAAAATTCTGCCAGCTATGGCTGTGAGGGTGAAGGCTCCTTTGGTAAAGGGCTTTAACCTCACATAATTTCATTATAACAGCTGTGCCTACTAAAAATGTACTGAAATTTAATGCATACAAACTTCTAACTTTTTTTAAAGCTACGAGTTGTGGAACACACTGAAAGATTGGGCCAGATTTCATATAATGCAGTTATCTAGTTAGGCGTCTATTTATTGGCCTAATGCGTGTGTTTACAGAAAATATACAAATATTATACAAAAAGTATACAGTAGCAGATGCTTTATACAGATTAAATCTTATTTTTATACATCTCTGAAGTCTGTGCCTCATATTAATACAATGGATTGTCAGAATTTTCCATTGTTCCACTTCAAAGCATGCAATTATATTACCTTAATTGGAAGCACTGAATGTGTTTTCACTGAGGATGTTTATTTGTATTCTGACTACTGAGATATAAATATGGGACCATTTGCTATATTTAGGTTTCTACTTACACGAATTTTTATTCTCTGCATTTTTATCTTTACCGACTATCACATGGAGTTTATTTCCAATGCAGGGACTAAGAAAATCCTAACCCATTTTTCTCATTGGGATCTCTGATCGATTCTGTAGAGTCAAGGAACTTGTTAACTGCAAAGTGCAGCCGTGAGAAGTGCCACAACTTTTTGACTTGTGAATTTGCAGGTCAGGAATTCATACACTGAAATACTGGCATCCATTAATCCAAAAGGATACTTGCAAAGTTTGTGTGCCATTTATTATCAGTACAGTCAAAATGGATAACCAGAAATTTTTGTAGCTTCAGCATTAGTGAAGATACAGTGCATCTATCTGGGAAGTTCTGAGCTGTTGGGGTGAGAATGTAATCCTCCTTTCAGGAATTTTTTTTTACTTAAATTACATTCTCACCTCATCAGACAATATCTGTATCAAATTACACTAATCCTTTCCTAATCCCACAATAAAAATACAAGACGTTGCCTTGCATTTTGTTTACTGTAACACAATTTTATTTATCCTGATATGTAGAGAGGTCTGGATATGGTTTGGCATTACACCAACACCTGTGGCCAACGGCTACGAGAACCATGTTCGTTCATTAAAGAAACAGCCTTATATTTTGCTCCACAGAGCATGCATCCAAGATCATTTTTCCTTGGATAATTTGCTATTAAATAAAGAAAATTCTCATTCAAAAAAATCCTTGAGATTACTTATCTGGCTGTAGCATTCTAGATTTGTCATCTAATTAAGGCTTTATTCCACAAAAGGGTATGGGATATATCTTTGGGCTTCGCTTTGAGTTATCTAATGTGCAATAAATGTATTGCTGAGAGTTTAGACTTGCTTGGCTTTTGGTCTCTTGGTGATTTACACTTGAATTTGCATAACAGCACCCGTGAGACTGTTTCAGAAACGCAATTCCCAACAGAAGGCTAAAAAGTGCACATGAAGTACCTAGCTGTAACTTTATATAGTCGCATCTGTTCACCTCAGAATTGTCTAATTTGACCTTTTGAATTTAGCTGGTTTTCTTGATACTCACCGAGTGTTCAGGCCAATGAGAAAAACATTTTGGATTTCTCACAATGTACACCCAGAGATGAAATGTCATTTCTCTGGGGGATGATCAGAACATGTTTAGTGTTACGCCTGCATTAGTTGACACATCAGTGCTGATTAGATGAAAAGGTCTGCAGCCATCCTGAGCTGACAGGATACAACAGAGCACAGGTACTAATCATGCTTCCCCTTTAGCTTAGAGCACAGAAATAAACGAAGAATAACAATAAAATCGGAAGGAATAAAAATACAGAGGAAAAAAAAATGAAGAGGCTGAGTGAGTGTAACCTAGAGGCTGAGTGAGTGTAACCTAGAGGATAAATTTGAAAAATGGAAAAGAAAAGGCTGTATTTGTCCCTACAAATAGTCACAAGTGGAACTCATCTCACAAAATGCTTACATGTTCTTTTACTTTCCCTTCCTCTGAGCTCATCAGTGTTTCATAGAATCATAAAGGTTGGGAGAGATCCCTAAGATCACCCACTCAAACCATCAGCCCAACACCACTAGGTCTACTAAACTACATGACAAAATGCTGTGTTTACACGTCTGCTGAACACCTTCAGGAAGGAGACTCCATCAGTTCTCAGGACAGCTTGTTGCACTTGTCATACAAGTACTGTGTGGACGAGGCAGATGGCATCTCAGAGACCTGCCTGGTGCTTGAACCTTTGGATACCTTGATATGCCACTAACCTGCTGCAACCAAAAATCACTGGAAACAGCAGGAGTGAGAGGGCAGAAAGGAAAACCTTTCATTAATCAGACAGCAATACAGCAATAGTAATAAAAACCTCCTTCAGCCTTTGCCAAAGCTTTTAAAAAAGGGTAAGCACAACTACACTAAGACCAAGTGGCTCAAGTGGCCATAGCCACAGAGCATGAAAATACATAAAAAGTAGGTGGTAATAGGTAGTAAGTGGTACGTAAATCATAGAATCATAGAACAACCAGGTTGGAAGAGACCCATTGGATCATCGAGTCCAATCATTCCTATCAAATGTGGCAATTGGGTAAACAGAAAACATTAACCTCCTTCTGGTATGATCCATGCCAACTACACTAGCCTCATTGCAGGGGACAGGAACTAAGGAACCACTTTTTTTCCCCAAAGACTCCATATTATCTCTAAATAAAAAGATATCCTTATAAAACACTTTGTTATACCTAATGTGTTAGTCAACTGGATGAGGCACTAGAGCTGCCTTGCCTTTTCTAGTACTTAGTGACATAATTGTCCTTTCAGCAGCAAAATTCATTCTTTGGAAGAGCTCATTCTCATTCTTCGTGCATCACTAAAGGCTTCAGTTCACTGCAGAATGGATCCAACTCACTGGAATCAGCTTTCAATAATGCAAAATGCAATCAAATCAAGGTACAGTCCTAGGATGTCAGCTCCAGAGCAGATTATAAAAAGGGTCCCAAATTATAATTTCAGTAAAGTTTTCTTGTAAGGGTTTCTCTAGGTGTCCCTGAAGAAAACACTTGATGTAACATGATTCCTAACAATCTTGACTACTTCTGACAAAAAAAAAAAGCCACAATCAGACAAACCCCAAAATGTCCTTTCATAATCTACAAAAGCCAAAAACATCAGTACAACTTATAGATTCCACTTGAATAACTCAGACATTTAAAAGTAAAAGTACTGGAGGATTTGCTATTGAACACACAAAATGTAGACGACTGTGTGGCCATATGGAAATGCAACACCTCTGGATTTTAATTCTAAACAGGAATGGAACACTACACGTTGCTTCACTTGAAATAAAACAAAACCCTCGTCATTCCCCACGGAACAAGTAATATGGGCAAAGGTCTCTACAAGTCAGTTAACGACGGCACACATGTTTATATTACAAGCCATAAGGATGATTGAATGGTTCCTCTGTAAAACGTGAAAAGATATACCAGGGAAAATATTTTAGAAGATTCCGTACTAAATTAGGAGTTTCATGCCTGTGAGGAAAAATATCCCTCTACAGGATCGGTTTTCACTTTCTTACAGTAGAACTAATTATACACTCATTAAAAACAATGACTGTTTTATAAAACGTGGTTCTTTCTGCTGCATTTTTCTCCTAACAATCCCAAACATATCTAATGTTGATATTAATATTTTATATATTAAAATTATGAATATATATGGGATATAAGCCTGCTTTTGCTTATACTATGTGACAACACATAATATAATTATTATATTATGGGACATAATATATCCCATAATATGGGATTATATAATGGGACATGGGTTAGTGTTTGATGGGAATGGTTGGACTCGATGATCCGGTGGGTCTCTTCCAACCTGGTTGTTCTATGATTCTATGAACACTCTACAGTGTCAGAACCCTTGTAAGTTGTGGTCATATAAATTAACCGAAATTAAAAAACTGATTCTTGGCTGTGCCCAGAAAGCTGTACCTAATATTAGTAGTATAATAGCTAACTTAATATTTCAATAAATTCAAACTACTTCAATAAATTCATTCATCTGTTGATTTAAGTAGCAGTTCTTACCATTTACGAATTCATCATAGAGAGAGCTTTTCAGGAACTTTTTAGTCGTTTTGTTAGTAAAATATTCTCAAGTGGAGATTTTTTTTTTTTTTAATATGGCACAATTAAATAAAATTTTATACTCTACTCATTTTTATAAAGAAAACTTGTAAATCTCGCATTTATTAGCCAATATTGTTCTATTTTTTTAAATTACCATCAAATTACATATGTCTGGTAACTCCCTTTGAAGTAAATGAGTAACATTTATTCTCAATAAAGCTTTCATTTTAACTAGGCACATTAGATATCATTAGTACAAATTCATTATAAATTGTACTTCAGCTTTCATACAGAGTTATTTACCCAGATCTTTTTTTCTATTCAAAAGTTAACTATGATAATATTAGTTTTAGTAAATGCGCTGGAGTTACGCATATTTTAATAAGAAATTATTTTTCCTTGTTTTCTCTTATATTCACAAGGCACAAACATATAACTTAGGTTTATTCGAGGGGTATTAAATTAAGTTCTATATATTATTAGAATGAAAATAAATTCATAAGAGCAATTTAAAATGATGCATTACAAACCACTATTTTGAATGCAATTCATTATTTTTAAAGGTACACGCATTCTAAATAATTGCCTAATTATAAGTGAACCTAATGCTGTATTGTATGATCCCGTTTTAAAAGGATTTCTGCTTAATGTACTGCTTTCAGCCTCAGACGTTATTGTTGCAGTACCTATACCCATTACTTTTAGTCAATTCATGCAACAACTCATAATTCGTGCTCTGCCTCCAGTCCGGCTACGAGGACTGATGGCAGCTGTTGTCACTCAGCCAAGCTGGAGGCTCCATGGCAGCATACGGAGTGTTCCTTGTATTCGGCTCATACCTGGTGTGCTCTTCATTGAAAGCTGCTAACGTGACTCGATGATCCGAGGGTCTCTTCCAACCTGGTGATTCTATGATTTGTACACCGGAACTGCCAAGCACTGAACACAGGAGTAAGAAAGAGCAAAAGAACCAACAGAAAGAGCGGAATAGACAAGAAGAAAGCTTTCACCAACAGCAATACCACCAAGTGGCTCTGGTGAGGCAGCTGGAGAAAGCTGCCTGCACTTCAGATTCATAGAATCACCAGGTTGGAAAGACTCATCGGATCATCGAGCCCAACCATTCCTATCAAACACTAAACCATGTCCCTCAGTACCTAATCAACCCATCCCTTAAACACCTACAGGGATGGGGACTCAACCCCCTCCCTGGACAGCCTCTGCCAGTGCCCAATGACCCTTTCCATGTAATTTTTTTTCCCTAACGTCCAGTCTAAACCTCCCCTGGCAGAGCTTGAGGCCACTCCCTCTTGTCCTGTCCCCTGTCACTTGTTCATTCTGGATTCGTTTGCCCTTGGGATTCCTCCAATCCACCCAGGACACATTTCCACTAACTGGGCTTTGCTCCTGCCTCTTCTCATTTAGTCTGGAGAAGAGGAGGCTGAGGGGAGACCTCATTACTCTCTACAACAACCTGAAAGGAGGTTGTGGAGAGGAGGGAGCTGGGCTCTTCTCCTAAGCGACAGGGGACAGGACAAGAGGGAATGGCCTCAAGCTCCACCAGGGGAGGTTCAGGCCGGATGTAAGGAAAAAAAATTTCACTGAAAGGGTCATTGGGCACTGGAACAGGCTGCCCAGGGAGGTGGTTGACTCACCTTGCCTGGTGGTGTTTAAGGTGTGGGTGGATGAGGTGCTGAGGGACATGGTTTAGAGATTGGTGGGAATGGCTGGACTCGACGATCTGGTGGGTCTCTTCCAACCTGGTTGTTCTATGATTCTCAGCCACGTTCTCCTCAGAGGGTAGGCACCAGCTTGCACCAACACATGGGGACAGTGAACAAAGGGAGTCAACAACACAGTGATGCCAGATGGAGCACAGCTGGTCTCCCAAGCCAGGACTACAGCCACCTCCCTTTGCCTTCAACGTGTCTACAGCCACACTGTGGCCCTGAAGAGGGAAAACACAAAGGCGGCAAGAGGACAAGAGAGCACAGAAGGAGACTGAACTCATCCAGCCTCTCCACAGGCCATAAGTTGGGTTCAAGTACCTCAGCACCCGTGTATAAAACAAGGCAGTGTAACCAAGAACAAATTGCCAGAATTCTTCTGTCAGAAAGATTTATGACCTTTTCTTTTGCCACAGAAATGCCAGGAATGAATAATGTCACTGGAGCAGGAACAACAGAATAGATGTGCAACACGACCCTTATAATTAAGTAGAGGATGCAAACGGCAAATCTAATGAGGGAGAAAGCACATTCATGATCACCCTACCTGTTCTCTTTAAATATTTGTTTTCTCTGTTTACATTTAGATATTTTTCCTTCCCTGCCCACCCCCAATTAGATAGGAACGAGAAGCCAGTGCTCAGGTAGGAAAGGAAGCTAGAACTCCAGCTGTGCCTGCAGCTAGAAAAGCAGTATGAAAGAGGCAAAAAGAATTGCTGTGCTCTTAAAAACAGCAAAACAGCAACAAAGGACAAAACAACCTTTTCCCTTTGCCTCCCTTGTTCAATCTTTGTTTCAAATGGGCAAATCACTTCAAAAATCACTGTTCTCAAACAATCGTCAGACTCGCAAGATTTATTCCGTCCACCGAAAACAGGAGAAAAAAATACATTGGAAAGTTCAATATGAAATGTAGCGTGGTCTGATTTTCAAAAGCTGTCAGCAGTCACAGCTTCTGAGATCTGCAGGTGTTTAGCAATTACATATAAAAACATACTCAGCTTTGTTAACGCAGATGTTACTTTTAAAAAAAGAACTTATAAAGTAATGAAGTCAAAGAGCTGGAAGTTCTAGAAATAAGGTAGGAAGACATAATCAAAGCTTTGGCCAATTCGCATTTGCTTCTCCCGGTTCTATCAATATCATGAAATTTCTTAGTCATACTTAATGCAGACTTGTTCAGTATCTTGTAAATCAAGACTGATTTGAATAAATCCTCCCACCAAAAATTAAGAACAACTGTATGTGACCAGACAGGAAATTAAACAAAACACAATCAAACCTCCATGTGAAATAGAAGGTAGGGACTTCAGAATGTTATTTCATTGAACCTCAATGACAGGGAGATATACTCAGAATTCGTAAAAAAACCTGTCCTCACCATTTCTGAGCACCAAACCAGGCACCATCGCTGCCTCTGTTGCTCTCACTGCCAGGGCTGAGCTGCAGTCCTTGAGCAAAGGTGAGCTCACGGGTGCAGGTGATTCCTATTGCAGGGTTACTCTTCACCTGCACCACCTGTACTTGATGCACAGCAGGTGCGAGCACAGCTCTCAAGGCTACGTTTGCCACCTGCACTCCCTCTGCCCTTCAGAAGCAGCAGTGCTCTCACAGCCAAACCATTTTTGGTAAAATCACACTTAAAATCACTGTAACATTTTCACCAGAATACTTTGTATGCCACATTTCTCACATGGCCTAGAAATTATTTACTGTAAGAAGCTCTGAGTGTGAATAATTCCAGCTACAAAGGGTGCTACAGTTCTGAGGGAGGGGATGCTGCCTCTCTCCTCAGCTATTAAGAGACCTCACCTGGAATTCTGCATTCCATCCTGGAGTCCCCAGCACAGGAAGGACACAGACACGTTAGAGCGAGTCCAGAAGAGACAACAGAGGTGATCCAAGGGCTAGAGCATCTACTCTCTGGGGACAGACTAAGAAAGCCAGCCTAGAGAGGAGAAGGCTGCAAGGAGACCTTATTGCAGCCTTCCAGTACCTAAAGGGGCTATGGGAAAGCTGGGGAGGGGCTCTTGCTCAGGGAGGGCGGGGAGTGGATGATGGGTAATGGTTTTCAGCTGAAAGAGGGCAGATCTAGTTGAGATATTAGGAAGAAATGTTTTCTTGTGAGGGTGGTGAGGCAATGACACAGGTTATACAGGGAAATAATTGATATCTCATCCCTAGAGGTGCTCCAGACCAGGTTGGATGAGGCCTGAGCAACCTGATCCAGTGGGAGGTGTCCCTGCCTGGGTCAGGGGGTTAGAACTGGATGATCTTTAAGGTCTTTCCCAATGCAAATCATTCCACGATTCTATGCTTCTGGCTTCTGCTGGGACTGGCAAGCTTAAGTAGAACACAGACAACAACACTGAAATTACTTCCATGACAATACAGTCGTTATTTGTTAATTAAAATATTCACAACTGCAATTCCAGTGTCTAGGGTGATGTTACTCAAATAAGCTTCATCAGAGTCTCTAAACACAATCACAAATCAGTTTTACTTATTTTTTTTCTAAGGCTACCATAAGGAAAATAATTGGTGTAAGTTCATCTCCTGTACAAGCTTAACAATTTTATCTTCACAAGAAATCATGAAATGTCCTGAGAACTCATGATGACGATGTTTTATTTTTATCTGTGTGACTTTTTTTCAGCATACACAACAATTTTATCAGCATTTTCAAAAAAAACCAAAGTGTTTTCTGCTACAGACTCATATTCAAAGGCAACAGGATTCTCCTCACAGTGCCCTGAGTTACCTTTGGAAAAATCCACAAGTGATAACAGACTCATTCATGCAGTTGTTGCCAACGCAGAGGTTCGCTGCACATCATCATGTGTGGGGAATCAAAACTATCTGTGGTGAGAAAAGTCTTTATGTTTTTCTGGGTTTAGGTTTGTAAGATATTTTCATTCAGTTACTTACTTTAGCTATTGCTTCACCCCATGCCTCAGGTTTGGCTGTGGCTTTCGACATAGCTGGAACAGTGACAGTGGAAGCTCATCCTCCTTAAAAAGGCTCTTGTCTTTTTATAAAAATTCCCTCTGCCTATGAATTATTTAGCGTCTCAGACTTTTTAATGCTGATTTTTTTTTTTAAAAAAGGGAATTTAAGAGGTACCCAAACAAAAGCGTTCAGAAAATAACAACTTGGCTAATGGAAAGTGCCAGGATAACATTAGCCTTACTGTTACAAATTAACTTTATACGCATTATAAAACACAACTAAGAAAATAATGTAAAAATATACCGTAAGATAAAGTAAAAACAATGCATAATTAATGTCATAATAAAAGAGCAATATGATGGAAAACTGTAATGGAACTAAATACAGCCCTGTGAAACGCAGCCCATAAATGTGCATAAAATATGCATAAAGGTGCAACTGCTCTCAGCCTGGCCTCACAAAGAAGGATTTCATGAAGTGACTAATGGTTCGCTTGTTCAACCTGGACTCCAGAAAAAAAAAATAACGAGAGACAGAAATTTATTTGTCACTTGAACCATTGGTATTGACCGAAGGAAGAGAAATGCGCTGGGCAAGTGGTAAGGGGAAGGTGGGGAGAGAGGGGCTGCCAGCAAAGCTGAAAGAGCTTGAGAAGTACTGCAGTCAGCAGTGGAAAGTTTTATCCTATCATCATTTATTCATGACTTGGTAGTACCTGAGTACCATAATCAGGGATCAATGCCCTGTAGTGACAGGCTCGCTGGAAACAGTCTCGTTAAAGGCAGTGCCACCATCTAATTTTATTTGGTGTGTTTTCAACGCTGTGTTAATTACTCTGCAATGTGCAATTTATCTACCAGAAAAAAAACAGAAACAAGAGATGTGTTATATGGTAGATTTGTTCTTTGATAGTTTAGGCTAATGTGTAATAGTATTTAGGAGTTTGTTTAATGAATTAATTAATTTTGTAATTATTGCCCTGTGCCATGAAAACATGAGGAGAATCATAGAATGGTTTGAGTTGGAAGGAGCTTTAAAGAACGACTAATTCCAGCCCCACTTCCATGGGAAGGGACAGACTGAGAAAACTGTACTTTTAATTACAGCCACTGTTTGGAATCTGTGCCGTGCTGAATTCCAAGCACACTGTGTTCTACAAAGTACAGTTTACTCAAGGACTTTGGTTTAGTGTTTGATAGGAATGGTTGGACTCAATGATCCGATGGGTCTCTTCCAACCTGGTGGTTCTATGGTTCTATGGTCCATGCCACACTTGGATATCCTTTCCTGTGCACGAGACTCACAAGAGTTGAGTTTTACCTAGTAAGGAGAATGAAGGTTGCTAAATTGCCTGCATTATTCTGGGCTTTTTGGTATTAAACAGTTAATTCATGATCCCCTTTTTTTAAGCTCATCCATCTTCCTTCCCTCTGGCTATTTGCCCATTGATATGGATACCTGAATTCACACACATAAAATACAGTCTCACAGTTATCTGCCTAAATTACTGGAAATCATCTTAATTAATTTTAGAATTAACTGCTGAAATGAAGAGTAATTTCTATTTTACATAGCTTCTGTTCCAAGGTAAGATGCTCCCATACTGAATCATGTATGACTGGTTTATATTACAGCCTATAGAAGAATATTTATATTTCTCAGATCCGCAATATGACATATTCCCAAAGAATTCAACACTCAGTCTGTGATCTCCTTGCTGAAGCCAGTGTGTAAAGAGAAAGAGAAAAAAATTTTCTTTAGGAAAGTGGGCACATGAAAAGAAATGTGGGCAGAAGATATTTATTTCATGACGACTAGAAAAATAAGGCCCTGTCACTGAAGACAGTACAGCTTTATCCTATTACTTTATGAACACACCACATAAAGAAATTAAAACAGTAATTTATAAGAAAGAAGATTGTATTTTCTAGACTATAGAATCATAGAACAACCAGGTTGGAAAAGACCCACCGGATCATCGAGTCCAACCATTCCTAGCACGATAAAGAAAGAAAACTTGAATATTTCTAGGATGAATGATGCTTCTCAAACCTCCTACTACTATTTGAAATGGTAAACAAAATAGTGGATACAGAAGCAGCAGTGAGTACGATACACTTATGGCTTTTGAAAGGCTTTTGATAAAGTTTCTCACCAGAGACTATTAAGGAAATTTAGTAACCACAGGGTAGGAGGTAGATTCTTGTCAGTGATTAAAAGCTGGTTAATAGGCAGGAAGCATGAAGTAGGAGTAAATAGCCCATTCTCAGCATAGGAAAGATTAATAGAGGGATGCCCTAGGGACCAGCAGCAAGGCCAATATTGTTTAATATAAGTACGTATAGTGAGAAATGGGCCAAAATAAAATTCACAGTTCTGAATATTTCTGAATGCAAGAAGGTTTGACATCAAGATCTTTCACTCAAAATTTGGAGCTCAGACTCCTTCCAACAAAGCGGTTAGAAGAAAATAAGAAGGAACATCCCAGAAAGACAGAAACGTAACGCATTTGGTCCAGAAAATGCAACATTACATTAAACATCCTGTCCAAAAAGTCTGTGTTTCAGCAGTAGCTGATATTATTGAAATACATGAGGTAAATTGCTTTAATCACTCAGGAAGATACTGAGTGAAGATAAGCTTTAAAAATTACTGCCCCTTCTTGACCTAAGCATTCAGTGTCAAGCTCAGGAATCTGTTGGGAGAAAAAATCTCTTCTCTATTCCCCTTCTCTGAAAAAACTGATGCAATTCTCATTTCTTCAAAGGCATCTGCAAATTCCTGCTCCTCTCAGCACAGGCGACAGGTTTCTTAAACGTCAGTTTTTTAAAGCAACAAATCTCTCAAGCTGTTTCATTAATTCATTTATGTGTTTAGAGTCAAACTAAAAGTATATTGGACTGGTGCCAAGGGGGTGGATTTGTGTTTGGTTTCATTTTGGGGGAAAGGCTGCGACTTTTCATTTGTCTTTACTCCAGTTTCTTTCATTTTCTTGTAGTTTCTTTGCAGACGCAAGCTTTTACAAAACATCACCAGTCAGAGGAGTGACTGCAAATATTTTCTGCCTTTTTTTTGTTCTGAAAGAGTGTAATTGAGAAAAGTGTGACATCTAACACAGAATCATAGAATCACCAGGTTGGAAGAGACCCACCGGCTCATCGAGTCCAACCATTCCCACTAATCTCTAACCCACGTCCCTCAGCACCTCATCCACCTGCACCTTAAACACCTCCAGGGAAGGTGAGTCAACCACCTCCCTGGGCAGCCTGTTCCAGTGCCTAATGACGCTTTCTGGGAAGAATTTTTATCTTATGTCAAGCCTGAACCTCCCCTGGTAGAGCCTGAACATAGCATAGTATAAAGAAATATAAGGGTAACATAAAGGAAGCCTGGAGAAGAGGAGGCTGAGGTGTGACCTTATTGCTCTCTACAACTACCTGAAAGGAGATTGTAGTGAGGTGGGTGCTGGTCTCTTCAACCAAGTAACAAATTATAGGATGAGAGGAAATGGCCTCAAGTTGTCCCACGGGAGGATTAGACTGGATATTAGGAAAAATTCTTTACTGAAGGAGTGGTGAAGTGTTGGAATAGGCTGCCCAGGGAAGCGGTGGAACATCTTTCCCTGGAGGTATTCAAAAAATGTGTAGATGTGGTACTTTAGGACATAGAATCATAGAACAACCAGGTTGGAAGGGACCCATCGGATCATCGAGTCCAACCATTCCCACCAATCTCTAAACCATGTCCCTCAGCACCTCATCTACCTGTCCCTTAAACACCTCCAGGGAAGGTGAATCAACCACCTCCCTGGGCAGCCTATTCCAATGCCCAATGACCCTCTGTGTGAAAAACTTCCTCCTAATCTCCAGCCTAAATCTCCCCTGGTGGAGCTTGACGTCATTCCCTCTTGTCCTGTCCCCTGTCACTTGGGAGAAGAGCCCAGCTCCCTCCTCTCTACAACCTCCTTTCAGGTAGTTGTAGAGAGTAATGAGGTCTCCTCTCAGCCTCCCCTTCTCCAGGCTATACAACCCCAATAGAAGGGGACACGATTATTGTGTTGATGGTTGAACTTGATCTTAGATGTGTTTTCCAACCTTAACAATTCTATGAAGTTAACAGTAGCTGAGTAAATCTTTTGTCTGTATTTTAAATTAAATCTGTGGTTTAAAAAGGCAAGGGAGAAAATTCAGAGGTCTTGAGAGACTCCTCAGTCCTAAATTCATGTTGCACTTACGCACTTGACAGAAAATTTATTAATACTGCCTTCTGTGTCTTTGTGAATTTCTCTAACTTTTTCTCTGGAACTTCTAAGACAGTTTAAATGGCAGAGAAGGCACAAGCAGCCCATATTTTACATGCCTTCTGGACAAACACAGAGAAATAAATTCTATAACACCTTATTAAAAAAGGACCTACTCTGTATTGATAGATCTGAGATGTGATGCAAGATGTAGCACAAGTGAATGTATGAGATCACTGGGTTGTATAACGGGTCTCACTTAGCATAGATTTATTGTGGAATCCCATCACTCTATGCTGTGCACTGGAACTTATTGCATCCTCGTACATAATATTTCAGAGATGTATGAAAAGAATCGGGGCAATCTAATTTTTCACAGCTCAAGAGGGCTCAATGGCAGGAGGAACTTAATTTGGCTGGATCGCTGGAAGGGAGAACAGATAGCTGCAGGGCAGTATCGGGAAGTCGAAGGGAAAAAGAAATATAGGCTCTCACCCCGGGCAGTACACATCTCAGAAGGTGGAGAGACTGCATGTGCCAGCATCTGAAAGCAGCAGAGAATGGGAACAGATTGTAGCAGATGGAACAGCTATTCATTTCTTTGCTTGTCTTTTTTTTTCTCAACCACGGTTGAGAGAAGGATAGTTAAGAAAAAAAAAATCCCAAGACCTGCACCCATAGCCATGAAGAACTGTCCAGAAAAGCTACTAAAATTATTTGCTGCCTATTATTTTAATTTTTCAAGAAAGCATAATGGAAGACCCCTGTTCAGCTTAGGAATACAAATAAAATGTACATTGAATTCTGATGTTCAAAAGACAACAGTGAGTGGATATTCTATATCTCATGTAATGGATATTACATTTACTTGTTCCTATGCTTAACTTGATGGGTAAAAAAAAAAGTGGTTTTTTTTCTAATATAGACTAAAATAGAGCAAGGGAGAGCAAAAAGAGGAACAAAGCCTGCAAAGCTGCCTCTTCGGAGTCTGGATAACTGTCCTACAAAAGCAGTTCTCACCAGCAACACCACGTTACAAATTAAAATTGGCAGGAAAAGGACTGAAATATCTCTAAAATGGATTCTGCTCAATATTGGTTTGGGGCATTAATAGAAAATTAACTGTAAGGAGTCACCTACAGCCACGCAATTTTTGTTAATAGTCTTTATGACCAAACTACTAACTTAATGATTGCGAAATCCCTGTCCATAATGGAGCTGTCTTGGTCAGAAAATCAATCACCTGCATATTTCAGAGAAACATTTACTTACTTAGAGATGGAAAAATAAGTTTTACTGCTTTTTATCGATTCCTGTTGCCTTCATAGGAACAACACGGGCAGCAGCACCAGAGGTGGCATTTATTCCTTGTGTTTGTGTCCTTCCATCATATATAGAAGGAATCCAATTATAGAATCTCCAATCATAGAATCATAGAATCATCAGGTTGGAAGAGACCCACCGGATCATCGAGTCCAACCATTCCCACAGTTCATGGGCCACAGGGAGGGAGAGGATTGTTTTGAAACTCCTCTTAACACTTTCTCTGAGGCTCTGGTTGGTTATTAATAACAAGGTTCTTCGCTCAGAGGGTGGTGGAGCACTGGAACGGCTGCCCAGAGAAGCAGTCACAGCCCCAAGTCTAACAATATTCAAGAAGCTTTTGCACAACACCCTCAAACATAGAGTGTGAATGTTGGCTTGTCCTATGCAGGGATAGGAGTTGGACTCAATGATCTTTGTGGGTTTCTGTGGGAACGTTTCACAGAGAAGAAGGCCTTGAAACAGAGAACTGAAGGATAAAGGTCAGTTCAGTGAGGAGAAAAGACAGCCTTCTGATAAGCAGCTGAAAGGAATACAAGAGATCATAGAATCATAGAATCATAGAACAACCAGGTTGGAAGAGACCCATCAGAACATCAAGTCCAACCACTCCCATCAAACACTAAACCATGTCCCTCGGGACCTCATCTACCCGTGCCTTAAACACCTCCAGGGAAGGTGTGGGAATGAGTACCAGCTGAAAGAAAAACAATTAAATAGAAATATCAACATAGTTAATTTTAGTGTAACTTGGTTTCTTAGCATGCGTGGTAGTTTAGCCAATAATATATTAGTAATAGCTTCATGGACAGTTACCTTTAGCCAATAATACACTGTAGATACCCTCACGGGCACCCAGTTATGTAACTAAAAAGGGTATATAAAGAAACAGCTAAGCTCAATAAAATGTCTTCAATTCATCAGATTGAAGTCCGTATGATCAATCCCCTCAGGTTCCCTTCCAACTCTGGATATTCTATAACTATACGATCAAGCCCATTAATTACATTTTAAGTTTCTACCTGCAAACCCCAGGAAGAATCTGATGCACAGATCATCACTGACAAGAGCCAAAGATGTTCGTCTCATCTATAGTGTCCTATTCTGTAACTTCACTCTGCAGTGTCTCTTCATTTTTATTCTTGCTAGCGAGTACTAAAACTGTATATCTGCAACGGCACAACATTCCTTTTGAGTTAATAGAGTTAAAATTCCCCGGATCTGAGCTTATTGGGAATAATACAATATCATGTTCAGGTGGGGTCTTGCTATCTAACGCTGTGCAATATATATCATGGCAATATATAGCAAGCAGTAGACACCAATACCCTTAGCTGAGATGAAGAAGATGGGAGGGGGAGAAGAAAGATGCACATGTATATACAGTCTGTCTATTAACAAAATCTTTTTCATTTGTTTGACACTGTGCCAAGAGAAAAATCAGCTGCCAGTTCTTGTTTTGGTATCCAATAGCAGATAGATCAGTGCAAGCGAAGTTGTTAATTTAAATTAGTTTAGCAATTTTTCCATTTGAGTAGGGAGAACATGTTACATTATAAACAAAAGAGCTGCTTTACGTCAAAAGTACGTTACAATTAACCATAATAGCCCCTCATTTTGTGAAATGAATCTGCAGACAAAACACTAAGCTTTGCGTGTCATCATAGTTGAGTCTGCAGGGAAATGACATACAAGCTTTCAACACCTTAAGAAAAATTAATTACACAAAATACAACAAACCAAATGGTCAAGCATAAGGAGCAGCATCAGCAGTAGACGTGCCGCTACATAGCAAAAGTCTCCCATTACCTCTTTGTTCAACTAACTATACTGTGTAATTATAACAAGCTCTCTTGAATGTCATCAGTGCAGGTTGAGCTGCTTAAGGTCTCTTACTAATTGCAAGTCGCTCCTATGGATTTCATGGAAAGGCGACATCCCTTCTAAGCTGCGATTGGGGTAAAGACATGGAGTCATGCTCTTTTTTTATATTTCTAATAATTCTGTGGATTTTAAATTACTACTTAGATCAATTAATGCTTTCATCCATTTTTAAGGATTTAATGGCTCCTCTTTGTTGATTATACTTGAGGTAAGATGCAAGAGATTCTCAGTAGAAGGTACGTCACTCAGCATCTCTCCATCGTTAGTGGTTTGCTGGTGATAACCTTAGCAGCACATTTTTTTTTTTACATTAGTTCAGTATTCCCAGTTCAGGTTTGAAACTCAGATATTGCTTAAAAAAAAGATACTTGTTCATTTTACACCTCAGTTATCTTTTCTAAACAGTAATTGTTGTTTTTCCTCCTCCTTTCTTTAGGAAATGTGCATCTGCTGAGGATGCTGTGTGGGCAGTAATCTATATAGGTTATGTTTTTGATGGGTCAGGATCCACACTACTCTGTTATTTAGAAACGTTTAGAAGCTCTTGATCTGCATTTTTAGATACAATTTTAGCAAGTAAATGTTATGCCTTTCCACGCATAGAATTATATACTCTCATTTCTGATCATATGGGACAATCTTAAAAGGAAGATTTTACAGAGTTTTGGTGGTTTCGCATCTGCTCCTTCCTGAGTCAAAAGGTAATTTTGATACATTTTGAATGCAGCTTTCATTGTTGCCGAGTGTTTTATTAACATACAGTCAAGCCTACCAACAAAAGGAACAACTTGGACCAAACCAGACTCCCTTTTGACTAAACAAAAATCAGAGTGCAAATCAGAATATGAAAAGAGAACCAGCAGCACTAGCCTGAGTCAGAAGCCAGAAGATGAATAAGATCAATCCAATTGCTATTGTACTTAAAAGTCAATCTTCTATTTTTTGATGTGAACTCCTGAGTTTTGACCGCCTACATTACCCATGAATATGGAGTCGTTCGGAATCTGACATGTCAAAATTTCAATTTGGGATCTTGATCCCCCGCAAAATCATCTGTTTCTGTAGGTGTCACCACTGCAGCTTCTGCCATCCTCACTTTCTTCTGGTACCTTTTGTGCTGCAAAGTGTTGGTCTGGTCCTGCTCACTGGATTTTGCCTCAGGACCATGTTCTGCACAATTGCTGTTCAGCTTTAGTCACTATTTCCTCCACAGACTGGCAATACTGTCTTCCCCAGTGACTTTTCATAGAATCATAGAACAACCAGTCTGGAAGAGACCCACCGGATCACTGAGTCCAACTGATTTATTATCAACTATCATAGAATCATAGAACAACCAGGTTGGAAGAGACCCATCGGATCATCGAGTCCAACCATATCATCTAGGACAATCATCATATCATCTAGGACAACAATTGGGAGGGCAGGGAGCGCTACAGAAACACATTCAAAGTTTGATTTCAGTTTCTTTCCATTCTTAACTACAAAAACAGATTAAAAAAAGAAAACTCAAGGCAATAGAAGGTATAAGAAATATACCTGTGTCCACATCCTCTCTTACTCAGAGGTCAGGTCCAGCAGCATCACAAAATAACTGAAGACACAAGTATGTGGTTGGACTCGATGATCCGATGGGTCTCTTCCAACCTGGTTGTTCTATGATTCTATGATTCTATGATATTTGTGGCCCTATACTTATCCATCTATCTTAAAACCTGACTGGTGATAGGAAGAATCCATCTTACACTGGCTAAGAAATGGGAGCTGCTCGGACCCCTGCGGTTCTCCACAGCTCCTGAGAGCATGCACAGCTCTATCAACTTCTGTAATCCAGACAGAAACTCCTACAGCGATGCCTGAAATGGGAAGCTAAACAAATGTTATAAGGAAAATAAAGGGCTGTAAGAGGGACTTTTTATTTTTTGGGAAAATGTAAATATAGTGCTAGCGTTCCTTGTTTGATTTATTGCTGCTTTGTATCTCTAGGATAACACAAGTCCATTGTGTTGTTCCACTTGATGCCACCTTTTTACCATGTATGGTTGAGCACAGAATAAACAGGCTCATAACTGTCAGCACATAAGTTACTACCAATGTTGCCTTGGGGTCACATTAACTTATATACCTAATTTTTCTTCCCTTATTTAATTTTTTTTAATTAACAGATTTTCTTACATGTCCGCATTTAGCATTTTCTTGTTTAGCTGACATGGTTTCCTTTTGGGGTTTCCCCTGAGGGTGTGGGAGAAAGAGATTGATGAATTATAATTTGATGAAGGTAGTTATGGTAGCAGAAACTGAGAAACAGAATATTTGCAAAATGCCAGAGGTGAAGGAATAGGATACACATGATTAAAGTTGCTATAAAATCAAAGCTGTCAAAGCAACAATAGCAGTAAAAGAGAAATATTCAAGCAATGTTGGCTTCCCCAGAACATCCAGTGGTGCCATGAAGCATATTATTTAGGCAAGTCTGTTAGGAGCACAGGAGTTTTGGACTGGTTATTTTTCTCACTGACTACAAAAAAACATATGATGAACTACAAACATAGTTTGCTCCAGGAATTTCATCCAGGACAACTGGGGACTGCAGTTTCCTCATAGCATTTACACTGCAAACATTTACAGCAGACTACACGAGGGCTGCCTGGGTGGAAGGAAGGTGGAGAACATGGAGATTACACCAGAAGAAATAAAGTGCCCCAGTTAAACAGAGAGAAACTGGCTTAGTGAAGAACTAGTGAAGTAAGAAGGGTTTAATTTGGTATTTAATATAAAGTACATTTCATTGTTTTCAAACATGCCCAGTCAGACTGTTCTGAGTACTGGTGGCTGAGTCACCAGCCTCTCAAGTAAGAAGGTGCAAAGGAATGACTGGAATCCAACTTGGTTCTCAACTATAATCTGGGATTATTACTTTTTTTAATGCAATTCTCTCTTTTATAATTCTGTCTCCAAATTTGTTGACAATAATTTAATGCATTGCTAGAAGAATTAGAATCATAGAGTCATGGAATGGTTTGGACTGAAGGGACCTCAAACCTCACCCAGTTCCAACTCCCCTGCTGTGTGCAGGGACACCTCCCACTGGATCAGGGGCTCCAAGCCCTATCCAACCTGGCCTTGAACCCCTCCAGGGATGGGGCAGCCACCACGGCTCTGGGCAACCTAAGCCAGGGCCTCACCGTGCTCATCGTGAAGAATTTCTTCCTAATGTCTAATCTAAACCTTCACCCTTCCATATTAAAGCCACCCCTGCCCCCTCATCCTATCACTTCAGACCCTTGTAAAAAGTCCCTCTCCAGCTTTCTTGTAGGTTCCTCTTCAGGCACTGGAATCTGCTTTAAGGTCTCCCTGGATCCTTCTCTTCTCCAGGCTGAACAACACCAGCTCTCTCAGCCTGTCCTCATAGGTTTCATCTTTATTATTAGGAATGATAGGGGAATGTGTCTAAAACACACTATTTCTTTGGAGGCAAAAGCCCCCACATCCTAAATGAATCTCAGTGCATGCAGACAAAAACCTGTGGGCAATTCTAAGACTGGAGCATCTCAGGAGATATATATACACATATATATTACTCCATACCAGCCGCATCCCTGTGGCAGAAGGTGGGTAGGCAATAGGGAGACAGTTCCCATATAGGATAAACTCATGATGTTCCTTTTTTTTTTCTGTCTGCTATGAATAGCTTTTGAGAAAGAACTGAACTATATTCTATATATTCCCAAAAGAACAGATCTAAAGGGAACAGTAAAAAATATTAGAAGAGGAATTACTAAATACAAGTGGTCGGAAAAAAAAAAAAAAACACAGCAAAAACTGCCTTTTAAAGTTACTTAAAGATGTCAAGATGAAGCAAGGGCTGTAAAAGAATGAACCAGAGGTGCTTTTGAAAAGAGAGCACAGAAGCCGTTGAGTGAGTCTTCCCTGTTTAGGGTTCAGACTGAGCAGTTTTATGTGCTAGCCCAGGGAAACAACACGTTCCTCACATGGAAAACCTCACAAGGTGCAGGGTGAGGTTGTAGTTCAGTGATGATGAACAGGTTTTGTGTCTTGTGTCACATCTATTGTTGAAATACCCATGTCTCATTCCCTTTTTTTTGTGGCAGTCTAGACCTCTGACAGTGCTGAAGTAGAGGCTGTTTCCAGTGGTGGGCAAGAAGGCTGAGGGAAAACCAATAAAAAAGAACCTGACGAGCTTTTATGTGATTTCAGCTTTTGTCATAAACCTGGAACTCAGACCAGATTTATTCAAATATATTTGCCTTGCAATTTTTTTTCTGTGAAACACGTAAAATGTGCATCATTTATGCACGGAATAAGGACTAGCTTTAGTTCGGCTAAAGAGATTCAAAAACAAAAATAAAAAACCAAAACCACAGCATGTACCAGACCTACAGAAGGAAAACCAAATATTTCCCTCTTTTGTGTAAGTTTCCTAGAAGATGTTTACTAAGTACTGGAGACACTTATGCTTAACAGGCTTTACCGTATCACAGTCTACCTTTTCCATCCTACAGTAAAACAAATAATTTCAAGTTTCTCCCTGGAATCAGCAGAATTATTCCAGTCACATTGCCAGGTTACTGGCTTACCTGTTTCACCCAGTGCAGAAATCGTAGCAATGCATTTGTTTCCATAGCGACAGGATGATGTTATGGAGGGTAGAGGTTTCCCTGCTTCAAGGAGAGAGTTGGGCTGCAATGGAGAAAGCCCTTAGCTAATGACAGCGAAGGGTCTTCAGGGAATGATCAGGTACTAGAACTTCTCCAGGAGTGAGTGTTTTGCTTCCAATGTTGTCCTGTCATAAAGATGATACATCAAATCTCTCTCGAAGTACCTGATACTGGTGAGAGTTCAGGCATCAGAATCATTGAAGTCCATTTTTCGCTACCTAAACTGAAAACCAAAAGATGCCAAATATTAACTTATTCTTTAAAACATTATATTTGTATACACGCACGTATCTATTTAATTAAGCAAGTTTGTTGCTTTCTATTAAATGATGTTTTAATGAACGCAGCAAAGTAACATTCCCAAACACAATGTACTAGCACTTTTGATATATGCTAGACAATTTATGTCCCCATCTGTTCAAAAGACACTGTCTGATTCTGTATTCCTACAAGTTCTTTATTGTCTCCTCCTTATGTATCCTTGACACCATTAGCTGAATTTGGACACTGAAATATTTCTGACGTTTTAATTCCATCTTAATGTTATCTGGTGGTTTGTCTTTTTTTTTTTTTTTTTTTTCTCTCACTTTCCCTGAAGGCTTTAGCAGTCACAGTGGCCACTTCACTGAAATCAAGGTCTGGTGCCAGTAAACAAGCTTTGAAAGCTATAGGGAAACAAAGGAATGCTTCTTGTTTGTCTTTTGTATTCAAGCTAATTGAAACCTTATTCAGTAGAGTGCTGTGGCTTGAATCAGGAGATTGAAATGAAACTGTTCCCAACAAACTAATTTTTTAAAAGGCAATAATAGATCAAAATCAAAGTGACTCAGTCTTGGTTGAATAGAGTCACCAAGCCTAATTTTCTAGTTTCATCATATAGACTCTAAGTCCAGGCAACTAGTTAAAGAAGCTCAAACAGTGAACTTGCCAGTCTAGAAGGAACAGAGAGAACTATGCAAAAACCAAATCTTTGGAACATATGACATTCACCTAATTTTGCATTAACAAACCCAAAGCTCTTTCCAATTTCACAGAATCATAGAACCACCAGGTTGGAAGAGACCCACCGGATCATCACGTCCAACCATTCCCAACAATTTCTAACCCATGCCCCTCAGTACCTCAGAAGCCATTTAAAAGCTGTAAGTAAAACTGTACATTACAAGTCCTTCAATCACATTTCTGGTGACCAAAACCAAA
The DNA here is from genome assembly GCA_033558105.1 of Coccyzus lansbergi. Taxonomy (NCBI): domain Eukaryota; kingdom Metazoa; phylum Chordata; class Aves; order Cuculiformes; family Coccyzidae; genus Coccyzus; species Coccyzus lansbergi. The sequence goes on from JAUMJK010000002.1 coordinate 566,096, forward strand.
GCTATAGAATCCAGCAGAGACAGAGAGACTCAAGTTCTCATGTTTGCCATCCACAGATCCTCTCCTGTGTTTTAATAATGATATTATCTGTTACAGCCAAGGATATTTATTAAAATAGTATGTACCTTCGAGTATTTGCAGGCATCTATATCTCCAAAAATAAATTTAAATAACGGGCTTTGGAATGTATTTATAGCATTTTTTTTCTGTATTTTTTAATACTCATATGTTACTGAGCTATTCTTGGACAAAGAAAAGATCGCAACATGAAAGCAATTTCCTTCCTTCTACCAGCCCTCCTTCACCAGACAGTCTTCTTCAACAACGGAAGACTGTCACAGAATCATAGAATATTCTGGGTTGTAAGGGACCTCAAAGCCCATCTAGTTTCACCCCTGCCATAGGCAGGGACACCTTCCACTGGATCAGGAGCTCCAAGCCCCATCCAGCCTGGCCTTGAACCCCTCCAGGGATGGGGCAGCCACCACTGCTCTGGGAAAGCTGTTCCAGGATTTCTTCTCTCTCATTGTGAATAAATTCCTTCTTATGTCGAGTCTAAATCTGCCCCTCTCCAGTTTATACCCATTGCCCCTAGACCCATCATTTAATTGCCATCCTATCTATCCCTGTGTTCCTGCCTAGGAGCTGAAATGCAGTAACAATCATAACCCAGAGCTCATGCTGAAAAACTGGCTTTTTTTTATTTTAAGAGAGAGAGGCTTAGGTTTTTTCTCAGGTAGTCTCATTTTTATTTTCATACATGCCTGTAAATCAAGAATGTCAGTGCATGGAATACAAGTGCTCGTTTTACAGGAGAGACATGATCTTTGCAGGAAATAATTTTAAAGGATCATACAGTGAAGAGAGCACAGACCATTATTCTTTACAAATAAACATGCATAACTCTTCTTAAAATTAGTAAGGAAATATATTTTACTGTGTTTTCCACTGATTTTTTTTTTTTTTTTTTTTTTTATTGCTGCACTTCCTAGACCTAATGAGGGTTGAAAGAATATTTGGGGAATACTGGAAAGAAGCCAAGCAAGGGAGTGAAGTCCAGTCAGAAATATGATGTGCCAGGGTCTAAAAAGCAAGTGCGTTCTGGGAAAATGGTGAATGCAATAATCATAGAATCACAGAACAACCAGGTTGGAAGAGACCCACCGGATCATCGAGTTCAACCATAGAATCATAGAACAACCAGGTTGGAAGAGACTCACTGGATCATCGAGTCCAACCATTCCTATCAAACCATATCAAATCATATCAAACCATAACGCAGACCCAGTAAGGTTCTGAGGTAAGGGACCTGTTGGCAACTGCAGTAAACATCTAGAGGTTTGCTTACAACCAGCGAGGATTATAACGAAGGCAGGAAATCTCCCTGTGGCCAAAGTATTCTTTAGTTCAGCTTTTGTATTAGTGGCACTATCCCAGCACATGAAAACCATTTTCCATAATGCGCAAATCCTCCCATGCAAGAGGATCCCTGCGTAGGGATCTTTGTCCCACTGGAGTACAGAAGGGAAGTCCCAGCCAACCTCCTTTTCAGGTCCAAAGAAAGCACCGCGGAGCAGTTTCTTTCCTAGAGAAGCAGAACATTTTGTTCCTTTCTCCGAGACAGCATGCTTGACCACAAACAAATTCTGCTGGATTGGTGACAACATCATATAGATTAAATACGAAAACTCTCAAAACAGTGATTCGCATTAGCCACGTCCAAACTTACATGCAGGGCGCAGAGGGTATCTTCGTGGAAAATTACAACTAAACAATAATTATACTAAATGGACTACACTATGAGAAATTAGCCTGCAATTTCTACAGCGCAAAAGTGGCAAAAAGGCAGCTCTTCAAAGGTTCTAAAATTATTATAGCTATTACAGTTCGTCCTCAACCTAAGATTAAGTTTTTATAACATAAGGAGACAGAGATTATTTGTGGTTTGGCAGCTGAACTGAAAGAGAAAAAATGTTCCTCAAAACACAGTTCAGAGCAAACAAAACTTGAAGCGATCAGGGCTTTTGTTGTCGAAATGAAAAAAAAAACCAAACCCAAAACCAACCAAAAAGCTCTTTTTCTTGTGTAAAAATGCAAAGGAAATGAAAGGACAGATTCTCATAACAGAATACAACCTCTTTTTAATAAATACACCAGTTGATAACAACTTCCACCTGACACATGGGAAATAAGGTTTTAACATCTACCTCCAGACAAAGAGAGATGAACCTACATTTCTAAAGCACATGTCCTAACCACCAGTTTAGAAGATAAGCCTTAACTTTAGGTTCTCAGCATAAACAGCTACTATAAGTTGTATATATCACTTCTAAGATGCGAGAAAGACAAGACTTTCCAAAAGCACTTTTATTTCCAATCCCTAGGCACCCATTTAAGAGCCAGATGTACTTGTTTGTTCCAGGGGAGGTTTAGACTGGATATACTGAAAAATTTCTTCACCAAAAGGGTTGTCCAGAGCTGGAACAGGCTGCCCAGGAAAGTCACTGAGTCACCATCCCTGGAGGGGATTAAAAGACATGTAGATGTGGTGCTTTGGGACATGGTTTAGTGGTGGCCTTGGCAGTGCTAGGTTAAGGGTTGGACTCTGTAATCTTAAAAGCCTTTTCCAACCTAAACAATTCTATGATTCTAAACCAGTGAAAGGATAAGAATTATCTTCTGAATTGCTGTAATGCTGACACACAGCTGTGCAGTCAAAGTTACTTCATTCTGTCCCTGATCTTTTGAATACTGAACTATAACAGGTAAGACAAAAATAGTTTCCTTATTATACGTGGTTAGTGCACATCTTCAACATCACAGCATCTTGGTTTGAGAGCTCTAATCCCCTTAGACTGGTGTGCATGTGTGCATATGGCCAATAGCCGACTGAACATGAGGCAGCAGTGGCCCAGGTGGCCAAGAAGGCCAATGGCATCTTGGCTTGGATCAGAAACGGTGTGACCAGCAGGTCCAGGGAGCTTATTCTCCCTCTATACTTGGCACTGGTGAGACCGTTCCTCGAATCCTGGGGTCAGTTCTGGGCCCCTCACCACAAGAAGGATGTTGAGGCTCTGGAGCGAGTCCAGAGAAGAATAACGAAGCTGGGGAAGGGGCTGGAGAACAGGCCTTATGAGGAACGGCTGCGAGAGCTGTGGGTATTAGGCCTGGAGAAGAGGAGGCTGAGAGGAGACCTCATTGCTCTCTACAACTACCTGAGGTGGAGGTTGTGGAGAGGAGGGAGCTGGGCTCTTCTCCCAAGTGACAGGGGACAGGAGGGAATGGCCTCAAGCTCCACCAGGGTAGGTTCAGGCTGGACATTAAGAAAAAAATTTTCACAGAAAGGGTCATTGGGCACTGGAACAGGCTTCCCAGGGAGGTGGTTGACTCGCCTTCCCTGGAGGTGTTTAAGGTGCAGGTGGACAAGGTGCTGAGGGACATGGTTTAGTGTTTGATAGGAATGGTTGGACTCGATGATCCAGTGGGTCTCTTCCAACCTGGTGATTCTATGAGTCTATGATATGTGCAGGTATGTGGGTATAATATTTGTGCATATACACACACATAAAAGAATTGACCTTTGACTTTCCACACCTTAAACAAACACGTACTTCTGAACCATTCAGTGAAAAGGCAACGGTACCGATAACTAATTAAGATATAATCCTCAGAGATAATTTTTCATTCAGATAATTCCAAGCAGATGTTGTTACACCAGAGAATGCCTGAAATTCTCTATGACTTTTCCCTCAGAAAGCTAGGGAGGAATCAGATGAAGCTGATCCAACCCTTTACTAACTGTTATGATTGGCTTTCTAGCCCTTTGAACACTGGAACAGTGACACCAGGCAGTAATGCAGACCAGAATTTGGCTCTAAGCCTTTAAGTTTTCATCAGTAGAAAATAAGATTAATACAGTTTTGAATAAGCACAATGAACTTCATTGGCCTGACAGAGTTTTCAGCGTTTGGGCCAAGAAGCTGAATGTAAAGCTCCACATTTCTATATCGCGTCTAGATTCATATTACAAAAGTCTTTACAGAAATTTAAGTGCCGACAGATAAGACGGAATCCTTTCATGTATTTAATGTCTCTCCTGCCCTGCTAACTGAGACTTGCGGTGCCACAGCTTAAGGTGCTTGTAAAGAAAACTACCTTATCAAAAATTCATTTTTCAAAATTTAAAAAAAAAAACGCAAGAAGAAAGAACCATTAAATAAACATAAACCAGTCGTATCTAAACTATTTCAAAGTTACAGCAGTCTCAGTGGTTTTTCCCTGTCTATTCTCAGCATTTGCAATAGAAGTTGTTTGAAATGCAATTAGTGAGAGAAGTTTGAAAGGAAAGCTTGACAATTGTGTTCAATAAAAATATTTATTGTTATTTTACTGGTCTGAGAATGTCATGATGCTTCCTTTGGGGTTTAGAATTGCACTTTAATACCTTGATAGATCATAACTGTTAGGTTATTATAAAATGTTGACAGATAAGGCTGTGATTTGTGAAAGCTCCATATGAATTTTACCTTTAATTTCTGTTAACATTTGACAGAGCTTCATGACATTAGAACCGCAAAGTTCATTGAAATTCAGCAGTAGTTGAGTACCTTGCATACATTTCTCATTTACAGATAACACTTGTACATCTCCTGACACAAAGATTCAAAATGAATCTCGTCAAGAGCTGTAAGAAATACACAGTGTTTTATTTCACAATAAAACCGAACGCATCAAAGGGGCTCTGTGTGGGTAAATTACTCCAGTTGGGCACAGGGAGGACTTTTTAATTGGTTTGCATCTTTCCTGTTCTGACAATGCTATACCAAACACATCAAAAAGTAAATAAATGACTGCGGTTGCCCCCAAGGTGGCCTGTCAGCAGCAGTGTTCCTGAAAATTATTACCAAAATCATGAATGGTTTGTACAGACTAACGGCTTCTGGAATTTTTCTTTTATTTGTGTAATAAAGTATGGACGGGCTTTGTGAGTTATGAATCAATATTTAATGAAGTGTAGCTTTCATAACTGACATCTTTACTTATTAACATAATCAGCCATTTGAAGAAAAATAGGCCAATACTAATGTAATAAAACAAACAACAAGCAATACATAATAAGGACGCAATAAATATACTAATACTACCACAATAATTTTTGGGTTTCCCAAATTTTTTTGTATTCCTCCTACTTTACTGACTAAGGTGAAATATTATTCAAAAATGCTTCTATATCAGTCACGCGTGGAAGATGAAGAGGTAGTCTGGGAAGGAACTACGAGCTGTTTTTAAAACCCGTGTTGTCTCAGGGCACTTCTTCAGAAGGCCCTCAGAGGGAAAGCGACACATTGGGGAGAGCAACGCTCTCCAACAACAAATCAGCCATAGAAGCTAGAAGCCAGGCAGCTGAAGCCTGGAAACCTGGAAATTTATGGACCCTCCCTTGACAATCCGCAATATCAACTGGACAAGCCAGATGTCTTTCTGAATATTCCTTCAGCCCTACAAAGAACATTTCCATATTCTGTCTCAAGACCTATTGCAGAGGTTATGATTGCTCTGTTTTTCCTTACTAAGTAACCGAGAGTTAATTTACCAGGTTTTGCTTTGTGAAATCCTTGAGGTATTTCTCAAGGGATTAAGAGCATAAGGAAATGCGTAATAAGAATCGAATATTCTTCATCTCCCTGACCCTACTGACTTTAAGCTACCATTGATTTTAATGGAACATGCAGACTAACGATAGGTTTATAATTTCATATAATAGTTGCATCATCTTTACCACTTTATTTCTAGTCAATTATCACTTTAACAGTACCGGGAGCGAGAACACCATTTTCACCTTTCTAGGTGGGATGAAGTTAATCCAACTCCGTAACCTGCTTCATATTTGGAAGTATCAGACAGCTGGTATTCAGATCACAGCAGAAGGTATTTAGTGGAAACAACTGTCAGATTTGATTTATTTAGCATTATTCAGATTCACAACCAAAGGCTTTTAACCAATGTGTGAATTCTAGGGAGGCATTTCAATCCCTTTCTGCTATTTTGATTTTTTTTTTTTATTATAAAATGTTGTCTTTGAGAAATCTACAGAAGCGCATTATCTTTTATCATTGTGACCACAAGTCCTTTTGGTTTTGTTGAGATGTACGCAACTTGGGTTGTGTGTTTCTATAAACAAGAGTTACACGAGACATTCCTTCCACACTCCACACTTCACTAAGGCGTTTCAAGACAATTCTCAGGTTTTTGTTCTATCTTCACAAATATTCACAGCAGATAGATATTCTGGCAATAAATACACAGGGTTATTCAACCAAGTAGCACGTGTGGATTTTCAAATGCCAAAACTGTGGATCTTGTCCATTTCCCTACAGTAATAATTTTATTTGGCTACTTTCATATAGGCAAGTACCTTGTGCTGGGGCAGGAACTAACTGCAGTTAATGAAATGTAGCTAATGTATTATAAGTGAAATGCAATAGCTTGACAGATGGACCAAGATTTCAATTTTTTGGATGCTGATCTGACTTGATCTTCAAACCTCCTAAAGTTCTGTTACCGAAATGAAATAGAATGTTGCAAAAAAACCCCATGTTTGTTAAAAAAGAAGCAAAATGGCATGTGGTACTTCCTTCATATGCCAGTCTCCGCAACTAACGCCGCTCCTTGAATACTGTGTGCAGTTCTGGGCCCCTCACCACAACAAGGATGTTGAGGCTCTGGAGTGAGTCCAGAGAAGAGCCACGAAGTTGGTGAAGGGGCTGGAGAACAGACCTCATGAGGAGCGGCTGAGAGAGCTGGGGTTGTTTATCCTCGAGTAGAGGAGGCTGAGAGGAGACCTCATTACTCTCTACAACTACCTGAAAGGAGGTTGTGGAGAGGAGGGAGCTGGGCTCTTCTCCCAAGGGACAGGGGACAGGACAAGAGGGAATGGCCTCAAGCTCCACCAGGCGAGATTTAGGCTAGAGATTAGGAGGAATTTTTTCACGGAAAGGGGCATGGGGCATTGGAATAGGCTGCCCAAGGAGGTGGTTGTTTCACCTTCCCTGGAGGTGTTTAAAGCACAGGTAGATGAGGTGCTGAGGGACATGGTTTAGTGTTTGATGGGAATGGTTGGACTTGATGATCCGATGGATCTCTTCCAACCTGGTGATTCTATTATTCTTCGGCATAGTACTTTGGAAAGTATTTTGAAGAAGCATAAGTGAACACTCTTTGCAACCATATGAATGGATGCTTTGAAATAAGAAGTTATCTTCTATTTGGCTTCATCCTGAACTACTTTGGAGGCAAATGTCTTACTCCCTGATGTTTCTCACTGGAATAACAGCATGTCAAAGAGAGAAAACCCCTAGATACACACAAACACGATCAACTGAAGGATCCTTCACATGAGCATCACAGGGATAAGAAAAAAAGGAAACCGTATTCATTTTTGACAGAGCTGTATGTACAAATTTAAGTGATTCATCTCTAGATAATCTATTTCAGATATAAAACTAGTAAGACCTTTCTTTGAAATGTAATCCAGTTAGATAGATATGAAACCAAAAGGTCAGGTTACATTCTGGAATTTAGATACATACTGAGGTGCCAAACACATTCAAGTGGAGAAATTTATCCTTAATGTAATTCTCAACCCTGTTTCCTAGACCTTTGTGAGGAGAAGCGACTCTTGTATTTTCTTATGCTGCCAGACAGGAAAACAAGAAAAATCTATTAAGGTCTGTAAGTCTAAGAAATGTTATCTGGGTGGGATTTAAGCCACAATTGCAGAATTCCTAGCCTCTTTAGGGGTAGTCAAATGTAGACTAATTACAGACTCGTAATTTCGTGGAATATTTGCATCATCCACATCACTGTTTAGACTAGGAATAAATATGTGGCTGAATTAAGACCATTGGACCACCTCTCCTCTGGAATCAGATACCTCACATGCAAATTATTAGAGCTGCAGCCAAATGATAGTGTATAACCTTTCATAACAGGTCTGATAAAATTTAAACCAGGATTAGTTAACGCAGATTAAATACTTTTTCTCTACGAATGGTTCTTAAGTCTAAGTAAAGGAATAAAGATTAGAATGCTACCATTTACAGGATTTTAAGAAGATGTAAAGTCATTGCATGGATTCCAGCAACTAGAAGTATTCTAAAGGTAAATATTCAATATATTCTATCATTAAATCCTTCCACAAATAATCGTAGAATCATAGAATCACCAGGTTGGAAGAGACCCACTGGATCATCGAGTCCAACCATTTGTATAATGTCTTTTCAAACATTGTGAAGGAGAAGAAAAGAGATGCATGGGAAGTAGCAGCTGGTACCCAGTTATGGTCAGTCACCAATAAAACCATCAAGCACAAAAAAGCCTAAAATAAAACTGTACAAACCCAAACAATTTCTGACAGGGGTCTGTAGCCACACTTCAAAAAAGAAATCTTAGTTGAGTGACACATCATGAATTGTAATAAAAAGTTACAAACTCAATGCCCCAGTCCCATAGAACACTGTTCGTTGTTTCCAATAACGGATTCTCACTAAAAACACAAGATGAGTTCTTGTGCTCAGTAGTGTCAGAGGATCCATGTTCATTCCCTGCATAATTTCCCAAGGCAAAGAGAAAAAATATCTAGGGTTTTTTCCCCAACAATGAAAAAAAGGCTTAGTCTCACGCAGTCTTTGAAAAGACCGAGATGTGACTCTTTCTAGAGCTCAAAAATGCAGGTCTAAGTTCAATCAAACCGGATTAAAGCAACATTACCTATTGTTTTCCATACCCTCTCCAGCATTTATGCTCCCTCTCAGCAATTATGAATATAGCACTAAAGGACCTCGTGATAATCTCATGTTTTCTTCCACTGGGAGCTGAAAAAAAAACCCATGGAGATATATTCTTTCTCTAATATAAGCAATAAGATGGTAGTGTTTATCTGTTGCATTTCTATTTTCTTACAAGTTGATTATCACCGCAGTATCCAGACTCTGCCAAGAATTTAAAAATAAATAATGCCTCTCCTTTCTCCAGAGATCAGAAAAAAAATGAGATTAAAAACTGTGTGTGTGTGTCTGTGTATGAGAAATTTAATGAGGGATAGCCAGTTCAACGAGCTGAGTTTTGCTGAATGCAGTGAGGTTGAGAGTCATTTTTATTTATTTCTGTGGTAAGTTTCATAAGCTTAGTTCACCTCTCTGTGCGAGTGAGATTTCTCCTTCTGGTCACAGCTTTGTGATTCCAGCGGAATGTAGCTGTCAGAGCTTATAGCGAGGAGTATATTTAAAATATATAGGGCTCTGAATATCAGGGAATAAAACAATCTACAGCATATATTCACTAGAGAGCCTGAGTGGAATGCAGAAAAGAGGAAATGATGTTTTCAGTTGCTTGCAATTCCTACCACTTTGAACCCTCATCATTATTTGCAGTTTCTTTACAAAGAGCAGCTTATAATAAACACATCTGGGGGTCAGAAACCGTCCTTGCAACATCTGTGCTCAGAAGACAGGATCATACATTTGAGAAGCAGTATAGCCCAAATAGCAATAGTGATTTTGAAGCCATGATCAATCAGAAATCTGCAGTAATGTTAAAGGAACCATGATAGCTATATAATAAACCTATAAAATATATACAAGATAACATATTTTTTTTTAGGATTCCCGAAAGGAGAGCGAGACTGCTGAGGTCATGCGAAGGAGGAAGATTTTCAAAGACTCTGGTTCATCAGCATTCCTCTAATCTCTCCACATCCACCTGGCAGGCAACGATGTTTTCCTCAGAATTGTCTTTCTTTTTGTGCCTTGGTTCTACACGACAAGAGAAAAAGCCATTTTCTCCTGGAATAGCCCAGTTTCAGGGCTATGTAAGCATGAGAGACCATGATTTTAATGCAGTTTCACTGTCACCAAATGCCTGAAATGGGCACAGAAATCAGTATATACTCAAGAGATAGGAAACAAGATCCTCTCCTGAAACCAGAGGCTCTGCCACTCCTGCCTCTCAGTTTCTATTGAGATCCAAGTTAAGCAGAGAGTGCAAAAGTGCCGTAAAACACATGATCCTTGATTTGGTGAAAACTAGCTACATTTGGCTTTAATTTCTATGGAATTCTGAGTTTGGTGTTAGTTGAAAGACTGTCCTCCTCTAGTCTTTTAATCTATAAGACTTCCATTATTTTATTTAAGCTCCATCCTCTCTGTGAATTAACTGTACTTCAAACAATACCCAGAGAATTCTTTCACGTCTTTGCGGCTGCTGTTTTTTTCTCTTCATCCCTCCCTGCAGTTTTATACTTTGGGTTTGAGTTGGGTTTTTTTAATATATTTTCATGCTTCTTCTATTTTTCTGGGTTTTTTCCCCCTTCTTCTTTTTTCCCAGCTTTTCCTTAAGCTTTTCATATCTTTATTAACCATGTCTTTTCATTTCAATTCTTAAATGAATTTCATAGAATCACAGAATCATAGAACAACCAGGTTGGAAGAGACCCATCGGATCATCGGGTCCAACCATTCCTATCAAACACTAAACCATGTCCATGTACTTTGTTGAAGTAACGTTTATGGGAGGATTGCAGAGAAAATAGTAAGGTCAATCACCCTTTGGAGGAATATTGAAAGTAGCTCTGAAAAGAAGAAGTTATTGTTGGCTGGAAGATTTTTTAATGCACCCACTATGACAATTCAGCTTCTGTTTAGACCTGGAGATGCTAAAACTTCATTGAATCCACCGCAAGTTTCCCAAACCATTTAGAATTGTAAATTCAGGGAACAACAGAGTCTATTAGTCTAGACAACGTTGGAGAGCTGGACAAGCTTGATCCAAAAACTAAGCTGCTTACTATCAAATACAGAAGCAGAAATCAAACTAAATAGAGAGAAACCAGGACCCGAGACTCCACTCCTTCTGGCATGTGGCCCAATAAATATTATGGCTTTATGTTTCTCTGCTCTCCAGCTTTCTACATAGCAGTTCAACTGCACCAGGAGAGGGATTCATGCCACTCCTGCCTAGCTGGTTTGGTCGGCATATTCCCAAGAGGTACAAATACCTACTTAAATCTGCTCCACTAGAAAAAGGGGATTGAAGTACCGGGAAGTCTGTGAAGACACTAAGAATTGAGTGCCAGCCTGCATACTAAGTGCTAGACTGTTGTAGAGAAGAGTTATTCCTCTTTTATGTGTGTTTTAAAAGATAGCAATGCCTGAAACTTGTAAGGGGAAGAAGAATGGTAATACAGGCACCTACCCAAGGAGGAAAAAAAATGACTCCCTGAGGCCTTGACTGAGCAGTTTTTTCCCTTTCCTGTAAGCCAACTTACGATGGCAGCTCTGAATAGGGTTTTAACTCCCCCATACACTAATGCTGGGGGTCTCACCACCCAGTTTCAACTTCTGGATTCATACTGGGCATCTAACAGCTGAATACCAGACAGCAAAAGTCACAACTCACAGGGAATTTAGCTTTTTATTGTGCATGTCTCAGTACTCATTGTGAGTTGAATAATATTAGTCACTGCCAAGTTACGGATAAGTTTAAATCCAAGTAAACTAGAAGACGGTAGTGCAGGTTAGTACTTCAAAGGTACATAAGATTACAATTGAAATTGACGATTCATAAACAATATTAATAAAATTTTTATAGTTTTGAACCTTTTTTAAAGAACCACGACTTTAAGTCTCTGGGAGAGACAAACCTGAAGGAAATTTGGCTGGTAAACAGCATCAGGTATTTTTTTTAATCATTATATACCCTGCCATGGAACAAAAAAATTCAATTAACAGAAACAACCCTAAGGACTGACTCCAGAAATCAATATTACTGAAGGCATCAAAATTCAACTATGAGGCATTCTACAAGTTGCCCCTACTCTTAGCTCTAATTATGGACTAGCCAAATAATACAAGGATATGATCTCCTCTGGAACTAGCGAGGATCTGAAATTTTGGTCAGTGTTTTTCTCTTTTTTTTACATGTTTGCTTCCTACATTCCCAATGTTTATTTTATGAATCTCCATAGGGTTAATAGTCATAGAATCATAGAATCACCAGGTTGGAAGACACCCACCGGATCATCGAGCCCAACCATAATATTACTATTATTTAATGTTATATCACCAGATGTCATGGTTTTGGTGAATAACACCAATTTTGTGCCCTGGCTAAATATAGAGGTCAGACAATTTATAGAAATCTTAAATGATTTATCACATTGTTGTTTGTTCCTTATGTGTTTGTAAACCCGTGAAAATCTAGACATTAGGAGGAAACATTAGACATTCCTCTAGACATTAGGAGGAAGTTTTTCACAGAAAGGGTGACTGGGCATTGGAATAGGCTGCTCAGGGAGGGGATTGATTCACCTTCCCTGGAGGTATTTAAGGTGTGGGTGGACGGGGTGCTGAAGGACATGGGTTAGTGTTTGATAGGAATGGTTGGACTCGATGATCCAATGGGTCTCTTCCAACCTGGTGATTCTATGATTCTACATGTAGTAACGAGGAGCCTGCCTGTGCGACAACCATGGGGAAAACACATATAGGAGTAACAGACAGTTATAGTCACAACGCAAAGCATAAAAATCCTTCCAGATACTGCGATAACTATAAATAGCCAATGACACATTATAGGTAAGTTTTTCTCAGCAGTTTCAGACTGAAAAATCCAGAATATTACAAGACTTTTTAGAAGTCACTACTTTTGTCACGTTCTTTGGTAAGAGTCAGATAACAACTGTAGTCAAGAACGCTTCTGCTTACTCTTCTTATTATAGGGTAAGCCAAGTCCTCTGTAGGTACTTAGCCAAGAAAAAACAGAAAGATATTCAGGTGTCATTGGATGTAATTTTGAAGTTTACACACTTTTTTAGCTTGGCAAGCAGAAATATTTCACCCAGGACATTATGCATGCACAGGGCTGCCAAAAACATGTTTAAATGTTACAGCTCTACAGTGCCATCTGGCCAAGCAGCTTTTTAGATATAGTCTAGAGACACAAGAGAGAGACACTGCTGGATCTCATAAGGTACGTAAGGAAGCTCTAGTTCCAAGGTATCAAAAATCTTATCTAAAGTACAGCAGACCAGCAAAGGTAGCTACTGTTATTTGTTCCATGAGAATGAAAGAAACAAAGCAGGAAGGAGGAAATTCATAAGTTTTTCAGAGTATAATCATAGAATCACCAGATTGGTAGAGACCCATCGGATCATCAAGTCCAACCACTCCCATCAAACACCAACCCATGTCCCTCAGCACCCTGTCCACCCATCCCTTAAACACCTCCAGGGAAGGCGACCCAACCCCCTCCCCGGGCAGCCCCCGCCAGTGCCCAATGACCCCTTCTGGGAAGAATCCTTTCTTTATGTGGAGTCCGAACCTCCCCTGGTGGAGCCCGAGGCCATTCCCTCCCATCCCGTCATTCCCTCTTATCCGGTCACATCTTACTGAACTTTACATTCATATTCCTTATTGATTTAATTAAAAGATCTATTTCAAACAAAAGTTGCAAGGCAGTTATATCACTTATTTTCAAACTGAAAGATCTGTTCTCTCACACTGACATTTCCAAACCAGAACCTCCCGTGGTCTTTTTCACGAGCAGCATTTCAACCATCAGCTCCAGTTTTGTCCAGGGAATCTTTCAAAATTCACAGAATTTGCACTCTGGGAGCAACAAAAGACCCCAAAGTGTTGTTGTGCTAGCTCTTACCCAGACTCTGAACGAGACGGGGGCACCAGGTCACATATAAGTATTTGGGGATCCCTAGAGGGGCAGCGAGACAGTGACTTTACCTGATTTGGCTGAGATTGTTTAATAGTATTGCTGGGACGGCTGTTTCTGTGTGGCTACTGGAAAGCACAGAATCATGGAATCACCAGGTTGGAAAAGACCCACCGGATCACCGAGTCCAACCATTCCCACCAATCTCCAACCCATGTCCCTCATGTACTCACATATGTGCTATGGATAAATAGATATAGATAGAGACTGTATCTTTGTTCTATCTATGTATCTTTGTTTCTGTCATAGGTGGCATGTTTTTTCACTATTCCCACTGATGCAGCTAATATTAGAACTAACTGTACAATGTGAAATAAATATCAGCTATTTCATAGAATCATAGAATCACCAGGTTGGAAGAGACCCACCGGATCATCGAGTCCACCCATTCCTATCAAACACTAAACCAAGTCCCTCAGCACCTCATCCACCCGCACCTTAAACCCCTCCAGGAAAGGCAAGTCAACCACCTCCCTGGGCAGACCATTCCATTGCTTAATGACCTTTTCTGTGAAGAATTTCTTAAAGGAAAAGGCAGAAAAAGAATGAAAAAAACTCAAACACACAGGAATCGGAAATAAAAGGGCAGAAATCTCTCTGCTCAGTGTATTTCTCCTTTATCTTTTTGATTCTCTAGGTACTTCTCATTGCTCCACCTGTTTTACAACAGGTACTAGGTACCTTTATACCAGCTTGATAGCTTTGCTTTTGAGGTCATTTAGTAGTGTGGCCTCCCTCTAACTTCCTTCTTTTGCCAGCATTCAGAACCTCTGCAAAAGTACTTTTCCAATAAAGTGGAGATGATATGTATTTCAAACCGAGAAAGTTTTGGTATCACACAAGGGGAAAGCAGCAACTTGCTGATAAAAGCAAATGTTGCATAACAACAAAAAATAATAGCACAATTCTTAGAAACTCATGAAGATTTAATACAGCCATTTAATATTAAAACAGTGGGGAAAGAAAAGCCCACACAAAACAAACATAGTCAGGAACACACTCAACAAATGCAGCTATTTTTCCTGCTTCCATACACTGTGAGCAGACCACGTTTTCACAAATGCTTTCCTATTTTGTCGATGACTCTTCTACTTTCATTATTTTGAAAGTAATTCATAGAATCATAGAATCACAGAACAACCAGGTTGGAAGAGACCCACCGGATCACTGAGTCCAACCATTCCTATCAAACACTAAACCATGTCCCTCAGCACCTCATCCACCCACACCTTAAACACCTCCAGGGAAGGTGACTGAGCCACCTCCCTGTGCAGCCTGTTCCAGTGCCCAATGACACTTTCTGTGAAAAATTTTTTCCTAATGTCTAGCCTAGATCTCCCCTGGTGGAACTTGAGACCATTCCAACTTGTCCTGTCCCCTGTCACTTGGGAGAAGAGCCCAGCTCCCTCCTCTCTATAACCTTCTTTCAGGCAATTATAGAGAGCAATAAGGTCTCCTCTCAGCCTCCTCAATTCTTTTATTAAAGGACTGAGTTTGATTAAAATTGTTAATATGCAGCGTGAAGCATTCAGAATGACTAGGAGTTGAAGAGCATCATGCCGATTCATAAGCAATATTAATCCAATTTTTATAGTTTTGAACCTTTTTAAAAGTACCACAACTTTAAGTCTCTGGGAGAGACAAACCTGAAGGAAATTTGGCTGGTAAACAGCAGCAGGTATTTGTTTTAATCACTATATACCCTGCCATAGAACCAAAAATCAAACCTTGTCTGTCTCATATGAGAAAGAGATAGACTAGTTCAAAACTGACTGGCAAAGGATAGAATAGGTTTTAAGAGTCATCTTAGAAGAAACCAATGAAAAGCCACTGCACAGGATATAATTTTGGACAATGCAAGCACTTCCCTTCCCACATCACAAGCCCCTCAAAGCCTGATTTTATTGGGGAGATGCATCGAGAACCTTATTTTTCCTGCTGCATTAAGAATAATGTAGTTGAGGTACTGAGGGGCATGGTTTAGAGATTGGTAGGAATGGTTGGACTCGATCTGGTGGGTCTCTTCCAACCTGGCAATTCTATGATTAAAATAAATAAATAACAATCCAGGCCTTCTAATTTTCTGTCACCGACACAACCAATTGAGTAGGTGGTCTTGTTATAAACTCAGAGGAAGACAGTTATCCTCTTGTCTGGCTTGCTTAACTGGGGCTGTGCCAGAGCACTGAAGAATCTGTCATCCAACAGCAAAAGCCAAGTCTCTCCTGTGTCACACATCTATAAATAGGCTTGTATGTATACGTATGGGCATGTCTCCATGTATTTCATTTTCTAGCGCAAATAAACAAGCACATTTACAATTCACTCCTGAGCTTTTCCAATAATTAATTTTTGGCAATATCCGAGCAACACAAAGGCAGTGGAATGTACAGCCTGCAATTCTAGTCACAAGAATATAAACTGTATGCATCACATCCACTTGCTTCCTATTTTCTTGTTTCAGGTGCACCTGGCTGCTAGTTGCTCCCTGCCCACGTTACCCCAGCACAATGAATGAGAATTAGCTGGAATTGGTCTGAGTGTTTGTAAATGGGAAATATATGTGACAATATTTTAAAATATTTAGACACAAATACAGATATTTGCTACTAACATGTATAGTAAAATACACTGACTGATTTAATGGTTGGACTCGATGATCCGGTAGGTCTCTTCCAACCTGGTTGTTCTATGGTTCTATGAATCGTATTTTCTGAGCTGCCACCTTGACTGGTAGAAGGAAATACTACACGTTCTCACCCCATCTATATGAAGATAAATCTTATGCAGGTGCCGATAGAAGAATATAAAGCACTAACCCAACACAATTAATCCTCCACACAAAGCACTAATCAAACCAACCCATAAAACAAACAAAGTAATTCAGTGACTCTTTTAAGTATCATTTCCACAGTAAAAGAAACAATTCAATATTGATCTCTAAGCCCTCTCACCCAGATAAGTGGAAAATTCAGCTGCAATGACCACTTGGGCCTCTACACTTGATGGCTCTTCCTCCTTCCTGTAACTATCCTATTGGAAGAATCTTGGCCGCAGCTTTTCCTAAGGGGTCAAAAAGAAATTTAGTGTGATTATATTGGGGCAAACACAGTCCCTGAATCTCTTTCACAGCAGCCAAGAAGCCCTTTTATTTCTAGTGTCAGCAGCCTTCTCACTGCCAGCTAGAAACACCCTTTGTCAGGCCCCATAAAGAAACAGTAATCTAAGATAAAACCCTCTTCTTTCCTGTCAGGATTAATAAGAAACAAAGCCGAAGTATTCTGCTGACAAGGGTGAAAAAGCAATATTTAAATTAGGCCAAACCCTCGTCTACGCTGTATGTAATTTGATTAAACGGAAATCTAAGTGATCAGTGTTAACAAGGGTCCACTTTGATAAACAGCGGAATGTTAAACAAACTCTTCCCAATTAAAAAAAGGCGTCCAGCCTGCCTGCTGCTGTGTTCAGTGAGATGAGGGTGGCCTTGGCGGGGACGACAGCGGCTGGCAGCCACCCAGCGCGGAGAGAGGGAGACTCATCTCTCCTTGCTCAGGTACTTATCGGAGCCTCCAGCCGGCACCGCGGAGCCCCCCGGACGAGCTGATCCCCGCTGCCCCCCGCCACGAGATCGCTGGTGGCTACTCACTGTGTCTAAATTACAAATCCGCTTGCGTGAAACGGAGCCCGCCCAGTGCCAGAAAACAGACAAAGCCTACGCGAAGAGTCAGCCCTCAGAAGGGATAAAGCAGCTCCTAGAGGAGAGACGGTGATTAAATAAAAGTCCAACAAATGATGCCAATAAACAAGTTTTCAATTACCAAAGGACACCCAGGCAGCCAAAGAGAGGCTGCTAAAAGCTGTAATCACGCCACTCTACACTACCCACTTCAAAAAGTACAGAAACATATAATATATTTTGGCTGGAAAAGAACACGTAGAACAGACTATTTAAGAAAATTGCAACCTGCTACAAAAACAAGCTTGAGTGCCTTCTATTTAAGAGAGTGGGGCTGCATTTCAGATCCCATTTCTTACTTCAGGTGAATTATATCTCTGAATCACTCAGCAGTTATCTGCCTGCATCTGTTTTTCTTTGACACTATTATATCCTCCTGTCCTTGACCCCATCTGAGACTGACAAGCTCTGGGGACTGCTAATGGAGCTAAATTTTCCCTGAATATTTGCTTGTATTTATAAATGAATTTACTTAAGCCACATTAATGTCATTTGTGTGTTTGCTTTATGAAAAACCTTGTTCATTTGGGTTTTGCTGGCATGAATGTTTACTAAAGTAAATTCCAAAGATGTAGCCAGAGGTTTCAGGATCAGGAAGAGGCTTTTAAAAATGTACTGAAGTGTGTCAGTGCATTTATATTTACACAAGGCAAATAATTCTCACTTAGTCAGCCAAGGAAGAGGAAAAGGATTTGGAGGTCTCCTGACCAACCATAATTAACAAATATAGCATGAGGAAGAAGCACTGAAAGCAGAAAATTGTTGGTAACCAATCAAACTAGTTTCACGTGTTACAAGATAATATTCAAGTATTTTTACAGACTGGATAGATTTAAAGATGCAACATGGTCACAGCTGACTATCTACTGAGAAGTCGTCTCTGCTTTTTATTAGAAACAGAGTTTGCAGCCAGTAATTCATTGAGCTAAAATAACTGAACATAGAGTGTTTCACCATTAGGTCATTCGGGCGTACTCCAGCCTCTAGTGAGAGAACAAACAAGAACTTCATGTCGCAAGGTGCCAGATCAATGGCTGACCACACACAGCCAAGACCCCAGCATTATGGTTGGACTCGATGATCCAGTGGGTCTCTTCCAACCTGGTGATTCTATGATTATGATTTTGTATCATGAAGACATATTTTATAATTTATACTCCCAGTACAGATTATAGACTACTTTGCCACTGATGCTGCCTGGATTGTTTTATATCGAATATCACCCCTCTCCTTTCCATTTTGTCTTCAGCCCTTCCTTTAATTCATTTATGGTCAGAAAGAGGTTCTAAGCACACAAGTTTTGGTTATGGTAACAGCAGTGCTGCTTATTAAACGCAGCATATTCTGATCTCTGGATCATATCACAAGAGGAATCACAGCTCTGACCATTTAGATTTTGCTACCTTTTTCAATTTTTCAGAAGGTTAAGCCTTAAACCTTTTGGAGGCCAGCCCTTAGAATCATAGAATCATAGAATCACCAGGTTGTTAGAGACCCTTAGGATCATCAAGTCCAAGCATTCCTATCAAACACTAAACCACGTCCCTCAGAATCTCATCTACGCGTACCTATAACACCTCCAGGGAAGGTGAATCAACCACCTCCCTGGGCAGCCTATTCCAATGCCCAATGACCCTCTGTGTGAAAAACTTCCTCCTAATCTCCAGCCTAAATCTCCCCTGGTGGAGCCTGAGGCCATTCCCTCTTGTCCTGTCCCCTGTCACTTGGGAGAAGAGCCCAGCTCCCTCCTCTCTACAACCTCCCTTCAGGTAGTTGTAGAGAGCAATGAGGTCTCCTCTCAGCCTCCTCTTCTCTAGGATAAACACCCCCAGCTCTCTCGGCCATTCCTCATAAGGCCTGTTCTCCAGCCCCTTCATCAGTTGGACTGATGTTGATATCCACACAATGAATCAGCACAAATATACTCCCTCTCCCCTCAATATAACTCAGAAATAAAATACAGGCAAGCCTATATGCTCAGAACATAGAATTGTCAAGGCTGGAAAAGATGCCTGTGGTCAAGTCCAACCATCAACACAACATCAACGTGTATATTAAACCGCGTTTTGAAGCACCTACATGATTTTTGAACCCATCCGGGGAAGGGGACTCTACCACTGCCCTGGGCAACCTGTTCTAATGTTTCACCACTCTTTCAGTCAAGAAATTTTTCCTAGTATTCAATCTAAACATCCCCTGGTGCAACTTAATGCCATAACAGCAAGTGTGCTTCTCCTTGGAATTGAGGACATGGAGCCTAATGCCTGAAGAGAGTTTCTAACAGAAATAAGTTTATGTTACTTGGTTTGGTCAAAGATTCGGGTAATTTTGGTATAACAGTCATAATATTAACAGAAAAATATTCCTGTCAGAATTGAGAATGAGTCGTTTCAGTTGCTATGGGTTGTCTTTAAAACTGGTTTGTTGGGGTTTAATTACAGATAAAAAAGGCCTATAACATTATGAGCATGATAGGTGAGAGTTTTAGGACTTCTTAACACTAAATATTTTGAATGCAGGTTGTATCATCAGCCTATCTCCATCACACACGTGTAATACTAGACAAATTTCAAAACAATCTGCTGGAATGATTGACATCCAAATTGATCTTAATCACTGCACGGTCATTTGTTTTTCCCAATTCCTTTTCCTACCAATATCAAATTAGGACACTTCATGGACCATTCAGCGGCTGCCTCAGTCCTTCTCTTTATTATAATATCAATAAGCTTTGTTGCACTGCATGAATCTAGAGATTCTAGTTTTAAAAAAACCGATGTCTTTAAATATTAAATATCTACCTACCTACAACTGATAAAATATTTTGATAGTGTTTAAGCTCCTTAATTCAGAAAACATTCCATTTCTTTCTCCATACGGCACACTCACTGCCTTTCAAGTCTTCATAATTGGTCCTAAGAGAAAAAAAATCCCATTGCTCTCAGGTGCCACCAAATATAATCAAATGGATGCACTTTCTACCTCTCTCATAGGACTTTTAATACAGTCTCCTAGGATAGGTGCTCAGAATCCATAAGGGATTTACTGGTGTTGATTGGTATACCTGTATTTGCACACGTGTTCTGCTACCCCAAAATACCATGAGCCAACAATATTTTTTACCTGATCTGTATCCCTAAGTTGTCTCAGTACCAGCTCTCTGAATGTAGGTTTGAAGAAAGCACGTAGAGGACCCCAAACAACTAATTTCTCTAATTAAAAACCTGTGCAAATCTTAAATTATTTTGCTTTTAATACAAAGTTCACGCAACAGCAGACTAACTGTAAGTTACACTTTATTTGGTTTGTTCTTTTAGTCGTAGAATCATAGAACCACCAGGTTGGAAGAGACCCAGCAGATCATCGAGTCCAACCATTCCTATCAAACATCAAACCGTGTCCCTAAGCACCTCATCCACCTGTGTCTTAAACACCTCCAGGGAAGGTGAATCAACCACCTCCCTGGGCAGCCTGTTCCAATGCCCAATGACCTTTTCTGGGAAAAACTTCCTCCTAATGTCCAACCTAAATCTCCCCTGGTGTAGCCTGAGGCCATTCCCTCTTGTCCTGTCCCCTGTCACTTGGGAGAGGAGCCCAGCTCCCTCCACTCTTCAACCTCCTTTCAGGTAGTTGTGTAATCTAAAGCATTAAAATCAGATTTGAGTGCCATTTGTTTCACATGATGTTGATTCAAACCTCTCAAGTCTGAAAATTAGCCTGAATTCTTCCAGATCAAGATTTTAAAGTACTTCTTACGTGAAAAGCAAGATATGTAACATTATGAATTATCTTATACACCTTCACTATAATTTTTCAGGTCATTTGTGAGCCAAGCTTTGAGGAAAGACTTTAGTTCTTTCTTAGATTATTGAAATTGATTTGCACTTCACTGCTTTTTTAGACCTTTAGGGGCATTAGCATGAGATGCTACCATCACTGTAGGTGCTATATGGTCTTGATGTAATATACTGCGATTCTCATAGCTAGTGAATTGTATTTAGAAGAGCTACAGTGGATTAACTAACAGGTTAATTTAAATGGCATACGTTCTCATTTGAACTATTTGGATGATTAAACCATGTATTTAGACATAGCTAAACTCGAAACGCTTACTGATGATACTGTATCTGGCAAGCAGAGGACGCAGTGACTTTCGTAGGCATTTCCATTACCAAACACCTTTTAAAGGATTAGAAAAGTTCCCAACAGACACATTCAGTGATAGAATCATAGAACAACCAGGTTGGAAGAGACCCATCAGATCATCGAGTCCAACCATTATCAAGTCTGCAACAGTTAAAATTGTAGTCCCAGAAGTGCGTAGACAGAGTCTGTGATGCACTACGGTTTCTGCAATAAAGCATCCTCCTGGCTTTTACTTGGGGATTTTTGTACCCTTTTGGGGTACAGTATCTCCTCACCTCATTTTGCACAGGAGACCATCCAAAACGCGAAATACTCATGCTAAGAAACTTCGACGTAGCGAGCAAAACAATTTCTGGTGTAGAGCCTAAAAACATTGCTGTGATAGGCTAGTGTGGAACAACTGCAAGCTCAGCCTCACTGATGCTGCAAAGATTTCCTCAGATTTTTCTCCATGTATTCTGATGTGTGTTGACAGTCAGACTGGGTACGATAATAACGCAACTAAACCAAGAAACAGAATCATAGAATCATAGAATCACCGGGTTGGAAAAGACCCATCAGATCATCGAGTCCAACCATTCCTATCAAACACTAAACTATAAACTATATAAACAGAAGAATAATATAGAGTATATAATATTTAGTATATAAACAGAAGAACTATAAAAGAGCTGTATTTTAAAGAACTCTGTTAAGAACTATATTTAACTGAGTTAAAAGACTCTAGTTCCAACATGCAGCCCTTCAAAGTGGAGAGAGCCACGTATCTACCTCTACTAGTTCCATGTGCATGCTAGGACAAAGCATGAACATGGGGCTGGGGAATCTCCCTCCAAGCCAATTGTGAAGCAAAAATGCTCCTGAACATTCAAACAGACTCTGGTCAGTGTTGCTCAGGTCACAGAAATTCAACCACGGGGAGATAACTTCCATACACATCCCCTGAATCTCAACTCTCCCAGATTTATTAAAAGGAAGTATAAGAGGATAACACAGTACGGAAGAACTGCCTGCTCAAAAAGCCCAGGGTAAGAACTCTAGCAAAGCTCTACTGAAAACCTGTGATATTCATCCCAAGCTATCAGGGCGGTATTGGCCTTCCTTCAGCTTCAAGCTTCATTTTCCTGAAGGTAAAAGCTGTTCTGTCTTCTGCTTTATTCCTAAATGTACTGGCTTCCTTGTAACTCCAGCAACTTTGGCTTCTTACATAAGTGTAGCAGGGCATGGTTATCTTTCCCTGTGTTGACCAGTGGGAAGTTTATAATTCACTCATAAATACCAATATGACACTGTAATTTTAATATATATTAAGAGATTTGTAACATACATTAGTTAGACGTAAAGCAATGAGTGAAAATTCAGAGCCCAGATATTAGCTCTGCAAAAGTATGTGTTTTATATATTAAAGCTTAGGAAAAAATTCACTGTTCTGTAACAAACAAGTCTACCTGCAGAATTTATGATTTATACATATTTTCATTTATAAAGTAAACCAGATTTAAATTATGACCTTGGAATTTTGTGAGCTCATTAGAAAATGAGCTGTTTTCAAAATGCAGCCATAAATGTTATCATTAACAAGGGAAATGTGCGAGGGCTGGATCGCTTTGAAAATCATCTGTTCCTTTTGGAAGTCCTAGGACAGGATTTGAAATCACCTGAAAATCTGTTCCAGTTGTGTGTGAGATGGTTGCTTAACAGATTAGCATGTTATTGAAATTTTCTTCTCCTCTGCTTCACTGCATGATGCGTGCATAGAATTAGTGTTCATCAGCATGGGCTACATGTCATGCAATGGGAATCCGGCTTGTCATCCAGCTGTGAGAAAGGCACAAGCTGTAAAATAAGTTAGGAAAGGAGTGAAAGAGACTGAAACCAATGCAAATGAACATTGCAATGAAGGAGAAAATGAGCAGTGTGATTTCTGAAAAGCAACGGGAGGAGAAAAGGATAACTCAGGGTTAGGATCTAACAAACATTTTCATGCCAAACCGCTTGACCACTTGATGCAGATGGTGCCTTCTCAGTTCAGCAGCTCTGATATTTTTCAGGGATACTTAACTGCAAGAACAGTTTTGGAGTCACAGAAAATTTTGGGTTAAAAGGGACCTTAAAAATCATTAAGTTCCAACACCCCTACCATGAGCTGGGACACGTTCCACTGGATCAGGGGCTCCAAGCCCCATCCAGCCTGACCTTGAACACGCCAGGGATGACGCAGCCACCACTCCCCTGGGAAACCTGGGCCAGGCCCTCACCATTCTCATAGTGAAGAAATTCTTCCTACGCCTAGTCTAAACCTGCCCCTCTCCAGTTTATATCCATTGGCCCTCATCCTATCACTCCAAGCCTTTGTGAACAGTCCCTCCCCAGCTTTCTTGTAGCCCCGTCAGATACTAGAAGGTCACTATAAGGTCTCCCTGGAGCCTTCTCTTTTTCAAGGCTGAACAACCCCAACTCTCTCAGCCTGTCCCCTTATGGGAGGTTCTCCAACCATTTGATCATCTTTGTAGCCTCCTCTCAACCTGTTACAACGAGTTTTGCCAGTGTGTTACCATACAAGTTCTCCCTTTAACAACTTTGTCGTTTCTTTGTGTGGACATGGGCTCAATATTCATGTGAACGTTGTTTCTGATCTAATCACAGAATCACAGAACAACCAGGTTGGAAGGGACCCATCGGATCTTCTAGTCCAACCATTCCTATCAAACACTAAACCAAATCCCTCAAGACCTCATCCACCCGTGCCTTAAACACCTCCAGGGAAGGTGACTCAACCACCTCCCTGGGCAGCCTATTCCAATGCCCAATGACCCTTTCTGGGAAAAACTTCCTCCTAATCTCCAGCCTAAATCTCCCCTGGCGGAGCTTGAGGCCATTCCCTCTTGTCCTGTCCCCTGTCACTTGGGAGAAGAGGCCATGTGTGTCTATTAGAATATTATTTATAGTTTATGCTTGTAATCTCTTGAAGAGAATAAATTTTACTTATTTATAGCCTGTCCTTACTTATTTAATGAAACAAAGGTTAAGAAATTCCCAGTATTAAAGAAATTCCCAAAGAAGTTCCAGTGTTTGCTAAGAAATTACTAACACTGAAAGTATTAAATAATCGTAGCCATAAACCCCAGACTTATTACTGCCAACTGTTCTTATAAAGAAGGAAGAAAACAGCTTTCTGGCTTACTCAGTTCTTGAAACTTCATTATTTCTTTTGAGGGAATGTGTGTACATATGCTACAGAGACTTTGTGTCCTCTGCGGACTACTTGACAATGGTCTTTCACTCCAAACTATAAACATATTATGATTGTGAAACAGGAAAAGTTTGGCTGCAGGCAAACTATCAACAAGAATAACTTCTAAGAAACCAAGACATTATCTCTTTTTACAAGTAACAGCTGTTGTGATCATGGTCCTTTTATTATAGAAAACAAATTCATTAAAACGTGTAGAAGAAAAAAAAAAGTATAAAGAATTAAATTAAGGTTAACTGTCAATCAGTTTGTCACCAGGGTTTTATATCAGCAGTGGTTCTCTTCTTGCAGACTTTTACGTTTACAACAAAGAATTCTTGAAATTCATTCAAATGATTCTACATTCTCAAATGCAGCACAGAATGCTTGCAACTGAAAATTTTTTCTGGAACACAGTCTTCCTCAAAGATAAAAAATAAAAGTTTTTCAGCCTCTGGAATGCTTTAAAAAAGTAAGTTGCCTTTATGATATTTGTTGCACAATATCATTATTGTGTGAATTGTGAGTTGACTGTATTCAGTAAATCAAATGGAAAGAAATGAACTTTGATCAGATCATCTTCACACACAGATAAGTTAATGAGCATTAAGGCATTTTGTATTTCATTTAAATAACTTGATAATTCTGTCTCAAAATTGATTTTTAAATGTTTTCTTTGAACTTTGTTGAATATTTTTTTCAGACTTAAAGGTGGATTATTATTATTGTTGTTGTTGTTGTTACTATTACTTTTACTATTACTTTTACTATTAATATTATTATTATACCTCTCTGCCCAATTACAAACCAATATCTTACAGACTGATAAAATAAACTAGTAACCCACAGCTCATCAACCCCCGAATGACATTTCTTTGCCTATATATAAGCTTTAGGTAGCTCATATAAAAAAATCCATGTCAGTTTCAGAAATCTCTGTTTTGCAGTGATAGAGAGTTTAATCTAGAAATAGTGACCCCACCAGGCACAATCTCTTCTGGAAGTCTGAAAAATTAAAAAGTCCTAAATCAAAATAACATAGTGACAGGATGAGAGGCAATGGGTGTAAACTAGAGAGGGGCAGATTTATACTACACATAAAGAAGAATTACTTCACCATGAGATTGGGGAGGCCCTGGAACAGGTTTCCCAGGGAAACTGTGGCTGCTCCATCCCTGGAGGTGTTCAAGGCCAGGTTGGATGGCACCTTGGGCAGCCTATTCCAGTGGGATGTGTCCCTGCCCATGGCAAAGGAGTGGAACTGGATGATCTTTAAGTTCCCTTCCCACCCAAACAATTCTATGATTCTATGATTTCTCAACTATATATCACTTTATCTACCTTGTGCTTTATTAGTTCTTCCAGTAATAATAAATTATGCATAGCTAACAATTGTAATTATTTTCCTTTTGTTTAATTATGGGGCTCCCTTAAGGTGCAGTCGTAAACCCATGTGGCTAAACTACTGGGAGCTGTTTCCCTAAGTAAGCACTGATGAATGATCTACCAGTCTTTGTCTATGTTTGAAATACTTCTGCTAATTACCCAGAAAGCAACACCTTAAGCACTCTTCTGTGTTGTATCTCCAGATAATTGCACTGAATAATAATAAGCGTGGTCACTATAAATAAAAATCCACTTTCCCTTGACACCCTTAAACATCTAAACGTCTTTTGTGCTGAAAAGTGGGGCGGTGGTAGGCTACGATATTTTTCTTGTTCCAGATCCAAGTCTTATTTTTAGATACGTTATTACTGCGGAGGAAACAGAGAAACTCTGCAAAGAGTGTTTGTGTACCACAGTTACATATTTTTTCCATCTGGGGGAAAAGGAAGATTTTCCTCAGCCTCCTATTAACATATGGAGTTTGTCACATCAATCATTGGTGGAGAACATGTAGTGGCATCCATGTCATGTGGGTGACAGGGGTGTTTTACATAGAATCAGTGTTTTAGATTCATGCTTTCCCAAGCTGCAACACGCAGACGTTTTACTTAGGATTAATATAGTTCCTCCAAAGAAGAGCTGTCTTTTGTCAAGCATTTTCATCAGAGAGATGCAAAAATGTTACAAACCATCCAAAAGTAATAATCTAGGTGCTTCAGCACGCAAGTCTCTAGCTTGTATAACAAATCTGAGCTGGGTCCTTAATACATATGGGGATCATCACTAGGGAAACCATTCCCTTGGTACCTATAGTCACAGAGAAACCTCGTCTTGTTTTTGTGTCTGGCTCAGTGAGACAGTATTTCAGAGCAGACCAACTACATTTCATAGAATCATAGAACAACCAGGTTGGAAGAGACCCATTGGATCATCAAGTCCAACCACACCTATCAAACACTAACCCATGTCCCTCAGGACCTCATCTACCTGTGCCTTAAACACCTCCAGGGAAGGTGAATCAACCACCTCCCTGGGCAGCCTATTCCAATGCCCAATCACCCTTTGTGTGAAAAACTTCCTCCTAATCTCCAGCCTAAACCTCCCCTGGCAGAGCTTGAGGCCATTCCCCCTTGTCCTGTCCCCTGTCACTTGGGAGAAGAGACCTTAGAAGATTTCTAACAAATCTTAGAATCTTAGAAGATTTAATCTTAGAAGACTTCTAACAAAATCTCCTATTTATTTGCATTTCAACTGTAAAAAGCAAGGGGAATCTGTGTTTTGTCTCAAGCCCCAAATGTACCGTAATGGGTGTGTTAACGCTCTGCAACTTTCTTATTACAGGTCACCTACTTCTACCATTCTTACAGCTCCTTCCCTACACAAAAGTGATGCTCTGTAGCATCCCTCTCCTCTTGATTGCAGGCACCACCACATTGCCTGCAATTATCATTTACCCTGGTAAGCCACTTACTGCCAGTAACTGTTTAGTCCATTGACTTGTTGACCTCTCTGCAAATAGCTAGATAACTAATTTAGGGTATAAACGGCTGTGATAATTATAATTCAATTTAATTTCCTTTCAGTGATTCACACACAGATGTTTTGATATCACTGAAACTATTAGTTGAAGCAACCACACTCTCCACAGTGCCGAGTGCCGAAAAACTGTCTCCTAGAGGACTTAAGCAGGGTATGGATGCAAAACTGCCAATTTCTGTCGATAATTTCTTAGAATGAAATGATAATGCCCCAAATTCAACCGACTAGGAGACTCAGTGGGAAAGTCTGATTTTTACTGTTTAATTCTTCACAATTAAACACCACAAACACTTATTAGGCATGCCAGGGATAACAGGCCTGGCAATCAGACCTGTCTGATTGTCCCTGTCGTATGCAAAACCTGACAGGACAATTTTCTATCTATGTCAGCTCTCTGCCCTGTTCCAGTGAACGTTTTCTAGGTCAGGTAGCCTTCAAAATATAACCCCACTGGTGGAATTAGTAGTGTTCATCTTTCCTTTTGTGCTTTTTAGCTATTAATTCAGTGAAGGGAATATTATCATAGAAAGATGTGATTTAATGTCCTTTTACCCATGGGAATTTCATAGAATCATAGAACAACCAGGTTGGAAGAGACCCATCGGATCATGGAGTCCAACCATTCCTATCAAACACTAAACCATGTCCTCAGCACCTTGTCCACCCACACCTTAAACGCCTCCAGGGAAGGTGAATCAACCACCTCCCTGGGAGCCTGTCCCAATGCCCAATGACCCTTTCCGTGAAAACCTTCCTCCTAATCTCTAGCCTAAATCTCCCCTGGTGGAGCTTGAGGCCATTCCCTCTTGTCCTGTCTCCTGTCACCTGGGAGAAGAGCCCAGCTCCCTCCTCTCTACAACCTCCTTTCAGGGAGTTATAGAGAGTAATGAGGTCTCCCCTCAGCCTCCTCTTCTCCAGGATAAACACCCCCAGCTGTCTCAGCCGCTCCTCATAGGGCCTGTTCTCCAGCCCCTTCACCAGCTTCATTGCTCTTCTCTGGACTCACTCCAGAGCCTCAACATCCTTCTTGTGCTGAGGGGCCCAGAACTGAACACAGGATTCGAGAAGTGGTCTCACTAGTGCTGAGTACAGAGGGAGAATAACCTCCCTGGACCTGCTGGTCACATAATTTCTGATACAAGCCAGGATTTGAATCAGTTCTCCTTAGGAATGCCCCCTTCTTGGTGGACATCCTCTAGTGTTGAAACTGTCTCCATGACGCGTAGGCTTAAATATTCACTCAGCAAGAGAAAAACCTACTAGGTTAATATTAGGGTACTGAGTATAAGCTGCTCCCTGTTCCGCTGGTGAGACAGTCTGTTTGAAACAGGCCTTTCACCTGCAAACTTTTGCTGTCTAAACGTGAGGCGTTCCAATAAATGATCCCTTCATTTTTGCATAGGGACTCAATATTTACCATCTTTGCAAATAAATACCCAGCAACAGCAATCCTTGCAACAATAAATTCCCAGCCAGTCAGTGCAAGCAGCAAATCCTTTACGTTTGCCTCACCGAACACCGAGTGGCAGGGGAAAGCAGAAATCTACTTTGTCACTCCCGGAGACACAAGCAAAAATTAAGAAGTCATTGTCGTATGGGCCCCTGGTGAGCCTAATGACAACACTTGACAAAGCGCATATGTCATTAATGTCCAGGATAAGGAATGTATTCCTGTCACAGAACTCACTGGCATTAATGCCCCTGTAGGAGTTTGTCTAGAAAAGCAAGTTGTCACTGCTGCCTCTGAGTGTCCCTCTCAAAGGAAATGTATCACTTTGCTTTTAAAACAAGACAAATAAAATGAAGCGCTGAGCATAACACAGAAAAATACCCAGGAACCTCTGAAGCATGCACAGTTTCATGTCCCTTCCATGGGACTTGTACAAGAAGGGATCAAATGACACAGATCTTTGATAAAAGGTAAGGCAAAGCAACTGTGAAGAATACACCTAAGACCACCTTAACGGGGTAGCGCTTCTGTCCAGTTGCCTGCAAATTTTGCAAGCGCAAAAGCAAATGAAAGTAGAAAACTGCAAATCTTACCACACAATGCATTTTATATTTTTTTTTCCCTGCTTGAAGATGTATGTAAAATGTCAGCAAAGGTGATTTGTATCCCTGGGTATAACCATTTTGTTGAGCTTCTGGCAGCAAAAAATTGTTTGTCAGATGTGATGCCCATAAGACCCTTAACTACACTCATACTAGCAACTGCCTCTCTAACACTTAACAGATAAAACAAATTATAACAATATCCTTAAGATTAGCATATAAGTAATAGTGCTGTATAAAAAAATCATAAAACCAAAATATATGGCTACAATAACCATATTAAAACAACCATAGTTCTGCTTTAAATAACCATCTGAGCCACATTTGGATGATACTATAGTATTTAACGATTAAGCATAAGAAAAAGTCTACTGCCATCACCTGAAAGGAAAGAAATGGAATCCACTTTGTCTTTTCTGTCACCTTCCCTGGAGGGTTTTAAGGGACGGGTGGACGAGATGCTGAGGGACATGGTTTAGTGTTTGATAGGAATGGTTGGACTCAATGATCCGAGGGGTCTCTTCCAACCTGGTTGTTCTATGATTCTATTGGAAGGCCAGTTCATGATAAAAGCCCAACAGAGTCATGTAAGGAGCTTCAATAATCCTTTGATAGTTTAAAAAGAATTAAAAAAAGTCCTTTTTTTTCTGCATTTTTTTTTTCCAGAAGAATGCAATGGTGTGCTACTGGCAACAAAAGAACACAATGGATTTCATTAACTGAAGAGTAAATCATCGTCTTTTCAGGGGACTGTGCCTCTTGCCTGCATTGTTGGCTTGAAAAGTAACATACACTGATGTTAAACTTGCACAGGAAAATGAATCCGGACAATATATCATAGAAACATAGAATCATAGGTTGGAAGAGACCCATCTGATCATCAAGTCCAACCATTCCTATCAAACACTAAACCATGTTCCTCAGCACCTTGTCCACCCACACCTTAAATATCTCCAGGGAAGGTGAATCAACTCCCTCCCTGGGCAGCCTGTTCCAGTGCCTCATGACCATTTCTGTGATTTTTTTTTTCCTAATGTCCAGCCTAAATCTTCCCTGGTGGATCTTGAGGCTGTTCCCTCTTGTCCTGTCCCCTGTCACTCGGGAGAAGAGCCCAGCTCCCTCCTCTCCACAACCTCCCACTCAGGTAGTTGTAGAGAGCAATGAGGTCTCCTCTCAGCCTCCTCTTCTCTAGGATAAACACCCCCAGTTCTCTCAGCCGTTCCTCATGAGGCCTGTTCTCCAGCCCCTTCACCAGCTTCATTGCTCTTCTCTGGACTCACTCCAGAGCCTCAATATCCTTCTTGTGGTGAGGGGCCCAGAACTGAACACAGGATTCAAGGAGCGGCCTCATCAGTGCCAAGTACAGAGCGAGAACCTCCCTGGACATGCTGGTCACACCGTGTCTGATCCAAGCCAGGATGCCATATCTCTTTAACAGTGACATCATTTAGGGCTTGAGAAACTTAAACGCAAATACAAAACGGAGCTGTCCGAATGAGTGCTAGAGAAGACTGTATTGAAATGTTGAGACTATTTTTCTCTGCTTGAAATTGGAAGAGGAAACCCGTGCTTTGTCACAGGACTGGTATTTCCAGTTTAGTAGTTTCATTTTTCACTTGGCAGCTGGGGTGTTGAAATCCAGTGAAAAAATGGGAAAACCCAGAACTGTTATGTTCTGGACACAACTGAAAGCTAAAGGCAGGGTTATACCAGCAGATGGAGAGTGGTTAAATGGCTTTTTGCACCTCCATCGAGGCACTCACAGATGGCAGGTGTGGAGGAGAGGAATAATAGAGAAGACTTATAGGGAAAGGCGTAGTCAGCTGTATCCTGTGCTCCACAGACCCTGTGCTTAGAATCATAGAATAACCAGGTTGGAAAAGACCCATCGCATCATCGAGTCCAACCGTTCCTATCAAACACTAAACCATGCCCAGTGCACATCAAGGAGGGACAAGGCAGCTCCTTTCCATCCTACCTTTCCTCAGTACAGTGACCCAGTAACAGCCAATCAGGCAGAGCCGAGCCAATAAAAGAAACACCAGTCATTTTTCATTTGCTTATGGACAGGCAACTTATGATGATACTCTGATGATTACTTTCTATTGAATGAATCACCTTCTGACCCGTTCCCCTCAGTCATTTTCATTGTACACTAAATTCCATGTGCCATGTCAGACCCCTCGGTTTTATCAGAGCTACTAACACAATTTTCCAGAGCAGCAGCGGTAGCTCCGCTTCCGCATCTTGTCTCTGGTGCCTTGTAGTTCAATTTATAGGCGGAAATAAAGACTTGTTGGAATCTGCCTCCTTCCCCCAAGGGTAATCTTAATCCAAACCCAAGGGCAGAATCTGGGTCTAACCCCCAGGTTTTTTCTCCCAAGAGTTGATATATCAGCAGATGATCCATATAAGTCATGTCTTTGTCACCGAATAAAAAGCAATTTGTACTATCAAAAGCAGATTTTCAGCATAGAGAGATTTACAAAGATATCTGAAAAGGGAACACACTTTCTGATAAAAATGGAGGGAGAAAGAATGCATAAAAACAGCCAAAGCACCAAATAAAAAAAAAAAAAAAACACCAAAAAAACCAACACACAAAAACCCCAACAAACCGGAAAAATTACAAAGCAACAAATAGAAATATGCTAGTGTCAATTCATTTCAGAATCCTTCTGCACGTTGATATTTAGTAGATATATGTGCCTTGTACAACTGATAAAATATAACAGATATTATTAAGAACAACTAGAAATACTTCTATGTTTAAAATAAGCGAATGTAATTTTCCACTTTGGATAGAAGAGAGGGTTAGTAAATTCCTTTTCCTTTCCCTCCAAGCCATTTTGTATAAGTTTTAGATCTGCTTGCCTCTAACTGCAGCCTGACCCGGCACCACATTACTTCAGCCAGAACATCTGCCTTAGCACCGCTTAAAACAACTTCGCTTAGAATTAACTATTGCTGAGCTCTCAAAAAAATACATACAATGCAATTTCAAGTTCAGTTAGCAAGCAGGAGCTCAGGACATGACTGTGTCATCAGAATAAAAATGAACATTGCACTCGGTGCACTGGCTTGTCAGTTCATTTTCAGAGATCATAAATAACAATGGTCCAAGGATAGATCCCCGAGGTACTTCTGTAATGACATCCATTAAATCTGACATGATGCTGTTTAATAACACAAGCTGAATGCGCCCTCCTAAGCAGCCAGCACCCAGTTAATTACAGCTGATTCCACACCTAATCCACTCAATTTATCCAGTAAAGGAATATCATTTAGGAAATAGACAATAAAAACCAAATTTAAATGCACTTCATACACATTCCCTGGAAACAACTCACACTTAATCTGCAGTGTTTAAAAGCGTCTGATTGTCTCGTTCTGAATTAACCATAAACATCCTAATATTATTCTGCTCCAGAGTCCCTTGTTATCGGTGCTGCAAATGAAGAGAGCAGCCAGTCTGCACGCTTGCTGAAGCACTGGTGAGGGGTGCTCGGTGGGAGCACACTTAAACTGGATTACTGGGGTGCAAACTGTGTCACTTGGAGGCACACGACGCAGCTTCTGGGGAAATCTGCAAGTTTGAGCAGGGCAAGTTTGGCTTTGGCTGAGCCTCCCTCGCTCTGGATGCAGTCGGTGCTGCCACACTTCTCCCCAGGGAAGAGTGGAAAATTGCTGAGTGAACATACTGGTGCTAAGAGGGCATCAATGCTTCTTCTGGAGACCAAGAAAAGGAGCTGACGTGATCCCCAGTGACAACTAGAAAGTGTGAGAGAGGGAGAAAGGTGAGAAAGAGAAGGAGATCGGAGGCGCTGCCTTGGCTCGCTCTCACACTTAAGAATGAAGGGAGAGCAGGATGTATCCATAGCAACCATCAGAAAGCATGGAAAAGCAGAGAGCAACAATGATTATAATAAGATTAGAAGAGGTCACACGGATCATCAAATAGTCCCCCAAAATCTCAGGCAATCATGTAATGCTAGTGGCTTGGCCTGAAAGAGCTGCACGGAACAAGCACTCTACCTCCACACATCACAAACTTCTTCAAAACTTATGACTAATTTGAAATTTTTCATTTTAAATACAAAAAAATAGAGGCAAACTATTATACGCTAAGGGAAAGGAGATTCAGAGAACAGATATCCTATGCTATTCATGGTTTAGTGTTTGATAGGAATGGTTGGACTCAATGATCCAGTGGGTCTCTTCCAACCTAGTGATTCTATGATTCTATGGTATTCCTGTGACAGGAAGAATCTACTCACTGGAATAAGCTGGGAAATTTTAGGATGAGCACATCACCTCGTGACACTGAGCAAACCAAGTGCAACAAGCCTCCTTTATTTGCCCCGAGTGGTCTGATCTCTAGGAGAATTACGTCTCAATATCAACTTTAGGAACCATTTTAACCCTCAGATGTGAGCAAGACTTGTCAGGGAGTTTTCTGAACACTAAGGAACACCAGTTCACACCTTCTGCATGAAGGATTTTGATAGGAATGGCTGGACTTGATGATCCAGTGGGTCTCTTCCAACCTGGTTGTTGTATGATTCTATGAACTGTGCCTCTGACAACATAGCAGTGTGAGGTGATACAAAAGGTAATTGTTTCTTAAAGAGGTATCGGTGAAGAGGAAAAAAGGCAAGTGGACCTACTCCCCGTCTCCCCCTGGTTTTAGTTGCAACACTCAGTTCACTGCCAGAAAATATCCAGACACTGCAGTGGGGAATAAGATATGAGGCTTCCAAGAGGAGGAACAACTTTCTTCTCTTACTAGTGGGTGGGTGAGATTTTTCAGAGGGCAGAGAAGGAACATATTCCCACACTCCTCCTAATGGTCACAGCACAGGAGATAAATCTAGCTGCGACTTACTAGACAGAATCAAATAAAGATACTCAGTCTGAAACTGAATGATGTTCTGCACCTTCAGAAATACGCCAAGTGTTTTCTCTTCCTTCTGATATCAGAAGGAAATGTTGGGGAGATGAGTGCTTGTAGTCTAATGCACTCACACGTGTTATTTAGAGACTAGTGACTTTTAAATTTTAGATACGCTCCCATGGTTAGATATTGCTTTCAAAACCACACTGATGAAAGGCAGACAATGTAAGTAAGTGTAAGTCTCTGCTGAACTGACACTGACCTGAGCTACAGTTCAGGGAGAAAATCTATAACTAATCGCTCTATGCTGTGTACAACTGGGGCTAGGAAATAAATCATAGAATCATAGAATTATAGAACAACCAGGTTGGAAGAGACCCACTGGATCATCGAGTCCAACCACTCCTATCAAACACTAAACCAAGTCCCTCAGGACCTCACCCACCTGTGCCTTAAACACGTCCAAGGAAGGTGAATCAACCTCCTTCCTGGGCAGTCTATTCCAATGCCCAATGACCCTTTCTGTGAAAAACCTCCTCCTAATCTCTAGCCTAAATCTCCCCTGCTGGAGCTTGAGGCCATTCCCTCTTGTCCTGTCCCCTGTCCCTTGGGAGAAGAGCCCAGCTCCCTCCTCTCCACAACCTCCTTTCAGGTAGTTGTACAGATTAATGTTGCTATTCACCACCCTATCTATCACACCTTATTAGAGAGGGTACTTAATATTTTGGAAGCTCATTTTCACGAGATTCTGAAGAATTCCAGTGCCCCAAAACATAGACAACAAAAAAAAAATCAAATATATTATATATCGATTTGTAGGACAGATTTTGAATTGGCATTCTTACATTGCATGATGGTTTGTGCTGCATTTTGTTGCTGGTGCAACTGTTTCTTCAATAGCAGGTTATGTCTAATTGGGCAATTTGCATACCCTTTATGCCTGTCACGCTGCTACTTGTGACACCTCCTCCAGGAGTGACTTGAAAGTGCGAGTTCGACTCATAATTTCTGACTACAGGACACTCAGGCAAGGCAGCTCAGCTGAAAGCCTGAAGTCAGTATGCGTAAGATACAGTTTTCCCACCCTTGTGTGAAATGCAGCTAAGTTTTATGGCTGCTTTACTCCAGAAGGAGATAATCCACATGGCAGAATCAATTTCAGTTGATTTGCCTTAACCTTCCTAAGCCCTTCTCCAGACGTGGACTTAATTTGTGTTTTACAGACTCTGCCCTTCCTTCCTCTGCAGGTATCTGTCTCAGCCTTTTGTATGTCAGCTATTCGAAGCACCATTCCTGTACCTGTTTTCTTTCTCCTGATTCTTTCTACAGCTGTGGCAGATTGCATTGTTTTTTCTTTCCTCTCGGAGGGGTTGGGGGGGGTGGAGTGCGACGTGTTAGCTCCTTTTCAGCATGCTTGGCAGCAAGGCATATGCGTTCCTGCCTCCCACATTATTTCCTCCATCCCCTGTATCGCTGGTTGTAACAGATTTTTTTTTTTCTGGCCTTTGCTTCTTTCTGTCGCACAGTCATAGAATCATAGAACAACCAGGTTGGAAGAGACCCATCGGATCATTGAGTCCAAACATTCCTATCAAACACTAAACCATGTCTCTCAGGACCTCATCTACCTGTGCCTTAAACACCTCCAGGGAAGGTGAAACAACCCCCTCCCTGGGCAGCCTATTCCAATGCCCGATGACCCTTTCCGTGAAAAACTTCCTCCTAATGTTCAGCCTAAATCTCCCCTGGCAGAGCTTGAGGCCATTCCCTCTTGTCCTGTCCCCTGTCCCTTGGGAGAAGAGCCCAGCTCCCTCCTCTCCACAACCTCCTTTCAGGTAGTTGTAGAGAGTAATGAGGTCTCCTCTCAGCCTCCTCTTCTCTAGGTTAAACACCCCCAGCTCTCTCAGCCGCTCCTCCCTTGCTTCCACCGGGCCGTTTTTACCCTGTCATTTCGAAGTCTCCCACCGCTTCTTCTGCCAATATTAATGCTGTCCCACGTGCTAATAAATATGTCACACGTATGTAGAGGCATGTATGACGCCTGTCTCAGCCACTATCATTGCTCTAGATGCTTAGGATCACCACTGGGGTAGGGCCAAGGAAACCCAACGAGGACACCTTTGTCCCACCCACATGTTGGACCAGCCCTGCCTTTGCACCTGTGTGTTCACACAGAAACTCATCTTGATCTACTTCTTAATCACTCCCATGACATTTTCTCAGCAGGAACATTTTTTCCCCTATTCTTTCATTTTGTTCAGTAAGAAGGAATGTTTTCCAATTCCACAGCAGCTAACCAAGTGGTGAGTCCACTAATGAGGGGCAGAAGCGGGATGCATAGCAAGCCTGGAAAACGAGAGATGTGTTGTTGCCTTATCTTTCTCTGACTTTAATAATCTCTCCTTAACAGAAAAACACAGAGTGGAAGTTCAATACACAGCCTTGAGCTTTAAACTTCTGCTTGTCCTACAGGGGATATCCTGCCCTGTCGGGTGAATTCCACTTAATAATACTGAATTCCTGTAACAGAACAATTCCTTCCTCTGGGAATTTGAAGACTTCGAGACTGTTTATTATATTTCAACTGCTGATTTTCCCCACAGCTTCAATTGTATTTGGTTTAATTTCACAGAAAATGTTTATTCCCTTCTTATATTTTTTTTCCCACAGTCTCCTCAGTTCCCTTCCACCTTACCCGCAAAGATAAGAAAAGTTACTTTTAATTCATATTATCTAACCAGTAGGTAGGACACACTTAAACCCCCCCACAGAGAGGTGTTATTTGCAAAATGTATTACCTTTTCTTTTCTTCAAACACTGCGTGTAATCTCTCCCTTGCTCAGCTCTCTCTGGTGTGACATAGGTAAATTTCACTGTAACAAAGCGAGCTCAAACACCACCTCACTGTACACTCCATGCCCTCCAGGAGACTTTAGCTCCTATATGGTTATTTTGGACCTCTGACAAAACAAGCACCACCAGGCCTACACAAATAAATTTGTGTACTCTTGTTGCAGTCAAAGAATATTTTTCTTATCCCTAAAATAAGTGAACTGGAGGTATTTTAATATTAAATTGTTTTTCCTGCGTGGCCTAAGCAGAACAGTGTTCATATACCCATGGCTCTTGAAGTGTGCACAATTTACAAACAGTTCCCATAGTCCAAACTCCAGTACCTGAAGGGGCTACAAGAAAGCTGGGGAGGGACTATTCACAAAGGCTTGTGGTGACAGGATGAGGGGTAATGGGAATAAACTGGAGGGGGGCAGAGTTAGACAAGACATAAGGAAGAATTTCTTCACCATGAGAGTGGTGAGATCCTGGCCCATGTTGCCCAGGGATGTTGTGGCTTCCCCATCCCTGGAGGTGTTCAAGGGCAGGCTGCATGGGGCTTGGAGCCCCTAATCCAGTGGGAGATGTCCCTGTCCATGGCAAGGGGTGGAACTGGATGATCTTTAAGGTCCCTTCCAACCCAAACCATTCTATGATTCTCTCTCAGCTCTTGAGTAACCAGTGGCAGAACACAGGAGTTGCTGGGAAACACAAGTCTCCAAAATAGAGAAGAAACAAGCCAACAAACACTGACTACTAAACTCAGTGCCACTAATTCACCCTGGCATCTCCATGGGCACCTAGTGCAGAGCCAGCCCCTAACGTCATCATCATCTGCTTTTGAACAGAGGACTGTGTACATTTTATGGCTGTGAGATTTTTACAGTTGGTTGCTCATATGGGTAGGAAGCAAAATTACCTCAAACCCGAAGATACTCTTTATACAGTTTGGATTAGAGCAATGCGGCACCAAGGCAGGTATAAATCACCATTTGCCCTCAATAATACTTCAGTTAGAGGAAAAGACCACAGCAGAACAGACTAGGCT
The DNA here is from genome assembly GCA_033558105.1 of Coccyzus lansbergi. Classification (NCBI taxonomy): domain Eukaryota; kingdom Metazoa; phylum Chordata; class Aves; order Cuculiformes; family Coccyzidae; genus Coccyzus; species Coccyzus lansbergi. The sequence goes on from JAUMJK010000002.1 coordinate 604,743, forward strand.
TGCATGAGACAAGACAGAGAAGGGATTTGTATGGTTGAAGGAGATATACCCATATGGAGCCATAGAATGATCTGAGTTGTGAGAGACCACAAGTACCATTGAGTCCAGCTCCAGTCCCTACAGTCTACCCAGGGAGGTGGCTGACTTGCCTTCCCTGGAGGTGTTTAAGGTGCAGGTGGACGAGGTGCCGAGGGACATGGTTTAGTGTTTGATAGGAATGGTTGGACTCTATGATCCGGTGGGTCCCTTCCAACCTGG